>CM054135.1:35066835-35104335 GCA_028751875.1 Rapana venosa | reverse complement strand
ACGCATATAAAAAAAAAAACCAAACAAGAATAGATAGATAGATAGATAGATAGATACATAGATAGAGAGACAGACAGACAGAGAGAGAGACACAGAGAGAGAGTCGTGCTGATGGTGGTAGAAAGACAGACAGATAGACAGTGAGCAGACAGACAGCCAGTCAGCTAGCCAGACAGACAGACAAGGAATGTGATTTGAAGAGAAAACAAGATAGTACTAGGCCTAGTAGCTGGGCTAGCTGCAGTAGCACTGCTAACTTCACCGAATGAAAGAAACATTGGCACAGTACCCTTCCTCTGACCTTTCCCCCTTTCTTCCTTTTTGCTTCTTCCTTTTCTTTTTCTTTCCTTTCTCGTATTCTTTCTTTCCTTTCTTTGCGTTCTTTCCGGCAAAGTCTTTCTTCCTCCAAAGGGAGATTCCTTCAAGGCCTTATTGACAGATAACAGGTTTTCTCACCTCCTGTAATCGTTTTCCGTTTCTTTTGTCCTTCTCGCAGTACTTTGGGGTGTGTCTGCGTTCTTTTGTTCATTGGGTTGTCTTAAACACAGATATACACAGACACATACACAGAAAGACAGAAAGAAAGGCAGGCAGGTAGACAGACAGAAAAGATAGACAGGCAGACAGACAGGCAAGCAAACCGACAGACAGACACACTCATGCGTGTGCAGTGTGTGTGTGTGTGTGTGTGTGTGTGTGCGCGCGCGCGCGTGCGAGAGAGAGCTTTTCCAGGAATATGTTCCTCAACCTTGACTGCGTGCATTGGCGGTGTCTTCATACCCAGCAGTGTGTGTGTGATCAGCCACCGACACGTCTGTTCAAAGTCCTGACCTCGCTCACCCCTTTCTCCAGACCCACTCTCCTCCCTCTCCTGTGCAGCCCTCAATGGATGCCCCCCTTTCTCAATGAAGCAGCCTTCCTGCCAACAAGACACAGACAGGGACTTCCCTCACTGCCAGGAGTTCCACGGCCCGTGAAAGAGGTCCAGTATGTGGGCATCGTCTTGCAGCTGAGGTCAGAAGCCATTCAACCTGGCCAAATCACAGCCACCTGTGCGCGCCGGGGCCATCTTTCACGGGGATTAGACAGTGGAGATACCGTCTTCTGTGTGTGTGTGTGTGTGGTAATGCTTTTGTGTTGTGTTTTTTTTTTGTTTTTGTTCTTCTTCTTCGTGTGTTTCTTCTTGTGTTACTTGGTTTTTGCGTGTTTTTTTTCTTCTTCTTGGTGTTTCTTCTTCGCTTGTTTCTTCTTCGCATACACACGGGGACTAGATGTAAAAAAAAAGCACATAAGTGCATATTCCATTATCCTCAATATAAAAGAATAAAATAAAATATAAAATGAAATAAAATTCGTTGTGTGTTTCTTCTTCTTCGTGTGTTTCTTCTTCTTCGTGTGTTTCTTCTTCTGTGTGTGTTTCTTCTACTTGTGTGTTTTTCTTGTTTTCTTCTTCGCGTGTTTCTTCCTGATCTGTTTCTTCGCATTGGTCTTTAGTTCTGTGTTTTGTTCATCTTTTTTCTTATTTTTGCGTTCTTAATCTTCTCGGCTTTTTGTCTCTTTCCCACCCTTTCCTCCTGGTTTCATTTTCATTTTGCTGTCTGCCTTTTTTTCTTCCTTCCTTTCTTTTTTTCTTTGTTTCTCCTGCCCTGCCTGCCTGCCTTCCTCCACCTCCTCCTTCCTTTCTTCTCCTCCTATTCTTCTTCCCCCACCCCCACCCCCCCTGTCTTCTTCCTTCTTTCTCTTTCTCTTCTACTTCCACTACTGCTACACTACTACTACTTCTACTACATACTACTACTACTACTACTACTACTACTACTACTACTGCTGCTGCTGCTGCTGCTGCTGCTGCTGCTGCTGCTGCTGCTGCTAAAGTTGTTCTTGGTAGCTCTTGAGCTGTTGTTGGTAGCTTTTGAGTTGTTGATACTGGAGGCTGTTTAGTTGTTGTTGTTGTTTGTTTTAGGTAGCTCTTGAGTGGCTGTTGTTGTTGTTATGAGATGCTGTTGTTGTTGTTGTTATTAGTAGCTATTGAGTTGTTATTGATAGCTCTCGAGTTGTTGTCGGTATTGTTGAGTTGTTGGTAGCTGGCATACATAACCCAATCGTCCACTGCGGGAAACTACGTGTACATTGATCTATACAGTTGTATAGACAGACTGGAAAAACAACAAGTGTGTGACTAGAATGCCTGCTTTTCAGAGCGATTTCTTCAGACCAGGCACGCTCTGTTCGCCATCACCCCGCCACCCCGCCCACATCTGTTCTCACTAAGTCTGTGGATAGCAGCGGGACCTCTGGCACTGAGTGAACCCAGGGAGTGGTGGTGCCACAGATAGCATGCTAACGGCGCTGCATTGTCGGTCGACATCCACATTCTGCGCCTCGCCCTAACCAAGCCTAACAGTCCACTCCTTTCTCTCTCCTTCTGTTTGTCCTCCTGTCTGTCTGTCTGTTGGATTTAGCAGTACAATCAAGTTGATGGAGCCGCTGTGTGCCATTGGGCAAGGTAACGTAGTATAAACACGGACTTTCCCATTTCAACTGTGTCATTGAAAAAGGCCATCTACTGATTGACAAAAAAAGAGGAAATGTACTGCATGGTTGGTTGTTGTTTTTTCAGGCTGCACAACGGATCAGTACAAGTACAGTCAAAGAAAAGATGAAAAATGAGATGTATATATATATATATATATATATATATATATATATATATAAACATATACACACACAAATGTGTGTGTGCACGTGCGTGCATGCGTGCGTGCGTGCGTGTGTCACCAAACCATCACAGGCAACAGCAGATCAAAAAGGAGAACAGGGACACAGTGGCCAGACAGAGAGGCCTGCACAGTGCTGTGCGTATGTATCTAGGCCTAGCCTATAGGCCTCTGTCACCTGCATACCAAATGCTCACCTGCCTGCCTGCCTGCCTGCCTGCCTGTCTGCCTGCCTGCCTGCCCCCTGCTGTGCTGCAGAGGTGGTTGGCTTTCTAGGCCTACAGGTCAGACACTAGGATGCATCCTGGAGGAATCGCTCACTCCGCCCTCCCCTAGCCCTCTTTATGCGCGGTGTCTGGGGCAGCCTGACTTCACACAACATGCACACTGTGTCTTCCTTCTGTTTTGCATGTTACGGTCAATAAAAAAACCCATAAAGCTACAACTGTATTTTCTTATCCCACCCCCCCTTTTTTGGGGGGGAAATGATAATTCGAGAGCCTGATGTAGTAGCTTAACACATTTTTACAAACCCACCTTACGAACAACAGCAATAACAACAACAGCAGCATCAGCAGCAACAACAACAACAACCACTAAAAACAAAACAAAAGATCCCATAAACTGATGACAAAATTTACAAAACCGCATACACACGGGGACTGGATGTAAAAAAGCACATGAGTGCTTATTCCATTATCCTCGATATAAAAGAATAAAAAAAATGCCCCCCCCAAAAAAAACAACAACAAAACAACAATCATTCCCCCCCCCCCCCCCCCCCTCCAACCAAACCCCTAAACACCTCACTTCCCCCATCAAACACTTTACACACACACACACACACAACACACACACACACACACAACACACACGCACCACCACGCAGCACCACGCACGCACCACGCACCACCACCACCACCACACACACACACACACACCTACACACACCACACACACACACACACACACACGTTAAAACCCGTTCCACTTTTCGGAAGAGTAGGCCATTGTGTGCTGGTGGGAATGGATGACATTTATAAAACTGCGTACACACGGGGACTGGATGTAGAAAAAACCCAATGAGTGCTTATTCCATTATCCTCGAAATAAAAGAATAAAGAAAAGAAATTTAAAAAACCCACCACAACACACACACAAACACACTCACACGAAACGCCATTGACAGTAAGCACCCATATAGGCTATAAACCTGTACAGAGAGGTTATTTTATTTTATCTTATTTATTCTTTTATTTTCGAGGGTGGTGGAATAAGCACTCATGTTCTTTTTTCATCTAGTCCCCGTGTGTATGCAGTTTTGTAAATTTTGTCATCCGTTCCCGAGAGAGAGAGAGAGAGAGAGAGAGAGAGAGAGAGAGAGAGAGAGAGAGAGAGAGAGAGAGAGAGAGAAGACAGAGAGAGAGACAGACAGACAGACAGACAGACAGACTCAGAAAGATGGACCCAAAGACTAGACAGACCAGAAAGCTTAAGATGGCATTCGGTTCGTTCTTGTTTACACGAGGGAAAGAAGTGACTGTACAGTAAATACAGGCACTGCCCAACTAAAGACTGCCAGTGCAAACACCCCAGCCTGCATAATATCGTTCAGTGCTCTTGATTCCACTTCCAGCTGATCTTCTGTACCCACAGCACTGTAGACTGTTTATCCAGGCCTCAGAATGGCTCAATGTGCCACCCCCTCTGGCAGTGCGTTACCTGGTCTCAGCACACTGTCTGAATGGAAAACAGGTTAACTCAAACGTTGATGAGGTCGGGGATAAGGATTATACTGGCCCAGTCATATGGAAAGTGATCTGTGATTAGCATATGGAGCCATTGATGACGTTAATCCTACCGTGGGAATTACACCAAGAGGGGAGGAGCAGGACAAAGAGTAGGAGGATTTTCTTTTATTTCGAGGATAATGGAATAAGCACTCATGTGCTTTTTTTCATCCACTCCCCGTGCGTATGCAGTTTTGTAATTTTGTCATCCTTTCCCACCGGCACACAATGGCCTACTCTTCTGAAAAGCGGAACGGGTTTTAACGTGTGCGTAAGATGTTCTGCGTGCGTTCGCACACGGGACCTCAGTTTATGGTCTCATCCGAAGGACTTTAGGGAAGAGTGGAGTTGGCACTGATGTCAGCTCCAGAGGGAAAAATCCTCTTGAACGAGAATCGAACCCGGGTCAGCAGATTACGAATACATCACTCTAACCACCAGGCTATCCCGCCCCCCAAGAAGGAGAGGAGGAGAGGGAGGAAGGGAAGGCATAGAGACTGAGGAGGATTTAAAAGAAGGAGTAGAAGAAAAAGAAGGAAGAGGAGAAGGAAGACGAAGAGAAAAGAAAGAAAGAAGAAGGGAAGAAAGAGAGAGAAAGAAAGAAAGAAAGAAAGAAAGAAAGAACGAGTAGAAAAAAAGTGTAGAAGAAAAACAAAATCACTCACACACACCATACACACCTTTCCCTATCCAGACTTAAGTCAAGGTTCACAGCTGTGTCAGTCTTTGATGTCAGCGAAGTGTCAAAGCCTACATTAACATGGTTTGCTTGGAAATGGGATGCAGGGGTTGCTTTCATCCATGCAAATCCATTTCATCATCGCTTTGCATCCATGCAAACTCCTCATCCAGTGTGCATCCTCCCAGTTAATCCCAGCTATGGCGAGTGAGACACACACAACCATACTCCGGATCAAGACTCAAAGGTGCTCAACAAAATGGCAACAACTTTCTGGTTGAGGTATGAGAACATCTGGGCCACCAACGTGTTCCCCAATACAACAACTTTCATGAAACTCTCTGGATGAGGTATAACATTTGGGCCACCAAAGTTTTTCCCAATACAACTTTTATGCAACAACTTTCTAGATGAGGTATGATAACATTTGGGCCACAAAAGCGTACCCCTAAACAACAAATTTCATGCAAGAACTTTTTGGATAAGGTGTAACATTTGGGTCACCAAAGTGTTGCCCTATACAACGACTTTCATCAAAACAATGGATGAGGTGTGATGAGGTGTGATCACATTTAGGCCACCAAAGTGTTCCCCTATACAACGACTTTCATCAAACCAATGGATGAGGTGTGATGAGGTGTATCACATTTAGGCCACCAAGTGTTGCCCTACAGGACCAGGGAAGACAATTATACACCAAGGTCCCTCACGATGTCACCTTAGTTCATGATGATATGGCACAACTGCGCTAATCACACCACCACAAATCAAAGCCAGCCACGTCAACCAGCAATTTTCTCCAACGCCAAATTCTCCAGTCCCCAAAAGAACACTCGTGGTGACCTACCCTTCTCCAGCCAACCCTCAGCTGCTAAAAGCAAACGTCTCAGCCTTGCCCCTGACGCCAGACACTGGGCCTAACCCACCCCGCCCACAGCACACAGAGGCACACTCACAGATAACAAATACTTCAAAGCAATCACAGACTCCTAGAAAAGCAGATAAAAAAATGATTGGTCCTAAAGGCAAACAGCACTGCACAATCCCGCGCCCTTCCCAGCGCCCCACAGCCTTTAGGGGTCCTGTGCTGCCGGCAGAAGAACACAGTGCACCATGACACAGGAATAATTGTGGGGACAGAAAGGAGAACAAGAATCTAATGCAAGGCTGCTTTCAAAAAGGCAGGAGAGTAGGTAGACAAGGACGTTGGATTATACACCTGACAAAGAGATGGTTGAGAGGGAGAGACAGACAGACATTATCTATCTATCTATCTATCTATCTATCTATCTATCTATCTATCTATCTATCTATCTATCTATCTATCTATCTATCTATCTATCTATCTATCTATCTATCTATCTATCTATAGAGAGGCATGCAGGTAGATAGACTGGGAGACAGAGTCTAAAACAAAATAAAAAAAATAAAGATAAAAAAGAGTCTGTATGCATTGAAAAAACCCATCAGGATTTATAGCCTGTTTAGTGGAGCAGAACAGCCTAATGGTTGGAGCACTGTGCTTGGGATCTGAGAGGACAGGATTGAGCCACCACCGAGATTCCCGTTCAAGGGATTTTCCCCCTGAAGTTAACATCAGTGCTAACTCCACTCCCCTGAAAGTCCTTTGGGTGAGGTCCCGTGTGCGACATGGTTCCCTCAAAACATTTCCACACCACTTTCAGCCATGGCAGATTTTCTACATGGAATTGGGGCTGCTTGGCTGGTAGAGAGTTCGTCGCCAAAAGATTTGTGCCACCCATTATTTTTTTAAATCTCCCCATCTGATTGTGTACTTGTCTCCCTTTGACAATAAAGTTTCTCTCCAGAATTTTGCAGGGACAACTCTCTTGCTGCTATGGACACTTTTACGTGCATCAACTATGTTTTTGCACATGGGAGATGGATTTAACATCTTATCTGAAAGACCTGCACCCAGGCCATCATCCAAGGTCTCGTGGTTAGAGAAAAAGAAATGGGGTCAAGCCTGCGACTTTCAGAATCTCGGCAGAAGCATTATATCACCTTTAGACCAGATAATTATCTGAAAAGTGCTTCGTGGTCATTTTTGGGCCTCGCCTTGCCTTTGCCAGGGTGTGTGGAGAACAGAAGACCGTGCAGACATTATAAGATATACTGTCCCACAGAGAGTGGCCAGTCACAAGAAAAGGTGAGTTCTACTGGGCAGAAACTAACAGCAGCGATTTGAAAGGAACAGTGGTGGGGCATGCAGTACAGGTTTAGTCTGCAGACTCCGAGACATATACATACATATATACACATGGCCGTCTTGTTTCCTGCATGTGTAAGTCAGGGCAGGCGTCTGTTCCCGTTGTTAGTGTTGAGCCATGTCAGATAACAGTGTTTATGCATGGGGGAAAACAATGCATGGTTCAGTATGGTATTTTATGATGTGGATATAACTCTCTCTCTGCCTATTTCTCTCTCTCTCTCTCTCTCTCTCTCTCTCTCTCTATCTCTCCACCCGCGCACGTGCGTGTGTGTGTGGAATGAATCTGTGTGGTTAATGCAGTAAATCCTCCCATCCCCCTCCAGTATCCACACACACACACGCACACTGTTCCCTCCTCTGAGACAGACAGCCAGCCAAACAGACCAGACACAAAGATGTACATTGTATACACGTCTAGCCCTCTCCCCCATCTAGTAACCCCCTCCCCCCCCTTCAACATCACCTTTGAAAACACTAACAACCATAAATCGGTTATCAGCCAAACAGAATAATCCCCACCCAGTTGTTGAAGTGTTGTTTGCAATCGCTGTACTTCTCCCCAACTGGGAAACAAGAGGAGACGCCATTGATACTTCCGCCCGCGTCACCGGAAATGTCGTCACTATCTGTTTTATCTGGGCCACCTTTCTGTACACTAGCTGTGGATCACTCCACTCCCCGATGTTCCTTTCTCCGCTGCTTTATAATTCATTGCAAGAAGTTCGTCTAGCAGTCCTTTTCTTTTTAACTCTTTCCCTGTATTTACTTTCCTTTTGGCGTGTTTGTCGGTACACATTTTCATGGCTTTGAGGACTGGAATTTGTCTATGAAAATATACATGCACATGAAAAAATGCATTATATGGTCATGACACTGATATCTGGACAACTGATTGTCGTATTGAGTTTGTATCTTCTGTATTGAGTTTGTATCTTGCTAAATAGATTTAAAACCCTTACCTGTCCGTTCCCTCACAGTCTGTGCCATTTCAAACAAAATCTATTTGTTTATTTGTTATCTTTTTATTCGTTTAGTTAGTTATGTTGATGACATTTCTGCTATGAGGTTTGGAATATATCACACTCAGTGACAAACGAACCATGACTATGCTCACACTCTCTGAGGTATGCTGCTCTTTTTATAATCTCTGCTTTGAGATGTTCAGGAGAAATTTTAAAAAAGCCAAGTGATCATTCAAAGTGAATGTGTTGGGTTGCTGGTACTGTTATACAACAAGAACCTGGTTAGTGTGTCAGCATTAATATGAATTGTAGCTCAGGATTCTGGTGTGTTTCTGTGACTGTAAGAGTGTGTATTGATCGTAATGCTCAATGACTGAAAAATGGCCTTGATTCATCTAGAATGCAAAAAGCAGAAAATTCCCGAAATATAAAAATAAGATGGTATATGTCTCTCCCCTCCACCCCCCCCCCCCCCCCCCCCCCGCCCCCTTTTTCTCTCTCATTGTTGCATGCCAACCTTATCTTTCTGTCTTAGCGTTTGTCTGTCTCAGTGTCTATCCTTCTATCTGTCTGTCTCTCTCTCTGTCTGTGTGTCTGTCTCTGTCTGTCGGTCGGTCGGTCTTTCTCTTTCCAGGTTTTCAGACGGCATTAAAAATCTTATTTTAAAAAAATCCGTTGAACAGCGGTGTTCAAACAGTGTGACTGACCAGCTATGCCCTGTGCTCAGTTGCCCGCAGAGCAAAGCCGGCAATGACATGCTCACTCCATTGTCATGGACATTTCTTGACAACAAAAACCAGCAATGACGGTGACAATAACAACAACAACAACAAATTTATCGGATAAAAGTAACAAACCAACCTACAACAACAATCCCGCCCCCCAAAAAGCCCCAATACATCGAAACAATAAACATACCAATACAGATGAAAGAAGCACACGTGTTTGTTTTCATGGAAGGCGAAAATGTTACCGTGATGGGGCAGGCGTGTGTTTGCCAACACGTGTCTTTAAAACACAAGCTGTCCTCATCGGTGTTTTCCTTTTAATCTACAGTGTTTCCAAGTGTCTCCGTATGATTAACCACACCAACCGGAAAACAAGTGAAGACCAAGACTTGTAAAAACAGTTTCAATGACCAGCTGATATTGTTGTTGTCCGAATGGCAGTCCTATACATCTCTCATGTCAACTGGTTTTCTAGTCCCCGGGATTATCCAACTGAGACTGTCAGTCCACAGTAATCTCCCCCCCCCCCCCCCCCCAACAAAAAAAAACCCAACAAAAAACAATACCACCAGAACACCCCTCTTCTTCTTCTTCTTTTCGATGCCTTATTGTTTTACACCAAGAGACCAGTTCGCCTAAGGAATGTAGCAGTCGTCTGTAGGTACAGTTTTTCTTCTAGGGGTAATGGGTTCGGCCACATTTCCTCTCTCAGCTGCCTGAAGGCCCTGCAGTCCTGCAGGATGTGGCGAGTGTCTTGCTCAGCTTCCCCACATGAGCACATGGGGGAGGGTACCACTTTCATCTTCCTGTGCAGATGTTGGTTCAGCCTGCAGTGGCCTGTTCTTAATCGGAAGATGGTCACCTGGTCTTGTCTGGTGAGCTGTGGTAGCTGTCTGGTGGTGGCGTTTTCCTGTAGAGAGCCTTAATGATGGTCTTGCTCTCTGCAAGGCAGACAGGGTTTTCGGGCTGTTCATCTCGGGCGCCTATCTTGGCATTCTGTCAGCTTGCTCATTGCCCTCGATGCCACAGTGTGAGGGGATCCACTGCAGCACGGTGCGAAGACACTGGATGTTATGTAGTGCCATCTCTAGTTGTGGAAGCTGGCCGCTGTTGAAGGCTTGCAGCACAGACAGAGCGTCGGTCAGAAAGACGACCTGGGTGTTGTGATCCACTCTGCTGCGGATGGTGTTTGCTGCAAGGATGATCGCTTCCACTTCGGCCTTGTAGTTGGTGCAGTAGACGCCGGCTGCTTTTGGGACCGAGTCTGCCATTCTCTGCTGGGATACCAGATGTAGGCCCCAGCTCCTCCACATCTGGTGGCATCTGTTGCAGAGCCGTCTGTGTAGACGTGGAGCCATGCCTCGTGAGGGTATTGATCTTCTATCATGGCTGCTGTCAGAGTTCTTTTGACAATGTCGCTCTGTTCAGTTTTCTTCGTGATTCCTGGAACTGTCATTCTGACTGTCACTTTTCCTGTCCTTTCTTGCCATGGAGGATCATCAAGGGAGAAGGTGATGGGCTGTACTGCTGGCAGTTTGTCTTGGTGCTCTCTCTGCAGTGCACGAGCTTCGACTGCAAAACTGGAGCGGTTTAGTCTTCCAGAGGACAGCTTCTCCAGTCTTGTGCTCATTGGATGGTCTTTGGTGCACTGGTACTTGGTAGCCTGTTGCAACGTCTTCTGTTTCCTTCTGGTGATGAGAGGATCTATGCCAGTCACCTGCTCCATCTTCTCTATGGGAGTGGATTTCATCGCGCCTGTGATGATTCTCAAGGCTTGGTTCTGTACCTTGTCCAGGGTGTCCCGATGTGTCTTGGCAGCTGTCATCCAAGAGTTTGATCCGTACTCAAGATGGGGTCGTACAGTGCCCTGGTAGACTGATTTCAGATGTGTTCATTGGCTCCCCACTGTGTCCCTGCAAGTTTGCGCATGATGTTGAGCTTACGCCTTGCTTTTCCTTCTGCCTGGGTGATGTGTTGTTTCCAGGTCAGCTTCTTGTCATATGTACCCCAAGGTATGTCTGTTGGTCTTCCATCTTGAGGGTCGTGTTGCCAAGGGTGAGGCGTCCAGGGCTTGCTTTTGGTGAGAGCGTAAAGAGGGTGCTGTGGTCTTGCCCCGGTTAATGGACACACACCACTTGTCACCCCATGCGGAAACTTTATCCAGGGCCATCTGCATGCGGTAGTTTGCTGTTGAAGCGTACTCCTCCGTGCACCAGAGCACCAGGTCGTCTGCATAAAGCGCTGCGTGGACTCCCTTGGGAAGCTCTGACACAATATCGTTAATGAAGAGCACGAAACAGGGTTGGTGAGAGTACTCCTCCCTGAGGTACTCCTTGCCGCAGGAGTACCTTCCGGCCACAGCGGCAGTCCACCATCACTCTGGCTCGTGGGTTTTGTGAAGGTAGGATTTTGTCCACTGGTACATATTGCCGGTAATGCCACTGCGTAGGAGCTTCACAAGGAGTCCATCTTTCCAGACCTTGTCGAAGGCCTTCTGTAGATCTATGAAGATTGCCAGGGTCATCTTCTTGGCCTGAAAAGCATCCTCTATAACTTGAGTAAGATGAGTTGTTTGATCTTCAGTGCTTTTGTACTGACGGAATCCGGCTTGTTCAGGGACTAGGATGCTTTCAGTCTCCAGGTAGAGTTGCAGGCGCAGGTTGACGATGCGCTCCATGGTCTTACAGAGGCAACTCGTGAGGCTGATTGGGCGTTTAGTGATGGCCTTGCTCTTGTTCTTGCCCTTCTTCAGTACTGGGATCATGATGGCTCTTTCCAACATTGGGGGACCTGACCACTGTTCCAGCTCAAGTTGAAGATGTCCAAGAGCTTCTGGAGAGCAGTGTTGCCTTGGTGTTGTATCATCTCGTTGGTGATGTTGTCAGGTCCTGATGACTTCTTCTTCTTCAGTTTCTTGATGGCTTTTAGGAGTTCTGGCATGGTGATCTTGTGTTCATTGCCTCATGACCCTGTTCACAGTTCTTTCTCCTGTCTCTTTTTCCTTTCTCACTTCTTTCTGTAGGTTTTGTGGGATGTTGTTTTTGCTTTCTTTGGCGTACTTCTTGGCAAAGGTGTTGGCTGCCCTCTTTCCCGTCAGAGTTCTCCCGTCTTCTTCTAGTGTGATCTTCTGCCCCTTTGTACCTTCATCGTTCAGGGCCTGTGTTAGTCTCCAGAGCTATTGTTGTGTCTTTTTCCATGTTGAGGCTTGATGTTTTCTCTCTCCAGCTCCGTCTCTTGCTTTCAGTTTAGTTCTCAGGTATTTTGCCGTGCTCTCTTGGAGTCTGATGTGGTTCTCCTGATTCGGGTTGTTCTCTACTTCTTCTCTTGCTTCGGTGACTGCATCGTGTGCCTGTTGAAGCTGGTCCGTCCAGTATGGGGTGTAGTCTTTTCTTGCTCCCCTTGGTATGCATTCCCTGGCTGCATGAAGGATGCTTTTGTTGAATTCCTTCACTACGTTGTTGAGTTTCGTCCCTCTACTTGAATGTTGTTAGTCAGTCATTTGTCCTGATGGCAAAGAGTCCCATTTGGCCTTCTTATAGTTCCATCTTGGTTGAGGTCTGTGCCCTGTTTTCTGCTTCTCCACTGATTGTGAGGATGACGGGGCGGTGGTCACTTCCCCCGAGCTGATCTTGGATGTTTCTCCCGATCCTCTGGTGGATGTCATCAGTGCAGAGAGCCAGGTCCGGGGTGGTGATGGTCTTCCAGCGGCGCGAGTAGAAGGTAGGAGGGTCGGTGGGGTCGTTGACGAGGATTAGGCGGTGTTCATCCTGCCATGCCTCTACTTCTTCTCCTCGCTTGTCAAGGTGGTTGTATCCCAAACTCTGGGACCTGCTGTTGAAGTCGCCAGTGTTGAGGAAGCTGTTGTCTGGGACCTGGATGGTATCTAGGGCTAGATTCTTATCATCAGGGCAGTAGTAGTTGACGACAGTGAAGCTACTGTCCTTGGTGGTGATCTTCACTGTCTGGTACTCTGCTTCCTCCATGTACGTCTTTGTTTCACTAGCGTTCAGGTTGTTCCTCACTAGTGTCAGTACTCCAACCTTTTCTTCTACCCTGTCGATCACTGCGAAACCTGATAGCCGCGGATCTTTAGTGGCTTCCCCTCTTGCAGGTGTGTTTTCTTGCATACAACACACGTGGATGTTGTTAGCGTGTAGGAAGTGTTGGAGCTCTGTTGTCTTGTTGCTGACCCCTTCAGCGTTCCACTGCATGATGTTGATGGTAGGGGTCTCCTTGGTCTTGCTTGGCTTGCGGCCAGTCGCATGTCCTCCCCGTCCCCTGGCTCCACAGGACGATGAAGGGACCTCCAGTCGCTTGGGTGGACTCCGTTGAGGCGCGGAGCCCGGCACTGCACCTGCCTGGCGGATCCCCACAGGGCGAGCACCATTCCTGTTAATCTGGTCTTGAAGTGTCATTATGGCGATAGTTGCATGGTGATGTGGTTGTCTCGGGAGCGCCGCTAGGCCCATCACCTCTGACTTCAGCTCCCTTGTCCACCTTAGTCGCCTTTTACGACATGCCTGGTTGGATGGCAGAGGCCCTATTCTTGCAATGTTCGCTTTGCAAGCATACCCCGGGAACCTCACGGGGGAGAACACCCCTCCAAACAAGCATTCTTCATCTGTACCTTAATATTTTGTTGTTGTTGTTGTGTGTGTGTTTGTTTTGTTCATTAAAACTAAAACCTTAGCTAAACCAGTCGAGACAGAAGTGCATGTATACAAAAAAAAGAGTAAAGCTTTATAACCGCAAATAGAGAATACACCGCAAGACATTTTATCAGCAAGGACACTCTCCTTTTTTATAGTTGTTGTTTTTATTATTGTTGTTGTTGTTGTTGCTCTGGAATGTTCAAGCCGGTGCAGGGGGGATTTACGAGGCATGCATTCTTCCTAAATAACAAACTGAAGAAGGTAATTATGTTCCCTTTGTAATCTTACAAACGAATGTCACACGAACCGGTTTCTGATGACAGTTATGCCCACATATTGCGTTACCAGCTGGGCTATAAGCAGAAGAATGGCTGGGTGGGTGAGTGGGTGGGTGGGTGGGACACAGAGAAAGGAGGAAGAGAAAAAGGAGGAGGAGGAGAGGAGGGGTTGAAAGTGGCGGGGTAATAAAAAATATATGGGAAAGATTAGTCTGTCCACTGAGCGTAAAATCATTTTTATCCAGCCCATAAAGTGTGAATTCCTGTAAGTAAATCTCTATGTCAGTAACATCTTGGTGCTCTCTCTCTCTGTCTCTCTCTGTCGCTGTCTCTCTCTCTTTCTCCAAGTGTGCACGCGCACATGTGTGTGTGTGCCTGCGCGCGTGCGAGTGTGTGTGTGAGTGAGTGTGTGTGTGCACGTGCGTATGCGCACTTGATAGGGAGGGAGGGAGGGAGGGAGAGAGAGAGAGAGAGAGAGAGAGAGAGAGAGGCAATGACAATAGTTTATTGTGATCATCTTTACGCCCATTCACAAGAGGACAGAGGGACAGGGACTGGGCACAACACACATACATTGAAAAAGAACACAGTCAGCAACAGCCCAAATGAACAACGTGGCATGGAAAACCACAACATGAGTTTGCAATAATCTCATAGTATGGTTAAATTATCTGTGATATAAATTATTATCTAATAAATTATTATATATTCAATTACCCATGCAGACACACCTTACAATTCATTCAGTCTATGGTATGACAGGGTTGTGGACAAAGCAATTCAGTTATGATACATCTCTGTCAGGATTTCCTTTTTATTTTTATATTTTTATAGCTGTTGTACTCTCTGAATTAGAGGGTTTCATATCTTACATCAAATTATTTATGATTTGTTGGATGATATCAGCTTCATCTCTCAGGGTATATTCTTGCTCTTGAATTTCACTAGAATTGTTCACATTGTCAATACACATCTCAGTCTCATCACATTCTGCGCACGCTGCACCCATTTCGCAATCATTTTGTTTCATCTTATTCGTATCATTACATATATCATCTTTCATCGCATTCACATCATCAGAGATAGCATCCTTCCCAACATCAACACTTTCAAAGAAATCATCTTTTACCTCATTTCCATCATCACTATCACATTTGTTCATTATATTATCGAATTCACTGCATGACTGCTCACTTACAGCATCTTCATATGACAGTGTCACTGTTTGTCTGTCCTGATAAGTCATGTCAATGACTTGACTGAGCGAATGATTTCCAGACACTAGAACACAATGATTGTCACACACAGGCATGTCCATAACATCATTGCTAGCAGTATAAATGAGACTCGTGGATGGGTAAAATCCAGAGGGAGATTGAATAATATTGCTGGCCTTTCTCCCCTGGCTCATTCTGTGCGCTTCTGCCCTCCTTCTGTCCCTGTTCAGTTGTAATGGACACTTTGAAAAGTTGCATTTTGAACTGGAGTGACAGGGGTTTGGCTGGTAGTTCGACTGGTCAGTCTGAGTACAACAACAGTTTAGTCGCCTCTGCCATTCACTTTGAAGGAAGACAGCACCATTTCTTTTAGAGGGGAGTTCAGCATACATTCCAACACTACTGGGAACCCTTCAACTGGCATTTCCATTTCTTAACTTTGTGAAAACCAAGAAAACTCTGCACACGATCACAAAGTGCCTCTTGCTGGCAGACAAGCAAGGGAAGTCACCCAGAGAGAGAGAGAGAGAGAGAGACACACACACACACACACGCACACACACACACACACAAACACATACACACAGAATGTGTGTATTTGCGTGCGCATGTGAGTGTGTAAGTGTGCGTGTGTGTATGTATATGTGTGTAATTGTGTCAACGTGTGTATCTTTGTGTACATGCTTTAACATATAAATGCTTGATTGTTACAGAATGCACCTCTTGCAGCAGGCATGCATGCAAGCTATAGACTAGGGACCAGAGATGACCCACATGACTGTGGCAGTGAGGTGCTCCAGCACTGACCTACATGGAACATAAACTATCCTTATCAGTCACTGTGTGTGTGTGTCTGTGTGCGTGTGTGTGTGTGTGTGTGTGTGTGTGTCTGTGTGTGTCTGTGTGTGTATCTGTGTGCGTGTGAACGTGCCAGCGCGAACATAAGACATTTACAAAGCATTTTCTTCAAGGAGAAGAAGCAGACGAGGCTGTAAGCCAGCAATAAGCAAGTCAATGCAGTGACAGTCCACCCATAACAAAGAGGTCTTTAATTAAACACGCAATGTACTGCCGTCCACCAAATATTATGTCCTTAGACTGTGCTCCATACCTGCTTGGTTGGAAACGTATTCAAATACTACACAGAAGAGAAGAGCCGACATTCTATAGGAGAAATCATGCTAACAAGAACACGCCTGAAAGCACAAAGTGCACACTACAAGTGCCTGCAATGCTATACATGTATTTGTCAATACTGAAATTAAGAGCTATCCCCAAGGTCGGAATGCGGTTACCTAGAAGGTGGAGGAAAGAAAACGGTCGCATACACAAAAATCTCACCATGGGAGCACTAGCTGCAGCCCGACCCCTCCCCAAAAACCAGAACAGACAGGAGCTAGATAGGATCAGCTAAACCCGCTGTGAAGTCAGGGGTGCAGTGTGAAGAGATTACGACCTTGATCACATTTCAAAGACCTCCCCTGCACCTCTCTGTGTCAGCAGCAGCGAGGTCCTTTGTTGCTGGGAAAGGTGCAAGCCGGTGCAGGAATTTGTCTGTGTCGCATTCTTGGCGAAGAACACAGTCTGTGTCATCTCATTACGCCCTTTCTGCAAGCTTGCAAACTGAGATCACCAGAACCGGTTTTTCATGCAGCTATTCTCATCTAGATATCGCGCCATGACTTCAGGTTTGAAAAAAAGAAAAGTAGCGGAAGAGGGTAGGGGTCGTGGGGTGGGGGACTGATAGACAGAGAAGGAAGGGGGGTGGGGGGTGGAAAAGCGATTAGAAGGCTTGGAACAGTAAGAGGCAATAGATAAAAGGCAAGATCAAACTGTTTACTGAGTTAAGAGCTCTTGAATTGCCAGTGTCTATACTGCAGAGGGAAAAATGGTGCAATCCTCCCCCTCCCCCTAAAAAGAGATGCGTCTATAACGTCTTCATTTTTAGCAATATATGTCTGTCTGTCTCTCTGTATATCTGTCTCTCTTTCACACACACGCACGCACGCGCGCTATTTGGGCATACATAAGAAAAGGTTGGCGTGCTCTCTTTTCCTTACGGTTTCTTAAGTATTTTTGTTCAAAGGCGTGTTGGGTTTAATATGCTGCAAAGGTCTTGAAAAAAAAATCCATTTGAGACATCCAGTCACTATGTTATTGACTGTGAGTGGTGTGTGTGGGGGAGGGGGGGGAAGCCAGACAGTTAGCCAGACAAACACAGAGAAAGACAGAGATAGACAGAGACAAAGATAGACTGCAGACTGAAGGCAGACAGACAGAGATAGACAGACTGCAGACAGACAGACAGACAGAGACAGAGAGACAGACAGAAAGACTGCAGACAGAGACAGAGAAGATGCACACACTCCTAAGGAGACAGGCATGCTACCACCTGCAAAAGAAACGGAAAGAAAAAGAGAGCACAGACAACTATAAACTGAGTAAACAGTTTGATCGTGCCTCTGATCCGTTGCCTCTCACCCTCTTACATGCAGGCCACTAGTTTACTGATCCTGTTATCAGACTTCACCGGCATTGAAACAGAGACATTGAAACCCTTCGCTCAAGAGACACCCTGACCTTCAGGATAAGAAAGAATGTACAAGTTCGAGAAACCTGCATAAAGAAAATATACACGTCTTACGTATACTATACTTATCGGTAATGATGATGATGGTGATGATGATAATAATGATGATAATAATGATAATGATGATAATAATAATAATAATAATGATAATAATAATAACAATGATGATGATAATAACAACTACATTAACAATAATATAAAAAAAATGGAATTTATTCATCGCTCTATCTTTTGAAAACACATCAAAGCGCTTGCATTCAACCTATTCTTACACATGCATCCAATAACAATAGTTTTAACAAATTCAAACACACACACATCCACACACACACACACACACACACACACACACACACACACACACACACACACACACACACACACACACACACACACACACACACACACTACTACCCAGCAACAAGACCGACCGCTTGAACTAGCATGCAAACTTCAATGTGTAACTACACGAAAGGAAGATCTTATGACGAAATACGACCAAGTTAACACTGGAATCTATACTGCTGATTCCGAAGGCAAAGGTGCAGAATGAAGCACATCAAGCTACTCCGCCAAGAACCCCCTCTTTGTTTACTATGTTAACTCTCGACCTTCCAAACTGAGAGTTAGGAACCCGTTTTGATGCTGGAGCTCACCAACCGTTGCACCGTAAGTTAAGAAGGTAAAATAAGCAAACAACACACAAAACCCTTGGTGTGTGAGGCGATACACGTCTGGTCGAGGTGGATAGAGGAGTTGGTGTTGGGTGATGGGGGTGTGGGTGTGGGTGATGGGGGTGTGGGGTGATGGATTGGTAACAGGATTTTGAGAGGGCAAAGAAGAAGGAGAAAGACTAACAAGCACAGATCAGAGAGTCTGCTGGGTGCATCCATGCCACCACAAAGCGAAGATTCGTGGAAGATGATCTGTCTCAATGTCTGTCTGTCTGTCTCTCTGCGGTATGTGTGTGTGTGTGTGTGTGAGTGAATGCGAGCATTAAAATAAAGGCATGTCTACGCGTGGCTATTTTGTTGTATTTATGTAGCATAGAGATCTTCCCTCAGCTACAAAAGACTGAATTAAAACAGCCCAAATCGAGGACAAGTGAACGGTTCTCAAAACACACAGTCCTCTCTGAAGTCGGAGAACAGAAGCCTTCATGACGAGGTACGGTCCTACATGCTATCTTCTCACTTAGCAGATGTTCACGGTTTCACAATGATCCTCACCTCAGAATGAGGAGTCAAGTCAGAAACGGTGACATTTTAGGTGTTTTAACTTGAGAGGGTCAGCTATAACAAGCACAAAGGCAGTGCATGGACTGATGTAACTCTGCATGTGTGCAAGGTGACTCGTAAGCATTGAACGTCCATTGATAGTTTAAGATACAAAGTTTTTCCCTCATGAGGATGCGGGGGGTGGGGAGGGGGGGGGGGGGGAGGGAACTCTCAGTATAACTAGCATCCCCATCTTCTGGAAATTGTATGCTAGGAACTCCCTCTTTTCTATCCCTCTCTTTGCTTCTGCTTTGTTCTTTTTCTTCACGTCACCTCCTTCTTGTCTATTTCTGCCGTCTAGGTCCATTTTCCTGCTTTCTTTCCCCCAGAGAGACTTAAAAGATAACAATTGTTCTGTTCCACGCGGAAGTCAGATGCGCTGGGCCTGACTTGTCAGGGGCTTAATGGCAGCGCAACGCATTTTTGCTCAAATCACATGACGGACAACATCAGTAGTTGCTGCCTGAGCGTTTGACAACGAAGAAGAAAAACACTACCCTGTACATGTTTATAACTGGCGACCTGTACATTGTCTGAAAAGCCTAACCAATGCTAGGAATTTGGCTGCTGCGTCTTTCTTATACAGAAAATCGCCTTTGCTGAACCAGCACTTGTGACTTTTCAGCCAGTCAGCAAAACAGGACCACACAAACCGGTTTTCCATGCAGCTATGCACAGCTATTACACCATTTACAGGGTAGAGCAGAGATAGGAGGGGTGGGGTAGGGTGGGGATAGCGGGGGTGGGGCAGCGATTCACAAATGGGGGGAAGCTGTAAAGAAGAGGGGAAAATAAAAGAGTCAGGCCGACAAAAGAAGAAAATAACTGCAACTGCGGGTGTGTCTAATTCACCAAGTAGTGAATAGACATCAAACAACACCCCCCCCCCTACCCCCAGAAAAAAACACAAAACAACAACAACAACCCCAACAACAACAAACAAATAACAACAAACAAAACAAAACTCTCGAAAGAAGAAAATAACAGAGAGTGGGGCTGACGAAAGGAGAAAATAACAGAGAGCGGGGCTGACAAAGGAGAAAATAACAGAGAGTGGGGCTGACGAAATAAGAAAATAACAGAGAGTGGGGCTGACGAAATAAGAAAATAACAGAGAGGGGGGCTGACGAATAAGAAAATAACAGAGAGTGGGGCTGACGAAATAAGAAAATAACAGAGAGTGGGGCTGACGAAATAAGAAAATAACAGAGAGTGGGGCTGACGAAATAAGAAAATAACAGAGAGTGGGGCTGACGAAATAAGAAAATAACAGAGAGTGGGGCTGACGAAAGGAGAAACTAACAGAGAGCGGGGCTGACAAAAGGAGAAAATAACAGAGAGCGGGGCTGACAAAGGAGAAAATAACAGAGGTGGGGCTGACGAAAGGAGAAATAACAGAGAGTGGGGCTGACGAAAGGAGAAAATAACAGAGAGCGGGGCTGACAAAAGGAGAAAATAACAGAGAGTGGGGCTGACGAAAGGAGAACAATAACAGAGAGCGGGGCTGACAAAAGGAGAAAATAACAGAGAGTGGGGCTGACGAAAGAAGAAAATAACAGAGAGTGGGGCTGACAAAAGGAGAAAATAACAGAGAGCGGGGCTGACAAAAGGAGAAAATAACAGAGAGCGGGGCTGACAAAAGGAGAAAATAACAGAGAGCGGGGCTGACAAAAGGAGAAAATAACAGAGAGCGGGGCTGACGAAAGAAGAAAATAACAGAGAGTGGGGCTGACAAAAGGAGAAGATAACAGAGAGCGGGGCTGACGAAAGGAGAAAATAACAGAGAGCGGGGCTGACAAAAGGAGAAAATAACAGAGAGCGGGGCTGACGAAAGGAGAAAATAACAGAGAGCGGGGCTGACGAAAGGAGAAAGAGAAAAGGGAAAGTCAGAGTGTCCAGGAATTGCAAATCTTTATCACACAATTCAGCAGTATGGACATCACACTGATATACGTACTTTCCCACCTGCAATATATCATTATCTAGCCACACCTCTTCAGTGCAAAACAGCAGTCACTCCTTTTGCAACTGCTGTGTAGAAGAGATAAAGGACTTCACTATCTGCCCAGCTAACATAGGCACACTTACAACATATCAGGGAAAAAGTGAAAGTTTCTCTCTGCTTTCTGTTGGTCAGATGGACGGACAGCCTCGGTCTCTCCCACGAAGGCAGCAACACTCTGCGGGTCTTTCAAGTGGCCGCACAGCTTCTTGGCTACAGGCAAGGGGTTCAGACCAGCTCCTTTTCCCCAGGGCCTTGTGTAGGGGCTAGCGGGTAGGACCTGACTGCAGCCCCTGTTCTGGTGTCTGACTACCAGTCTTGCTAAAAGCACTGCTCTGTATGGCTTACGCAGAGTTTCTTTAACGATATAGGCTGTTGCGTCCTGTCCTCAACTACCATCAACACTTCAATCAGTCTGTATTGTCTTTTTTAATTCCAAGTTTTTATTTATTACTTTTTTCATGCAATTTTTATTATGTTTTTTGGGTGAAGGACTCGTGGTTAGAGCACTGACTTTGCCGAGATCTAAGGAAGCGGGTTTGAGCCACCACTCAGACGCCTGATCGAGGGGATGATTTCCCTGGGGTTGCCATCAGTGTCGTCTGAAGTCTGGAATTATGTATGTCTACTTCTTTTTAGGGCTGGATACCCACCCACCCCCCTCACACACACACACACACACACACACACACACACACACACACACACACACACACACACACACACACACACACACACACACACACACACTCTCTAATGTCTGTCTACTACTTTGGGGGCTGGGTAACGTCTGTCTATCTGTTTACTCCTTTTTAGGGCTGGAACCACCCCCCCCCCCCCCCCCTTCCATCCCCCACCTTAGACACACACACACACACACACGCACACACACACACGCACACACACACCACACACACACACACACACACACACACACACACACACACACACACACACACACACACAACTTATTATCTCCACCCTTCAAAGGATTGCACTTAATCTAAAGCGAAACATTTTGTTTGATCTTTTTCTTCCTCTTTTTGCCCTCAATCTCCCCAGCAAGCAGGGAAGAATAATGCCAGGCCATCTGTTGCCCAATGTTCAGGCTGTTCAGGTGAGGGGCGCTTTTAAAGGGGCCACACGGTCAAATAAAAGTGCTCTGCTCACGTTAAAGGACAACGTCAGTGTGACTGGCCTGTCTGGTTTGTAGTGCTGCTTATATACAGTGTAAAAAGCCATGCTTCATCTGCTGCACTGTAGCAATTAATCCTCGTCTGCTGCTGGCTGTACTCCAAGAACAGAAAGCTGAGATCTTTTTTCTTCTTCTGTCTCTTCATTAGTTTCTCCCCCTTCCTTTTTCTGACAGTTCTGCCGCTTCCATTTGTTATGGAAGTGGGAATACCTGATGTGTGTATAGTGTGTGTGTGCGTGTGTGCGTGCTTGCGGATGTGAGTTGTGTGCAGCATGCGTGTGTGTGCGTGCGTGCATGTGTGCATGCACGTATCTACCTGCCCGTAACAATGTAAGTGCAATACAATTCCAGCTCTAAATCTTCGACACTTCCCAGTGAGATCTGCTACATCTGAGGTAACGGTAAAGGTGTCCGTCCCAGAACCTGTGTTGTCGTTGGGGAGCAAGGTGTCAGAGACCTGAACTTCTCCATGGGCCAAGCATATTGAGGGCGGTGGTCATTTTCTCTTCCTCGCTGCTTTACCTTTCCTGACCCTAAAGAGGTTAGGTACCCATTTACAGCTGGGTGAACTGGCGGACTGTACTGAAGCCAAGGCGCGCAAATGGTCACCCATCCACTTGGTAATCATGCTCAATGCTGCTTCAAGTACTCAGCCACAACTTGGCAGTTCTGAATGTTACAAGTGTCCAATAATCTGTCTCTTTAAGATTCTTAACCTTATTCATTTCCTTTTTCTTGTGCTCAATATTTCTCAGATCAAATGTTTTCAAAGAAAACAGACTGTTATATCTTTTTCAGTCGTAATGTTTGGCAGAATGTTTTTTATCCTCGTTTATCTACTGTGTAAAGTATTGTGTCTGGGTAAACTTGTTCGCATTTTAATAACCATGTTTTGTATCTTTGCATGCGCCAAAGAAAAGTATCCTATTTTTGTCTGGACACAATCAAACTGGGTTTGGGTCAGATTGAAACCTTTGACTCTAATAAATAGACAAGTTAGTGGTGACAGTCTGTTTCGATAGGTGTTAACATAGAAAGAGGTGATTAATCCCATTTTGCTTTTCACTCAGTGTTTACCACAATGTACTTTTGTTGTTTCATTTTGGCCCTGTAGATCGGCTTTGTGCAGTATTGCGCCTGGATCACATTGTTTCATTTCTAATTACTATAGTGGATGACATTGTTTCATTTCTAATTACTATAGTGGATGACATTGTTTCATTTCTAATTACTATAGTGGATGACATTGTTTCATTTCTAATTACCATAGTGGATGACATGGTTTCATTTCTAATTACCATAGTGGATGACATTGTTTCATTTCTAATTACCATAGTGGATGACATTGTTTCATTTCTAATTACTATAGTGGATGACATTGTTTCATTTCTAATTACCATAGTGGATGACATTGTTTCATTTCTAATTACCATAGTGGATGACATTGTTTCATTTTGGCTGACATTGTTTCATTTATCATTTCCATAGTGGATGACATTGTTTCATTTCTATTTACCATATTGGATGACATTGTTTCATTTCTAATTACCATAGTGGATGACATTGTTTCATTTCTAAATACCATAGTGGGTGACATTGTTTCATTTTGGCTGACATTGTTTCATTTCTAATTACCATAGTGGATGACATTGTTTCATTTCTATTTACCATAGTGGATGACATTGTTTCAATTCCAATTACCATAGTGGATGACATTGTTTCATTTCTAATTACCATAGTGGATGACATTGTTTCATTTCTAATTATCATATTGGATGATATTGTTTCATTTCTAATTACTATAGTGGATGACATTGTTTCATTTCTAATTACTATAGTGGATGACATTGTTTCATTTCTAATTACCATATTGGAAAGCTTTGTAGGTCCTCTGACGGGTTACTACGTCAACACTAATACTCCCTAGCCTATGCGTTTCTGACCTCCCGACAAAATAATAATAAATAAGCCCTATAACTATGTTCATAATTGCGTAGTAAGGTGAGTTAAACTACTAACTACTTACTCTAACCCATATTCTACCTGATAATTTCCCTGTCTTCTACAGTGTCTGTCTTACACCTGTCTTTCCCTGTGGTGAGAATGAAATCAGGGCACTTGCAGGCACACCTCTGAGAAACATACAAACATACAGACACAACTTTTTCTGTCTATACTTCGGCAAGAGACATAGCACCGCTGATAAATGATAAACCTCCAAGCAGCTTAAAAGAACAGCTCCATTCATAATAACACAGAACACCTTAACATCAAGACCTATATTCAAGCCCCCAACCAAGACACTACAAAAACCTTTTCCTTAGGTCACTCGGGTCGCTCTTCGGGGACTAGGCGATAATGTAAGGACGCACACAGACTTAGTGACAAGAGCCAATGTTAGGGACAGAGAGCACATGGTCAGAGTGAGAGAGAGAGAGAGAGAGAGAGAGAGAGAGAGAGAGAGAGAGAGAGAGAGAGAGAGAGAGAGAGCGGGGATATTTGTTGCAGATGGAGGTGCCAATTAAAAATATTATCGAACTATTCTCTTCTGTAGACAGGCAGGATCGGTAACTTTTGATCGGGTTAAAATGTTGGTATGTGATATAATTTATAAGCATAATGGTAAGTTCGTTTTGAACTACGGAAACAGTGTGCATTATGGATAAATTCATCCAAATGTGTTTTCTCTATCTGTAGTAGAGTCATACTTGATCTCTTTATGTATCGGTCTCTCTTTCTGCCTTTCCAGATGTAAGCCCTGTGGTACGGTTGCTGAGGTACATAATATGCACCCTGTGGTGTCTCATCTGTTTGTCTTTCAGCACCCCGTGTAACTGCAGACTGAAGCTACAGATGAAAGCTGATGGCAAAACTCCCTGAAGACTTTCTTACTGATAACACTTTCACTTCAGATCAAAATCAAGCAGACAGTAAGAAAGCTTCCCTAGGGGATGCCGGAGCCCTGTCAGTGTAACAGCATCCCCACCTTCTGGAAAGTTTGTATTAGCCGTTCCCTCTTGCGTTCTCCTCTCTATGTTTCTGCCTTGTTCCTTTCTTCCTGTCACCTCCTTCCTGTCTATTTTCTGCCTTCTGGGTCCATTCTCCTGCCTTTATTCCTGAAAGACTTAAAAGATGACAATTCTCTCCCACGCCGGTCGGATGCGCTGGCACTGACTTGTCAGGAACTTAACGGCAGTGCAACACATTACATTTTTGCTCATATGACAGACAACAACAGGTGCTTTCTGAGAGTTTGACGACGACGTAATGGAGCTGTTTGTTTTAACATTTTCTGCGCTAGATAATTCTCATCCAAAAGATATAGGTAAATTTTAAAGAAATAACTAAATGTGCACACATAGATACATATTCTAATAAACAAATACATAAAAGATATTCACGCAACTAAACGAATAGATAAAAAAGAGGCACAAAACGATACGATTTCCATAAATCCCTTTTCATGCCGTTTTTTCACGAGCGTGTCGTAATGGTTTCCTGTTTTCTCTTTGGACTTATTGTCAAAGATACATCCTTGGGGAACACACACCTAGCCTTCCCTGAACCATCTTAATGCCTAGAAAACCCATTCCGAATTGTATATCCCTTATCTCCAGGGTTCCTTCATCGGTTTACCCAAATCTATTTCATACACTCCACCCAGCTGTTTTCACGAGCAAGCTTTTACTCTGTCCTTCATCGTTCTCAACAATATACCCAAACAATCTAGACATATGGATTGATATACACTTTACATCATTCAGGTTATGTTTGCATTTTGTTGGGGAGACAGACGGCAGGTATCGGTGATGGTGGTCCTGGTTGTCAAGGATAAGAAGGAGATAAAATAAATGGGAAACAGAGAGAAGCGGGTGTTTTCAATGTCGGGTAGGAAGGGGTGAGGGAGACAGGCGCTACTGGTGGCCGTGGTGGGGTGCACTGTAACCCCTGCATGCACCTTCAGTTTATACCGCTTTATCCGGAACCAAATCTGCACCGTTTTATCTTTGTTGAAATCGAGTTACTCGCACCGCCCCTCCCCCAAAAAAAGAAAAAGGAAAAAAAAGAAAAAAATAAAAAAAAAAAGAAAAAAACAACACACATACAATCGCTCCCCCCCCCCCCCCCCCCTCCCCCCCCCCCCCCCCACACACATACTATTTAGGTAGCTGCATTCTGACTTTGGGGATATCTAAAAAATAAAAGAATGAACCACGTGCATGCCATCAGAGAGCTGACAGCTTACAGCACCATACAACATCAACACAGTCTGCTCTCTGTGCAAACAACATCATTATCTGACATACATCAGAGAGCTGACAGCTTACAGCACCATACAACATCAACACAGTCTGCTCTCTGTGCAAACAACATCATTATCTGACATACATCAGAGAGCTGACAGCTTACAGCACCATACAACACCAACACAGTCTGCTCTCTGTGCAAACAACATCATTATCTGACATACATCAGGGAGCTGACAGCTTACAGCACCATACAACATCAACACAGTCTGCTCTCTGTGCAAACAACACAGCATTATCTGACATACTCCCACACGTGTTTCAGCAACATAGTTAAGCAGGCGATCCACACGACCCCCGATATACCAGACACCATCACGCGTAGGTGTGCTGCCCACAGTTTTGCTGCATCTCTGAACAAGTTTATTCAAAGTAGATTTGTCTATTAACACTTATACGACCATACAAACAAGTATCGGAATAGATTTTTTCTGGATTCCTTCTCTCTAAGGGAATGAAAGATTGTGTGGCAAAACAGTTGCAAAGCAAGAGAGTTCCCAGTACATAGCTTTAAATACGACTGTCGTGAAATCATCTCATATTACTGGAAAATCATGTACATAAAAATAATGTTCATGGGGGAAACCTTGAAATATTAGGACTGTCCAAGCCACATTTCCAGCATCATCTATAAGTTACACTGAAATATGTGGAAGGCTAAATATTCTCAAAATGTAATTTGGTCCTGTTCTGAGCCACTGGCGAGATGCCTTTTATGAAGTGGCAGTAGGTGAACACGCAAAGAGCAGGCGGAGAAACGGAGGGTGTAGACAACAGAACTTCGCAAGGCAGGGCTGGCTGTGTGTCTGTCGTCATGGAGAACCTCGTTGAGGAAGACATTGTCCCACAGCCAGAAAGACAGTTTTTGGTGTGGCCTGTTTAGGTGAAGAAAGCGGAGGAGCGGTCGCACGCTATATATTTCCCGCTCTTCCTTGTCTGAAAATCGGAGAACAAGAATAATTTTCTCTGCCAGGCCAGTGATGAATAGGGGGGGGGGGGGGGGGGATGATCTCGTGCACACTGCTGCATAGTTTTCTGGAACCCAGCAAGGCCTGTATCCACATCTGCCCATGGAAGAGTGTGTGTGGAAATCATTATGCAAAGAGAATAGGTATCTTTGTGCCTAATAATAGCACGGTTGTTGAATCACTGTGACCTCCTATTCCTCAGTGTAGTCCTCCAGAAGCGAATCACAGCATTGGACAGTCCACCACCGGATACAGGAAGCCATCACCAGATGAGGCATGCGCATTAATGAAGTTGTTGACGTACCATGAAGAAATCACCATTAACACGTACCAGAGCTGTTTCCTGCCTGGCCAACCGCTATGGAATGCCAATAGTACCGGATGATGTGAATGGTAAGTGGGAGCGAAAGTACACTGTCAAAATACCACTCTTTTGGTGCATGATGAATTCAGTCATAAGGTCAAACAGCTGAATTGGGGGAGCACTTGACTTGTGATGTTCATAGTCCTTTAAGTCAAGGGTTCCTGTCTCTCTGGCGCCTGGAGATTAAGGACAGGGATGAAAAAAAACGAATTTGTAGTATAGGTCAACTCAGTGATGTGCAGATTTGCCAATGCCTCAGTCCCTTCATTTGTAAGCTACAAGGCCAGCTGTTTGCATATAGAAGATGTGTTTTGAACATTGATTTACACACACACACACGCACACACACATTATCCTCGAAATAAAAGAATTTGTAAACACACACACATTGCCATACTCACACACATTTCCATACACACACTCTTTGTGTGTGTGTGTGTGTGTTGTGTGTGTGTGTGTGTGTGTGTGTGTGTGTGTGTGTGAGCGGGATAGCCTAGTGGTTAGAGGTTGTGCTGACGAACTGACGGGCCGGGGTTCCAGCCACCGACCAGCAGACACCCTTCCAGGGGGATGTTCCCCTACTGGAGTTAGCATCACTCCCTCGGAAGTCCTGTAAATGAGACTATAAACCGAGGGAAGCAGCGATTGCGAAGGCATGTGGTTTGGAGAGGCTGGGGTGTTGGTGTGTGAGACAGACTGGGTGATGGGGGGTGTTGGCATAAACAAACTTGGCGAAGTTTCGAATGGGAACAATGCACTTGCCTTGTCTTCTTGCCTTTCCTCTGTCTGTCTCCTCTCCTCTGCCCGCCTCCTCTCCTCTGCCCACCTCCTCTCCTCTGCCTGTCTCCTCTCCTCTGTCCTTCGTGGTCCCTGTTGGTCTGACTGGGCGGCTTTCTGCGGAAGTACACAGTTGTTTGTTGACGGGCCATGTTCCCATCACTTGAGCCATCCTTCAGTCGAAGCACAACAGACGTTTGCTCGCCTTCTCCACAGACCTTCCATGAGGTGATGCAGTGTTGTTGCAGCAGGGCACCTAGCGTCACTTCCAGCGTTGTTGGTAACCCGACAACTGGCATGGTGCTGGTTTATTTTGGCAATTTAAACACAAAATTTACACAGCAAAATTTGCCCTGCCTATATCCCGAGAGAGAGAGAGAGAGAGAGAGAGAGAGAGAGAGAGAGAGAGAGAGATGATGAGAGGAGAGAGAGAGAGAGGAGAGAGAACTCGGGGATGTTTATTGTACATCGGCCACATGCCATTATACAAACACATGGGAAAAAAAAGGGGGGGGGGGGGGGGGGTGCAGGGAACATGCTGAGAGAGAGGAGAGACAGAGAGACTCAAAAGCTTATTCATAATGGCTAAAGCCCTAATAAGAAGAATAAACATAAGCAACATTAGCAACACGCTAACATACCCAAAAAGATAAGCATATCAACAACTCACTGACATAGATACCCCAGAACACCACAACTTTTGCTGCTGACGTATTAAAAGAGGGTCTGTGTTAATGATTTCCATAACTGAAGTGCTAATTGTTTTACAGTTGTATCATTCTTTGAAGTCATGAGAGAGAGATTTTACTTTATTCTTTTACTGTGAAGATAAGTTCTTGCTCCAGTTTCCGTGTGCATGCATTTTTGGTAACTTTTGTCATCTGTTCCCACCGGCACAAATTTCAGAGAGGTGGAACAGGTTTTAATGTGTGCACAAGATGTTCTGCGTGCTTTGCACAAGGGACCTCTGTTTATAGTCTCATCTCAGAGAGAGAGAGAGAGAGAGAGAGAGAGAGAGAGAGAGAGAGAGAGAGGGAGGATGAGAGGAGAGAGAGGAGAGAGAGAGAGAGGACAGACAGGAGAGAGAGAGAAACTCTGAAATCTGAAACTCTGAAATGATTTAATGTACATTGGCCTTGGACCACAATACATTTGTTGGGTCAGGATGGAACAGTGAGTTCATTCATATCACTGGCAAAGCAATGCACAAACAAATAATGATTTATGACTGATTAAAGAAGAAATACACACAAATATATATAGCGAACTCATACAAAAAGATGATGTCAATACAATTTATGATTGAATACAGCAGAAAATTACATGATTATAAACCTTAAATCAACCATAACCCAATCATAGAGAGAAGATGCTAAGAAAAATCATCCATACTGAGTATATCAAATTGTAGCAGTTTTTCAATAAAGTGCTTCAGAGAGAGAGTGAGAAACTCTCTCTGAAACTCTGAAATGATTTAATTGCACATTGGCCTTAGGCCACAATACAATATAGAAAAGAGAATAGGAAAATATCTTATTTAGTAGCACCTATATATATTCTACAATCATTGGTTACCTGAAAATCATATATATCTCATACCTACTACGGTTCAAATTATAAGGATAGTTGTCAAATCACAGTTTACATTTCACATATACTGAAATGATCAGTCATAGACATTAGTATAAAAGGGGGAGATACAGAAAATCATGATCATGTTATGCCACGAATTCTTGATAATACTGATGACCTGTACATAGCTTGTAGTGCAGCAAAGAATTTACCCTGTACACCTTGATCTTGAATGCACTGCATGAGTTTGTTATGCTGAACAGAATCAAAAGCTTTTCTGAAATCTACAAAAGCAACATAGAGTTTTCTTCCTTTTTTGTTTATTTGGCTCTGAATAACTGCATATAGTGTGAATATTTGATCAACTGTTGAATATTTTCTTCGAAATCCTGCTTGACATTCTGAAATTAAGTTGTTGCTCTCTAACCAAGTGTATAGTCGTGTATTAAGTATTGAAGTATAGCATTTGGATATAATACTTAAGAGAGATATTCCCCTGTAGTTATCTACATCATTTAGGTTTCCTTTTTTATGCAATGGTATAATTATGGCTTTTGACCATTCCTCTGGGTAAATACTCGTTCAAAATAACATTAAATAATTTTGTTAGAAACATTACAATATTACTACCACCAGTCTGTAACATTTCAGCTAAAATGTCATCTATCCACTAGCTTTACCCTTTTTAAGTTTACCTATTGCTGAGCAAACTTTACTTCTAATATTTCTGTATTCAATGTATTATCTATACCCTCTGAAGGTTCAAGTTCAATACCGCCATCCCTTTCAAGTTCTTCATTATTACCTTGGAAAAACAGTTTTGAAATGTCTAAACCACTCTCTGTACTAATATTATTTACTACTTTTTTCTTGTTTGTACAACCCATTTTTCTTAGCTCATTCCAAAAGTGTGACCCATTGTTAATTTCTTTTGCTAATGCTTCAGTCTATTGTTTTCTAAAAGTTTGTCTTTTGGATTTCAACAGATGTCTGTATTGTTTCCTTGCTGTAACATATATTTGTCTATCTACTTCTTTTCGACTTGCTCTAAAACATTTTAATTTTTTTCTACATTCTTTTTTTGTTTTTTCACATTCACTGTCAAACCACTCTGATCTTTTAGTCCTATGAATACGACACCTTTTGAGCATACATTCGCTAGACTCTTTTATACATTGTACAAATATATCTAAAGCTTTATCTACATCCTCATCTAAGTTATTTATGGCCATTCTTATTCTACTTTGAACATGTGTGCTCTCCCACAATTTCTTGAATTCATTTTCTTGTGCCTCATTCCAGATAAATTTCTCAAACACAGCATTTTCATTTACTTTTCTGTTATCAGGACAGTCATTGCCATCTCCAGCTGTCTTTATCTTTAGGACAACGGGTAAATGATCAGACTCTGTGAAATTTTCAACAACTAAGGATAATATTTGAAGTGAAGAAAAAAGTTCAACAGATGAAACAAAATAATCCACAGTGCTTTCCCCTGTGTATCCAACGTATGTACAACTTTCATCAAAATCTGTTTCACTCAGCCCATTCAATATAAGACAATCATACATGTTACAAAATTCAATCAGTTATGCACCAAAATTGTTAACAGCACTATCCTGTGATTTCCTTCGGAATTGGTCATTATTGGAACCAAACATTTCTTCAAAATCAGTGCTATCCCCATTGAAAGAATAATCATTATGTGCTGTTCTGGCATTTAAATCTCCATTTAACAGAATATAAAAATCACTATGCAAATCATACAGATATGCTAAACATTGCTCTATTACCTCTAAGCCAAAATCATCTCGTTGACCATTCCAGAATGGTGAATCATATGGAGGAATATAACAGCACATAAACATAATATTTTTATCTGTTGCAAAAAGACATTTATCAATTTTTAACACAACAAAGTTCTCTTGTTCCACATGGATACATTCTATAAACCTAGCAAATGTTTTTCTCACTAAAACAATCACACCACCTGAGTATCTCCCTTGATGGGATAATTTCTTTGCCTTTGAGGTGAATGTTACATATTCATTAAATAGATCTGATTCAAATTCAAAACCAACAAATGTTTCAGTTAAACAAATAAAATCATACAAAGTAAGAAAATTAATGAAATCAACATTTTCTAATTTTGAAAGGAGACCATTTACATTGTAATTAAGAAATTTAACTGAGCTATTATTTACATTTTGTACACAGGTTGTTTCATTTGAACATGAACTGAAAAGGTCCTCTTTTCTTGAGAACATGCTTTTGGATAAAGTGGCCCGGCCGAATCCCTATTTGCTGGTGTTTGAAGCACTCTTCTTTTTGTGTTGTGGTTTGCTTTTGTCCCTGTCTGATTCACAGACTCTGCTTTTTTAAATGACTGGACAATATTGCTTTGACTGCTGGATCGAACTGCAGTTTTCTGGCCTGTTTGCTTGGCTAGTCGAGAACTAGACGCAGCCCTCTTTGGTCGAGCACTGCGCAGTGCATGCAATTTTGTAGGAGTCTGACCCTTCTCTTGATCATGGTCAATGCATGCATGTTCACTGTGTTGTTTATCACATGTATGTTCATTGTCTTGTCTATCACATGCATGTTCTTTGTTTTGTGTATTATTTGCAAGTGCATTTTCTTGTTTATCACATACATGTTCACTGTCTTGTCTATCAGCAGAAGAAATATCTTTATCTTCATTGTTTTTTATCTGTTGTATCAGTCATGTCTGTCTCATCTCTATAGCTCTCATTCACATTTGTCTGTCTGTGTGATGTGCTTTGTGCATGACCAGAGTTCATCGAATCCTCACTGCATATACTGTTTCTTTTAAGCCTGATAGATGCTTGGTCATTGAAAGTTTCCTTTTCAGGCTCTGTGATGCTATTTATGTCACTGAGCACATTCTCATCATCACTTGTCACTGCTAACCTCCTGTTATGTATTTTAGATTTGTTTCCATTTGATTTAGGGATGAAGTCACCACTGTCAAAGTTTTCATTGGATGTAGATACTTCCAAACTTCTGGACTGGTGCTGCTTGTTATTGTCAGTTTTCTTGGCACCATCTTCCTCCGATGGGGGCAGACTATGCCTGGTGACTCTCTGTGTACCATTTGAAGTCCTGGAGCTTCTAGACCTTGCATTCACAACATTAGTCTGCTGGAAAGGGTCTTTCCTCATGGCACTTCTTTTGTGTTCAAAGTTGTTTTGTCCATGTGATGCACCATTTTGCACCACCTCCTTGTACGACCTAAAGCCTGGAACAACTGGCACAGAAGAATTCTGTCCACATTCCTGAAGTCTGGATTGAGACAAGTGTCTTGCTCCGTTTCCTGCTCTGGAGTTGATGCCTGGGTAATTCTCAAACTCTGCTTTTCTGTGGGGCTTGCCATAATTTCTCCTGCTCTGGTACCCACGTGGTGGACTGTTTCCATCTGTCAAGTGGCTTGTAAACGAGTCACCCTCATCTTGTTGGGTGTTGTCAGAAAGTCTTCTTCCATGCTGGTGTCTATACTGCAGATGCCTATTAGCCTGGTAGCTGTTTGAGTACCAGGCTTTTTCATTCCTGCCGTATCCATTCTGCCTGCTAGATTGTGCTTGAGGCCAGTTGTCTTCCCGATGACTGTGGCTAAATGACCTTGACTGCTCCTTCTCTCGCACATAAAGTTTTCTGCCACGGTAGTATGCCGTCTTGCCAAGACCACGATGGAATTCCAGCATTTCTCTCTGGTGTGTGGTCAGGTCAGCAGCTACTCGGATACCACTTGCTCTCAGGTTGTCCCTTAGGTCTTTGTCACCCAAGATAGCCTCTTGTCTGTCCATCGCAGAACTTCACAAGTATTTGCCGGGGTTCTTCATGGTGAGAACGTTGCCTTCCAATGCGGAATGCTCTAGAGATGTCATCGTGTTGCCAAGTGGGAGAAGATAAATGATTGTTCAGGACATCTATAACCATTTGACTTGTCATATTTTCATCTTCCCGGTTCAAACTCACCGATGCCAATGACCTCAGGTTTAGAGCCCTGGTGTCCTGTTCAGTGGATTCTAGTTTTCTTTCAAGAACTTCTATCCTGTCCAGCATAGTTTCTTTGTCTTCTTTCATTTCTTTTATGTCTTCTTCATGTTCAAGAACTGTTTCTTTCAGTTGACTGACTTCAGTGATGAAGCATGCAATATTGTCTTCTAGACTACGAAATTTTTCGTCAATATTGTCTTTTATCCCTGTCAATTGGACTTGTAGACCATGCTGCATTTGGCCAAACTGCCAGTCAATAAAATGGAGAAGGTTACCTTGAGGTGTAACAGACATATTTTTGTGCAGCTTTCAGGTGCCTGTGTTTGAAGAACAGTCAGCTTTTGTTTACCACACCTGACACTGGAGTTCACAACACAATTTCAATAGACACATCAGGAAATTCTGTTTGGCTGCAACCAAGGTCCACCCAAGCGTACAATAACCACGTGCAACCAACTGCACGTGCAACTGAAGAGGAAGATCCATGAATTTTGCTTGCTAAACTCTAAAAATTAAATCCTTCTATTCCTCATGTAATTGTTCAAATGTCAATTGTAAACAAACTACTGACCTGTCCATCATTCTAATAACATTTTCGTATGCACACATACACTACACACACATCAGCCAAATTTCAACTACATTACTGCACTCAACTGCTTACAATCCATAAAGAAAACACAGAGCTGATTTGCACGTCCTCAACCTATCACTGCCTGTCCGAGACCCCCAGAGAGAGAGAGAGAGAGAGAGAGAGAGAGAGAGAGAAGAGGTGAGAGAGGAGAGAGAGAGAGAGAGAGAGAGAGAGAGACAGACAGACAGACAGACAGACAGACAGAGCAGCAGCAAGAACAAGCACAGTTCTGGGTGTAACCTGTGTAAAAATACCCTACAATCGTGGGTTTCACATTCTGACTGTGATAACCATTACCGGGGCACAAACCCAACTCCAGAACAATGCTGCAACACCTGTTGGCAAATACCTCCTCCTCGACTGAGACGAAGGATGCCACCACCACCTGGCCCAATCAACTGTTTTACCTGCACGTAACCACAACGTGGCTGCAATGAACTGAACTGGCACATTTATTTTGTGATCCTGCCTGCAAATCAGGCCATGGCTCAACCGTTATCGTCTGCAGCAGGCCCCCTTCCTCGCAGAGACAGCACGTGGCTTTACTCCTCTGTTCTCTCTGTGTCTGTGTTTGTCATTTCTTCTGGTTGGCCCAGGCCAAAAGCTGTCAGTTATTGATGTCAGCTAATTGTCAAGGCGTACACGAATCTGTTGTTATGTTGTAAAATGTTGTGTTGAGATTGCCTTCAACCATGACAAGCTCTTCACATAACAACCTGCACTCTCCTTTGTTAAAGGAGAAAAAATTCCTCTGAAGTCGGAGTATGGCTGCCTCTATGGCGAGGTGCTTGAAAAGAGCATACAGGCAAACTTCTCATCCGGTGTACTTCCTATCTGACAGTGATTCCCAGGTGGGATGAGTGAGTCAGAGTGCATGTTCTGGGTGACCCCCAGGGTGTTAAGCTGGGGAACGCACAACAACAACATTAATTTTCCTCTGGTTATGCATCCTGTAGTCTTTTTTTTTTTTTTTTTTTTTTTTAGTAAAGAGAGGTCCCTTCGTTCAATAACTTGGAAAGAGCTGACTGTGGCTGTCGGTCTGCCTGTATCTGTCTGTGTCTACTTCTGTCTGTCTGCTACTACCTCTGTCCTTCCGTTTTTTAAAATATCCAGTCCCCGTGTATACATACTATTTTTGTAAATGTTGTCATCTGTTCCCACTGGCATACAATAAACTACTCTTTCGAAAGGCGGAACAGGCTTTTCTGCGTGAATTCGTACTCAGGATCTCGGTTTATAGGCTTATCCAAAGGACAGTCTGTCTGTCTGTCGGCGCGCGCACGCGTCTCTCTCTCTCTCTCTCTCTCTCTCTCTCTCTCTCTCTCTCTCTCTCTCTCTCTCAGCTCATGTACATGTTGAAGCTATCAATAGTTGCTATAATTTTAAGATGTAAACAAATACACCTGCACTTCTGGGTGATAATTGTTGGCCTTGACCTGAATAGAACTCATTAACCTGAAAAATAAATCTCCCATCTCCCTCCCCCCCACCCCCTCACCCCGTCCTGCACTAGCTGTCTTCCCTCACCTGGCACTGCCTTTTTTCTTTGAATTTGCACCGACGTAACTCTACTAGTCTGTGGCTGGCAGCGATAACAACAAACGACAGTAATAGTTCACCGCAGATATACCGTAGACGCATGCTGATAACATTCACGTTTGTTGTTGGTGGTGGTGGTGGTGTTGAGTGTTCCCCAATAATCTAGGGTCACCCTGACATGCATTCTTCTTCATCACACGTTTTATTCATTGTGAGAGTATAAGGACACACTGAATAACAAGTATGCGTATAATACTATTTTCAAGTACGTCCTCACTATAGGTAGCCATACTCCGAATTCAGATAGTTTTTTTCCATTCTTTTCAATAGATGGTACAGGTTGGAATACGAAGAGCTAGTCATGGATGACGACAATATCAACAACTCTTTTCGAAGAATAACAATAACATTTTAATGTTGGCCTTGGCACCATGTTAACATCAATGGCCGATAAAGCTTTTGGCCTGGGGCCATTTTGATGTGAGATCAAAGTCATCTGGAGAACAGAGAGGAATCGAGGACAGCAACTGTCACTTCCTGCACCTGTGATGGTCTGAAATCTGGCTTGCAGTAGTGTTGATGTTGTTTATCCTGACAACCACGAACACGTTTACTTGCTTGTTTTCTCTGCCATCAGTGCCAAAGGTGCACGTCAAATAAAGATGACATGATATGAACAAACTAGGGGCTTTTCTTCTCTGAGGAAGTTTTCCTGTAGTTTCCCAATGCTTCGTGTGTACATGAATGGGGGCTGTAAGGAACCGTGCTTTGAAGCCCTGCGACTTCGTATATAGCCTAGCTGTCGTATTGTTTGTTTGTTTGTTTGATAACTTTCGAAGCCAAGATAGAATCCCCAAGTGCATTCTGCCTGCCTGACTGTCTGACTGTTGTGTGTGTATCTGTCCGTTTGATTAAATTTGCTTTGTTTGGGCAAAAAAAAGATAGCATTTGATATCACGAAAGGAAGGAGAAATAAAGAATGATACCTGGCAGTTCCATTGG
>CM054135.1:35031835-35061835 GCA_028751875.1 Rapana venosa | reverse complement strand
TTATATATTACATGTCAGAAAGTTTTGGGTGTTTTGTCTCTTTCAGTCTAATTCTGTTTTCCAGGGTGGTGTTGGTACGTACAAACTATTTGTTACGACACACTACGTCTGCGGAAAACACGATTAGCAGGCATTGGCTGTTTCACCACCTGCAGAACCAAAGTGTTGGTGAAACCTCGGGCACAGGCTTGATGGTTTTTCTTCGTGGAACTGGCAAACCAACATTTGCATGGAACTGGCAAACCAACATTTGCATGGAACTGGCAACCAACATTTGCATGGAACTGGCAAACCAACATTTGCATGGAACTGGCAAACCAACATTTGCATGGAACTGACAAACCAACATTTGCATGGAACTGACAAACCAACATTTGCATGGAACTGACAAACCAACATTTGCATGGAACTGACAAACCAACATTGACATGGAACTGGCAAACCAACATTGACATGGATTGCAAGAGCTTTCCTGCGCCTATTTGATCCTTTGCACGCGTGCATACTGGTGCAGGTTGAAGACAACATAGCATAATGATCTGATTTCAAAACTAGAGAGTCTGTAAATCAGCTAGTGTAGCTCAGACTTTAAGAAAATGACTGCATTATCACCGATGATATGGTATGGGCGAACAACAACATAAATGAAGAGGAAGAAGAAGGAAGAGAAGAAGACTGAAGAAGAAGAAGAAGAAGAAGAAGAAGAAGAGGTGGAGGAGAACGAAAGAAATGCAAAAATAGAGGACAAGATGATGAAAAAACAATGATGGAAGACTAAAAGGCAGCTCTGCATGTGACATGAACCATGATTAGCAGGCACTAGCTGTTTCACCACTTGTGGGAACCGATGACAAAATTTACAAAAACTGCATACACGCGGGGACTGAATGAAAAAAAGCACATGAGTGCTTATTCCATTATCCTCGAAATAAAAGAATAAAAAAAACCAACAACTAAACTGTTAGACTGTACACATAGCTCCCCGTAACAGGCTCATCGCCCCACAGACTACAATGTCAGTGGTCATTTCAAGGAGCTGCAAAGCGCACGTCAACTTGCAGAGGGTGGATCAGTTCCATGAACCCTGCTTTGGTTACGTCCAGACTGACTGAATGCAGGCAGAGCAAGGTCAAATCAGCTTTCAATATTCATTTTAAAGAGGTGTCATCGAAATGCTGTGGTTTGGTGACCTGGCCATTGATACACATAGCCTGCCTAGACGAGGGGCTTGTGGTTCGAAGCTTTTTGAATCTGATTAATTTTATTCTTAGCTATTTGTCTATGTCCTGATATTGGTCTAGGTGGTTGTGTTTTAGAGACAATGATTTTTCTTGTGTTCCTTTGCTAGAACTCCCAGGTTCACCAATGGCGAGACTTTACGTATTGCACCGTTTTCTCCACCATTAAAGTAGTTGCACCAAGACTTCCAGCATAAGGCCAAATAATAAATCAAGCCCTGTGTGGTTTCTTAGAAAATTAGTGCCGTTTTTGTTGATTTTCTTCTTTTTTTGGGTGGTGGTGGTGGTGGTGGTACTTTTGTGTTTTCACCTTTTTGTTTTTGTTTAACTTGGTTTGTTTCAGTGTTCGTGTCTTCATTTTGTTGTTGTTGTTGTTGCTGCTTTTATGCAACTTATGAGTTGTCCCTGCACAAAATGTATCCCCAAACCCACACTCATATCAAGCAGTATATCTATCTATCTATCTATCTATCTATCTATCTATCTATCTATCTATCTATCTATCTATCTATCTATCTATATATCTATATATATATATATATGGTCAAGACAGGAAAGGAGGCCGATGGAAAAGAGGGCAGGGGAGGGGGGGGGGGGGGGTCAGGAGGGGGATAATAACTGTATTATAGCAACACGCTTTTCCAAGATGGAGCTGCCTTCATTTCACACAGATAACTGGTAATCATATGCATAAAACAACACACTACAATGTTTTAAAAATACGCAGACAAAGACAACAATATAACGCAATACTATATGATACAACTACAATCAAAATGAGCTAAAACCCCAGCAAAGCCAGTGACCAGGCACCGTGATGGTGGCTTGACTGTATCTTTTGGCAATGCTTGCGCTTCCGCCTATTCCTGTCAATAATTAGTTCTATCTCGTTACAAGTGACACAGCTGCTTTCTTGTACAGGAAGTGGGATCTCTCTCTCTCACTCACTCACTCACACACACACACACACGCACGCGCGAGCGTGCGCCCGCGCGGAGAAATCAGGCATTTGGTACATTTTCTAATTTTAAAGAGGTTTACTGTTACTTTCTGTTGAGTTCCTTCACACTGTGGAATCTATTTCAATGAAAAAGTTGACTGACTTGTAAAATATGGAGCACGGTATGGAAATGATCATCGTGCAATAAATGTTTCATTATCTCTACACGAGAGATACAGCTTGCTGCAAAATGCATGCTGGAAGCATTCCTGAAAGAAAATCAGCGATTCTGGCGATCGTCTTGGTGATAATTGTACAAGCAATAAAGTAATGCTCATGTACCTCATGTACAGATTGCTTTCAGGACAAAATAAACTCAATGGATATAAACTATATTTGTGGTGATGAGTTAGCAAATAGTCATATTATTTTTGTCTAAAATCACTAAATGTGAGTAGACCTACTGGCTGGTGAGGTTGTACAATTCCAAAAATGTTGATAAAAATAGTAAATGTTGTCTGGTCACTATCAAATTTGACCAGGAAGTAGCTGTCGGTTTGTATTCTTATGATATTAATCTACTGTTATGAGCAGAACGCACATTTACCTTGTAAAACATTATGAATTAAAAACAGATGGTTTGTATGCTGTGGCGTTTGTAACAGGATGTTTCCACACTTTAACCTTCTTATATTTTCTAAATATGATCATTAGGTTATTATCTAGATTTTGTTTCTCTGGCAGATATTCTCTTTTTCTTTCAGAAAATGGGGGTAAAACTGTAATGTAGATTAAAAAATAAACTTTTTGAGCTGATCATTAAGAATTAAAAAACCCCAACTTAATTGAAACTAAAGAGAAACGAAAACCAACTATGAGCCTAAGTTATTAGTACAGCAAATTCCAGAGCTATATTTTAAAAGATAAAAGTGATAATGATGTTGCAAGCATGTGCACCATGCAAATTTTGGACAAAAAAACTGAACACGAGGCCTACCTGCCTGGTATGCCCCTCCAGCTCCACAGGGTCTTCTTCCATTCCTAGTCGCCTCATCCTCAGCATTCTCCTGTACCCCGTTGTGCATTTCAATGCCTGTCACTGGACTGTCTGTCAGCACTCGCAAAGCGTCCCTACTTTCCAGGAAGGCACAGACAGGTAAACGTTCCGGGTACAAGTCCCGTTTCCACCAACGTTGTCTTGACAGTAGAGGCACCATCACTGAATATACAGACAATGGCAACTGCTGTCTGCACCATTGTCAGGCCTTGATGTTTGTATTTAGGACAGTACTTGTAAATGATGGCATCCCAACTTTCATTTGCACTTTGTGTATATCTATCAAGGCACCGGCAAGTGTTGATCAGGTCTTTGACTACTGGGTTGATAGTGTCCTTCACTGCAACAGGAAGACTGTGGCCTTTATTCGTGATAGTGTCCTTCACTGCAACAGGAAGACTGTGGCCTTTATTGGTGAAAGTGTCCTTCACTGCAACAGGAAGACTGTGGCCTTTATTGGTGAAAGTGTCTATCACGACAATAGGAAGACTGTGGCCTTTATTCATGAAAGTGTCCATCACGACAATCGGAAGACTGTGGCCTTCTTGCTTGAGAGTGTCCAGTGTATTTGCTGCTTCAGCTTTCAAACAGAGTCACCACTTGACATTGCAGAAATTATAGGTAGGTGTGCCATCCTGTAACCTCTTGTCCAAGAATATGTCACACACAGCTTCAGGCATTTGAATAACATCACCTTTGTTGTCTCAAACGGCATTGTCATAGCAGTTCTGAACTTTGATTATTTCAACAACTGTCAGCCTACCTTGTCCACCTAGTGTTCTGCTATCTGCCAGCTGTCTGCCCTTCATGTTTTTCTTCAGGTTTCTCAGTCTAGTACCCATATTTTTGTATATGCCCAACACACTCTACTTGAAAATGTTTTTGTCACCACACAGGTTAGCACTACAAACAGCTGTGAATGAATTAGGGGCCCCATCACCAATATATCTTGTATATCTCAGATTATAACCTGCAATAGATTTCTGAAAAATGTTCACTGGTATGTGCGACTCCATTGAGCCAGATAATCATCCATGTGTTCTTGTGCATGTGTGGGAAGCTTGCCCTTGCCTGTATCTGTCTGCATTTTGATCTGGAGTTGCCCAGTCATCACACCCTTTACACACTTGATTTGCTCAAAACATAATTGTCTACCCCTTTTTCTGTAGCACACCCAATAACAACTGCAGCCTCTAGGTTTGATGTGTGGCCTGCCTTGTCATGTATGTCGCATTACATGACACTTCAATGTCAGGTGTTCTGCCATTGCATACAATATCTCTGCTGCCTTCCTCGTGCATGCTTTAAGCACAGTGGATGCCACTTTTTCTACACTTTTCTGGATAGAATTATTTGAACATGTGTGTACATGTGGTGGCATGTTCATGACACCACAGAAGGTCTGTAGATCAGCTAACAATCATTATCTGCCTATGCACCTCATGGCCAAACATGCACGCTGGTTACACCTCTGACCATGGAAGATTTCCATTTGGAGTGACAGGGCATGGAAAAATGATGTCTGCCCATCACAGTCTCTGTTAGCACACATAAAAGCAAACTCATTCCCTTATCCTTTCCATGAAATTTCACACAGAGTAATTTTCCATTTGTAGTAGACGCATGCAGCATCACTGTGTAGAAATGTTTAGGTTCAACACATCAATGTCTATCAGTCTGTACCCCTCCAATGGCTGGTCACCTGTTGCTTCTTCCTCTTCTGTATCTCCTTCATTATCACGTGACTCACAGTGCTGTTTTATTTCACTTTCATTATCTGAATCACTGAGTGAATACAAATCTCGGAATTTCACCTCTGGACGAGAGGGTGTGGCAGTCACCACCTGGTATCACTAACAGCTTCATACTCTGAACTGTGTTCACTTTCACACACGGTTTGCTTGACTCACTTTCTGACAGAATCCAGACTGTTACTGTGCTGAATCCCGTGAAAAGTACCTTTCTTGGGCCTGTTTTTAAAAAAAAATTTTTTTACTCCATCTCTTTGGATCGGAAGGAAGGCGTACTGCCTTGTCACTTCTCAAATAACACCACAATAATTGAAAAAGTATCCACTCAACTCCAATCCAGTCTAGTCTTCTTGTTTTCCACTCGAGATTTTTGGTTCATTTGCCATACAGGTTGTACACATTGGACTGAGGGAGACTGAACGACCTCACTATTGTCGCTTGGCTCCCTGTGGCCCATTAGTTACTTTCAACTAAGAATACTCCCAAATCGTGATTTTGGACATGAAATGGGATATTTTTACACCTAGATACCCTACTTTGAACAGAATTACCCCAGAAACTGTATCAAATAATTTAAAACGGTTTACTGAGTGTGAAATATATAGATTCAGCAATATCATACACTAAGTGGTTCTGCACAATTATTTAAAAATAAGTATATATTTCTAAGTCCCAGGTAGTACTGGCCTCTTGAACTAAGGATATCACACACACACACACACACACACACACACACACACACACACACACACACACACACACACATTATAACTGCTTTTTAAAAAGTCTTTCTTTTCAGTTTTCGTGATTTCCATTTGGATTTTTGTGTATATTATATTGCTTCTTTTTTAAATTTCTTTGGGTGTGTTCACAAAGCGTGGCCTGAGGGAACAAACAACAGCTGTATTATTATTATTATTATTATTATTATCATCATCATCATCATCATCATTACTATCATTAACCTGCCTTGTGCATCTCGAATGGACACACAACTTTCCAAAACACACATTTCATTAATAGAGTCAGTTTCGGGCAGTCATGAAAAAAAGTTTAGCTCTGATAAAATGGCTACAGTACAGAAACTCTTTCTCTCTGTATGTGTGTATGTGTGCATGTATGTTTGCCTGCGTGCACGCACACCCGTGTTTTGCAAGCACGTTGCGCGCGTGCGCGCGTGTGTGTGTTGTGTGTGTTTGTGTGTGTGTGTGTGTGAAAGAGAGAGAGAGAGAGAGAGAGAGAGAGAGAGAGAGAGAGAGAGAGAGAGAGAGAGAGAGAGAGAGAGAGTGTGTGTGTGTGTGTGTGCGCGCGCGCACACGAGCCAGCACATGTGTTCCTGTGCTGGTGCCAATGTAAGCGCATGCGTAAACACATACGCGTGCAGGCGCGAGGGAGGCTGAGCCTTATCTATCTGCCAAGCGTTCCATGGCGGCTGCTAACGATCATTAGTCCACAGAGCGCACGTGCAGATTGGCCTCCCCTCAGTGGCCATTAGGCAGCCATCTCCATTATCGAGCACTGGAGTGCTGTGCTGCCTGCATTCTTCAGACACACGGCCTCTGCTAAGGCACAATGCACACGCGCACGTGCAAAAAGGCTGCACTGTGATAGTCAACATGATCATTGTGACTGGTGCATTTTTCCCTTGACTTGTTCTCCTTGATCCTCATGTCCTTTTTTCTTCTTCCAGTCCAATCCAATCAAGGCATTCCAATCCAATCTTGATATTTTTATGGAAAAAAGAATTATGACCAATACACCTGAACAAAATATTTATGTACTAGAATATAAGTAGGCATGAAACTAACAATAAAACCGAAAGAAACCCATGAAAACTTCTGAAGAAATGTGTGTATGTTTGCATGCGTGCGTGCGTACGTGTGTGTGTGTGTGTAAGGCTGCGAGCATTTAAAAAAAGTTATAATTAGTCAGCAGAAAATTCCATCTGAAAATCGACTTCTCTTACCAGGGAGAGCGTGTCGCCACAGCAGCAACGCCACCTATTTTTTCCTGTCTGCTTGTAGGGCCTATACTTTTGTTTTCCGATTAGAGCGGTCTTTTCCACAGAATTTTGCAGGGTAAACTTTCTTGGTTTTTAAAATGCATTTCTTTATTTAATTTTTTTGAAACTTACTTGTTGCCAGGAGTTCTTTTACATGCTAATGCGTATCACTTCTTTCCACCAGATTCTACGCCTATGTTTTGTTGTTGTCGTTGTTAGTATTGTTGCATCCTTGCACAACGGCTATACCTAAGCTTACATCTGCTCCCCCCCCTCCCCCCCTCTTCTCAAGCACTGCCATTGCCACAGCTGTGACCCATTAGGTGCAGAGTTCCGGTGGGCACTCGCTGGCACAGTTAGGGGTGGCCTCATAAATTGCCACTTGAAATGAATGACGCCGAAAGTGAGAAATGACTTCGGGTGTCACGGGATGGCTGCAATGCAATGCTTCAAAAGAAAACAAACCAACCATGCAAAAAAGTCGACAAGGAAAGAAACAAACAGGGCACATCTTAACAAGGACAGCAAACACACGACCAGCACCAGAACCTGAGGGCGGGCACCCCCAGCCAAGCCCCCAGCCCGTTACCCGCGTCCTGTGCGCGTGCACGTGAGAGTCTGGTGAATACGATTGAAACCTGGGAACTGGCAACTGCCTTCCATTACACACCTGTCAAACGGTTCCACGGACGCTATAACCGAGTGGTTAAAACCGTTCGACTTCAATCGCATGGGTCCATGAGGTCGTGGGTTCGAATCTCGGCGGCATCCGGTGATTTCAGAATGAAGACTTTTTCGATTTCCCAAGTCAACTTTAAGTACAGACTTGCGAGTGCCTTAATTCCCTTCGTGTATATACACATGCAGAACATACAACATGCACGTTAAAGATCCCGTAACATCATCTCCGAAGTCGAAATGCGGCTACCTTGATGGGGGACATAAACAGTCCCATACGCACAATCTCACCATTGGTGAACCTGGGAACCAAGGGAAAACCCCAAACCAGAAAGAAAACACGGCTCATGTGGCAGTTCATCCTCCCCACATCAGCACATTCAGTCCTGCAGGCTGGGACAGTCCTTATGAGTGGCAAGGTCGGAAAGTAGCGAGTGTCCTTAACTGGCTGGCATACAGGAACGCGATAGGATCATGCACATGCGCCTTGCTTCATGCACGATATTCTGTGAGCCTGAGTGAGTGTATGGCTGTATAGTCGCTGGCTGCCTGTGCCTTTCAATGCTATTTTGGCTGATACGCTTTTCTTGTAATTGTGATTGCTGTTTCTGTTTTCCTGGCAGAGTTTGTTACTTGTTTTCCTGTCTTCTTATCGTTGTTGTTTTGACCTGGTCCATCTGTGTTGTATCTCAGCACTTTAAGCTCCTTCAAGGCAAGGCACTATACAAGTTATCAGGGAAACAGGTTTCGCAGCAAAAAACCCTACAACAACAGATACAAATTAACAAAAAGGCAGGCATCCTGATTTTTGTGTTTTCGAAATGATGAACAAACACTATTTGTTCTTCGAAGTCAGAATTAAGACATAAACTATAGATCTGGTTACTTTGTGGCTTCCTTTTTGGGGGGAAGGGATGGGGGGTTCTATTATTTTATTTTTATTTTTTGGTTGCCTGATTGCAAGCTCGTAGTTTGTATGAACATAGATAATAGTGTTGCTCTAGAAACCAAATAATGGCCACCTTTATGTCTTTTCTGTAGAATGTTTCATGTTTCGCACACACACACGCACACAGCATCAGTTCAGAACTAAATCGCACATTAGGAGAATTGGGTGTGGTTTTATTCGTGCTACGTGTGTGTGTGTTGTGTGTGTTGTGTGTGTGTGTGTGTGTGTGTGTCGCGTTGTGTCGTATTGTGGTATTATTTTCTTGCACGACACAAACGTCCTGCTGCATTCCGTTGTGACGAACTATGTAGCATTTCGTGGCTTTATAACGCACCATGCCTGTATTCACCGTGGAGTACTGAAGCGTTTTTCACTACCGTTGACTATGAACCAGTCGTCCTCGTCTTCCTGATCGTCCCTTTCTGCTGGCCTGCAGTTCTCTGTCTGTCCGTCTGACTTGTCTCTGTCTGTCTGTCTGTCTGTCTGTCTGTATGTCTCTTTCTCTCTCCCTCCCTCCCACCCCTGTGATCCCTTCCTCCGTCTATCATCCTCTTCATCTCTCATCTCATCTCTCTCTCTAGGGGGACGGGATAGTCTAGTGGTCAGAACATTGCGCTCGCAATCTGACGACCCGGGTTCGAATCCCGTTCAAGGGGATATTTCCCCCTGGAGTTAACATCTGTGCAAACTCCACTCTCCCCAATAGTCCTTCGGATGAGACTATAAACCGAGGCCCCGTGTGCGAACGCACGCAGAACATCTTGTGCACACGTTAAATCCTGTTCCGCTTTTCGTAAGAGTAGGCCATTGTGTGCCGGTGGGAACAGATGACAGAATTTACAAAACCGCAAACACACGGGGACTGGATGTAAAAAAGCACATGAGTGCTTATTCCATTATCCTCGATATAAAAGAATAAATAAATAAATAATTGTTACTCGCTATCGTTTCCTCGTTTTCGTTGTAACGAACATTTGGGGCTCACGTAGTGCAGGACGTTGCCAGCGCTATTGCCTGGGCCAGATCAGAGTTAACAGGGACAGCATGGACGTTAGTTGCTCCTTCACTGCATGTGGAATGCAACTGCTGTCAACACCACCGCCACCACCACACCGGTAAAAACAAAATCATGGAAAAGGCCTTCCTGCTGCAAGAGATTTTAAAGATCTTCCCTCTTTGTCTGTATGCCTTCCTGTCTGTCTCTGTCTGTATCTGTCTGCCTGCCTGTGTGTCTGCCAGTCTGTCTGCCCGTCTGTCTGTCTGTGTCTGTCTATCTGTCTGTTTGTCTGTCTGTCTGTCTGTCTGTCTCTCTCACACACACACACAAACATACACACAGCAAACCAGCCAGCACTCCCTGCGTTTGAAGTGAACAGCCCCTCCTCCTCCTCCTCCTATCCCACTCCCTACAGAGATGTAGCCTTCTGACACCCCTGCATACTCTACCTAAAGAAGAAAAGAAGAAACACAGAGAAACAACTGTTGGGAAAAGGAGAGAGCAAGGAACAGAAGAGTCAAACAGAGAAAAGAGACAGCCAGACATTTAGACAGACAGACAGACAGGCAGACAGACAGACAGACAGACAGACCGAGAGACAGACAGAAGTCCAAATATAGAGGCAAGAAACAAACGAAAGGAAACAAACAGTACACAAAATGAAAAAAAAAAACGAAACAAGGAGTTGAATAAGAGGAAACAAGAAAGGAAGCAAGAAAACAAAAGAAAAGAAAGAGGGAAAAGAAGAAAAGGAAAGAAGAAAGGGAAGAAAAGAAAAAGAATGAAGCAGTAGAAAGAATAGAAAGAAAGAAAAAGAAAGAAAGAAAAGGAACAGAAAAGAAAACAAGAGAAAGCAAGAAAGAAGACAGGAAGGAAAGGAAAGGAAAGAAAGAAAATAGAAAAGAAGGAAGAAAGACAGAAAAGAAAAACAAAATTATTGGGAAAAATGCAAACAGAAAAAGGAAACAAAGAATTTTTTTAAATGTCCTATCTCGGGCATCTCACCCTTCTCATGGTACAAAAGAGAAAAGCAGAAAAGAGAAAACGAAATGTTCTGCCCGTTACAGCCCATCTCCCCATGCTACGTGCAAGACAGTAGCAGATAAACCCATGTCCTCTTGTAAGAGCTGGCAGTAAATTCTCCCCTCTGGCAGGGCAGGGGAGGGGGGGGGGGGGGGGGGGGGGGGATAGCTATAAAACTGCGGTCAGTGGCTACGGGCCCTGAAGTGGTTAAGTGAAGGCTACACACCACCTTCAAATTGTTGCCGCTTTTCCTCTTATTTTCCTATATTACTCTTGCATTCATATCGTTCGTACGAGAGCATCAACAGAAATGAAAAACAATGTATTTTGTGAAAGACCAGTTTCTGATTCAAAACATGTGATTTTGCTCAAATTTGCACAATGTACTTTTTAGCCACACTGTGCCCCCTCGACCTTTTGTCGTCTGCTAGCTTCCTAACCACAATATGCCTGTGCGGGGTCAACACTAGGAACACAAGCAATCCTTATTTAATAATCACTTCGAACAATCTAATGACTACCTGGTATTGACGTATGTCCTCAATTCCAAAACCAAGCTCATAGCGCAGTTTTCATACTTTAAAAAATCTTCGAAAAATCAGCAAAAGACACCCCCCCCCCCTCCCCTTTTCTGACTAGCACTCTATAGGCCTAGAAGATACCACTTGACCTGGAAGCTAAAGGTGGAGTGTGACCAAAGTGCGCAGCTACAGCCAACTGCCTTGGTTTAGTGTCGCAACATGGAGAAGACAGGCCAATACTAAGATAACCTGGTGGTCACAGATGCATCATGCCACAGGTATGTATTGCATTTGAGAGAGGATTTTTCACATTTTCTCTCCTCTTCTTTATGTCTCTGTCTGTCTGTCTGTCTGTCTGTCTGTCTGTCTGTCTGTCTCTCTCTCTCTCTCTCTCTCTCATCTCTCTCTCTCACTATCTCGGCTCTCTCTGCCATTTGGCAGTCTGTGTTAGGCTTGCGAAATTCCTCCTAACCTCCTCGCTGCTCACGGCTACACTTCAGTTTGTTCTTTCCTACCTCACATACCCAGTTGTCGGCCAGTGCAGTCTCCATATCAGGATGCTGCCATGTGGAGAGGAACAAAAGGAAAGTGCGGGTGAAGGAGGAATCATTTAATTTTTTTTTTATACCACTTTAAGTCACGGCAGATTTCTCTGCCTGAAAATCGGGCTGCTCTTCCCGGGAGAGCGCGTCGCCACAAGAGCAGCGCCTCCCATTTGTATCTTTTCTGTCTGCAACTGAATTTGTTTCCCTATCAGAGTGACTTTTTTCTACAGAATTTTGCCAGGGACATCTCTTTTACGTGCGCTAAATAATTTTGTGTAACATATGGGACCTCGGTTTATCGTCTCATCCGAAAGACTAGCACCCAGACCACCACTCATGGTCTAATGGATTGGGGGAAAAGTTTCGGGTCTAAAAGGGATTTGAATCCCCGCACATTTACGACCTGGACTTTTCGCTTTCTAGGCATGCGCGTTACCTCTAGGCCACCGCTTCAAGGCAGAGCATCTCATGTTCTGACATATCTCCCGCCCTCCCTCCCTCCCTGCCAGACACACTTCTACTGACTGACTAGCTGACTGACTGACGTGGGAGTGGAGTGACGAGTTTGTCCCCCAGCCTTTCCAGAGGAAACAATGAAGGACAAAGGAGGAAAGGCCACAGTGTACTACTACAATCAAACACTTCCACCCTGCATGCCCTGCACGTTCCTCTTTCCCATTTGCGTTGAACAGCAACACCCAGTTGAGTGGTTTGGTCACTGCGTGTAACCATCTAAGAATGTGCGGAGGAAGGGGGAGGGTGGCTAACAGTACACTATTCATCACACCGACCTTCTGACGTGATGAGTAATGCCACTTACTGCCAGGCTTTACACTGGCCACACTCCAGCTCCAGTTGCTGGGTCAAGTAGGGTTTTCCCTATAAAGTGTTTTTCAGAAGTTGGGTGGCGGGGTGGGCGCTCATTTCACAGCGTTTTACGAAAAATGTACTGCGTAGTTGTCTGGGGAATGAAGAAATAAACTGATGCCAGGTGGTCAACACAAAAGAGGAAAAGATCATCATGTGAGGACCGCTTTGGGTTCCTGTGCACATGACCCTGTGTATAGATATAAGGTGGTAAGCTTATCGGGCGTGCCTCTACGCTCCCCTCCCCCCCGCCCCCCCAAAAAAAAAGCCAACAAAACAACAACACAAAAACAAAGCACAATTAAACAATTAAACAAAACAAAAAATACCCTAACCAAAGAAAAACACCAATCAACCAACAAAACAAACAAAAAACCCGACCCATCCCAAAACAAAGCAAAAAAGATGAGGTACGATGTTTACTCTAAAACGCTTTCAAGTTCAGACCTAACAACTTTTGTGCAAAATCAGATAAAGTTGTGAATCAGGAGCTTGTCTTAAAACATGCAGATGCAATGGTAAGATTTCTTTGTCTGTCTCAGGTTATAATTATGAAGACAGACAGACAGACAGACAGAGAGAGAGAGAGAGAGAGAGAGAGAGAGAGAGAGAGACAGACTGACACAGAGACAGACAGAGACAAAGAAAGACCCACAGAGACAGCCAGAAAGACAGACAGAAACAGACTAGCAGAAAGAAAAGAAAACCCAAGTCTACAGAGAAACAGACAGACAGGCGGAGCACCAAACCACCCCGCTTACTTTTTGACTGACTTACTTTTGGAACAAAATATAGCCCCAGTGCTGCTGAGTATTGTACCCACACCAAGGGAGATACCACACCCGTGTTTATACCGCTGCCACCCTCTTCTGTTGTCACTATGGTACTGCGCTGCACTGATTAGATAACCCTCCTCCACATCCCTTGTCACCCCCCCCCAAAAAAAAAAAAAAAAAAAAAAAAAAAGGAAAAAAGGAAACGAAAGTTCAAATGGGTGTCACGCTAATTCTCAATGAAAGAAGAAAATTCTTTGCACAAAGAAAGATTCCACACTCTAGACAAATGATTGACATCAACCAAGGAATAGATCAACCCTCCGCCCTCCCCCCCCCCCCCAAACCCCTCCTGCATCTTACTTTCAGTTTCCTTGGAAGTTATCCCCTTCTTCTGGCCGAAGAGTCAGTGAAGTGAGTGTTGCTGCTGATCCACATTGAAAGGAGGAGGATCTGTGCATAAACAAACGCTCAACACATACAGACTCATGATGAACGTCAACTACAAAATCTCTTTAGGGGTAGAAACGTGTAAGTCAAGTACATGCTTACGCGTGTGTGATGGCGTTAAGAGGTTGTTGTCCTCAAGTGGACTGGTTATATAGATATAAGAACCCCACCCCATTCCCCTGTTCGTCCTAGTCCTCATAATTATATACTACACTATGTGTGGAAGGACTGTAAACTTAACGAACTGAAAACTTCCTGTAGTATGCTGCATAATTTATTTTGGAAAATGGCCAGATGCCAGAGCAAGGTCAAGGCTTTTCCCTCCCGCCAGTGCTCTGTTACAGAAATCACTTTACTAATGAGGAAGTGAAAACCAGCATTAAATACGCCATGGGACCATATGAAGAGCTCCTGACTTCAGTGAAAAAAACACAAACTAAGGCGGTAGGGGCACGTCACACGAACATCTGGACTGGCCAATGTCCTACAGGGAGCAGTACAAGGAGGGAGACGAAGAGGCAGACAGAGAAAACGATGGGAAGACAACATCAGAGAGTGGGCTGGCCTTGAGTGGAACGATTTGCGACGGAAAGCAGAGGACCACGGGGAGTGGAGGAAGATGGTTGCAAAATCTTCAGTTGTCCCCCATGGTCCGTGGGACTACGGTGAAGATGAAGGTGAAGTGCTCTTTTTGTGAGGAATATACCGTAGGCCTGAACTGAATGCATTTGTATGTGTTCAATGCTGAAATGAATGTATTTGTATGTGCTCAATGCTGAACTGAATGTATTTGTATGTGTTCAATTCTGTACTGAATGTATTTGTATGTGGTTAATACTGAACTGAATGTATTTGTATGTGTTCAATGTTGAACTGAATACATTTGTATGTGTTCAATATTGAATTGAATGTATTTGTATGTGTTCAATGCTGAAATGAGTGTATTAATTGCATGTGTTCAATACTGAAATGAATATTCATATTCATACTACTTTAACTCGACTATATAGCTACCTTCTCCTTCCTTCACCAAGTGGATTGCCAGTGCACTCCTTTGGACTGGGTTTGCTTAGTTCAATGTTTTGAGCCAGTTAGTGACAGAACACCTCTTAAGGTACACCGATACACAATACTGGCCTCTCTGCTCTCCTCCTTCTCTCTCTCTCTTTCTCTCTCTCTCTCTCTCCCTCCTCTCTCTCTCTCTCTCTTCATTCTCTCCTCTCTCCTCTCTTCTCTCTCTCTCTCTCTCTCTCTCGGACAACTGATGAGGTGACGGGAGGAGAACTGAAGGGGTGTGCTGTTAGTAAGCTGCTGCAAATTTTTGCATTTTACTTTCCAAATGTCAGTTACTGGCCTTCCAGCAACTGTAATAACAACTTTAAACGCCCTGCTGATCGACAACGTCGTATCGAGTTGGAAAGTCGCGGGGGAGAGCAGCAGCGTTGTGTTGTCTTGCAATGAAGCCAGTTGACAAGTCAGTGTCAACAGAAATGTGCTGAACCTAACTCGCCAGTTCAGTACTATCGCAAAAAGCCTCCTTGTCAAATCCGTAGTGACATCCAAAGAAGCAGATAACACCAAGAAAGACAGGCAAGTCACCAATGTGACAATGACAGTGTCTTGGAAGAGCCGGTCTTGTGTAACATTGACTCCCTGCTTGATGTGGAAACAGAAGAAAAACAAACCAGTGTGTACACAGAGCTGTGTCAGCAGTGCAGTGAAAGCCTTGGCCACATCAGATTCACTTGATCTACTGTGTGATCCAGCAACAGACAGCAAGATCGGTGTGTCTTCTGAGGTGTCTGATGTGCAGGAAGAGCTGACAGTTGGCTGCACAGTGGATGACTCTGATACTGGTATTGTGAAACAGTATGTGTCTACTCTAACTGACAAACGTGTGCAGCTTGATTACGGGACAGCAAGAGAAACACACGGATTCCAAAGGTTGTGGTACATAGTTCAGGTGATCAAAACATTGTGATGTGTGAATCAGATGACATCGCCCTGGAATACTCTTGTAATGGAGATCCTGGTGAGGAATCTAAGTGTGTGTTCTGGTACATCAAGCAAGAAGAGAAAAACATGTTGCCAGAAGAACGTGTCAGGCTTGCCAGACTTCCTAAAGGGAAGCAGTCGTCCTAACACACAACATGCAAGACTGTGGCACGTGCTGAGGGTAATTACATCTCTTCGGACCTGATTCCAGTTTCACATGGGCTGACTTCCCTGGCTGCAGACTGGAAAAGGAAAGGCTGTTTTGAAAATTGAGACACGGACAATAATGTATCGATTCTTGATGTACATACCACTACTGCCATGGTTTCCATGTCATTGTAATCGCGTTCGATATCGTTTGTTACCGCGCCGAAGCGCTATATGGCTTGATTGCTAAATAGCAATAAATTTTGTCAATTGTCAATTGTCAATTGTCAATTCTCTCTCTCTCTCTCTCTCTCTCTCTCTCTCTTCTCTCTCTCTCTCTCCTTCTCTCTGTCTTTCTCTGTCTCACTTTCTCTCTCTCTCTGTTCTGTGTGTGTGTCTCTCTCTCGCTCTTTCTCTCTCATAGTCTCTGTCTCTCTCTGTCTGTCTGTCTGTCTGTCTGTCTGTCAGTCCTATATCACAAAGTCTACACAGCAGAGAGCAGCCTCCTCCCTTCCTGTCTGGCATCAGCACTGTCACTACGTTATCAGACAGCGCTGACAACCCACCGATAATAACTGGACAATGACACACAAACATCACATGCTTTGTGAGGAGGGATGAGCACGCCAATTCTTAGGCTGTATGGGAACCGTACAGAAGACGTTTGTTATGAGACAGGGAACGTTTGGTGCACAACTGCGCGCGCATGTGTGTGTGTGTGTGTGTGTGTGTGTGTGAGGTTCGGGTAGGGGGGGGTGACTCAAGCACTCAACAAAGCAATGATGTGAGGCCACGTAGGGGTGTTATGGAAACAGTTTATTTCTTTATGGTAACACAATTAATTTTTATCACGAAACAACACCAAACAACACACCCCTGAAAAGATAGAATTCAGGTAACTACTCTATCCACATTTAACCAGGTACATCATTTATGAAAGCAGTCCACACCAAGCCTCGCGTGGATTAAAAAAAATTCCAAAGCACCACCACGAGTATACAAACAGAGGAGAAGTTGTTTGTTTAAACAGGAACACTGTAACACGCTCCCCAAGCCTTTGAATGGAGTGTCCCTATTGTGTGGGTGATTCAGAACTGCAATGAAGACATTGATGAAGAAACCTTTGACTGTCTCTTTTAGACTCAATGACCGCTGCAAACCACAAAGTCTTACCAAGTTGGAATACTTTCTTTCTAGAAGGGGGAGGGGGGGAGGGGTTGTAATTCAAATGTTATCGTGCGCAAAGTGACATTATAACTACAACTATATATATATATATATATATTATATATATATATATATATATATTATAATATATATATATATATATATACAACTATGTTGTTGCTGTTGGTGCTGTTATATTTTACACTCGTAATGGCTTGGTACACTAACAATCACACAATTTGTGATTTGTGATCCTGAGTGAAAACACTGCCTTTGTCTCCCCTAATTCTCCCTCTACCAATCCCTCATGAACAGAGGTGGGGATGGAGGCAAATCCCTGATTCTCTGACAGGAGCAAACTGGCAGTTGGTTAGTGAAAACTTCAGGAGCCACAGATAACCACACACAGAAAAACGAAGGAGCGAGAGATTTCGTTTCCACTCTTGCATCATGTCACGCCCTTTTTTTTAACACAGTGCACACAGCCGTAGGTTATCTGTGCGGGATCACACCCTGTCCTTCTTTATCACTCGCACAATGCCGGTCTTCTTGTGTTGTTTTTCTTTTCTGCAGAACGTCTGCATTTTCCTATCTTTCCTTGCAGCAGACGTTGCAGTGTGTATCAGTTTACCACTGCATCCCTTCAGTCTGGGCTTCAGCCCAGAGGTATCACTCCAGTAGACCCCATGCTTTCTTTCTGTGCCTACATACCTACTACAGGAAGCTGAGGGTTGCATTGCAAACAAGTTCAACATGTGAGAATGAGTACGAGTACGAATGGTCACAGTCACAGAGTTGTGTGTGTGTTGGTGTGTGTGTGTGTGTGTGTGTGTGTGTGTGTTGTGTGTGTGTGTGTGTTTGTGTTTTGTGTTGTGTGTGTGTGTTGGTGTGTGTGTGTTGTGTGTGTGTGTTGTGTTGTGTGTGTTTGTTGTGTGTGTGTGTGTGTGGTTTTTGAGTTTCTTTTGCATAATTCCGGTTAATGCTTTTTGTCATCCTTCTGCTGCATTCTCTGTTTGAGGCCAACAATCTGTTAGTTGATTTTCTCATACTGCACAAGCCTGACTATTCGTGCAGACACACCCACCCTTCCAGCTGTCAAGTTGTGCGGTAATAAGGTGTGTGTGTGTGTGTGTGTGTTGGGCAGTTGACATGGACAGTGTTTTTAAAAGGGGTAGGTCGTACAAGATTGCCTATACTTAAATCTGTTGGAACTTGTTTTTTGTGTGTTATTGAAGTAATGTACCCCCTAGATCTATGTTTCTGTATGTTGTGTCTCAGTATCTCGTGTTACGTTATATCATCATCATCATCATCATCATCATCATCATCATCATCATCATCATCATCATCATCATCATCATTATCCTAATCATCATCATCATCATATTCATCACCACCATAATGATGATGATGATGATGATGATGATGATGATGATGATAATAATAAATAAAAATAAATGGAATTTATGTAGCGCTGAATCTTGAAAAAACCAAACAAACGAAGTCACCTCACGTTAAATCGTCTGACAATGCATCTCTTAATGATACGTCATGGTACATTGCTTCATGCTGCTTTGCATTATATCATGGCATGACACATCATGCCAAGTGACGACATGTTGCAACACCATTGTTATATAATATCACGTTACGTCATGTCATTTCATATACTGTCATGCTAAGTGCTATGTGAAGGCGTGAAGACTACAGGTAGAACAATTCCTTCCAACTGCTAAGATAATTCTGACAGACCAGCAGACAAACACAGACAGGCAGAGATAGAACAGACAGACAGACAGACACACACACAGAGAAATATAACAGACAAACACACACTGAGAGAGATAGAACAGCCAGCCAGCCAGCCAGCCAGCCAGAGAAAACAAGACAAGACAAAAAGGGAGAGTTAGGAGTTGCATTGGGCAGCGTCTCCTCCATTCTGTCCAGGGCTCTCTCTGTCATCACAGCCATCCCCTTCACAAGCCTCTCTGCCCAGTCTGCTGTGTCTCTTCACAGCACAGCCCCTTGTGTCAGATATGACCCACAATCAGCACTATAACCTGCCAATCCCCATACAGTCTATGCTAGCTATGCTATGCTATGCTATGCTATACTGGCCTCCTGTTAACTAGGAATAGCAGCACATCAGCACGCTCAACATACCATCTGTTGGCAGACTGTCTGTGTATGTAAACCAGCGCTGTGTTAACACCTCTATCTTGTATACTGTCTCTCCCTTTACTTAGCACTCTGCCTTGTTTACAGGAGCTTCTTATAATTATTAGTACCCTGCCTTGTTTACAGGGGCTTCCTATAATTATTAGCACCCTGCCTTGTTTACAGGGGCTTCTTATAATTATTAGCACCCTGCCTTGTTTACAGGGGCTTCTTATAATTATTAGCACCCTGCCTTGTTTACAGGGGCTTCCTATAATTATTAGCACCCTGCCTTGTTTACAGGGGCTTCTTATAATTATTAGCACCTTGCCTTGTTTACAGGGGCTTCTTATAATCATTAGCACCTTGGCTATTGTATACAATCACGTCTGCTGCTCAGATTTCCAGTCTAAAAAGTGAAAGCTATTGTTTTAGCAGTTTAACACATACAATCGGAACTGTTTGAAGGAAGAGAGAAGAGAGAGAGATGAGAAGGAGATGAGAGAAGAGAGAGAGATGACAGAGAGAGAGAGAGAAAATCAGCCAGGAGATTAGAAGACAGGAGATGGAACTGGATCGGACACATGTCCTAAGAAAGGACAGGAGTGACGACTGCGTGCCCTCGGATGGACACCTGAAGGGAGAAGGAAAAGGGGACGCCCAAAAACAAACATTGGCGACGAATGGTAGAATTAGAGCGGAACGGCGCAGGGCTGGAGGCACGGGGAACACCGCACGACGCACAGCTGCAGACCGGAACCAGTGGAGGAAGATGTTCAAGCCTTGTGTACCTCCTGGCACAGAGAGAATTAAGGTTTAGGTAAGGATGGAGAAGAGAGAGAAGAGAGAGAGAGAGAGAGAGAGATGAGAGAGAGAGCGTTTTTATTTCAAGGATAATTAAAATCGCTTATGTGCTTTTTCAAATTCATTCCTGTGCATGCCGTTTTGTAATGCACCTGTTTCTACCGGCAGAGGATGGACCTTTTCTTCTACAAAAGTTGGAATGAATTTTAACGTGTGCACAAATGTTCAAACAGAGAGAGAGAGGAAAGAGAGAGACGAGAGAGAAGGAGAGACAGGAGAGAGAGACAGAGAGAAGAGGACAGAGCAGAAAGAACGACAGCGACAGAGACAGAGAGTCAGACAGACACAGGTAAAGAGAAAGGCACAGGCAGATACAGACACAGGCAAAGACAGACTCATGCAGAGACAGAGACCAGGAGACAGAGAGGGACATACAGAGAAAGGGAGGGCGATATAGGACGCTGGGTGAGGCAGGTTTGCATTACTGGCTATCCTGTCAGCTAGTACTAAACATGAACGTTCACCTGCCTGCAGTGGAAATCCCTCCTCTGTGGTAGCACTGCAGTGTTGTCTGTCCTATGGTCTACTAGGGATCCTCATTCCTTCAGACCTTTTGTTGTTATGCCTGGCTCTCCTCATAGACAACACAGCATATATCTGACATAATATGATAATAGTATCGGTGGCATGCATGTCTGCGATGGAAATCCATCTGCTATGGTTTACCCTCTAGGAATCGCCACGTCCAAGCGCTCATATACAATCACTTTGTCAGCACCTTGTCTTTCTATGCCAACCCTTTGTTAGCAGTCTAATCTGGTAGACAATCGCCGCTTCTTAGCACCCTGTCTATAAACACAGCCATGTACGCTACACAGCGATTTTCCTGTCTAAGCGTGCTATCTGATGGTGTCATGTTGGAGAGAAGCCGAACGCGTTTGACAGGACTGCTGAAATAAGAGCTGAGACATATAATAAGGCTGATACAGCATCAAGAAAGAGCGATAGAGAGCAGCAGAGGGTGAGGGTGCAGAAAGAGATGAGGAGAGGAGAGAAGGTGGACAGATAGCCGGGAAAGCAGAGGTTAGATAGATGGATCCATTCTCTTTCCTGTCACCTACCAGCGACCCTGAACTGAAGGCATTACAGACCTGAGGTCATCATCATCATCATCATGTATCTCCTCACTCCTCACAGGGTTGTGTGCTGTCCCTAACACAGTGTCCACTGACGTGTGCAATGAAAATCTCCCTACGATCACACTCTAAGAATCGCCACTTGCCAGCACCCACATAGGATGCCATAGCCGGCAGCCTGTCTCTGCCTACTGTCATGTGGACAGCACCCTCCCTAATCTTGTATACAATCTGTTCTTAGCGCCCTGTCCCACAGACAATGAGTTATGAAATGCAGCAGTTTTCCTGTCAGAGTCTGGGGGCTAATAGACGGTTTCTATAATTTCGTCTACAGCATGGGAAAAGCTGCACTCCACATGTGCTTGTTGCCTTTTTGTCCTTTTTCATTTCATATAAACTCAAACAACCATAGATCTGCAGCACTTGTCATTTTATCCACCCCTCCACCTCCTCCAACTAAAGCAATCTTTTGTGTGTGAAAGACTAGTCCCGACTCACAGTTTTTGTGACTCTGCACAAATGTTGGTAAATCTAATTTAAAAAAAAAAAAATCAGCAAACACTTTTCAGCAAACACTCTTTGTAGTCAGGTGGGCTCCCATTCACAATAACACGTAGACAGACAGACAAACACAGAGGCAGGCAGAGGCAGACAAACACAGAGAGGCAGGCAGAGGCAGACAAACGTAAACACTGACAGACAGACGCAGATAAGGATACAGACAGGCACCAAACATGCAGACCAACAGCACACACAACAAGCACACACACAACAAGCACACACACACAAGAAGGTGGCCTGCTCTTCCCCTTACCTCTCCATGGAAGTCTGAGGAGGACAGATAACGCAGATGGCTGTTTAATTAAAGCCATGGAGGAGGAGGTGTCAGTGAATTGTCTACCCCCCTGTGAGCCAAAAGACAGACAGCCCCCAAGTCACACACCAGAGTAGAGGTGCTTGTCTTGCCTCTTGTGTTGCAACTGGGTATGAGAATTAGAATGTAATAAAACATCCTGCCTGATAACAATGGGGATCAGTCAACTGCTTGGGAGAAGGATAGGGGTGTGGGGGTGTGGTGGTAACCTAGGGGTTCATCCATTTTGCGTGTAAACTGTTGCAGATATTCCTTTATCCTGCAAATGTCTTCTGGCGCCACACTTGAGTTAGTGATCCAACACAGTCACTGGACGGTACATCATCGTGAACACACGCATCGTCCTTATCTCTGACAGTAAGCTCCGAGTCACCTACATTTGCACTCTCATCTTTTTCACCAGCACTTTCTCTTTCACAGAGTAATTCATTCATACTTATCTGCACAACAAACGACCTCCCAGAAAGGTGTTTCATCACAAAAAGTGTCACTGTCTGTCTGTCTGTCTGTCTGTGCCACACTGAATCACGTCAATCTGTGGATTCTTGCTGAGTGGCTAAGTGGATGGAGGAAGAACTACAGAGTGAAGGCAGGGGGTGAAATGAGAAGACATACAACTGGAGCAAGCAGTTTTATTTTCACTCTCTACGATATGAAAGACACTGGATGGTGGGCAACATAAACCTGATGGGGAGGACCTGTCACTCTCTCCTGCCTTTCTGTCCCTATCCATCAGGCATTTCCAGCACCTGTCTTGCCTCTTCATACTTGCCATGGACATTTTGGTGTCTATATTCTTCACCCATAGGAAAACGGTCGGAAATTGAAGTAGACAGTATGAGAACGACATGTTTCTCAGCCGCGACCTTCCATCTTGAAGGAAGAAGCAGTCATCTCTTGCTGTACGCATTCAGCATGCTTTCAAGGGCACTAGGAAGGCCCTCTACAGGCATCTTGAATGCAGGAAGCTCTGAAAAGGTAAAGATGTATCACTGACAACATAGAAACCCCCATCCCTGGATCCAGGCAAGCGAAGCTGAGAGAGAGATGAGAGAGAAGTAGAGAGAGAGAGATGAGAGAGGAGAGATTGCGAGAGAGAGAGGCCTCAGCTGTGCAAGTATGTTCAGTGTATGCATGCATGTGCCATGTACAGTAAACGCATTCTGCTGTCGCCCGACTATGTGTTCGCTGACAGATTACTTTGGATAAGAGCTATAACATACGAAAGAGCCTAACTCCTCTCAGCGACGAATGGCCAAGATAATCACTTTTTGAGGCGAGACAGGATTTGGTGTAGGTATCTGAATTACAGTGCAGCATGCTTGGCGCTGGTTTGAGTGGTTCACATCTTCACAGAGACCTCGCCCTCACACCATTGACAGAGTGATGAGATGCATGGGTTGGTGTGTTTGAGCTATGGCATCAGCAACCAAGCCAGCCTCCTTCACACCTACCCTTGACATGAAACGGTAGTCCCTTTGAGGGCCCAAAGGTAACACTGGCAGATTTCAAGAACTTAGTCCTGGTTTGAACTGGTTGGAATGGTTGGTCTCCAACAAGGCACGATGTTCGGATGAAATTCTGGAAATCACTGTGGACTGTATAACATACACAGTGGGTGAAAATTGACGCTACAGCCTTGAGGGATGACTCAACTCACCTTTAGACAATATCATCATCATCCCTACCTGCGGTCCGTAGAGGAGACACGAAAATGTGCTAGTAAGCCTCCATCTCATCTCGTCCCGAGTCTGCGCAGTAGTGCCGAGTCATTCATACGGTGCACTTCTCTGATTGTCCATTCCATGGCTTGTTCTGTCTTCCTTTTTCTGCCACCTTCGAGATTCCTGAATACTGTTTTAGGCAGAGTCGATTGGGGTGAGCGTGGCCAACCATGTCAGCTTTTTTCCTTGACGATGGTGAGAAGGGGTTCCTGTCACCTGCAACAGCGTTTATTTGAACTTGACAAATTCTGGTCTTCGTTCTCTCCAGGCATAGATGAATGAAGCCCCATACAGATGTTTCTATAGGCATTTGTTGTTGTCATTGGATTGATTCGCATCTTGGTTTTCATCAGCATTTGTAAGTCCAGTTTTATCCGCAACAGCAGGATGTCTGAATTAGGGTTTGTAGAGCTTTAGTTTGATTGGAACTGATCTCTTTACTTTTCCATATGCAGTGAGTTTTGTCATGGAAGATGTTGCCATGGCTAGTCTGACTTTGATTTCTGTCGTCGATCGCCCGTCCTTTGTGAGTGTGCGCCAAGTATTTAAAAGCGTCTACCTCCTCCAGTTGCTGGCCGTTCATGTAAATTTTAAGCAGTGGCGTTGCTCGTGCTGTTCACAAGTACTTACTTTTCTCCGAGCTCACCTCCATCCCATATGTTCCAGCTCTGTTCTCAAGTCTGGTCGTAAGATCTTGCAGCTCTGTGTTACTTCCGCCCATGAGGTCATATATATATAATATATATATATATATATATATATATATATAGAGAGAGAGAGAGAGAGAAGAGGAGAGAGATTGAGAGAGAGAGAGAGAGGAGAGAGAGAGAGAGAGAACTCGAACTCGATCTCGAATGTTTTTATTGAGAGAGAGAGAGAGAGAGAGGAGAGAGAGATTGGAGAGAGAGAGTAGAGAGGAGAGAGAGACAGACAGACAGACAGACAGACAGACAGACAGACAGACAGACAGACAGAGAATCACACAGGAAGACAGTGACTCCAGACTTTCGGTTGTGAAGCAGAGAAGCGGACATGGAGAGGAACAGGTGAACTGGGCAGTCAGTCCCCCCTCACCCACTTGTCCAACAGAGCACGCTGGCTCCAGTCTCCTCCACACAGCCATGTTGCTGGGTTGCTGAGCATCTTTCTTTCTGTCTGTCTTTTTTCTTTTACTGTTTCTTTAAAAAAAATTTCTGTCATCATTGTTTCCAATCTTCAATGATCCCAGTAATGCAGCCTTTGCTCTGCTCACCTTACCTCTCGAGAAGTTCTGCGACACGCCCAAGAGATAATGATGGGCTGATGTGAGGTCCAAAACCAGAGAAGGCCCTGCACTGCTGCTAGACAACTAGGGCAGTGTTCAATGGTGCCTATTCTGATTCAGCATGCAAAAGATATCATCTATGAATTTTAAAATAATGATAAGAAGACCCAGTCACGAATCCAGTTTGAGTGAGATAAGCCTTCTGATATGAAGATCATTGGCATGTTCCTCCATTACAACAGCCCCATAACCCCCCACCCTCCTGAGTAACATGAACATTAATTCAAAGCAAGCCCTGTTGTGGCCTTAAAGTATTCTTTGCAAAGGTGCAATCATGAAAATGAGAGTAGAGAAGACCCCCATAAGCACTGTCACAGTGGTAACTAAACTGCTCTAGTTGTTGTTGTTGTTGCTGTTGTTGTTGCGATTGTATTTACATCCCAGAGGATATTCTCGATCTAGAGACTATGTTCGACTGAAAAAAAACCAAGAGTTTTTAAACACATTAACTTATTCCCCTCAACTGGCCAATGATTTGGTTTCATTGTTTTTCTTGGGCAGGCTTGACATGCTGGCTTGTGTTCCTTCACAGCACCTATTGGTCTGTTGAGTAGTTTCCGTTCTGACTAAACAGCCATGGCCATACAGTGCAGGGGAACAACTGAGACAAGTCTGTGTTTTGGCTGTACCAAATCTGTAACGTTTCTGTTATGTACTGAATGAATATATCTGATATCTGTTTGTGTTTCACAACATATATTGTAGACATCTTTTATACTAGCAATGAAGAAGGGGGTATATAAGCTGGAAGTATGGCAAGATTGGGGTCTGCAAGTACTGCAGAGAACGAAACCGCCCTGCAACTGAGCCATCTGAAAAAAGGGTACATCACATAGACACAGGCATCTGTGTGGTGTAGTACAGCATAAATAAACACTCACTGAGACCGAAAGCAACACATACATCTTGCAGTCAGCCGATTCCAACCCCATCTGTTTGACCGCAAAAAGGTGCGCGCACGCGCGCGCGCGTGTGTGTGTATGTGTGTGTGTGAGAGAGAGAGAGAGAGAGAGAGAGAGAGAGAGAGAGAGAGAGAGAGAGAGAGAGAGAGCGCTAAATAGTACTGGGTGACTCCTTCTCACTGTCTGAGAAACGTTTCTTGCACTCTCGGCTGATGGAAAACCGATTCACATCAGCCAATGACATAGGCTTGAAACACAACGTTGCTAGTCCTGTACAGCTGTCTTACAAAAAGAACAATAAACAGGCAAAGAGAGGGATCTACCCAACACTGGTTCTGATCAGCACGACTGTTTTCCCATTTGAACCCCATTGAACGGGTATGTGCCGGTAAGATAATGATAATGAATAATAATAATGTATGGAATTTATATAGCGCTGAATCTTGTAAAGCAACAAATCAAAGCGCTCAGATTTTATTTCATACCACTTTAAGTCATGGCAGATTTCTCTCCGTGAAATTCGGGCTGCTCTCCCCGGGGAGAGCGGGAGAACGCGTCGCCACTTAGCGCTGCGCCACCCTTTCACCCTTTTTTTTTTTTTTTTTTTTCTGCAGCTGTATTTGTTTCCCTATCAGAGTGGCTTTTTTCTAAGAATTTTGCCAGGGACAACTCTCTTGTTGCCGTGGGTTTTTTTTACGTGCGCTAAATAATTACGTGTAACACACGGGACCTCGGTTTATCGTCTCATCCGAAAGACTAGCGCCCAGACCACCACTCATGGTCTAATGGATGGGGGAAAAATTTCCGATGGCTGAATGTTTGGCTGATGGCTGTTTTCTGTTAGTTGTTTGTTCTGTCTTGCTGCTTGATGTTTCTTCTGAAGCGTGCTGCATTGCATTCAGGAGAGGGCGCGGGTGCTTTTGTATACAAAATACCCATTCCAATGAAATATAAAGAATTAACGTTATACTTTTTATTATATCCTACAAGTTTATGCTATCATCACTGAACAAGTACAACATATGTTGCTTCTTTCATCAAATATTCGGTTTTGAGTGCACTCATTTTCTTTTTCCCACCTTCTGTTTTCACACTGTTTGTTCATGTACATGTTATGCGAGTTTTCAGCAATCTCCGTTACACAGCTCGAACTGTGTTGTATCTGGCTATTAAGTATAATTCCCTGGTGTCAGGTCTTACACAGCCATGCCTTCATTGTGAAGTATCCTGTTTTGGAGAGGAAAGCAGGAAAAGACAAATCCATCTACTGACCAGTTTCAGACTACAGACTTTCTGCGTTCTGGACAAGGATCGGTGGTCTAGAGGTAACGCGCCTGTCTAGAAAGCGAAAAGTCCGGGTCGGAAGTGTGCGGTGGTTCGTACCCTGTTTGGACCCGAAACTTTCCCCCCATCCATTAGACCGTGAGTGGTGGTCTGGGCGCTAGCCTTTCGGATGAGACGATAAACCGACGTCCCGTGCGTTATACATAATTTTTTAGCGCACGTAAAAGAACCCACGGCAACAAGAGAGTTGTCCCTGGCAAAAATCTGTAGAAAAAAGCCACTCTGATAGGGACACAAATACAGTTGCAGACAGGAAAAAGAAAAAAAAAAAGGGTGGCGCTGCTCTTGTGGTGACGCGCTTACCCCGGGGAGAGCAGCCCGAATTTCAGGGAGAGAAATCTGCCGTGACTTAAAGTGGTATGAAATGAAAGGATAGGAATGTGCAGAACACGTGTAGTGTCCTTAAGTGCTTTAATTGTCCTTCACTGAATTACGATGTTCTACCGCGCGAACCTGGTCCAAACGTGACTGGAATTGAATAGCACATAGGTTTTATCTTAACAAAATGAAAACACGACCGAAAATAATGGAATAAGGATATACTGGACAAATAAAAACTAAGTCGAGACAGTAAACTAACAAGTACTCCCTAACTTTCCCAGAGAAAGTATGTTAATTTAACGATTTGCAGACTCACAAAAACAATAGGATTTGTCAGATTTGGAATTGTTTTCATGCAATTTTCGGTCTGTGCATTGGCAGCCCACCTGGTGAAGGAAAGGAGGTCAGATTTCACAGGAAGCTTCCAGACTGGGGCAGTAATTATTTCCGTTGAGCCTGTCTGCTATTTACGACAAAAACCCCTTTACGACACAGCAACCACCAAAACCCCACCTGCATGCACCTGAGAGCTGATGCTCAGCAGCAGAGCACAGCTGTGTGTCCTGAGGCACTGTGCAGCTGTGTCAGCAGCGGGCACCGGAAGAGATCTGTCAGCAGGACCTACAGCAGCAGCAGGCGGGGAGGGAGCGCAAGGCACTGTCCTGTCTGTTGTCCCCGCCACCTGTCTGCTGCCCGTGCCGCTTCTTCTTCACGCTGAGACACACGCGTCTGCTTCACACACACCTACTCTCCATTTCACCCCCATCTTCCTGGTTTTTTCCTCTTCTCCTGAATGATCCATTCACGCCATCTTTTCAAAAGTGATGCTTTAACGTGGGTTTTTTTTAAATGTCCAACTGATTCAGTAATTTTGGTGTAATGGAATTTGTTTCTCACTTTCTTGGCTTGAACAATTTTCATTTTCGAAGAAGAGAGAACATCATATTTGCATAATGCAGTAGGCGGTTAGAGCTACACGAAGTTCGGAGTTTATCTCGTGCACATCCTCGCTTTCTTACAGTAAAAAGGATTATTTTAAAAAAGCAAACAAAACCAAAACGTACTGGCTTCAGGTTATGTACCCAAACACACAAATGAAATTGTGTCTAGAACCTTGTTTTTGCAAGATATAGCGCTATATAAATTCCATTCATTATTCTTAATCTTATTATTAGAACCTTATCATTCCTGAGCATCCTGCTGTATGGATGAGGTCATGACAAAGGAGGAGTGACTTTTACTACTGCCACTACTCCATTCACAACAATCAACTGTTTTGGAGCATTTCTACAAGTCGGTCCTCTATCAGGATAAAGAGACTAGGGCCCTTCATCACCATCATCACCATCATCACCATCATCATCATCATCATCTCTCTCTTCGTGTGTGGTGTGGGGGGGGGGGGGGGGGGGGGGAGAGGGGGAGGGCGATGGAGTACACGCCAGGAAACGTCAGAGAAAAACGGTGTACCGTCAATCTGTTCAACTGGATCATGAAGCAGATGGTAGACATGGAGAAGGCCAGGTCTGGTGCCCTTTCCAGCATGTGTGTGTATGTGTGTGTGTGCGCGCGCGTCCGCGGCGCGTGTGTGGTGCGTGCGTGCGTGCGTGTTTGTATGTGTGAGTGTGTGTGTGTGTGTGTAGCAGGTAGGGTGGTACATGCTTGTATTGTGTATGTATGCATGCAGGCGTGCGGTTACCTATCCCCAGCATGCTACCCAGCCAAAACAACAGAAAGCTGTTTTGTTTAACATCTTCCACTATCGCAGCCGTGTGGGTCAAGCTAGGCCCTATGAACGACCGTTTTCTCAATGGTTATGCGTTAGGTGTTTTATGTCTGCATGTGTGTATTATAGCGTGCGGCTTCAAGTTTCTGCTATTTATTTCTATCTATCTATCTATCTGTCCCGTAGTCTGACGACCGTGGGGGCACCCTCAAAGACTCAACAACCAGTCCCCTCCATTCCTCTCTGTGTTCTGCCTTTCTCAGGGTTTTGTTGAGTTCTAGGCCTGTCCATTCGCTGAAGTTATCCTCCCAGCTCTTCCTTGGTCTGCCTCTTCTTCTTCCTCCTTGGACAGTGCCTTGTAAAATTGTCTTTGCAAGTCCTCTGGATCTTGTGACATGCCCATACCATTTAAGTTTACGCTTTTTCACGATCGTTAGAAGGTTCTCATAGGGTCCAATGGTTTGCTGGATTCTGTTATGCACGCTTTCGCTGCTTATGTGGTCTTTGTAGGAGATGCCAAGGAGTCTCCGAAAGCATCTCACCTCCACCGCCTGTACTGTATTTATACATTCTTTTATATTGAGGATA
>CM054135.1:34934335-35026835 GCA_028751875.1 Rapana venosa | reverse complement strand
TGTTGAAAAGCAGGGATAGCTATGAAATGAAACAGGAGAGGAAATTCTTAGGTTTGAAACAAATATGTCTTGAGGCCAGATTTAAAAGAGTCACACAAGGCCTTTAGCGAAGAGAGATAGGGAGGCCATTCCAAATCGATGGACCAGAAACAGAGAAATAGCCACGGCCAACAGTGGACTGGTTGAATCTAGGTGTTTGTAAGCACAAGGAATCTGCAGCAGAGCGAAGGGAACGAGAAGGGGTGCACAGGTGGAGACATTCACAGAGGTAGGAGGGTGCTGTTTTGTGGAGACATTTGTAACAGAGAGTACTGATCTTATAGTTTATTCTTTGTGGCACAGGCAACCAGTGGAGAGATCGCAAGAGAGGGGTGATGTGCTCAGATTTTTTCTTTCTGAGGACTAGTAGAGCTGCAGAGTTTTGAATACGTTGAAGGGAGTGGATAGATGATGCTGGCAGACCATCCAAAAGAGAATTGCAATAGTCCAGACGTGAAAGAATGAGAGATGCCACGAGTTTTGATGTTGCGTCTGTGGACAGGTACTTTCGAATTGCACTAATACGCCATAATTGATAGAAACAGGACTGGCAGGTCTGGGTGATGAATTTTTGCATAGAGAGTGTGTTGTCAATAATGACCCCTAGATACTTTACAGCAGTGGATAGAGGGACTGATGCATTGCCGAATTCTATTGAATCTGTTGTAATGGAAGAGAGTTTGTTGTTGGTCCCTACAAGCATGGCTTCAGTTTTATCAGCGTTTAGCTGTAACTTGTTCTCTATCATCCAGTTTTGGATATCTTGAAAGCTGTAGGCCATATTAATCAAAGGGGAAGGCAGATTTTCAGGAGTGTCACTGCTTAGAATCTGAGAGTCATCTGCATAAAAGTGATGGTTGATCTGATGACGGTTAATTATATGTGAGTATATATGTTAGTAGCTATACTACTAACGCATTGGAGTCTAGAGGTAAGAGACCCGTGTTGAAAGCAAAAAGTCGTGGATTTGTTCTCCGTTTAAAACTGAACTTAAAATTCATCAACTGAAACTGTGGGTATGTGTGTGTATGTGTGTGTGTACGTGTGTGTGTGTGTGTGTGTGTGTGTGTGTGTGTGTGTGTACTGCACATGCCGGGGGTGTGTGTGCGCGCGGCTGGGTTTGTGTGTGGGTGATATATATATATATAATATATATAAAATATTTTATATTATATATATATATATATATATATATATACATATACAATACTGACAAGCACATTACTGACACCCACTTTGTTTCGTACAATTATCTCAAAAGACACAAGAAAAATACATTTCAAATTGTTATGAACATTCCAATAGCTTTATATATATATAAATATATATATATATATATATATATAATATATATATATATATATATATAATATATATATATGCTTGTCAGTATTGTAATTGGCCATCGTGGGATGATTAAAGTGTTTTTGACTTGACATGACTTGAATTTTGAGCGGTTTGTTGGGTGCTAGTTTATAGGCTGAGAAGATGAACCCACGTCGATGTCGAATGCGCTGGGCCTGACTTGTCAGGCACTTAACTGCAGCGCAACGCATTTTCGCTTATGCACATGAACGAAAGGGCAATTACAATACTGACAAGCACATTGATTCGTGTGATTATCCCAAAAGACACAAGAAAAATACATTTCAAATTGTTATGAACATTCCAAGATAGCTTAAAAAAAAATATATCACCCACACACAAACCCAGGCGCGCGCAAACACACACACGGCATATGCACGTACACATACACATGCACACACAATAGTTGCTGTCTGAGCGCTCGACGAAGAGTATGATAAACCGAAGTCTTGTGTGCAGCATGCATTTAGTTGTTTCTGGCAAAACGACGTGGATTAAGCCACTTCCATTAAGCCACTTCCATTTGGCCACAAATACACGCGCAAACAGAATAATAAAAAAACCCACCCTGCATAAAGAAGTGCAGTGCTTCTTGTGGTGGCACGCTCTCCCCTAGCAGAGCAGCCTGCATTTCACGCAAAACATTCTGCCACAGCTGAAAGTGGTAGACAATACAATACAACGCAACACCATACAACACAATACAACACAATACACTGCACTGCAATGCAATGCAATACAACAAAGCACAACACAATACACTGCAGTGCAACACAACACAAAATACAATGTAATGCAATGCGATACAATACATCACAATACATCACAACACAACGCAATGCAAACTCAGCCCCGAGCAGGAAAACAAGGGATGAGGGTTTTGTGGGGTTTGTGTGAAAACAGTTCAGTACAGCTCGCCCTCAATGTTTGCTCAGGAAAAGAAAAGAGGCAGAGACATACAGGAGGAGGATGCCTCCACACAATTCCAGTAAGCGATTATCGTCTCCTCTCATTGGCAAATTCCTGCCAGTCTACGTGAGTGGCTGCAGATGCAGGTGGACGAGAATGGTTTCAGGCATTGATCAGATTCCTCAGCTAGACTCCCTATCACAGTAACGCCGTATGCCTCTGGGCTGAGTCAGCAGGGGCAGAGTCATCTGTCCAGAGATACTCCACATCATTATTATTCTACAGTCTTGAGTCTGTCTTACTTTCAACCAACTCTGACATTATCATACTGTGCTAAGTCTGTCTTAGCATGACCAGTCAGCAGTGGCTGGATCCAATGCCAGACCCCAGGGGAAGACAGTTATCTGGCTGGCCTTCAGCCGACAGCTCTGACGTCATGACAGGGGCAGCTGAACTTGACAAAGCGTCTCTTTACGGCTGTCTGCCTAACAGGCGTATGTTCCGTCCACCTGCAGTTGGGTTAGTGTGACGTCACATGAATTGCATGACACCACATTATTTTTACATGAAAGGCCGTAAACATTGTTTTCCTTCCACTGAAAAAGCTTTCTTAACAGAAAATCTCCGTTTTCTCTTGAACAGAGGTCAGCATTGTTCACGAAAGGGGGAACAAAATGTAGGTAGGTATTACAGGGGACGTGGAAGTAACCTGACTTTGGGGATTTATCATATACCTTGTGATGTGGCATTTGGAAATACCTGGTTCAAGCAGACAGCTGGGGGCTCCCCACCCTCTATTATTCAAGTGTGTAAGATAGAGTACCCACCATTGTTTCTCTACAGATTACGCTGACATGGTAACAGAGGCAGAAAGCACTACAATGTTCCGTAGACTGCTTGTATCAGGCCATGGCTTTTCACACAAACTTGCTCTACGATTGCCTTGCTTATCAACACCTGCACAGATTTTGTACTCCAGTGTTGGTACTCTTTGTTTTATGTTTGTGTACAAAAAGTGATGGTAAAAATATACTGGCATATTAAAGAAAGCACTGAAAACATGGGTAAAAGTCGCACCAGACTACAGAATAACAACGTTCCTTCCAACTAAGTGTGGTGGAAGAGATAGTGACCGAAGAAGAACATTTAGACCATCCATTTTCAAGTGTTGTTTTTTTTTGAAAACTTCTTCCATCACTAAACAGCAACTCAATGTTCTCTGTCATTAAAATTTTGAACAAAAATGCGTTGGGCTGCCGTTAAGTGCCTGACAAGTCAGGCCTAGCGCATCCGACTTCGGTGTGCTTATATATCAGACTGGATGCTTTCACTGAGCTGCAGAGGCCAGTCTACCCTCGAGGCCGTCCTCCTCTGTCTTCACAGCCGCTGGGAGACAGGTTCTGCTCTTCCACTTGTTCCATAATTGGGATGTCCTCTTGTCATTTGACCCATACGTGGGGGATGGTTTGTGGACACCAGGGCATATCCACACATCAGTAGCCCTGCATGCTGCATAGTAAGGGGGCCAAGTCTCCCCCCTTGAAGAATTGTTTCATTCTAAGACTGTTTGGAGAAAAGGCCGGAGAATGGACAAAGAAGGTAGAAAACAAACAAGAAGGAGGTGACAGACAGAAAAGAACACGGCAGAAACAAAGAGGGAGATAGAAGAGAGGAATTTGTAGCACAGGATTCCCAGAAAGTGGCGATGCTATTTATACTGACAGGCCCCCCGGCAACCCCAAGGTAGGGGAGGGGTGGTGGTGGAGGGTATAAATAATGCAAAACACGTGATCATTAGTCTGGAAAGGCTGGACCAATAATAATGTGCTCCTGTGTGGAAAAGCTGACAGGGAAATTCGGTACTGCAGAACATATTTGGACTGTTTGTTCCTCGGCTACAGCTCTGAGATTCACAAATGGGGAGATGTTGTGCATGCAACCGTTTGCCCACTGTTAAGGTAACTGCATTCCGACTTCGGGAATGGTATTAAGCACGACACCAGTGCGCATGCGGTTTTTATAAATGTTGTCATCCTTCCCACTGGCACACAGTGGTCTACTCTTCCAAAAGGTGAATGGGTTTTGACAGGTATGCAAGATATGTGTTCGCACATGGAACCTCAATTTATAGCATCATCTGTAGGACTTTTGAGGGAGTAGAGTTTATATTGATATTGACTGCAGGGGAAAAAAATCTTCAAACGGGAGTTGTGTTGGTGGCTGGAACCCGAACTATCAGATCGTGCGTGCAACGCTGTAACCACTAGGCAATCTTTTCCCCCTGGTGATAGCAGGAAGAACAGGGGACAGTGCAGGTACACTGCCTTTTGCCAGCCTCTATTGATAAAGCAAGTGGAATAGTTTCCATTGCTAAACAATGTAGTAAACTAAAGAGAAGATGAAGATGAAGAAGATGATGAGGAAGATGATGATGATGATGATGATGATGAAGAGGAAGAGGAAGAAGAAGAAGAAGAACAAGATGAATGATGAAGAAGAAGAAAAGAAGAAGAAAAATAAAAAATAATAATAATAATAAATAATAATAATAATAATAAAAAATGGAACTTATATAGCGCTATATCTTGCAAAGACAAATCAAAGCGCATGCATTCGACCTAATCTTACACAGTCATACAACCAATGACAAATAATCAATAGTTCAAACATATATTACAAACATGGTACGCTGCAGACCAAATCTATGAAATAAAATTGCAATAGTCAAATGCTTTTCAAAAGCAAGTACACACACACACACACAGGTCATATACTTTAGCAGGGTGATAGGACATGGGTTAGTGAAGGGTGGGATAGTTCTGATATGAGACAGGAGGGGGGAAATCTTAGGTTTGAAATAAATATGTCTTGAGGCTTGATTTAAAAGTGTCATAGCTAGGCTTCTGGCGAAGAGAGAGAGGGAGCTCATTCCAGGTCGATGGACCCGAATTAGAGAAAGAGCGGCGTCCAACAGTAGACTGGTTGAATCTAGGTATTCGTAGGCACAAGGTATCTGCAGCAGAGCGGAGGGAACGTGAAGGAGTGTACAGGTTAAGACATTCACAGAGGTAGGAGGGTGCAGTTTTGTGGAGACAATTGTAACAGAAGGTACTGATCTTAAATTCTACTCTCTGGGGCACAGGCAGCCGTGGAGAGATCGCAAGAGGGGGTAATGTGCTCCGATTTTTTCTTCTGAAACTAGTCGAGCTGCGGAGTTTTGTATACGTTGAAGGGTGGATAGATGATGCTGGCAGACAGACAAAAGAGAATTGCAAGATTCCAGACGTGAAAGAATAAAGAAGTGAAAAGTTTGGCTGTTGCATCGGTGGACAGGTACTTTCGAATTGCACTAATACCCGTAACTGATAGTAGCACGACTGACGGGTCGGGGTGATGAATTTTGCATAGAGAGTGTGTTGTCGATAACAACCCCTAGGTATTTCACAGCAGTGGATAGAGGGACTGAAGCATTGCCAAGTTTTTGTTGAAACTGTTGTAAGGAAGAGAGTTTGTGTTTGGTCCCTCAAGCATGGTTTTCGGTTTTATCTGCATTTAGCTTTTAATTTGTTCTGTGCATCCAATTTTGAATATCTTCAAGCAGTGGCCATATTTGCCAGGAGAAAAGGGCCCAGATTTCAGGAGTAAGGCTGCTTTGAATCTGAGAGTCATCTGCGTAAAAATGATGGTTGATTTGATGACGTTTTATTATATGTGACAGTGGGGCAGTGGTAAAGAGTGAACAGAACAGGGCCTAGAACTGATCCTGTGGGACTCCGCATTTCAGTTTTGGGAGGTATTGATTGAATCTTTTTTACTGCAAACTGTCTGAAATCGGTCAGTGAGGTATGAATTAAACCAGGTGATGGCTGTGCCAGTAACACCGAACGTTTTTTGAAGACGGGAGAGAAGAATTGAGTGGTCTATAGATGTTTAAGAAGAAGAAAAAAAAAAAGAAGAAAAAGAAGAAGATGAAGAAGAAAGAGAAGAAGAAGAAGAAGAAGAAGAAGAAGAGGAAGAAGAAGAAAGAAGAAGAAGAAGAAGAAGATATGAAGAATATGAAGATGAAGATGAAGAAGAAGAAGATGAAGATGAAGAAGAAGAAGTGAAGAAGAGATGAAGAAGAATATGAAGATGAAGAAAAGAAAGAAGAAGAAGAAGATGAAGATGAAGAAAAAGAAAATGAAGAAGAAGAAGAAAATGAAGATAAAGATGAAGATGAAGAAATGAAGGTGAAGAAGAAGGACAAGAAGAAGAAGAAGAAGAAGAAGAAGAAGAAGAAGAAGAAGAAGAAGAAACGATGAAATGAAGAAGAAGAAGAAGAAGATGTTGAAGAAGAAGAAAAAAAAAAAAGAAAAAGAAGAAGAAGAATATGATGAGATGATGAAGAAGAAGAAGAAGAAGAAGAAAGAAGAAGAAGCATGTCCCTTCAGCTGACGTGAAGGCAGTGGTGGTATATGTTGGTGAAGGAGAGTGAAAGTAAAAGTGTACAGCTTTTTCTCTGCAAGATATAGCGCTATATAAATTCCATTTATCATTATTTATTAATTATTATTATTATTATTATTATTATTATTATTTTTATTTTTAAATTTTTATATTATTATTATTATTATAATTAATTATTTCAGATGGAGTCGCTGACAGCTGAATAGAATAACCCCAAATCCATCCAGAAAATATTGTTTCTGTCATTCTGTGCATACGTGTGTTCCTTTCCCCCTTCATTTTTTTTTTAAAGCCCGTCCTGATTCACATTTTACAAAAGAAGAAAGAGACAATGATTCAATATTTGTTGTTATGAGGCATATTTAACAGATTCAGTTCACTACTTTTGAAGAGAAGGTCAGGAAAATAGTTCTTTCAGTGACGGGACGCTACAGCCGAGTGGTTAAGACCGTTCGTCTTTAACCCGTGGGTCCATGAAGTCCCTGGGTTCGAATCTCGGCGGCGTCTGGTGAATTAAGGGTGGGGATTTTGCCATCACCCAGGTCAACTTCAAGTGCAAACCTGCCAGTGCCTTAATTATCTTCGTGTATATACACATGCAGAAGATCAGGTATGCACGTCAAAGATCCCGGTATTCATGTCAGCCTTTGATGGCTTATGGAAACACGAACATACCTAGCATACATCCCCAAAGTCGGAATGCAGCTACCTTCATAGTGGGCAAAAAAAAACCACACACACAAAAAAACGGTCGCATGCGCAAAATCTCACCATTGGCAAACCTCGGAGCTCTAACCAAGGAACGACAAACAATGTTAGTTATTTGCTTTACTGTTTGCCAGTTCTCCCCCAATGCAGCACTTACATGTGAGTGACCCAAGCAAATGGCTTCATCAATAATTGATGTAAGCCACGTGACACAGCCTGCATTGAAAGGTTATATTTTTAAATATTGCGTTGAGGTTATCTTCAGCCGTGACAAACCCTTAGCATGACAATGTGCCCTTTCCTTTATCGCAGAAAAATCCTCTGAAGTAGGAGTACAGTTGCCTAGAAACCGAGGTATTTGGAAACTGTCATGCCCTGCTAGCTTCTCACCTAGTGTGGGCTTGTCTAGCAGTGATTCCCAGGTGTGTGATGATTAAGAGTCTAGAGTCTGGGGGGTCCCAGTTAGATAATCCCAACAAAAACAAGAACAGCAACTCCACACGTAAAAAAGGCATTATCAACAACCCACAGCCGATACAGACAGCTTAAAGAGCAGTTTTCCTACCCTTTCACACGCTTCTCATTCCTCTCCCCCGAGCCCCCCCCACCCCTCTCCCACACACACACACACACACACACAGAGCCGCTCAACACTTGTCCGCCCTGCATCTGCTCCATGAGACCGCTTCAGCTTTGCCACCGCAAATCGATTCAAAACATCCGTTGCAGTCCTGAACAAAAGTGTCCTGTGGTCAGCGCCCATGCGCAACCGGAAGAAATGATGAGGCGCCCCCTGACTGCACACAAGCAGCAGCCATGGCAGGGAACTGGGGACAGGCCCTAGAGTCTCCTGCACGAACTGCCGCCTCTTACTGTGTGCCCTCAGTTTGTAAGGTGAGGATGAATCTATCTATCTATCTATCTATCTATCTATCTATCTATCTATCTATCTATCTATCTATCTATCTATCTATCTATCTATCTATCTATCTATCTATCTATCTATCTATCTATCTATCTATCTATCTATCTACCTACCTGTCTGTAAGTCTATCTATCTATCTATCTATCTATCTATCTATCTATCTATCTATCTATCTATCTATCTATCTATCTATCTATCTATCTATCTACCTGACCTGTCTGTAAGTCTATCTATCTATCTATCTATCTATCTATCTATCTATCTATCTATCTATCTATCTATCTATCTATCTATCTATCTATCTATCTATCTATCCATCATATTTTCCCTTGGAGTTAACATCAGTGCAGACTCCGCTCTCCCCAAAAGTCTTTCGGATGAGCCTATAAACCGAGGTCCTGTGTGCGAACGCACGCAGAACATCTTGCGCACACGTTAAATCCTGTTCCTCTTTTCGAAAGAGTAGGCCATTGTGAGCCGGTGGGAACAGATGACAAAATTTACAAAACCGCACACACGAGGACTGGATGTAAAAAAGCACATAAGTGCTTTTTCCATTATCCTCGATATGAAAGAATAAATAACATAAAGTAAACAAATTTTATCTATCTATCTATCTATCTATCTATCTATCTATCTATCTATCTATCTATCTATCTATCTATCTATCTATCTATCTATCTATCTATCTATCTATCTATCTATCTATCTATCTATCTATCTATCTGTTCTGTCTGTCGTCTGTCCCGTCTGTCCCGTCTGTCTGTCTGTCTGTTAATGCTTCAGTCCCTAAACTGTTAACCCTCCTGGGACATGAACGTAATGAGAGCAATATCAAAACAAACAAACTACTCCTCTGAAAAATCGGCAAACGCACTGGTGAAGGAAACAACTAACGACAACGCTGTTGCTGGCAATGGAAAGGGGGCAAGACTGTGAAGCTGGAGCCGCCTGTTGTTTCTGGCCCACAATACGCAACACTAAGCACTACAGCTGACCATTCCAATACATGGCTACTATAACATAAAGTGTGCGTTTAAGTGATGATGTCAGAGAGGCGAGTCCTGTGACAGGTGTTTCCAGTTTAATACCTGAAAGGTCAAAAGGGAAAACAGGTTCCTGACACTACCTGTCCAACAATGAAACCTATCACATGCACACACACAGACAACACAACACAACACACATGCACACGCATTCATACATACATTCATCATCATACATACATACATACACATATACACATATACACACACACATGCACGCACGCGCGCGCGTGCGCGCGCGCGTGTGTGTGTGTACCCGCGTGTGAGTGTGTGTGTGTGTGTGCTTGCATGTGTGCATGCATGTGTGCATGCATGCGTGCGTGTATATGAGTGTGTTTGCGTGCGCGCGCGCGCGCGCGCGCGTGTCAATGTGTTCAGCCAAAACGTTGACAATTCCACTCTTTCTCTGTACTTCTGCTTGCGCTCTAAGGGAAACAACCTGCATCATCTCCGATCCCTCCTGGCCTTAACAAGCGACGAGTGTGTGTGTGTGTGTGGTGTGTGTGTGGTTGTGTGTGTGTGTGTGTGTGTGTGTGTGTGTGTGTTTGTTTTGTGTGTGTGTGTGTGTATGTGAGTGTGTGTGTTTGTGTGTTTTTTTGTGTGTGTGGTGTGTGTGTGTGTGTGGTTTGATGTTTCACTGTAATGGGTGGTGACAACATATTTTCTGCATAGGTAGAGATGCCTTTTTCACTCGTTAAATTTTCAAGCTTACAAAACCGGTTTTTGGGAGGAAAAGATATGCACACACACACACACACACACACACACACCACACACACACACACACACACACACACACAAAACACACACACACACACACACACACACACACCCACACACTCACACACTCACACATACTGTGTGTGTGTGTGTGTGTGTGTGTGTGTGTGTGTGTGTGTGTGTGTTTTGTGTGTGTGAATGTGCAGGCGTTAATGCGCCCTGTAGCCTACGTGTTTGTGCGCGGTTTGCGTGTGTGTAAGCGCGTGTGTAATATGTGTCGGGCATGTGCGCACGTGTCTGTGTATGTGTGCATGCGTGCATGTGTACGCGAATGCGCGTGCGTGTGTTAGTGTGGTGTTCGATATCATTATATGTCTCTTCACAAAGTTATGGGTGATAATTTAAAACTAAAAGGTTTGTAGGGGAAGGTGGGAGAGACATTATAGTGTATGTCCTTCGGATGAGACTATAAGCCGAGGCCCCGTGTGCGAACGCACGCAGAACATCTTGCTCACACGTTAAATCCTGTTCCGCTTTTCGAAATAGTAGGCCATTGTGTGCCGGTGGGAACAGATGACAAAATTGGCAAAACCGCATACACACGGGGACTGGATGTAAAAAAGCACATGAGTGCTTATTCCATTATCCTCGATATAAAAGAATAAATAGAATAAATTGATAAAATAAAATAAAATAAAATAAATATGTGTGTGTATGTGTGTAAATGTGTATGTGTGTGTGACTGTGTGTTCAAGGAGCTATTATGCTACTGATATTCTAGAAACCCGGAAGAGTTGTGTCCCTAAAGAACAAGAATAAAAGCCCTCAGACGTGTGAAAGCCGAGTCGTGCTGTAGAGATCGTTTGAGCGGCCCTGAAAAATGATTGATATACTAGTCAACAAAATTTAAGAACCTCTTGAAATATCATCCATCCCAGCCAAACCAAACATCAATGCTCGGCAGCCCTCTGTCTGTCTGTCTGTCTGTCTTTGCCTCTATGTCTCTCTGTTTCTTTCCCTGTCTTTCTGTATGTCCGTCCGTCCGTCTGTCTGTCTGTCTGTCTGTTTGTCTGTTTGTTTGTCTGTCTGTCTCTTTGTTGACGACAACAACAAAAAATAAACAGCGCGCGCATCGTTTTCAATTCCTGGACTATGATTCCTACTTTTAAACGTCATGAAACGTTCTGTGTGATGCCTCAGCAACTTGTGGCCCAGGTTAGCATCTGTGTCAGTTGAACATGTAAGCAAAGTGCTGAAGCCTCCATTCACAAGTTGTAAAGCGTTGAAATGTGACATGAGATTTGTCTTCAGCTATGACAACTTGTAGCCTCTGTTAAAGAAAGAAAAAATCTCTGAAGTCATAGCATATCGTGAGGTGTGGTTTGTGTATATGGTGAGGTGTGTTGTGTGTTGTGTGTGGTGTGTGTTGTGTGTGTGTTTGTGTGTGTGTTTGTGTGTGTGTGTTTTGTGTGTGTGTGTGTGGTTTGTGTGTGTTTTGTGGTGTGTGTGTGTGTGTGTGTGTTTGTATGTGTGTGTGTGTGTCTTCAATTTTACGTTTGTTCACTTAAAGTGATATTAGATCAAATAATCAATAGTTCAAACATATATTACAAACATGGTACGCTGCAGACCAAATCTATGAAATAAAATTGCAATAGTCAAATGCTTTTCAAAAGCAAGTACACACACACACACACACAGGTCATATACTTTAGCAGGGTGATAGGACATGGGTTAGTGAAGGGTGGGATAGTTCTGATATGAGACAGGAGGGGGGAAATCTTAGGTTTGAAATAAATATGTCTTGAGGCTTGATTTTTAAAAGTGTCATAGCTAGGCTTCTTTGGGGAAGAGAGAGAGGGAGCTCATTCCCCGGTCGATGGACCCGAATTAGAGAAAGAGCGGCGTCCCAACAGTAAAATTGTTGAATCAGGTTTTCGTAGGCACAAGGTATCTGCAGCAGAGCGGAGGGGAACGTGAAGGAGTGTACAGGTTAAACATTCACAGAGGTAGGAGGGTGCAGTTTTGTGGAGACAATTGTAACAGAAGGTACTGATCTTATATTCTACTCTCTGTGGCACAGGCAGCCAGTGGAGAGATCGCAAGAGGGGGGTAATGTGCTCCGATTTTTTCTTTCTGAGAACTAGTCGAGCTGCGGAGTTTTGTATACGTTGAAGGGAGTGGATAGATGATGCTGGCAGACCAGACAAAAGAGAATTGCAATATTCCAGACGTGAAAGAATAAGAGAAGTGACAAGTTTGGCTGTTGCATCGGTGGACAGGTACTTTCGAATTGCACTAATACGCCGTAACTGATAGTAGCACGACTGACAGGTCTGGTGATGAATTTTTGCATAGAGAGTGTGTTGTCGATAACAACACCTGTACTTCACAGCAGTGGATAGAGGGGCTGAAACATTGCCAAGTTGTTGAAAAATTTTTGTAATGGAAGAAGTTTTGTGTTGGTTTCCCTACAAGCATGGCTTCGGTTTATCTGCATTTAGCTGTAATTTGTTCTGTGTCATCCAATTTTGAATATCTTCAAAGCAGTGGGCCATATTTGCCAGGAGAGAAGGCAGATTTTCAGGAGTAAGGCTGCTTTGAATCTGAGAGTCATCTGCGTAAAAATGATGGTTGATTTGATGACGTTTTATTATATGTGACAGTGGGGCAGTGTAAAGAGTGAACAGAACAGGGCCTAGAACTGATCCCTGTGGGACTCCGCATTTCAGTTTGGCAGGTATTGATTGAATCTTGTTTACTGCAACTGTCTGAAATCGGTCAGTGAGGTATGAATTAAACCAGGTGATGGCTGTGCCAGTAACACCGAACGTTTTTTGAAGACGGGAGAGAAGAATTGAGTGGTCTATAGATGTTGAAGAAGAAGAAAAAAAAAAAGAAGAAAAAGAAGAAGATGAAGAAGAAGAAGAAGAAGAAGAAGAAGAAGAAGAAGAAGAAGAAGAAGAAGAAGAAGAAGATGATGAAGAATATGAAGATGAAGATGAAGAAGAAGAAGATGAAGATGAAGAAGAAGAAGATGAAGAAGAAGATGAAGAAGAATATGAAGATGAAGAAGAAGAAGATGAAGAAGAAGAAGATGAAGATGAAGAAGAAGAAAATGAAGAAGAAGAAGAATATGAAGATAAAGATGAAGATGAAGAAGATGAAGATGAAGAAGAAGGACAAGAAGAAGAAGAAGAAGAAGAAGAGAAGAAGAAGAAGAAGAAGAAGAAGAAGAAGAAGAAGACGATGAAGATGAAGAAGAAGAAGAAGAAGATGTTGAAGAAGAAGAAAAAAAAGAAGAAAAAGAAGAAGAAGAATATGATGATGATGATGAAGAAGAAGAAGAAGAAGAAGAAGAAGAAGCATGTCATTTCAGCTGACGTGAAGGCAGTGGTGGTATATGTTGGTGAAGGAGAGTGAAAGTACAGTGTACAGCTTTGTCTCTGCAAGATATAGCGCTATATAAATTCCATTTATCATTTATTATTATTATTATTATTATTATTATTATTATTATTATTATTATTATTATTATTATTATTATTATTATTATTATTATTATTATTATTATTATTATTTCAGATGGAGTCGCTGACAGCTGAATAGAATAACCCCAAATCCATCCAGAAAATATTGTTTCTGTCATTCTGTGCATACGTGTGTTTCTTTCCCCCTTCATTTTTTTTCTTATGCAGTCCTGATTCACAGTGTACAAATGAGAGAAAGAGACAATGATTCAATATTTGTTGTTATGAGGCATATTTAACAGATTCAGTTCACTACGTTTGAAGAGAAGGTCAGGAAAATAGTTCTTTCAGTGACGGACGCTACAGCCGAGTGGTTAAGACCGTTCGTCTTCAATCCCGTGGGTCCATGAAGTCGTGGGTTCGAATCTCGGCGGCGTCTGGTGAATTAAGGGTGGGGATTTTGCCATCACCCAGGTCAACTTCAAGTGGAGACCTGCCAGTGCCTTAATTATCTTCGTGTATATACACATGCAGAAGATCAGGTATGCACGTCAAAGATCCCGGTATTCATGTCAGCCTTTGATGGCTTATGGAAACACGAACATACCTAGCATACATCCCCAAAGTCGGAATGCAGCTACCTTCATAGTGGGCAAAAAAAAACCACACACACAAAAAAACGGTCGCATGCGCAAAATCTCACCATTGGCAAACCTCGGAGCTCTAACCAAGGAACGACAAACAATGTTAGTTATTTGCTTTACTGTTTGCCAGTTCTCCCCCAATGCAGCACTTACATGTGAGTGACCCAAGCAAACGGCTTCATCAATAATTGATGTAAGCCACGTGACACAGCCTGCATTGAAAGGTTATATTTTTAAATATTGCGTTGAGGTTATCTTCAGCCGTGACAAACCCTTAGCATGACAATGTGCCCTTTCCTTTATCGCAGAAAAATCCTCTGAAGTAGGAGTACAGTTGCCTAGAAACCGAGGTATTTGGAAACTGTCATGCATGCTAGCTTCTCACCTAGTGTGGGCTTGTCTAGCAGTGATTCCCAGGTGTGATGATTGATTAAGAGTCTAGAGTATGGGGGATCCCCAGTTAGATAATCCCAACAAAAACAAGAACAGCAACTTCCACACGTAAAACGTGCATTATCAACACCCACAGCCGATACAGACAGCTTAAAGAGCAGTTTTCCTACCTTACACACGCTTCTCATTCCTCCCCCGAGCCCCCCCCCCCTCTCCCCCACACACCACACACACACACACAGAGCCGCTCAACACTTGTCCGCCCTGCATTGCTCCATAACTACTTGCTCCATGATACCGCTTCAGCTATGCCACCGCCAATCGATCAAAAAAATCCGATGCAGCCCTGAACAAAAGTTCCTGGTGGTCACGCCCTATGGCAACGGAAGAAATGATAGGCCCCCCTGACTGCATCACAAGCAGCACCATGGCAGGAACTGGACAGGCCTATGATCTCCTGCACGAACTCCGCCTCTTATCTATGTGCCCTCTATTTTAAGTGAGTGATAATCCTATACTATCTATCTATCTATCTATTTTTATCTGTCTTTTATCTATCTATCTATCTATCTATCTATCTATCTATCTATCTATCTATCTATCTATCTATCTATCTATCTATCTATCTATCTATCTATCTATCTGTTTTAATCTACACTATCTATCTATCTATCTACCTACCTGTCTGTAAGTCTATCTATCTATCTATCTATCTATCTATCTATCTATCTATCTATCTATCTATCTATCTATCTATCTATCTATCTATCTATCCATCATATTTTCCCTTGGAGTTAACATCAGTGCAGACTCCGCTCTCCCCAAAAGTCTTTCGGATGAGCCTATAAACCGAGGTCCTGTGTGCGAACGCACGCAGAACATCTTGCGCACACGTTAAATCCTGTTCCTCTTTTCGAAAGAGTAGGCCATTGTGAGCCGGTGGGAACAGATGACAAAATTTACAAAACCGCACACACGAGGACTGGATGTAAAAAAGCACATAAGTGCTTTTTCCATTATCCTCGATATGAAAGAATAAATAACATAAAGTAAACAAATTTTATCTATCTATCTATCTATCTATCTATCTATCTATCTATCTATCTATCTATCTATCTATCTATCTATCTATCTATCTATCTATCTATCTATCTATCTATCTATCTATCTATCTATCTGTCTGTCTGTCTGTCTGTCTGTCTGTTAATGCTTCAGTCCCTAAACTGTTAACCTCTCCTGGGACATGAACGTAATGAGAGCAATATCAAAACAAACAAACTACTCCTCTGAAAAATCGGCAAACTGCACTGGTGAAGGAAGACAACTAACGACACGCTGTTGCTGGCAATGGACGGGGCAAGACTGTGAAGCTGGAGCCGCCTGTTGTTTCTGGCCCACAATACAGCAACACTAAGCACTACAGCTGACCATTCCAATACATGGCTACTATAACATAAAGTGTGCGTTTAAGTGATGATGTCAGAGAGGCTGAGTCTGTGACAGGTGTTTCCAGTTTAATACCTGAAAGGTCAAAAGGGAAAACAGGTTCCTGACACTACCTGTCCAACAATGAAACCTATCACATGCACACACACAGACAACACAACACAACACACATGCACACGCATTCATACATACATTCATCATCATACATACATACATACACATATACACATATACACACACACATGCACGCACGCGCGCGCGTGCGCGCGCGCGTGTGTGTGTGTACCCGCGTGTGAGTGTGTGTGTGTGCTTGCATGTGTGCATGCATGTGTGCATGCATGCGTGCGTGTATATGAGTGTGTTTGCGCGCGCGCGCGCGCGTGTCAATGTGTTCAGCCAAAACGTTGACAATTCCACTCTTTCTCGTACTTCTGCTTGCGCTCTAAGGGAAACAACCTGCATCATCTCCGATCCCTCTGGCCTTAAAGCGATCGAGTGTGTGTGTGTGTGTGTGTGTGTGGTGTGTGTGTGTGTGTGTGTGTGTGTGTTGTGTGTGTGTGTGTGTGTGTGTATGTGGTGTTGTGTTGTGTGTTGTGTGTGTGTGTGTGTTGTTTGTGTGGTTTGATGTTTCACTGTAATGGGTGGTGACAACATATTTTCTGCATAGGTAGAGTATGCCTCTTTTTCACTCGTGTATTATCAAGCTTACAAAGACCGGTTTTGGTAGGAAAGGATATGCACACACACACACACACACACACACACACACACACACACACACACACACAACACACACACACACACACACACACACACACACACACACAACACCACAACACATCACACACAACGTGTGTGATCACATTTCGTACTGATATGTGTGTGTGTGTGTGTTGTGTGTGTGTGTGAATGTGCAGGCGTTAATGCGCGTGTAGCCTACGTGTTTGCGCGCGTGTTTGCGTGTGTGTAAGCGCGTGTGTATATGTGTCGGGCATGTGCGCACGTGTCTGTGTATGTGTGCATGCGTGCGTGTGTACGCGAATGCACGTGCGTGTGTTAGTGTGTGTGTTCGATATCATTATATGTCTCTTCACAAAGTTATGGGTGATAATTGACACTAAAAGGTTCGTAGGGGAAGGTGGGAGAGACATTATAGTGTATGTCCTTCGGATGAGACTATAAGCCGAGGCCCCGTGTGCGAACGCACGCAGAACATCTTGCTCACACGTTAAATCCTGTTCCGCTTTTCGAAATAGTAGGCCATTGTGTGCCGGTGGGAACAGATGAAAAAATTGACAAAACCGCATACACACGGGGACTGGATGTAAAAAAAGCACATGAGTGCTTATTCCATTATCGTCGATATAAAAGAATAAATAAAATAAATAGATAAAATAAAATAAAATAAATATGTGTGTGTATGTGTGTGAATGTGTATGTGTGTGTGTCTGTGTGTTCAAGGAGCTATTATGCTACTGATATTCTAGAAACCCCGAAGAGTTGTGTCCCTAAAGAACAAGAATAAAAGCCCTCAGACGTGTGAAAGCCGAGTCGTGCTGTAGAGATCGCTTGAGCGGCCCTGAAAAATGATTGATATACTAGTCAACAAAATTTAAGAACCTCTTGAAATATCATCCATCCCAGCCAAACCAAACATCAATGCTCGACAGCCCTCTGTCTGTCTGTCTGTCTGTCTGTCTTTGCCTCTATGTCTCTCTGTTTCTTTCCCTGTCTTTCTGTATGTCCGTCCGTCCGTCCGTCCGTCCGTCTGTCTGTCTGTCTGTTTTTGTCTGTTTGTTTGTCTGTCTGTCTCTTTGTTGACGACAACAACAAAAAATAAACAGCGCGCGCATCGTTTTCAATTCCTGGACATTATTTCGTTTTAAACGTCATGAAACGTTCTATGTGATGCCTCAGCAACTTGTGGCCCAGGTTAGAATCTGTGTCAGTTGAACATGTAAGCAAAGTGCTGAAGCCTCCATTCACAAGTTGTAAAGCGTTGAAATGTGACATGAGATTTGTCTTCAGCTATGACAACTTGTAGCCTCTGTTAAAGAAAGAAAAAATCTCTGAAGTCATAGCATATGGTGAGGTGTGTTTGTGTATATGGTGAGGTATGTGTGTTTTGTTGTGTGTGTTGTGTGTTTGTGTGTTGTGTTGTGTGTGTGTGTTTGTGTGTGTGTGTTTGTGTTGTGTTGGGGTTTGTGTGTTTGTGTTTTTGTGTGTGTGTTTGTGTGTGTGTTGTTTGTATTGTGTGTGTGTGTGTCTTCAATTTTACGTTTGTTCACTTAAAGTGATATTAGACGATGGAGGGAGGCAGGGGGGGGGGGGGGGCAGCATAATGAGATAAGGGCTTTAAGGGCTGTATGTGTGTGTTTGTTTGTTTGTGTGTGTGTGTGTGTGTTTCATTCCTCGCCAATGATGAGTAGTTGTTTTTTTTCCCCGTATGTGACCATTATTTGTCCATCGTTAAGGTAAACTGCATTCATTCCATCTTTGGGAGGCAAGACAGCTATACACGCAAATTTCTCATCCAGTCTGTACTGTCACAATGATTCACAGTGTGGCGAGAGAGAGAGAGAGAGAGAGAGAGAGAGAGAGAGAGTGGAGAGAGGCAAAAAAAATTTTTTGTTTTTTTGTTGTTTTGTTGTTTTTTGGGGGTTTTGTTTTGTTTTTTTTTGTTTTTGTTGTGTGTGGTGTTTTGTTTTGTTGTTGTTTTTTGTTGTTTGTTTTTTTTCTTTTTTTGTTAAAAAAAAAAATAAAAGGGGGGGAAATTTTCAAAAAAAAAGGGGGGCTATGTGTGTTTGTTGTGGGGGTTTGTTGGGTTTCATTGAAATGTAAAAAAGTGTGTTTTCCCCCATTACTTTTTAAACGTTAAGTAAGGGAATTTTTTCACTTTAAAACCCCTTAAAAAAAAAAATTTTTTCCCTTTTTTTCAAAATTGGGGGGTTTTTTTTGGGGGGGAGGGGGGGGGGGTTTTTTGGGGGGGGGGGTGGGGGGGGGGTGGGGGGGGTTTTGGGGGGGGGTTTTGGGGGGGGGGGGGGAGGGAGGGGGGTGTTTTTTTTGGTTTGCCTTGGAATTGCAGGAAGGGGGGGCGGGGGGGGGGGGCCATAAAGGTTTTTTTAGGGTTTTGGGTTTGTTTTTTTTTTTTGGGTTTTTGTTTTTCATTTCCCTTTTAATATTTTTTTTTTCCCCTACTACATTATTTTATCTTAAATTTTAAAAAAATTCCCCTTTTTAAAACACTAAAACCCCCAAATTTTTTCCATTTTAGACTTTTTTAAAAGGGGGGGGGAAAAGAAGGGAAAAAAAAAAGAAAAAAAAAATAAAAATAAAAAAAAGAAAAAAAGGGAAAGGGAAGAAAAAAGGGGGGTTTTTTTTAAACCCCGGGTTTCCCAAAAAACCCCTGAAATCGGCCCGGGGGGGGGTTTTCCTTTTTTTTGCGGCCCTCCTTCTTTTTTTTTTTTTTTTCTTTTCTATTTCTACATCTTTTCTAAAATTCACACTTTTTTCTATTTTATTTCCTATAAAAATAAAAATTTTGTTTTTTTTTTAAAAAAAAAAAGAAAGCCCATCTTCCCTAAAGAAAAAATTTAAAAAATTTAAAACCCCAAAACCAAAAAAACCGCCCCACAGCGGGGGGCCCCCCGAACAAAACAACAACCACACCAACGAAGAAGGCCGAACAAAAAAATTATGGGAAAAAAAAACTTGGGGGAAAAAAAAATTTGGGGGTTTAGGGGAAAAAGGGTTGGGGTTTTTGGGAAGGGGAGGAGGTTATTCGATCGTGGACTGAAAAGAGAAAGAGGGGGCCCAAAGGGGAGTGGTTGATTGGGTATTGTTAACACAGGGTTTTGGCAGGATGGGTTTGGTTGGTTTGTTTGTATTAGAGCCCTCCCGATTTAGAGACCCCAAATCAAAACCACCAAAAAAAATTTTTTTTCCAAAGGGGGAAGGTAAGGGGGGGGGGGCTGAGGCGGGAAAAAACCCTCGGTGTCTCGGCATTGCCCCCCTTTCTGCAGCTCCCACTGTGGTGTGTAACAGTCCGTCAAACGTGTTTTTTTCCTAGGGTGGAAGATGTCTTAAATGTAGCCCTCGCCCATTGGGACAACCCACAAAACCCCCCACCACCACCACCACCACCCACCACCCCACCACCAAACCCCCCACCCCACCACCAAACCCCCCCACCACCACACAACACACACAACACACACACAAACAACACAAACCCCGGTTTTTAAATGACAGTCACCATCTCATTAGCCTGCGGTTAAAAGCAAAAAAAGTACTGTTAACCCTACAAACTTCTTTTGCACAGATGCCTACTTGCACAACGGAGTTTGGGTCCAAGGTCCTTTGATTTTGACAATAATGGGTTGTCATGTAAATTACGTTGCCTAACGTTTGGTTTGTTTTATTGTATTAGAGCCCCCAGCACTATCCGATTTAGGGGCCACAACATGGGAACCTCCCTCACAAAGTATTTTATTTTTTTTGTTAGCAAGATGCATGCTTTAATGAAAAATGCCTTTTGTTTTGCTTTTAAAAAACCCGTAATTAAAATGTTCTTTTTCGATAAGGGATTCATTAATACATTTAAATGCGTTTCTCTCGGTTTTCTGTTTGTTTAAACTTTTCAAAAAAAGAGGAACGACCAAATTTAAAAAGAAAAAAAAATTAAGAAGGTTTGATTGTAGTTAAACTTTAAAGTTTTTTACGCTGTCCCTTAATTTTTTTTCCCGGTATAAGCGTTTTTGTTTTGCTGTCCCCGTCCAATTCTATTTCTCCATTTTTTTTTTTTTTTGTCTGCTTGTTGTCGGGGTGCAAATTTTTATACAATTTTACTGTTTTATTCTTTTACAAAGGTAGTTTCAAGCTCAGATTTTTCCATGGTGTGATTCACAGGTTGTATTTCAGCTAAACTAAAAATCGGTGCAGTCAAAGACTTTGTTGTGTCTGTGAGGCGTGTGGGGTACAAGTTCTGTGTGAGCGTTTGACAATTGAAACTGTCCCCCAAATTTGTCCTGTGTTCAGTGTTGAGCTTTGGGTAAGAGTGTAGATAAAGTTAATTTTTGTATGGGCGACAATCCTAAACACACCCCACACTACTGCCTCTTCGGCCCCTCTTTTTTCTTCTCTCTTTTCTCTTCTTTCTCTCGTTTCTCCTCTTCTCTTGTTGTTTTTGCAAAAATACAAAACAGTTAATTCCGTGACATGTGTTAAATTTGAAAAAAACAGTGTTTTAAAACGATCAAAATGATAAAGAAGTAAACATGAACTCAGCCCTGAGACCTTCTGAAAACCCCTGTACCCTGTCCGACTAGCGTGGGGACTCAGCCCTGAAAAACCCCCAAAAAAGGGCCCTGCGAGGCCAAAAAGACTAATGGTGATTTTCATTAAAAAATTTAAATGTATAGAATTGAAAGAAAATTTGGGGGTGTAAAATATGGTTGTATGTGTTGATGTTAGGTCAGGGTGTTTTGCTTGGTCCATGTAAAAACCAGTACACGTTCATGTGGGGGGGCCAACCCCACCCAAAAAAAAAAGTCAGGAGAGGGGGGCTCCCCCTTTTACCCGTACTTGCCTTAGACTGTTGTTGATGCCACTATGGCGTTTGGGAAAAAAGGGTTGCTACCCCGGTATGCAAAAAACTGGACACCGGCGGGCGTTTCGGGGGAAACTAAATGGTTCAACGGAGAGAAAGGCGGTTTCAGCCTTCGTGTGGAGGCAAGGGGGAAGTTGAGGGATGATAACTTGGCCCCCACTGCTCCCGGGTTCCTCACGTCGTTTGAGTCATTTCTGCCCTGGACATAGGGGTCTCGGCGAGAGAGTGAGGTCGACGTCGCGCAACTCTTCTTCACTTAAAACAAAGTCCTCGCGCAACTCATCATTCATCCATCATCCAAAGCCCTGTGGCGACAGGCAGGCGGCGAAGCGACAGGTGTGTACCACTGGCAGTCGTAGTTGCAACCCTGCACACAGGCGGCTAAGGCTATCAGGGTTGCTACCTACTGAATGGAGCAGCGGTAGGTTTCGGCAGCCGTCTGAGCGACTGAGCAGCACTCTTCAGGAATGCACTGCTCACCTCCTTAGCATGAGGAAGGGTCTAGAAAAGGTGCCCTAAACATATGCCTGCTCCACATCACCCTGGCTAGCTTACCGCGGCTGGCGGGGACCCTGCTCATGCGGTCGAAACATAGTGGAAAAATCAAGAAAAAAGAATAGGATACAGTGTCTGAACCTTGCTAGTTGGAATGTGCAAACACTTCTCGACAGGAACGAGAGCACAAGGCCCCAGAGACGAACCGCACTTATCGCAAGTGAACTCGCCAGATACAACATCGACATTGCTGCCCTTAGTGAGACCAGGCTAGCAGGCGAGAGCGAACTATGCGAACGAGGCACAGGCTACACCTTCTTTTGGAGTGGACGTGGGCTGAAGAGAGACGTGAGCTGGAGTTGGCTTTGCAGTAAGAACAGCTCTTGTTGGCAAGCTGGCTGGACCCCAAAAGGAATAAATGATAGACGTATGACGATGAGACTCCCATTATCTCATGGGAAGAATTTTGCTTACCCTTGTCAGTGCTTATGCTCCCACCATGACAAATCCAGAGGACATCAAGGACAAGTTTTATGAAGATTGAATGCTGTTATTGCCTCTGTCCCAACGCAGACAAGCTCATCATCCTTGGTGACTTCAATGCGAGAGTAGGCTGTGACAGTACCGCGTGGGAGGTGTGATTGGAAAGCATGGAGTTGGCAACTGCAACAGCAACGGCCTACTGCTCCTCCAGACTTGCGTGATCATGACTATGATCAACAACACGACTTTCAACCTCCCTACACGTAACAGGACATCATGGATGCATCCCCGCTCTAGGCACTGGCATCTTATTGACTATTGTCATCACCAGGAAGAGGGACAGGCAGGATGTTCGTGTCACAAAGGCCATGTGTGGAGCAGAATGCTGGACAGACCACCGTCTCATCGTCTCAAAGCTCAGGTTGCGTGTCCAGCCCAGAAGAGGGCCACAAGGTGTGAAAGCACCTAAACGCCTGAATGTCAACAAGATGAAGAACGACACAGTCAAGCGCTCTCTTGCTGCCGCCTTGGAGAAACGCCTAGAGCCCATTGTGCTGGATAGCCAAAACGTGGAATCAGCATGGGGAACACTCCGTGAGATCGTGTATAACACAGCTATGGAGTGCCTCGGCCCTACTTCCAGGCGACACAAGGATGGTTTGATGAGAACTGTGAAGAGATCACACAGTTATTGGAAGACAAGCGCTGTGCCTATAAGCCACCTTGATGACCCAACATCAACAGCAAAGAAAGATGCACTGAGGAAATAGCGTAGCACATCCAGCTAAAGCTGCGTCAGATGCAAGACTCCTGGATCAGCAATAAAGCAGATGAGATACAAGGATATGCTGACAGAAATGACATGAAGAACTTCTATGATGGACTCAAAGAGATCTATGGTCCCACACATCAAGATCATCACCACCTCTCCTCAGTGCAGATGGATCTACTTCATCACTGACAAAGACAAGATCCTTGAGAGATGGGTCTGAACATTTTGACAATGTTCTAAACCGTCTTCCACCATCAACGACGAAGCTATTAACCGCCTCCCACAAGTTCCAGTCGACGAGACGATGTAGTGCCATACCAACCTTTGAGGAGATCCAGAAAGCAATTCAACTGCTGTCTAGTGGTTAAAGCACCCGGCGCAGACTCAATCCCAGCTGAGATCTACAAAGGGGGTGGCAGGAGCGCTGACTGAAAAACTTCATGAGCTCTTCCAAGTCGTTATGGCAGCATGAGACACTTCCGCAAGACTTCAAAAATGCCTCCATCATACATCTATACAAGAACAAAGGAAAACCACCAGGCCTGTGACAACCACTGAGGAATATCCCTGCTGTCCATCGCAGGCAAGGTCCTGGCCAGAGTACTGCTGGAACCGGCTCATAGTCCACCTTGAGCAAGACCTTCTTCCAGAGAGTAAATGTGGCTTCCGGAAAGATTGCGGGACTATCGACATGGTGTTTGCTGCCAGGCAGCTCCAAGAGAAGTGTCAGGAACAAAACACTGACCTCTACTCCACCTTTGTTGATCTGACCAAGGCCTTTGATACTGTTTAGCAGAGAGGGTCTATGGAGAATCATGGCGATAGTACGGCTGCCCAAGAAAATTCATCGCCATCGTACGTCAGTTCCTATGATGGTATGCTGGCCAGAGTACAAGACAACGGAAGAGGTATCTGAACCCTTCCCAGTCACCAACGGAGTGAAGCAGGGCTGTGTTCTTACTCCCACCCTGTTCAGCCTCATGTTTTCGGCAATGCTGTCAGATGCGTTCAGAGATTCGGATGTTGGTGTCAGCATCAGGTATAGGTATGATGGATCACTCTTCATTCAGGAGGCTTCAAGCAAAAACCAAGGTCTCCATAAGATCTCATCATCGACTTCCTGTTTGCTGATGATTGCGCCTCAATGCTGCTTCTGAAGCCGACATGCAAGACAGTGTTGACAAGTTCTTGATGCTTGCGACAACTTTGGGTTGACAATCAGTACCAAGAAGACTGAGGTAATGCACCAACCAGCCCAGGGAAGCTCTCGTTGAACCAAACATCTCCGTAAATGGGACATAGACTCAAAGCTGTGGACAAATTTACTTATCTTGGCAGTTACCCTCTCCCGCAAGTAGCAATTGTGATGAGGTCAACACCAGACTCGCCAAAGCAGCGCTGCCTTTGGCAGACTTCGAAAGAATGTGTGGAACAGGAGAGGCATCTCAAACAGAAACCAAGATCAAGGTCTACAAAGCGGTAGTGCTCACCACCTTGCTCTATGGCCTCAGAGTCATGGACAGTCTACCAACGCCATGCAATAAAAGCTGAACCACTTCCCACCACCTGTTTGAGAAAAACTGTTTGGCATCAAGTGGCAGGACAATGATCCAGATCACTGAGGTGCTCACTAGAGCAAATCCCAGGGAGCAAAAAACGCTTCATGGACACTCTGAAAGCCTCATGAAAGCCTTCAACATTGAGATAAACTCTGGGAGGCAGGCAGCATGGAGAGGCACATGGCCCCAGAGCTTAGCATGTGGCAAGGCCCAGAAGCAAACAGATTGCGAAGTAGGCAACGCAGGCAAGCAGGAAGAAAGCCTCCAAGTCTCCAAAGCGCCACTATACCTGTCCATACTGCTCAAGAACTTTTCAGCTCGGGATGGCCAAAATAAGGCATCTTGCACCACAGAATGGACCCTCGCATCCCAGGATGAATAGATGGTCATCAACGTCCGATGGACAAAGAAGAGGAGGAGAAGAGGTCTCCCAGCCAGGGTCTGTGTGCTTGACACTTCTAGTGGGATATGGATCATGAGTTGGGTTGCAGAGGCCTGGTTATTGGATAAGTAGCTTGGACAGCTCCTACAAAGTAACTTCAACAAGCTTTGGATTATTGGGAAGCTCGACTGCGCAGTGTCCGTGTCATCGCGTATTTGGAAGAGGTGTGAGGTGTAGTGAAAATTGTTTGGCCAACACGACAGGTGTCTGTAATCTCACGCTCCGGCCACACTCGCGCACGGTCTCATTCTGGTTGTGTGTTGGAAGGAAGCATGACACCCCCGTTCTTGTATATGTTACTCTCTATGCCTCTAATGCATCGACATATTATGTACATTCTGTCAATACCAAGTTAGGTAGGACATGTTGTGAAACGCCTCTCACGCTGTCTTAGAATCTGCGGCCTCTTTGTCCCGCCTCCATACTGCCTCATTGCCCTGTTCATGCCTTGTCTCATTGCCCTTGTCTCATGTAATGTCTCAGCCTGTTCCATGTAATGTATCATGCCATGTTCTTGTTATTGTCTTCATGCCACTGTTCCATGTAAAAGTCTCTTGCCCTGTATCTTGCCTGTCTCATGTAATGTCTCATGCCCCATGTCCATGTAATGTCTCATGCCCTGTTCTGCCCTGTCCCTTGCTCTGTCCTATGCTCTGTCTCATGACCTGTCTCAAGTCCTGTCCATGCCCTGTCCTCATGTCCTTGTCCATGCATGTCATTATGTTTCTGTCTCATGCCCTGTCTATGTCCAGTCCCATGCATGTCCTATGTTCTGTTTCTCTGCCTGTTCATGACATGTCTATGTAATGCATCATGACCTCCCGGCGCACACTCTCACACCCTGTCCTATGTTCTGTCTCATGCCCTGTCTCATGTCCTTCCATTACATGTCCTGTGATCTGTCTCATGCCCTGTCATGCTTCTGTCAATATGCTCTGTCCCATGTCTGTCCCAAGCACCTGTCTCATGACTGTCTCATGTTAATGCATCTGCCCTGCCTATGTTCTGCCTTTGGTCTGTCTTCATGACCTGTCTTCATGTTTATCCTGTCCAATGCCCTGTCTCATGACCTGTCTCATGTGTAATTCCTTATGTTCTGTCTCATGTCCTGTCCATTCCCTCTGATCTTGTCTGTCCCATGCATGTCCTATGTTCTGTCTAATGACCTGTCTCATGCCCTGTCCTATGTTCTGACTGGACGACCTTTCTCAGGTAATGTCTCAGGCCACTGTCCTTTGGTATGTCTCTTGCCCTGTCCCATTCCCTTGTCTCATGGTTTCCTGTATCATGCCTGTTCCTATGTTTTGTGTCTCATGACCTGTCTCTATTGCACTCTGTTCCTATGTTCTGTTCTCATGACCGTCTCATGTAATGTTCATGTAATGTTCAAGCCCCTGTCTATGATCTGTCACATGTCGATTTCATGCCTTGTCCATGTCCTGTCTCATGCCTGTCCCATGCCCTGTCTATGCCCTGTCCATGCTCTGTCTTACATGCACCCTGTCTCAAGTTCCTGTTCCATGTCCTGCTAATGTCCGTCTACTTGTCCTTATTTAAATGTACTGTTCTCCTCGCGCGCCTATTTATATGTTCTGTCTGTGTCCTATTTATGTACTGTCTGGTGTCCTATTTAATGTACTGTTCGTGTACCTATTTAGGTACTGTCCGTGTCCTATATTATGTACTGTCTCGTGTCCTATTTAAATACTGTCTCGTGTGCTGTTTCTTGTACAGTTCGTGTCCTATTTAATGTTACTGTCTCGTGTCCTATATAAATTTGTTGTGTTCTGTCTCGTGTCTTTTTAATGTACCTCGCGCAGCCACGTGTCCTTTTTAATGTACTGTTCTCGGTCCTATTTATATGTACTGTCTCGTGTCCTATTTAATATACTGTCTCGTGTGCTATTTAATGTACCAGTTCGTGTCTATTTAATGTCTGATATCGTGTCCTAGTTAATTATATGTCTCGTGTCCTATATTAAAATGTACTGTCTCTTGTCCTATTTATTGATACAGTCTCGTGTCCTATTTAATGTACTGTCTCGTGTCTATTTTAATCCGTCATCGCGAGCACGCCTCGGCACTATTTAATGTACTGTATCGTGTTCCTATTTATTGTACTGTTCCGTGGTCCTATTTAATTGTACTGTCTCGTGTCCTATTTAATATACTGTCTCGTGTCATCATTTTATTTGTTCTGTCTCGTGTCCTTTTTAATGTATGTCTCCGATGTGCTAATTTATGTACTGTCTGAGTCCTATTTAATGTTACTGTTCTTGTCCTATTTAATGTACTGTCTCGTGTCCTATTTAATGTAGTTATGTGTCCTTCTCATCGTCATCGGTCCCGCCCGCCCACCCCCCCCCCCCATGCTCCGGTCTCAGAGGGTGAGAGTCAGTTGTTACTGGGGGATGGGGTGATAGTTGTATGGGGGTGGGGGGCTAGTTGTATGGGGGAGGGGGTGTACTTGGGGAAGGGGGATGATAGTTGTACTGGGGAGGGGGTTGTACTTGGGGAGTGGGATGATAGTTGTAATGGGCGATGGGGGTTGTACTGGGGAGGGGGTGATAGGTGTTAATGTGGGAGGGGCATGATAGTTATACTAGGGGAGGGGATGATAGTTGTTACTGGGGAGGGGGAGGTTAGTTGTACTGGGGGGGGGTGTACTGGGAGGGGGGTGATGTTGTCTGGGGAGGGGTTGTTAGTTGTTTAATGGGGGGCCGGGGGTGATAGTTGTACTGGGGAGGGGATGATAGTTGTACTGGGGGGAGGGGGGTGTTAGTTAGTACCGGGGAGGGGGTGTAGTTGTTACTGGGGGGGAGGGGGGTGTTGTTGTACTGGGGGAGGGGGTGTTACGTTGTCTGGGGGGGAGGGTGGTGATAGTTGTATGGGGGGTTGGGGGGTGGGGGGGGGGTGTAGTTGTACTGGGGGGGAGGGGGTGATATTTTGTAATGGGGAGGGGGTGATAGTTTGTACGGTTGGGGGGGGGGGGGGGGTGAGAGGGGGTGATAGTTGTACGGGGGTGGGGCGGGTGATAGTTGTACGGGGGGGAGGGGGGGTGATAGTTTTACTGGGGGGGGGGGGGGGGAGGTGATAGTTGTACTGGGGGGAAGGGGGGTGATTATTTGTTTTGGGGAGGGGTGATAGTTGTACGGGGGAGCAGGTGGTGATAGTTGTACGGGAGGGGAGGGCGGTGATAGTTGTACTGGGGGAGGGGTTGATAGTTGTACTGAGTGGAGGGGGTGATATTGTATGGTGGGGGTGATATTTGTACGGGGGGAGGGCGGGTGATAGTTGCGGTGGAGGGGGTGATAGTTGTTCGGGGGGGACGGGATGGAGTGATATTTGTATGGGGTGGAGGGGGTGATAGTGTACTGGGGGAGGGGTGATTGTTGTACTGGGGGAGGGGGTGAATTTGTAATGGGGGGGGGGGGGGGTGTAGTTGTACTGGGGGGGGGGGGGGGGGGGTGTAGTTGTATGGGGGTGGGTGTGTATTGGGGAGGGGCCGCGGCGCTCGCGCGCGCGCGCTCTCGCGCGCGCGCCCCCCGGGGCTGTACTGGGGAAGTGGTGTGTACTGGGGGAGGGGGTGATAGTTGTATGTGGGAGTGTGTGTATTGGGGAGGGGCGGGTGCTAGTTGTACTAGGGGAGGGGGTGATAGTTGTACTGGGGGTGGGGATGATAGTTGTACTGGGGAGAGGGGATGATTAGTTGTACTGTGTGGTGGGGGTCGATTGTTGTATGGGGGGGGGGGGGTTGATAGTTGTATGGGGGAGGGTGTGTATTGGGTAGGAGGGGTGGATGTGATGGGAGATAGTTGTCTAGGGGAGGGGGTGTAGTTGTATGGGGAAGGGGGTGATTGTTGTACTGGGGAGGGGATGGTTAGTTGTTACTGGGGGTGGGGATGATAGTTGTATGGGGGAGGGGACTGATTGTTGTACTGGGGAGGGGATGATAGTTTTGTACTGGGTGGGGGGGGGATTGTTTGTACTGGGGGGGGGGTGGGTGATCGTTGTATGGGCGGAGGTGGATGATTGTTGTACTGGAGGGGTGGGGTGTAGTTGTTCTGGGGGGGGGGGGGGTGTTTGTTGTATGGGGGGGTGTATGATCAGTTGTACTGGGGGGGGGGGGTCGCGCTGCGCTCGCGCGCTCGCTGCGCTGTACTGGGGAGTGGGTGGATGGGGACGGGGTGTAGTTGTACTGGGGAGGGCGCCGTGCAAGTTGTATGGGGGAGAGGGTGATGTTGTACTGGGGGAGGGGGTGATTGTTGTTATGGTGGGGGGGGGGGGTACAGGGGAGTTGGTGTACTGGTGGAGGGGGTGATAGTTGTAGGGGGAGGGTGTGCAACGCGCGCGCCCCGCCTCGTGGGGGTGTAGATGGGGGGAGGGGGTGATAGTTGTACTGGGGGGTGATAGTAGTACTGGGGATGGGGTGATAGTTGTATCGGGGTGGACGGGGGTGATAGTTGTTACTGGGGGGGGTGGGTTGTGCATGGAGTGGGGGTTGTAGTGTGGGATGGGGTGATAGTTGTATGGGGAGGGGATGTTAGTTGTACTGGGGGAGAGGGTGATAGTTGTACTGGGGGAGGGGGTGATAGTTGTACTGGGGTGAGGGTGGTGGTAGTTGTATGGGGGAAGGGGGTGATAGTTGTACTGGGGGAGGGGGTGGGTGGGGGGGTGATATTGTACTGGGGGTGGGTGGGTTATAATTGTACTTGGGAGGGGTGATAGTTGTACTGGGGGAGGGGGTGTTGTTGTGTGGGGGTGGGGGTTGATTAGTTGTACTGGGGGAGGGGGGTGATGATAGTTGTACTGGGGGAAGGGGTGATAGTTTGTCGGAGGGGTGATGGGGTTTGTAGTTGTACTGGGGAGGGGATGATAGTTGTACGGGGGAGGATGGGGGTGATAGTTGTAATGGGAGGGAGATAGTTGTATGGGGGAGGGGTGATAGTGTACGGGGAGGGGGGTGTGTTGTACTGGGGGGAGGGGGTGATAGTTGTCTGGGGGAGGGGGTGGGGGTGATAGTTGTACTGGGGGAGGGGGTATGTTGATAGTTGTAGTGGGGGGTGGGGGGTGGGGGGGGGTGATAGTTAGTACTGGGGAGGGGGTGTAAGTAGTACTGGGGAGGGGGTGAATAGTTGTTATGGGGCGCTCGCGCCCGCGGCGCGTCGCTGCGCGCGCGCTCACGGCGGGAGGGGGTTGATATTTGTACTGGGGAGGGGGTGATAGTTGTATGGGCCGCTAGGCCGGTGATAGTTGTACTGTGGAGGGGTGATAGTAGTATGGGGGAGGGGGTGATCAGTTGTATGGGGGAGGGGGGTGATGTAGTACGGGGGGGAGGGGTTGTTAGGGTTGTACTGGGGGGGGGCGGGGTGATAGTTGAACGGGGGCGCGCGGGCTGTTCTGGGGCGTGGGTTGTACTGGGGGAGGGGATGTTTGTAGTTTACTAGGGGTAGTGGGTGATAGTTGTATGGGGGAGGGTGTGTATTGGGAGGGGTGATATTTGTTAGGGGGGGGGGGGGATGTTGTATGGGGGTGGGGGTGATAGTTGTACTGGCGCGCGCTCGCGCGCGCTCGGTCGTCGCGCGCGGCTCAGCGCGGGGGGGGGTGTTTGATAGTTGTACTGGGGAGTGGGTGTTACTGGGGGCGGGGTGTGAGTTGTTTGGGGGGGGGGGTGATGTGGTGGAATGGGGTGGGGGTGTTAGGGGTGAGGGTGTTGGTTTTGGGGGTGGGAGGGCGGTGGTCCTCGGGGGTGCGGGGTTCCCGGTGCGACTCGCGGTGGTGGGCGGGGGGGTTGGGGATTGGTGTGGTGAGGGGAGGGGCGCGTGGGGGTGGGGGGGGGGCGCCGTGGGGGGGGCCGGGGTGGGGGGGGGCCGCCCCCGCCGCCGGTGGGGGTGGGGGGGGGGGGGCGGAGGTGGGGGGGGGTGTGGGGGGGGAAGCCCCGCCGCCCTGGGGGGGGGCGCGGTGGTGGGGGGGGAGGGAGGAGGGTGGGGGTTTGGTCCGCCCCCCCCCCCCGGGGGGGGGGTGGGGCGGGTGGGGTAGGCGTGGGGGGGGTGTGTTGGGGGGGGGGGGATGGGGCGCCCCCGCCCCCGTTCTGTTAGTTTTGTTATTTGTTTTTGTGTTTTTAATTTTTTTCGATATTTTTTTTTTGTTTTTTTATTCCCCCCCCCCCCCCGCCCCCCCCCCCTCCCCCTTGTATTGTATGGGGGGGGAGGGCGTGATAGGTTGTACTGGGGAAGTGGGTTGTACTGGGGGAGGGGTGATAGTTGTACTGGGGAGGGGGTGATAGTTGTACTGGGGGAGTGGGTGTTAGTTGTACTTGTGGGGGGGGGGGGTACTGGGGTAGGTTGGTTTTGTATGGGGGGGTGGCTGGAGGGGTGTTTGTTGTACTGGGGAGGGTGTGCACTGGTGGAGGGGTGATAGTCGTCTGGGGGAGGGTGTGCACTGGGGGGAAGGGGGTGTTAGTGGGGGTGGGGGAAGATAGTTGTACTGGGGGAGGGTGTGCAATGGTGGAGGGGTGATAGTTGTACTGGGGGAGGGTGTGCACTGGGGGAGGGGGTGTCGTGGGGGAGGGGATGATCGTTGTACTGGGGGAGGGTGTGCCTGGGGGGGGGGTGTATGTGGGGGAGGGGATGATAGTTGTTACTGGGGAGGGTGTGCACTGGGGGAGGAGGGGGTGATTAGTTTGTACTGGGGGGAGGGGATGATAGTTGTTCTGGGGGGAGGGGGTGATAGTTGTATGGGGGAGGGGATGATAGTTGTTACTGGGGGAGGGATGATAGTTGTAGTGGGGGGTGATAGTTGTACTGGGGAGGGGGTCTTAATAGTTGTACTGGGGGAGGGGGTTGGTTGATAGTGGTTATGGTGGAGGGGATGATAGTTGTACTGGGGGGGCTGATAGCTTGTACTGGGGAGGGGGTGTAGTTCTTAATGGGGGAGGGGGCTGTTCTGCTTCGCCTACTGGGGGTGGGGGTGATAGTTGTACTGGGGAAGGGGGTGTTAGTTTGTACTGGGGGTGGGGGTTGTGATAGTTGTACGGGGGAGGGGGTGTAGCGGGGGGGGGTGTGATAGTAGTAAGGGGGGGTAGGTGTAGTGGGGGTGGGGGTTGTGTAGTTGGGGAGGGGGTGTAGATGGGGAGGGGGTGTTTGATAGTTGTACATTGGGGAGGGGGGTCGATAGTTTTACAGAGGGAGTGGGTGTGACAGTTGTACAGAGGGAGGGATTGTGACAATTGTACAGAAAGAGGGGGTGATAGATGTACTGGATGGAGGGTGTGATAGTTGTACAGAGGGAAGGGGTGACAGTTGTACAGAAAGAGGGGGATGATAGTTGTACAGAGGGAGGGGGGGGATAGTTGTAACTGAACATGCGGGTGTTACTGTTGTACGATGGGGGATAAGTCGTACAGAGGGAGGTGGACCCCCCCCCCACCCCGAAAGTTGTACTGGAGGGGGGGTAAAAGTTGTATACTTAGGGAGGGGTGATAGTTGTACAGAGGGAGGGTGTGACATTTGTACAGAGGGAGGGGTGACAGTTGTACAGAAAGAAGGGGTGATAGTTGTACACAGTGGGTTGGGGTGATAGTTTGTACTGGGTGAGTGGGTGATAGTTGTTACAGAAGGAGAGGGAACGTTGTACTGAGGGAGGGTGTATGACGTTGTACAGAAGAGGGGTGATAGTTGTCACAGAGGGAGGTGTGACAGTTGTACAGAGGTGGGGTGATAGTTTTACCCCTGAAAGGGGGGGAGATAGTTGTACAGAACGAGGGGGTGACACTTGTACAGAGGAGGGATGGTATTGTACAGAGGGTAGGAGGGCGATAGTGTACTGGGGACGAGCGTGGACAGTGGTGTACGAGGGGAGGGGATAGTTTGTACAGAGGGAGGGTGTTGGTCTAGTTGTAACAAAGGGAGGGGGTTATAGTTGTACAGCAGGGGTGGGTGATAGTGGTACAGGAGGGAGGTGGTGATAGTTGTTCACTGAAGGTGGGGGTGAACACGTGTATCGAAGGAGGGGATAACTGTGTTGTACAGATGGGTAGGGGGCCGTGATAGTTGTACTGAAGGAGGGGGGTGTAGTTGTACTGGAAGGAGGGGGTGATAGTTGTATCGAATGAGGGGGTAGGGTGACTGTTGTATGGAGAGTGGTGACAGTTGTACAGATGGAGGGGTTGACAGCTGTTACAGAGGGAGGGGGTGAACAGTCTGCTGTACAGACGGAGGGGTGACAGTCAGCTGTACAGAGGGAGGGCGGGTGACAGCAGCTGTATAGAGGCGAGGGGGGTGGACCAGTCAGCTGTACTAGTGGGAGGGGAGGTGACATTCAGCTATACAGACGTGAGGGGGTGACATTCAGCTTTATGAGGGAGGGGGTTGACTTTCTGGTGTACAGAGGAGGGGGTGACAGTCAGCTGTTCAGAGGGAGGGGGTGGACATTCAGCTGTACAGAGGTGAGGGGGTGGTGACAGTCAGCATGTACAAGCGGAAAGGGGTGACAGTAGCTGTACAGAGGGGGGGGTGTCAGTCAGCTGTACACGAGGGAGGGGGTGACAGTCAGCTGTACACTGGCTCACTGGGCCACATGTCACTCTCTTGATCATTTTTACATGGGAGGGGTTGACAGGAACAGTAGTGGATAGGTCTGGCGGGCAGTTAGGAGGATAGGCAGGTATGGCAGACCCCCCCCCCCCGTCGCGCCGCTCGCGCCTATCGCTCCCCTGCCTCCGCGCGCGCCCCCGCTCCGCCTAGGTAGGTCTGGTAAAGCAGGTATATTGTTAGGTTGAAGAGCAAACGATGAGAAATTTCTTTGTTACAGTAGTCATTCTCGAATTCTAAATTCTCCACAAGCAATGACCAAAAAGTTTTTACTTTTCTCTGATTTTACCTCATGATTTTCCGTGAGCGTCACATTGGCTGTCGACGATAGCGACGACCATTACTGCCTTCTTGTTCTTGATGTATTTGTATTATCTGGTGTAGTTTACTCTTTGTCGTTACATTTACTCTTTTCTTTCCATCTTTTTTTTTCTTACTATATATATTGCTTTGCTTTGGTATTAAATACTTTTATTTTTCTTTTTGAGGGATGGAGGAATAATAAGCTTTGTACTTAATTATCACATAGTTTTTCTTATCTTTTTCGTATTTCGTATTTAGTTATTTCGCGCGTGCGCGCCGCTTATGTGTGTGTGTGTGTGTGTGTGTGTGTGTGTGTGTGTGTGTGGTATGTGTGTGTGTGTGTGTGTGTGTGTGCGTGGTGTGTGTGTGTGTGTGGTATGCTCAATGAAAACATGTACTCCTGTATCTCTTTTTTTTGGATTCAATGGATCTTTTGAAAGTGTGTGTGAAGTTTATGTCGTACTATTCCAATGGTCATTACAGTTGTGTGTCGTGTGCGCGGCACAGCTGTATGTGTGTATGTGTATGTGTGTGTGTTTTACTTGTCAGTAGTCTTGATAAAAGTGAGTTCAATATAATTTTATTGGTGTGTGTAAGGGTGTGCGCACGTGTGCGTGCGTTTGTGCGGTGTGTGGCGGGTTACGAATATAAATAATAAGATTAAATGTCTTTTCCAATCAATGGTTAAATACAACATTGTATTTCCACATGCGCGAGTCACCGTGGGTTGTTGCGAAGTGTGTGTGCGCTGCGCTGGTTGTTGAGCGTGAAAAATTTTTTTTGAAGCTATCTTGGTATGCGCGCCCGTCGCTCACACTCTCGCGGCGACACCGGCGCCTCTCTCCTCTTCGCCTTCGTCGACTTTCGAGATTATTACACGTATCTTGTGTCTGTCAGTATTGTAATTGCCCTTCATGAATTGTATTAAAGTATCTTTGACCCTTAACTTGACTTGACTTGATGTATGGTCAGTTGGACAGATTGTTAGAGAAGGCGTGATTATGTGGACTTGTGGTCTGTTACCTGGTTGTGGAATACGTATCATATGAACCCCCTCCTCTTCCCCCCCCCCCCCCCCCCCCCCCCCCCCCCCCCTTCTCCCCCCCCCCCCTTCCCCCCCCCTGAAGAAAAAAAAAAAATAAACAAAAAAAAAAAAAAACAAAACACAAAAAAATAAAAAGAAACCCTCGCCACTCGCACCCGGCCCCATCCTGGCTAGAGATGTAAGGGGGAGATGAAACTTCGCCCTCTCCCCCCCATCCCCATAATCCAACATTACCTTGTGATGGGGGACTTCATAGAGTCAGGCCACCAGCACGTACCATGGACACTGTTATGCAGCGGTGGTTTGAGACAAGCCCAGTACAGCTGTGGCCCTGACAGTAGCAGTGTGTCTCCCCCAATAAAAACCTCACCATCAGCAGACCCGGTCAGGGGTACACCAGGGTCCAGTATGCTGACATTGTTGGAGATCACAGGAGAAAGCGGGCAATGGGTCCTGTCGTTGCCAGGTGTTTGGGTCAGGAATCCAGTGGCAACATGTGGAATCAACGTTATCAGTAAGTCTCTCTGTTGACTGTATCTGTATGTTCTGTCTCTCTCTCCGTCTATGTGTGTGTGTTGTGTGTGTGAGGTTGTGTGTGAGAAGAGGAGGAGAGAAAGAGAGAGAGTGGGGGGGGGTAGAGAGAGAGAGAGCCAGCTGTTTTTGTGATTGCTGGTGTAGCGTCACGTGTGACCTGAGGCCAAAGTCTGATGCACACCAAGTGCCGCATTGTGGACATTGAGAGGAGCACACTTCAGTGTTGTGTCAGGCCCGTATTGCTGCTGCACACTTTTCTGCTTGCCTGATTCGTCTTTCGTTTTCATAAGCCGCTATTGCTTTATGGATAGCTTCCCTCCATTCAGACATAGTCATGGCCGTGATTTCCTTTAGTTTTTTTTTCAAATGTCACATTTCTTTCTGTACACACCACGTAACCATACACACACACACACCACAAACCACCAATACAGGCTGACACAACACATGCGTGTGCTACTACTCCTCAATGTCCACAATGCGGCACTTCAGACTTAGGCCTCTGGTAACAGAGGCTACACCAGCCCTCACAAAAACACAATTCTCTCTCTCTCTTTTTTATTATTTCTCCTCTTCTCACGACTCATCACTCACTCACACACCACACACACACATCCACAACACATATGTATATATATAGCTATTTATTTTTATATATATATATATATATAGTATATATTTTATTATATATATATTACATACATTTCATACTTACAAATAAACTACCAAGAGAGGACATACACATAATTTGTGTGTGTATGTTTTCTAGCACGAATATTACGTAGCTTCATGCATTTTGATTGGAGTGTATGAAGAAAAATGTAACGTTCATTAAGAAAGTCATGTGAGCCTATCAGCGAGTATTACTTAAAAACTCCCCTCCAGCTCCTCTCCAAAAAATAAACCTGAAAACACTTCTTTAGTTTTATCGATTTCGGCTCTTTCTATGTACCATTATTTTGACTGTGTTGTTTCGCCCCACCTAGGCGCCACCGCCACCATCTCGCTCCTGCTACAATAACGACGTTTGGACTAGCCACAAACACAGCACAGGGGAACAGTGTCAGGCAGCTGTCAGTACAGAAAGCTTATTCCTCCAACGGCACATTAAAACTGAACATGGTACCGTCACTGATAGGACAGGTATGGCTGTGGATCTCACTGACTGATATTTGACTAACATAAACTCAGCGAGCTCTTTTTTGTACTGGGACAGAACAAATTACTTCCTGTCGGCACAGGAAGTGTCGTTTCCATTGGCAGCTGAGCAGGGGCTGGGGCTTGAAAAGTGTGATGGATGGCGGAGACCCCCCTCCCCCCTCAAGAAAGAAGAAAGAAAAAGAACCCCGTCCCCCCCCCTCCGAGAGAGAATGGAAGAGACAGAAAGATAGACGAAGTAGAAGAGAAGAAGTAGAGGAGAACTCCCCTCCGAAAGGGGAGACCAGAAAGTAGGAGGAAACCCCCCCCCCCCCGTCCCCCCCCTCGTCGCTACTCCCAGTAGACACAGTCCACAGGACATGGGACTACAGTTGGGGTTGTTTTTCACTAGGACGGGGCTGGGACTATCATTAACGCCCTTTGGACATTGGATCATCTTGCAGTGGGCTTAGTGGTTTATCTGGCAGCGACTTAACCATCAACCGCCTGTAAGAGCCCTGATCTTGGCACTTCCCAGGATGTGGCCTCTGTCATTATTGAATTCATGATGTCTCCCTGCGCTGACTTCTCTCCCTGACTTCCAAGGAGTCTATGGGGTTGCGCAATGAAACTTTCAGGTCAAGTGTGTCCTGGGCAGAGTGAACCTGGTGGAGATTGACTTACCTTCAGGTGGCAAAGTGAAGTCCAGGCAATGGTGTAAGTCATCCACGTCACCATGGCACCAATTACTGCAATCTATCTCAGTACACAAGATGAATAGATTTTAAGTGTTGTGCTGAATGTTAGGTACCATATTGGAAACAGAAAAAACCATCTTTTGTTCTTTCTGAGGGAGGTGATGGAGGAAAGGAGTTGGTACCCTGCAAAAATGATCGCCCGAGAAAGAAGAAAACCGCTCATCGGGACACCCTCGATGAGGTTTGAACCCCTAACTCTCGATTACTAACAGATCAGAGTCACTCGCATCTAACCACTAGGTTACACTAGGCCCATGAGGTGGTATTCTGGACTAAATGATCTAGCCGTGGTCAGAAGGGCTATGATAGACATTATCTGTTTAAATTACCAATCGTTATTTATGTCTCCAAAAAGGAGCAACAACAGTTCTAGTTCTATCGGAAGGTTACATTCGCTCTCTCGGCGCTCGCGCGCCCACGCAGTCATGTGCATGGAATCTTGTATGGGTAGATTTTGTGAACAATTAAGATGTTCCTCTTTCCCTGTGTGTTTGATTCTCTCTCTCTCTCCTCTTTAGATCATATATATATATTTATATATTATATATATATATATATATATAATAGATTATATATATATTTTTTATTATATAATATAAGAGTGAGAAAGAGAGAGAATATATATATATGTAAAGATAGATACATAGATACATAGATATGTGTGTGTTACAGTCATCACAAGACTATGTGACCACCGTCACCCCCTTGACAACAAACAGGACCAGGACAGCTGGCCCAGTGTATGACAGCGGTGTCTGTTCTCTGCCGCCCTCCCCCCTACCTACAACAAACGGAACATATGTCTACACCCTGCACTTTTTCCCTGGTCCCCTCAGACACCCTGTGGGAGAGGTCACTATAAGTATGTATTTTTTTTTTACATCCATTTATGTTAGCCATGACAATAACGTCAACAAATATAATACTTCCTCTCCCCTCCACATAGGCGCACGTGTACGCATATGCCCTCGTAGTGTTCGTTTTTTGCCAAAGATAATTTTTTTATGGCTCACTTGCAGTACCATGACTTGCAAATAATTATTGTATCGAAACATAACAGGCTTTGAAACTTACACACATGATTTGTATACGAATTTTTCTGCTAGTATTACAAACAGTATTTGGGAAATTTTATTACTGTATTTTTGGAATTGCTTATGGTTGCTTTTCTTTTTTGAGTTCTGAAACAATTAACTGTGCTTTCCCCTTTGGCTACAATACATTTTTAAAGGGCCACCCCCCATCCCCACCCCTTATCCCTCACCCCAAGAAAGGTCAGAAACTAGAATCTCTATTCTTTTGACTATTATAACAGAATCATCTTAAAACAGAGAAATACGAAACAAAAAACCCCAGTACCTGATGGATGCATACATACATACTACTACTACTACTACTACTAATAATAATAATAATAATAAATGGAATTTATATAGCGCTATATCTTGTAAAAAACAACAAATCAAAGCGCTTGCATCCATTCCACTCCTACACATGCAACCAACAATGATTAATAGTTTAAAAAGTTCAAATACACATAAACACACGCGCGCACACGCGCGCGTGCACGCACGCACGCACACACACACACACACACACACACACACACACACACACACACACAGGTTATATGCTTCAGCAGGGTGTTGAGAATTTAGGCCACTGAAGGCAAGGACAGATAATTATGAGATGAAACTGTAGGGGGAGGTCTTAGGTTTCAAATAGGTGTGTCTTGAGGCTGGATTTTAAAAAAATGTTTTGTACTAATGGTTTATTATTATTACTATTTTTAATCTATCTCTCTGTAACCAAGCTCGCCGTCAAAGGTAATGATAATGTCAAATGGAGTGCTGTACCTAACTATTCCAATACACATTTTAGCAATCAGGATTTGTAAGATGATGCAACTGTTTACAAGCTTATTTCTCAAAACCAAATAGTACATTCTTTAGTATTAACTTAATAATAATAATAATAATAATAATAATATAATAATAATAATAATAATAATAATAATAATAATAATAATAATAATAATAATAATGTATGGAATTTAAATAGCGCTGAATCTTGTTAATGGCTATGTTAAATTTATTTAGTATTTTGTGTTCAACATATTTCCAAATCTCATATATTCTTTTACACTCATAGAAGAAATGTTCAATGTAGTCTATCTCTTTTGTGCAAAATGAGCAGTGTTTACTACTAGCTATGCCTGACGTGTTAAGCAGTATGTTAGTAGGATATATATTGTGTAATATTTTCCAATGAAGTAATCGCAGTCTAGTTTCAGTGGTAGTTTACTGGCTGTGAGCCATGTTTTAGGCTGAATGTCAACACCCAGCTTGTTTAACCAGAATTTAGTCGCCAACGGTTGAGTTAAATATTTGTCAGAAGCAAAAAGGTGAATCTGACGAGGTGTTGCTAATGTTTTCAGACTCGGGTTATTTGTTTCTATCTGAGCTGTCTGGTTAGTGTTTAATATCCTTTGGCCTGCAGTTAATACAGTGCATATAGCACCCTATTCAAAGGCCCCAATAGGTTTGTCACCAACAATCTCACATACAGAGGCAATATTCTTTATGTGGCCGTCGCTCATTAAGTCAGACACATGTGTTACACCAGCTCTGATCCAATCTTTCATAAAAAGTGTTGTACCTTTATATTTGATATTTGCATTGTTCCATAAGCAGTGATCCAAACAATCAACCTTTAATAACTTGGTATTTATTCCATGCAAGTAATCTAACCAAGTTTGTAATACCTTTATCCAGAACAAACTATGTATCAGCCCAAAGCCTTTGAATGCATCAGATTTAACATTACAGCTGAAACAGGATAGATTTTTACCAATCCGTGACAGTATTTCGCAGACGATATTGATCTCATGGGCTGCAGTGAAGAAGAACTCCAGGATCTCACCACGACTGGAAACATCAGCCAATGCCCACGGTATGGAGATCAGCACGGAAAAGAGCAAGATCCTAGTGAACAGTACCACACCGACCACTCCCACCAGCATCAAGATGAGTGGCGAGACACTTGAGGAGGTGGAAACTTTCAAGTACCTTGGAGCAGTCATCACCAAAGAAGGTACGAGCACACAAGAGGTGAAGATCAGACTTGCTGTGGAAGTCTCTCCTCCATGACTAAGCTGGCGAAAGTGTGGAGAAATCATAACATCAGAACCCACACTAAGGTCAGACTCTACAAGGCACTCGTCACATCCATTGCCTTGTACAGCTGTGAAGCATGGACACTCACTGCCGATTTAGAACGTCGCATTCAAGCCTGAAGTGCCTCAGGCGGATCCTGAACATCACCTACAGAGACCATAAAACCAACGACTACGTCTGGCAGCAGATCGAGGCACTGGCTGGCAAACAAGAACCATTGCTAGATACAGTCAAACGGAGGAAATTGAAATGGTTTGGCCACACAACAAGGCATAACAGCCTGTCAAAGACAGTCCTGCAGGGAATGGTGGAAGGAGCAAGGAGGCAGGGACGACCACGCAAAAGCTGGATATCCAACATCAAGGAGTGGACCGGCCTCACTGTACCAAACCTCCTGAAAGCAGCCCAGGACAGAACCATTTGGCGGTCCACTTGCAGCGTCCGTGCGGGTACCCCAACGGTCGTTCCGACGAAGGGATGATGATGATGATGATGACAGTATTTCATGTGGAATACATTTCCGTTTCTGCTCATGGTTGCTCATCAGTTTTGTGGCCCAGGAGAGGAGAAATGAATTCTGCATATGAATAATGTTGATCATATTTAGTCCTCCCTTATCAGTTGTTTTACAAATGATTGTTCTTTTCATCTTTTCAAAGGCTTTTTAGTATTGGATTACTTTTTCTTCCAAATAAATCTAAATAACATTTTGTTTACTTTCTTTAAGCAATCTTCTGGTATGCTAAGTACCTGCATTACGTAAACGAGCTGTGGTAGCAGAATAGATTTAACAACACAAACCTTACCCATAATACTAAAATTCCTTTTAGACCGGGCACAGATCGTCTGGTGGATTTTATCTATCCTTTGTAACCAGTTTTCTTCAATTTCTGAAGCACACACAGTGTTGCTAAAGTAGATTCCCAGAATTTTAACCCTTTGTTGCCACTTTATATCATAATATGCATCTTTTCATCTTTGTTGAAACCGAGCCACATGGCCTCACTCTTTTGTATGTTCATAGATAATCCAGAGAATTTTGAAAAGTATGAGACCAGTGTTAGAGCATGTTTTAGGTCAGAAATACCCTCTACAAATAAGGTAACATCATCTGCATACATCAGTACTTAAAGAATACAATTGGGGGTGTTAGTTGATAAATTTGGGAGCTTAATTCCTTTTACATTGTCATAAGATCTAATTTTAATGGCCAATAATTCCAGAGCCAGAAAGAAGAACATAGGTGAGAATGGGCATCCTTGTCTTATACCTGCATTAGTTTCTATATTTTCAGTTAGCCAACCCATAATATTAATTTATGCTTCTGTTAGCATTTTGCATGAGAACTTCAATCCATTTAATGTACATTTTTCCAAAGTTAAATCGTTTAAAAGACCATAGTATATATTTTTTAGATATTGTGTCAAAGGCAGTTTTGTAATCGAGCCCAAATAAAATGCCAGGTTTCTGTTTGTGATTCAGATAATCTACGGTGTCATCAATTAATCGAACTATATGACTTATTTTTCTGCCTTTCATAAAACCTACCTAGTCCTCAGAAATGATGCTTGATATAACTGACGAGAATCGAATAGCATGTACTTTTGCCAAAAGTTTATAATCACTGTTTGTTAATGATATAGGACGCCAGTTGTTTAAGTTGCTTTTTGGTAGCTGCTTCCCTTTATGGATCAAAACTATAATTGCTTTTTCTGTGATGGGGACAATTCTCCTTTAAATAAGGCAGCTCTTAAAGATTTCAAAATCAAGTTTTTCAATTTCAGGCAGAAGAATTTTACAAATACTACAGTTAATCCATCTGATCCTGGAGATGATCCATTTTTCATACTCTTTAATGCCTGCAAAACTTCACATTCTGTGATGTCCCCATCCATTCTGACATTTTGGTCTTCAGATAACTGAGGAATGTCTGTATCTTTAAAAAAGTCATTGACAGAATCCTCCTGAAAATCTACTTTTCTCTGGTGCCTTTGTTGGTAGAAATGAATCAGCTCTTTTATTACTTCATTCCTTTCTGTTTTAATTTCTCCATTTTCTTTTACAACCTGATTTAGAATGCTTGTGTTTGATCAGAGGGAGGGGGTGACAGTTGTACAGAGGGAGGGGGTGACCGTTGTACAGAGGGAGGGGTGATAGTTGTACAGAGGGGGTGACATTCGTACAAAGGGAGGGGGTAATAGTTGTACAGAGGGAGGGGGTTGATGTTGTACTGGGGGAGGGGGTGACAATTGTACTGAGGGAGGGGGTTACAGTTGTACAGAAGGATGGGGTGACAGTTGTACTGAAGGATGGGGTGATAGTTGTACTTGGGAGGTGGTGATAGTTGTACTGAAGGAGCGGGTGATAGGTGTACTGGGTAGGGGTGACAGTTGTACTGAAGGATGGGGTGATAGTTGTACAGTGGGGGTGGGGGTGATAGTTGTACTGAAGGAGGCGGTGACAGTTGTACTGAAGGAGGGGGTGACAGTTGTGCAGAGGGAGGGGGTGATAGTTGTACCGAAGGAGGGGGTGATAGTTGTACAGAGGGAGGGGGAGATAATTGTACTGAAGGAGGGGATGACAGTTGTACTGAAGGAGGGGGTGACAGTTGTACAGAGGGAAGGGGTGATAAATGTACAGTGGGAGGGGATGACAGTCAGCTGTACAGAGGGGGTAACAGTCAGCTGTACAGAGGGGGTGACAGTCAGCTGTACAGAGGGAGGGGGTGACAGTCAGCTGTACAGAGGGAGGGGGTGACAGTCAGCTGTACAGAGGGAGGGGGTGACAGTCAGCTGTACAGAGGGGGGGGGTGACAGTCAGCTGTACAGAGGGAGGGGGTGACAGTCAGCTGTACACTGGCTCCACTGGCCACATGTCACTCTCTGATTCATTTTTACAATGGAGGGGTAGACAGGAACAGTAGTGGATAGGTCTGGCAGGCAGATAGGCAGGTCTGGCAGGCAGATAGGCAGGTCTGGCAGGCAGATAGGCAGGTCTGGCAGGCAGATAGGCAGATAGGCAGATAGGCAGGTCTGGCAGGCAGATAGGCAGGTCTGGCAGGCAGATAGGCAGGTCTGGCAGGCAGATAGGCAGATAGGCAGATAGGCAGGTCTGGCAGGCAGATAGGCAGGTCTGGCAGGCAGATAGGTAGGTCTGGCAGGCAGATAGGCAGGTCTGGCAGGCAGATAGGCAGATAGGCAGGTCTGGCAGGCAGATAGGCAGGTCTGGCAGGCAGATAGGTAGGTCTGGCAGGCAGATAGGTAGGTCTGGCAGGCAGATAGGCAGGTCTGGCAGGCAGATAGGTAGGTCTGGCAGGCAGATAGGCAGGTCTGGCAGGCAGATAGGTAGGTCTGGCAGGCAGATAGGTAGATCTGGCAGGCAGATAGGCAGGTCTGGCAGGCAGATAGGCAGGTCTGGCAGGCAGATAGGCAGGTCTGGCAGGCAGATAGGTGGATAGGTAGAAGAGCAAACAGATGAGAAATTTCTTTGTTCCAGTAGTCATTCGAATTCTAAATTCACCACAGCACTGACCAAATAGTTTTACATTATCTGATTTACCTCCATGATTGTCAGTGTTTGTGTGTGTGTGTTTGCTCAATGAAAACATGTACTCCTGTATCTATATTTGGCTTAAATGATTTTTTAAATTGTGTGTGTGTAAGTTTATGTCTTTACTAGTCAATGGTCATTACGGTGTGTGTGTGTGTGTGTGTGCGCGCGCACGCGTGTATGTGTGTAGTGTATGTGTGTGTTTTCTAGTCAATACTCTTTATAAAATTGTGTTCATATATTGGTGTGTGTATGGGTGTGCGCACGTGTGCGTGCGTGTGTGCGTGTGTGAGTGCGTGCGTGCGTGCACGCGTAAATAATAAGTTTATATGTCTTTTCCAATCAATAGTTTATACAACATTGAATTATTCCTACATTGGTGTGTGTGGGGGTATGCGTGTGTGTATGTGTGTGTGCGAGCGTACGCCGTGCGTGTGTGAGTGTGGTTGGTGCGCGCGTGCGTGCGCGCATGGTTGTGTGTGTGAAATTTTTTTTTGAAGCTATCTTGGAATGTTCATATCAATTTGAAATGTATTTTTCTTGTGTCGTTCGAGATAATTACACGTATCAATGTGGCTGTCAGTATTGTAATTGCCCTTCATGAGATGATTAAAGTATCTTTGACTTAACTTGACTTGACTTGATGTCTGGTCAGATGGACAGATTGTTAGAGAAGGCTTGACTTAGTGACTTGTGGTCTGTTCCAGGTGGAATACGTATCAAAGAATGCAGCAGCAGCGGCTGGCTAGAAGTAAGGGAAGACAACTCCCCCTCCACCCCCATCACATGTGAAGGCTTCCCTAGCTTCAGCACCATCACATGGACACTGTATGCCAGCGGGGTGAAACAAGCCCTGTACAGCTGTGGCCCTGACAGTCAGCAGTGTGTCTCCACCACCAGGAACATCACCATCAGCAGGACCGGTCAGGGGTCACAGGGGTCCAGTGTGCTGACCATTGTTGGAGATCACAGGCAGAAAGCGGGCAATGGGTCTGTCCGTTGCCAGGTGTTTGGACAGGGAGCCAGTGCAACATGTGGAATCAACGTTATCAGTAAGTCTCTCTGCTTGGCTGTCAGTGTCTCTCCGTCTATGTGCGTGTGTTTGTGTGTGTGAGTGTGTGTGTGTGTTGTGTGTGTGTGTGTGTGTGTGTGTGTGTGTGTGTGTGTGAGAGAGAGAGAGAAAGAGAGAGAGTGGGAGACAGAGAGCTGTTTTTGTGATTGCTGGTGTAGCGTCACGTGTGACCTGAGGCCAAAGTCTGATGCACACCAAGTGTCGCATTGTGGACATTGAGAGGTGCACACTGCAGTGTTGTGTCAAGCCCGTATTGCTGCTGCACACTTTTCTGCTTTCCTGATTCGTCTTTCGTTTTCATAAGCCGCTATTGCTTTATGAATAGCTTCCCTTCATTTAGACATATTCGTGGCCGTGATTTAATTTAGTGTTTTGATAATGTCACATTTCTTTCAGTACACACACGTACACACACACACACACACACACACCAATACAGGCCTGACACAACACTGCAGTGTGCTCCTCTCAATGTCCACAATGCGGCACTTCAGACTTTAGCCTGAGGTCACACATGACGCTACACCAGCAATCACAAAACAGCTCTCTCTCTTTCTCTCACACACACACACACACACACACACTATGTGTGTGTATATATACATAGAGGAGAGAGAGAGAGAGAGGGAGAGAGAGAGAGAGAGAGAGAGAGAGAGAGAGAGAGAGAGAGACATATACATAATTTGTGGGTGTATCACATATTACCTATTTTCATGCATTTTGATTGGAGTGGTATGAACACACAATGTAACCTTCATGAAGAAAGTCATGTGAGCCATCAGCGAGTATTTCTTAACCCTTTAGACCTCTACAAAATAAACCTGAAACACTTCCTAGTTTTATCATTGTGCTTTCTATGTAACATTAATGTTGACTGTTTTGTTTTCATGTCTCCAGCTCCAGCTACAATAACGACGTGTGGACTAACCTACAATGCAGCACAGGGAACAGTGTCAGGCAGCTGTCAGTACCAGAGAGCTTATTCCTCCAACGGCACATATGCCTGTACATGGTACCGTCACCTGAAACGACAGGTATGGCTGTGGATCTCACTGACTGATCATTTGACAAACTAAATCACAGCGAACTCTTTTTTTGTCTGGGACAGAACAATGTACTTCCTGTCCGGCACAGGAAGTGTCGTCATCCATTGGCAGCTGAGCAGGGCTGGGGCTGGAAAGTGTGAGGGATGGCGGAGAAGTAGACAGTCACAGACCATGCGACTACAGTTGTGGGTTGCTTTTCACTAGGACGGGGTGGACTATCATTAACGTTTGGCAATGGATCATCTGCAGAGGGCTTAGTGGTTTATCTGAGGACAACATCACGCCTGTAAGAGCCATGCTATTGGCACACCCTCAGGGTGAGGCCTCTGGTTCATTATTGAATCACTGATGTCTCCCTGTGCTGACTTCTCCCCTGACTTCCCAAGGAGTCTATGGGGTGCAGCACTGAAACTTTCAGGCAGTGTGTTCTGGGCAAGGTGAACCTGGTGGAGCCTGTCTTCCTTCAGGTGGCAAAGTGCATGCTGGCAAGGTTGGAGTCATCCACGTCACTGGCCATTACTTCCCAACTCAGTACACAAGATGAATGGATTTTAACTGATGTGCAGAATGTTAGGTACATATTGGCAAACAGAACCTCTGTTGTCTTATCTGAGAGGTGGTTGAGGAAAGAGTTGGAACCACTGCACACTGCAGGAGAAGAACCCGCTCAGACGGACACCCTAGCAGAGGTTTGAACCCCCACTCTCCGATTACCTCCAGATCAGAGTCCTAAGCTCTAACCACTATGTTACTCTGGCCCCATGAGCGTGGTATCTGGACTAAACGATCTAGCCGAGGTCAGAAGGGCAATGAAGACAAAATCTGTTTATAGTACAATCCCGTATTTATCTCTCCAAAAGGAGCAACAACAGTGTGCTCTGATAGGCTACATTCTAAATGTAAGTCGAGTCATGTGCATGACCTTTATGGGTTGGTTTTGTGCAAATACATGCCCTGTCTCCCTGTGTTTTTATTCCCTCTTTATATATTTATATTATATATATTATTTTATATATATCTTATCATCTCTATACTATATATTTATATATATATATATATATATATAATATAAAGATGAGAGAGAGAAGAGGAGAGAGAGATCCATACATAGATACATGATATGTGTGTGTTACAGTCATCACCAGACTATGTGACCACCGTCACCCCCTTGACAACAAACAGGACCAGGACAGCTGGCCATTGTATGACAGCGGTGTCTGTTAATCTATCCGCACCTTCCCCCTACCTGCAACAACGGAACTATGTCTCACCTGCACTTCTTCCCTGGTCCCTTTTTTGACACCCTAGTGGAATTGATGGTCACTATAAGTATGTTCGTTGTTTGTTTTACCATGATGTTGCCAAATAAACGTCAACAAATATAAACTTTCCTTCCCTCATATACCCGCTTTGTTACCCATGCTGGTTTCATGTTCGTTTTTGGGCGTATTATTTTTTTGGATTGCTTAGGTACCTTACTTCAAATAATTTTGTATCGAAACATAATTAACGGCTTTGGAACTTACATTTTTAATGATCCCATATCCTTATCCCACCAATGTTCGAACTATATCACTATTCTTTTGGAAACTTTATTAACAATTTTTTGAACATGATTACAAGTAACCCAGACCTATTCTTTACTACTGTTTAAAAAAGTTGTAACTGTGGTTTCTTATTTCTTTTTATACATCCATTTTAAAAGTGGGCACGTAATGATAATCAAGCCCCTTATCCAACATCCAATCCATTAGCAAAGTCAGATTTGTAATGATGCATCGTTTCATTGTATTTTAACAAAAATATCATTTAAAAAGATAATTTAAGACATAAAACCATTATTGTATTTGTAAACATATCAACTCCTTTTAAAAATATTGAAAATGTTATTATTATCTCATTTTTAAATACATTTGTAACGAAGCTCACGGTCAAAGGTAATGATAATGTCAAATGGAGTGCTGTACCTAACTATTCCAATGAAGTAATCGCAGTCTAGTTTCAGTGGTAGTTTACTGGCTGTGAGCCATGTTTTAGGCTGAATTTCAACACCCAGCTTGTTTAACCAGAATTTAGTCGCCAACGGTTGAGTTAAATATTTGTCAGTAGCAAACAGGCGAATCTGACGAGGTGTTGCTAGTGTTGTCAGACTCGAGTTATTTGTTTCTATCTGAGCTGTCTGGTTGTGTTTAATATCCTTTGGCCTGCAGTTAATGCAGTGCATATAGCACCCTATTCAAAGGCCCCAGTAGGTTTGTCACCAACAATCTCACATACAGAGGCAATATTCTTTATGTGGCCGTCTTTCATTAAGTCAGATACATGTGTTACACCAGCTCTGATCCAATCTTTCATAAAAAGTGTTGTACCTTTATATTTGATATTTGCATTGTTCCATAAGCACTTATCCAAACAATCAGCCTTTAATAACTTGTTGGTATTTATTCCATGCAAGTAATCTAACCTAGTTTTTAATACCTTTATCCAGAACAAACTATGTATCAGCCCAAAGCCTTTGAAAGCATCAGATTTAACATTAGAGCTGAAACAGGACAGATTTTTACCAGTCCGTGACAGTATTTCATGTGGAATACATTTCCATTTCTGCTCATGGTTACTCATCAGTTTTGTGGCTCAGGAGAGGAGAAATGAATTCTGCATATCAATAATGTTGATCATATTTAGTTTTCCCTTATCAGTTGTTTTACAAATGATTGTTCTTTTCACTTTTTCAAAGGCTTTAGTATTGGAATACTTTTTCTTCCAAATAAATCTAAATAACATTGTGTTTACTTTCTTTAAGCAATCTTCTGTTATGCTAAGTGCCTGCATTACGTAAACGAGCTGTGGTAGCAGAATAGATTTAACAACACAAACCTTACCCATAATGCTAAAATTCCTTTTAGACCGGGCACAGATCGTCTGGTGGATTTTATCTATCCTTTGTAACCAGTTTCTTCAATTTCTGAAGCACACACAGTGTTGCTAAAGTAGATTCCCAGAATTTTAACCCTTTGTTGCCACTTAATATCATAATAGGCATCTTTGCATCTTTGTTGAAACCAAGCCACATGACCTCACTCTTTTGTCTGTTCATAGATAATCCAGAGAATTTGGAAAAGTAGGAGATCAGTGTTAGAGCATGTTTTAGGTCAGAAATATCCTCTACAAGTAAGGTAACATCATCTGCATACATCAGTACTTAAAGAATACAATTGGGGGTGTTAGTTGATAAATTTGGGAGCTTAATTCCTTTCACATTGTCATAAGATCTAATTTTAATGGCCAATAATTCCAGAGCCAGAATGAGGGCCATAGGTGAGAATGGGCATCCTTGTCCTATACCTGCACTAATTTCTATGTTTTCAGTTAGCCAACCCATAATATCAATTTATGCTGCTGTTAGCATTTCGCATGAGAACTTCAATGCATTTAATGTACATTTTTCCAAAGTGAAATCGTTTAAAAGACCATAATATGTATTCTTTAGATATTGTGTCAAAGGCAGTTTTGTAATCGAGAGCAAATGAAATGCAGTGTCATCAATTAATCGAACTATATGACTTATATTTCTGCCTTTCATAAGACCTACCTGGTCTTCAGAAATGATGCTTGATATAACTGAAGAGAGTCGAATAGCATGTACTTTTGCCAAAAGTTTATAATCACTGTTTGTTAATGATATAGGACGCCAGTTGTTTAAGTTGCTTTTTGGTAGTTGCTTCCCTTTATGGATCAAAACTATAATTGCTTTTTCTGTGATGGGGACAATTCTCCTTTAACAAAGGCAGCTTTAAAGATTTCAAAATCAAGTTCTTCAATTTCAGCCAGAAGAATTTTACAAATGCTACAGTTAATCCATCTGATCCTGGAGATGACCCATTTTTGATACTCTTTAATGCCTGCAAAACTTCACATTCTGTGATGTCCTCATCCATTCTGACTTTTTGGTCTTCAGATAACTGAGGAATGTCAGTATCTTTAAAAAATTCATTGACAGTAGCCTCCTGAAAATCTACTTTTTGGGGTGCTTTTGTTGAAAGAAATGAATCAGCTCTTTTATTTCTTCTTTATGTTCTGTTATAAGTTCGCCATTTTCTTTTACAACCTGATTTAGAATGTTTGTGTTTGATCGATTTTTCTCAATGTTGAGAAAATATTTTGTGTTTTTTCACCTTCCTCAATGAATTTAACTTTGGCGCGGATTGGAGCACCTTTTGCACTTTGTAAGTTGTATTCTTCAAGCTCCATTTTAATATATCTTTTTTGCTTAAGTAATTCGCAATTGCAAGGGTCAGTGGCAATTTTAGATTCTACTTCATTCGGTTTCCTTTGTAACTGATAAAATTTACTTTTCTGTGAGCTACATTTGTTTTTAAAGTATTGAATACAAAATTCATTTCTTTTGATTTTGCATAGATCCTATTTCAGTTGGTAATCTAGTACAGCATTTTAAACCTGAAAATCTTTGATAAACTGATTCATTTCTTCAACAAACATTGTGTCATGGAGTAAACTTTCATTAAATTTCCAGTATGATGGACCACGTTGAATATTAGAGTTTTGGTATATCAAACTGACAAGTCTGTGGTCAGATTGAGATATAGAGTGAATAGCACACTCCTTGACATTAGTTAGAACTGACTCAGTACAAAATATATAATCTAATCTGCGCGCGATGAAAGGATTTTTCCTTGACCACGTGTACTGTTTATCATTTGCATGATAAGCTCTCTATACATCGATTATACCTCCTTGTGTGATAAAGCTGTTAAACGCATCAACATCATTGATATTGTAGTTAGCTCTATGTATGTTATCTAGTTCATTGCTGGCTACACAATTAAAATCACCACAAATGATCTTATGACAGCTGTCTAGAGAATCTATGAGCTCACAAGCTAAATTGAAAAAGTTTTGTTTCTCACGTTGTATGGTTGGAGCATATATATTGGATACAAACAACTCCAGTCTATCCAGTGACGCTTTTATAGTTAGTATTCTGTCACTTTCATAGACAGATTCTGTAACAAAAGGAAATGTTTTCCTGACAAGTATTACCTGGCCCATGCTATGTTTACTGACAGAAGAATAAAATAAGTGTCCACCCCATTCTCTTTCCCAAGTGTCTTTGTCCAATTGAGTTATATAAGATTCCTGGACACATGCAATGTCAAAACATTCTTTCTTTAAGTATGTGAAAAAACATTTTCTTTTAACTTTGTTTCTTAATCCATGTATATTAATTGATGCTATTTTAATGTTATCCATAGTTATAATGCTTCTTTTCCAAACAGCTTAACAATCCATAACTCACAATCCATGGGACATGCCAGAGGTCCTAGCCATAAGATCAGTCTGTCGAACGGAACCGTTCAAGTTCCCAACTGGTTACCTCCAGCCTCCTTGAGGGGAGAACTGGAAGCACCATCCTCCTGGTACTCCACATCGCGGCTTCTCCTGGGAGTCTTGGCAGAGTCAAACAGAGTCTGGGGAGGGGAGTCTCGAAGACGCTTCTTTTCTCGGGAACGTGACAGGGAGCGGGACTGGAACGGGAGGCGAGTCTGTGTTGTTGGGTTACGTCCACGGTACAAAGCAGATGCTGGCTTACACTGGTCAGCCAGCGGTGAAGGGGGAACTGAAGAGCATCCCTGCATCCCAGACTCCACCATCTGCTGGCCGGTTGTGGGGTCAGTGGAGAGATCCTGGGGAGGAGCAGGCAGCTGGTCGCTCACGTCAGCCTCAACACCCTGCGGGGTAAGGGGACAGGAAGGATGACCTTTCTCATGGCCAGGCTGTTTACACGTGAGGCAAACAACGTCCCCAGTACAAGAGGAGGCTCTGTGTCCAGAGTGCAAACATCTTGAACAGGTAGCAGTTTGCTTTGCCACCCTCTGCTCACGGTGATACAGAGCTGCTGTTGCAGGACCAACACTGACTCTTTCAGGGAGGGGACGGTCTGGAATCCTGATATAAACAAATCTTCTCCCGGTGAGCCAGCGTGTCAGCCCGCCTCTTTCATCTCTGTCTCTTTCCACCATTAGCCTGGATTGTAACTGGCAGCCAAGCTGCACAAGTTTTGCTTCGATTTCACAGTTGCTGTAACTGATTGGAAGATTTCCAATGATCAGTTTTGTTGTCAGCGCTTCTCTTTCACCCTGTGATGTTCTTACAATAAATGGATTTTTGTTATTTGGGGAGATAAGTATATTTCTGATTTCTATCCCATTTAACAGGAGTGAGGCACGATTTTCAAGATTTTCCGGGTATATACGCCATAGACTTCCAATTCTCTGTGCGCCAATGATTGTATTGTATCCACTGGTTTTCAGCAGCTTCATGAACTGAGTAGTTTTAGTTGTCATCTGTAGTAACATCTGGCAGATTTCGACACGGAATGAAAACAGGGGGTGTACCTGTGTCCCCCTCCGTTGAAGCAGAAGCCATGATACAGTTCTACTGGAGACTGCCACAAGCAGAGGAATGGAACCAGGACAGGGGGCAAGGGGGGAGGAGGGGGGTCTATTAAGTGTCACTGATAACAAAAGAATGCTTACCTAAGACAGCTTACCTGTCAACACCGTCTGTTATTAATTTAAAGAATGAACTATCAGTTCGTATTTGAGAGAGCAGAACAAAAACAAACACACAAGCACCCAACACTAGCAAACACGGAGTGCATCAGCAACCAGTCAGTGGAGACAGAGCGACAAGAACATGCCACCTGGCTCTGTGAACGCTCGTTCAGGAATGAAGTATGTGTCTGCTGCTGTCCTTATCAAGGGATGTGTCTGTCTGTTGCACGTGTGAATATCTTTTGTTCATTAATCGGTGTCATTTGGTTAAAAACAGAGGCATAGGCACAGACCGCATCCCAGAAATCATTCAATACTACGTGCGCCATGCTTGATATCTATATTATTTCTATTGACAGTTTTCAGCTGTTCATGTCTCTCTTCCACCCGTCTACTTAAACAAAAAGTAACTGAAAAAGTACAGTACGGTGATAAAAGCGTCAAGAACCTGTTTAAGGCCAAGATATTGAAGCAGATGTCCACATCTGATATTTCAAATCCACAGACTAGGCACATAAACGTCCAAATTAGAGAAGGGACATGAAGAGATACCTGTACATAAGCATGTGTACAACAATGCCTGCGTAGGACACCCACACCCACACGTACAGAGAGAGAGAGAGAGAGAGAGAGAGGAGAGAGGAGAGAGAGAGAGATGAGAGAGAGAGAGAGAGAGAGAGAGAGAGAGAGAGAGAGAGAGAGAGAGAGAGAGAGATGATTACTGCCAATTCGATCTCCTATATGGATCATCATTTAACATCTATATATCATTCTTTCAGGAAGCACGCAGTCTTTGCCAGCTGTCACAAGCCCGAAAGCAGGTATGTGATATTGATTTTCACTCTCTCGCGCCCTGCCTTTTATGTACAGTGTGTGTGTGGTGTGTGTGTGTGTGTGTGTGTGTGTGTGTGTGTGTGTGTGTTGTATGTATGTATGTTGTGTGTGTGTGTGTGTGTGTGTGTGTGTGTGTGTGTGTGTGTGTGTGTGTGTGTGTGTGTGTGTGTGATGATCATTACTGTCAGCTGATCTCCTGAAGGAATCATCATTTGATTTTTATACATCATTTTTTCAGGCAGCACACAATCTTCGCCAGTTGTCACAAGGCCGACAGAAGGTATGTAATACTTCATTTTACTTTCTCGCGCGCATGCATGCGTGCGTACATGCATATGTGTGTGTGTACCTGTGCGTGTGTGTGTGTACATGTGTGTGTACCTGTGCGTGCGTGCGTGTGTGTGTAGGTGTGTGTAGGGGTGTGTGTGAGTGTGTGTGTGTGAAGGGGACGGTGAATATAAATATAAATAAATGGGGAAATGGGAAATAAATAAATAAATAAATATATATGTGTGTGTGTGTTTGTAAGTGTGTGTATGTATAGGTGTGTGTGTGCCTACAACTAAGCATACCCACGATTGCACTTATGAGTAGACAGAGGTATAAGTGCTCTGCAATGACTCGGCTATGACTGACTGCTCTATAAAAATCGCCGTCATTTCATCACTAAGAGTCTTGTCCATCATGAGGAAAGACTGAAAGACATGTCTGCTGCCTCTGTCCTCTTCCAGTGTCCTCTCCGTCCTCTTCGGCTGAGCCTGTGTCTCCCCGCGTGTGTGCAGGTACATCATGTGTTTCTTTTGTGTTTCGGTTTTCATAAAGATGGCCTGACAGAGTGAGACGCACGTGCGCGCGTGTGTGTGTGTGTGTGCGTGAGCGCGCGTGCGTGTGTGTGTGCATGCTTACGTGTGTGCTCGTGTGTACATGTTTATGTGTGTGTGTTTATACATGATTTTGTGTGTATGTGTGTATATATGTGTGTAAATGTGAGCATATGCATGAGTACGTCTTGTGATATGTTAAGGGTTGTGTGCGTCTGTATGTGAGTTACGTTAAGTATCCACATCTGAAGAAAAAAGGTCTACCAAGGACTAACATATGCATCCACTTTTCCTGCCGCCCCTCCTCATCCATATCTCCCTGCCCGAACCCCCTTCCCTAACCCCTGTTGCTAATTGCCCTGTCTGTTCATGGGCAGGGGGTGAGGGGGGCAGGGGGTGAGGGGTACAGGGGGTTAGGGGTCAGGGGGTTAGGGGGACAGGGGGTTAGGGGTCAGGGGGTTAGGGGGACAGGGGGTTAGGGGTCAGGGATTTCTTATTGTCTGTCTGTTCATGGACAGGGGGTGGGGGGACAGGGGGTCAGGGGGACAGGGAGTGAGGGGGACAGGGGGTGAGGGGGTCAGGGATTCCCTATTGTCTGTCTGTTCATGGACAGGGGGTGAGGGGGTCAGGGATTCCCTATTGTCTGTCTGTTCATGGACAGGGGGTAAGGAGGACATGGTTTCCCCAGCCGTTGCAGCGCTGATTGGCTGTCTGGTGACGGCGCTGCTTGTCATCGTCGTCCTCATCATCGTCCTCATCGTCCTCATCAGACGATACCGGGGTCAGGATAGCAAGGCTCCCACTGAACAGGCACAGAACACTGATGGTAGTCCTTTCTTTTCTCTCTTCTGCTCTTCCCATCTCTCTTTATTTCTTTCTAGCTGTTGTTGTTGGGTATATATATAATTATGTCAGTCGTCAGCTTCCCAAGGTTTTGCCGGGTGTGTAACATCCCGTAAAAGCAACGCAACCTCTGCTTAGAAATTCACAGAGAGAGAATAATGCTTTATGTTCTGCAAAGCACAAGAACTTCTGAAATCTTGGATGCATGTCGGGTGGCTTCGTATTTCGTATTTTCGTATTTTCATTAAAACTTATATGATCCAAAAATTTCAAGGTACACTTTTGGTCTTATGCATGTGTGGATGAATCCATGGAAGCAAGGCGTATTTGCATGTAAGTTACCTGGAGAATTGAAAGAAACCCACACACGTCATCCAGCAGACAGCCACTTGGAATCAAACCCACATTCTGATTTGTAACAATTGATAGGAGGTAGATTCCAATCCACTCGGATATACTGTCCTTCAAGATCAACTAGACATGAGAAAGGCCCAGTAATTCATGTCAGCAGAATCGTGTGGTTATGGAAAAATAACCAGTATGCTTCCAAGGCTTAACAAGCACAACGACATTGCCCTTAGTCACAATCTGCTCAGTAGCTTTCTTGATAAATTTGGTGTAGCGTGTATGGAATATTACGCGCGATGTGACATCTCCTTAGGGAAGAGGGAAGAGCAGGGTAAATTTCTCTTAACAAATTATGATAGTAGTATTGAGGTAGGTGTGTGCGTGTGCGTGTGCGTGTGCTGTGTGTGTGTGTGTGTGTGTGTGTGTGTGTGTGTGTGTGTGTGTGTGTGACAGGGAAGATGCCACGTGTGTGTATGAATGCAAAAGTGCACGCATGCGTGTGTATCAGTACATGTGAATCTATGTTATTGAATATACTCTTTTCCCTTGTATACTTAATGGCTGGTTACAAAAAAATCACAGAAAAATCATGAAGAGCAATAATACTTTTGTTTCTACACAACGACACCAAGATAAGCCAAACAAGTGCACAGTTTCAGCAGCCCCGCCAGAGCCCAGTGTCCAGTACAGTTGTCTCAACGAAGATGACCGAAGCACCGGCATAAACCTGGACCCGGCAGACAGACTCTACACAGCCCTCACCACCGCCTCTGTCCAGTCTTCAGCCCCTCCCCTGCCCAGCGCTGACCACACGGGGACAGCTGATACCCACAACCTTGTGACCCCTGGGTCTGCTCCTTCCCCACCTCCCCTCCCTCCTTCTCCCAGCACTCTCCCAGCTTCTGGGGACTACGAAAACGCTCATGTGGCTGCTGGCAGCAGTTTGCCTTCAGCAACAGCAGGGACCGTGCCATCAGCAACAGCAGGGACCGTGCCATCAGCAACAGCAGGGACCGTGCCATCAGCAACAGCAGGGACCGTGCCATCAGCAACAGCAGGGACCGTGCCATCAGCAACAGCAGGGACCGTGCCATCAGCAACAGCAGGCGCTGGAGTTTATGAAAACAATGCCTCAGCTCTAATGAAGGATGCCAGGGGTAAACAGTCTGGAGTTCGGACATCCCAGGGGACCAAGACTACAAGCAATGAGGCTCAAGAACGTGAAGGTAAACGCGTGTGTGTGTGTGTGTGTGTGTGTGTGTGTGTGTGTGTGTGTGTGTGTGTGTGTGTGTGTTCAAGCACAGGACATACATTATAATATTCTATGCATATGTTATGTTTTCTATGTTTGATTTTCTATATCACTATTCTAATGATGGTGTGACTCTCTTGAAGCTTACAATCTGAAATTGTTGCCTTTCCGACTTGTTTTCAACTTAAGTCGATCTATAAGGCTCTATGTTAATGACCATCGACCTATTTGTTTTGTTTGAATTTCTTTGTTTTTGCTGTGCAAATTGTACAAAATCAGGCAAAAAGTGCGTCAGAAAGGACTTGATACAATCACAATGGAATAAACGTTCCCACTACATGTTTGAAATAGCTCAACAAAAAGTGAAAACAAAAAGATTTCAGAGCATTGTAAAATGCTAGTGTGTGATCAGATCCATAAGAGGCAATAGGAGCCGTGATGCTATCTTGTGTTTTGTGACAGCAGACTGGCAGAAAGAGCAGCAGCCCAGCACTGACTATGAAAATGTGAGACCACCCCAATAAGCCGTCGGTGGTCCTGAGGTATGTGGAGTGAACGATGTGTCCTGCCACTGCCTGTAAACTGCACCCTCTTCCAGGAAACAGCTCACCACAGGCAGAAAACATGTCCACATAGAGATAAGGAAGCTTGAGGGGTTCTGGTATTCAAGATTTGAACATGGTATGACGAATACTTTGTGTATTCGTAAAGTAAATCTGTATTATTTTTCAAATCGGTAGGTAGATCATTGGGATACTGTTCCATTTATGCAAGAGGAATGGAAACAAATTATCAGTTTGAAATAAATACAAGAAGGATATCTTCTATAGACCAAGTATACCAAAAATACACATCAAACTGAAAGGTGTAAAAAAAATATTCCAATTAATGACGACAACTAGGAACATATTGACAAAAGGGAACACACACACACACAGACACATACACGCGCGCCCACACATTTATATATCTATATGGGTAGATAAACAGATCTATCTATCTATCTATCTATCTATCTATCTATCTATCTATCTATCTATCTATCTATCTATCTATCTATCTATCTATCTATCTATCTATCTATCTATCTATATTTAGCTTTAGGTCTTTTAGTCTCTGATAATTATGTGATGATGATGATGCTTTTATGACCATTATGGTTTGTGGAAGTGGCCGACCATGAACAGATCTCTCTCTCTCTCTCTCTCTCTCTCTCTCTCTCTCTCTCTCTCTCTCTCTCTCTCTCTCTCTCTCTCTCTCTCTCTCTCTCTCTCTTATCTCCAGTGCAGTGTGTTCAATGTGTTTGCAGGCACTGACAAGGAGCACATCAGGCAGGGATTACTAGCACAGTCAGGGAGCTTTCCCTTGGCCCACTCAGGCACAGCTGACAGACCTGATGACACTGGACAGTACAGCTGAGGAGCTGGCAAACTCTGTAGACATTGAAATCGCTCTTGTTTATTGCCCGGCTAGAGCTCCGAGGTTCATCAATGCGACCGTTTTTACCTGCTATTTAGGTAGCCGCATACCGACTTCGAGGACTGCCCCGTGGGGATGCTGGAGGTACTTTCAATATAAGTAGCACCCCACCCTCTGGAAAATCTGTGCTGTAAATTTCCACTTTTCTATCTCTCACTTGTGTTACTCGGATACGTTCATGCTATTCGGTCCAGTGACTCGCCTTTCCCCATTCTAAAGTTAATGCCAGTATATGAAGCGTTGTGGTTGTACCAGTTGGTTTCAAATGACGGTGCGTTTTGGGGCTCATTGGCCAGTTCATGGTCACACCGCTTCCCCTAGTGTAAATGGCGACCTGGCCACTTGTGGGTCAGTATGTGCAGCGAGGGTTAGCAGATCCCCCGCCCCTCTATTATGCTGGTCGAGGTAGAAGTGAGGTCTTGAGCCTCGCCGCCTCTACGACCTTGAAGTTATGGGGTACTTTACATTTACTTATTCTCATCTTTGTCGCGTTTTCTATTCTGTTCCTATAAACTTTTCGCTTGTTTTACGGATTCTAGTGCACTGTTCTGCCTTTTCTCGTGCACATATTTCAAAAGTTATTCTGTTTTCAGTATGTGACATTTTGCGTATGTGGTTTTGTTCTGGAAACCAGGTAGTGATATTCAAAGACTGGGTGGGGCACAGGATGTCTTTTCTGCAGTCTGATTTGCCCATGTGTCTCAGTGGTCAGAGCACTCGCTTTCCCTTGATAAGGTTAAGCAGCATCGAGCGTGGTTATCACTTGGATGGGTGACCGTTTGCGCGCCTTGGCTTCAGTTTAGTCCCCCAGTTCACCCAGCTGATGGGTACCTGCCTCTTTAGGGTCAGGGAAGGTAAAGCAACGAAGGAGAGGAGATGGGCGCCGCCCTCAATATGCTGGTCCCTTGGGAAGTTGATATACTTTGGAAAAGATCATTAGTAATCCATCTTTGCGCCGTTTGCTATCTGATTGCTGGTCCATATAAAGGTAAAGATGACTAATGGTCGCTGTGTCCTATGTTAACCACAGTGACTAAGCGCAGAGATTCTGACCCATGTTAATATTTAGTCATTCTGTGGAGCTACTAACTGTGTCAGTCTTCCCTAAATCTTACCTGAATGTACGTTGGGTGTTCTTCTAGAATGAAAGCCACAGGATTCCAGGCCGAGTGAGCTCCTGTGTTGTCCAGTGTTGTGTTGTTGTTCTTGGTTTCTCGTGTACAACTTTTTATGATTGTGCCTTAGTGATTTAGGGTGTCTCGAGGTAAAGCGCTGAACATTTTTCAACTTGCATCACATGACTTAAAGAAGCGTTGATTGCAGAAAGCTGTTGTTGTACCGACATGGTAACATCAAAGCCAGGTACACCATGCATGACTTCATGGCCTTTAACTACAGCGAGATACACCAGTGTCCTATGTATGTTTTCCTAGCCTTTACTACAGCCAGGTACTCCAGTGTATGGTTTCTGGACTTTACTACAGCTAGGTACACAAGTGTATGGTTTCCTGGCCTTTACCTACAGCGAGATACACCATTCTTTTGTTGTTTCCTGGCCTTTACTACACCAGTACTCCTATGTATGGTTTCCTGGCCTTTACTACAGCCAGGTACACAAGTGTCCTATGTAAGGTTTCCTGGCCTTTTCTACAGCAGGTACACCAGTGTCCTATGTATGGTTTCCTGGCCTTTACTACAGCCAGGTACACCAGTGTCCTATGTATGGTTTCCTGGCCTTTACTACAGCCAGGTACACCAGTGTCCTATGTAAGGTTTCCTGGCCTTTACTACAGCCAGGTACACCAGTGTTCTCTGTATGGTTTCCTGGCCTTTACTACAGCCGTGTTCTATGTATGGTTTCCTGGCCTTTACTACAGCCAGGTACACCAGTGTCCTATGTATGGTTTCCTGGCCTTTACTACAGCCAGGTACACCAGTGTCCTATGTATGGTTTCCTGGCCTTTACTACAGCCAGGTACACCAGTGTCCTATGTATGGTTTCCTGGCCTTTACTACAGCCAGGTACACCAGTGTCCTATGTATGGTTTCCTGGCCTTTACTACAGCCAGGTACACCAGTGTCCTATGTATGGTTTCCTGGCCTTTACTACAGCCAGGTACACCAGTGTCCTATGTATGGTTTCCTGGCCTTTACTACAGCCAGGTACACCAGTGTCCTATGTATGGTTTCCTGGCCTTTACTACAGCCAGGTACACCAGTGTCCTATGTATGGTTTCCTGGCCTTTACTACAGCAGTGTCCTATGTATGGTTTCCTGGCCTTTACTACAGCCAGGTACACCAGTGTCCTATGTATGGTTTCCTGGCCTTTACTACAGCCAGGTACACCAGTGTCCTATGTATGGTTTCCTGGCCTTTACTACAGCAGTGTCCTATGTATGGTTTCCTGGCCTTTACTACAGCTAGGTACACCAGTGTATAATTTCCTGGCCTTTACCACAGCCAGGTACACCAGTGTATAATTTCCTGGCCTTTACTACAGCCAGGTACACCAGTGTCCTGTGTAGTTCTATTGTTTCCTGGCCCAAGTCAAAAGCTTCGTGTTTAGTCGATGTCAGCTAAGTAACGAAGCCTATATCAAAATGTGGTTATTCTTTCAACTGTTGTGGTGAGATTGTCTTCAGCCTTGACAAGCAGCTCTTAACATGGCAACGTGCATTTTTCTTTAAAGAAGAAAATAATTTTCTGATGTTGGAGTAATTATAGCTGTCAATATGGCGAGGTACTTAAAACAGTCATCCATGTAAACTTTTCATCCAGTGTGTACTTACAGTCACACAGTGTTTCCCAGGTGGGATGAGTGAGACACAGAGCATATTCTGGATGACCCTAAGGTATTAAACAGGGGAACGTGTCATGCCAATAACTGTATGATTTCTGGATATAAGTACACTGCATTTTAAGTGTCACTTCACTGTGATATTTCTGTATCATTCGTCACATGTAAATTGCTGTATCATATTGCTTAAGTGTAATTTAATTTCACGGTGGATGATACTCCTGTATTATTTTTCATATGGAAATTGCTGTATTATATTGTTTAAGTGTAACTTATCTGTTGGTGATACTCCTGTATTATTTGTCACAGTCATGTAAATGGCTTTATTGAATAAAGTGTAACTTATCTGTGGGTGATACTCCTGTATTATTTGTCACATGTAAACTGCTGTATTGAATAAAGTGTACCTTGACTGTGGGTGATACTCCTGTATTATTAATTTTGTCACATGCAAATTGCTGTGTTGACTTGTTTAAATGTAACTTCACTGTGGATGAAACTCCTATATCATTAGCCATATATAGTTTTCTGTATTATGTTGCTTACCATGTTCAGCCATGGGAGATTTCTCTGTACAGAATTTGGCTTGCTTTGTCTGGAGACTGTGCGTCAATCGCCACAAGAGCGGCGCCACTTTTGTATTTTATTTTGGTCTGCATCTGTATAAATTAGTGTTTGATTTTTTCTAAAAGAGTAATTTTATACACATAATTGTGTAGGAGACAGTTTATATAACGTTTACGTCCACTGAATGTATATTAATCATGGAAACGCGGTGTATTTTCTCATCCGAAAGGCTAGCATCCAGACCACCACACATGGTCTGGTGGATGGGGGAAGATTTCAGAGTCAAGCGGGAAACAAGCCTGCGACCTCTAGTTTTTTTTAAAGACAGGTGTGTTAGCTGTAACCCAGGGATGCAGTGTTGCACTTGTGAGGCTGTTTCCTTGCTCCATGCTCCGAGGTGGTGTTACCAGAGGCCATTCATTGTCCACTTGATTGCAACTAGCAACCTCCTGAAGTACTTGTTTGCTCATGGATGATTTCTGTGTACTGCTATGTTGCTTCCGATCATTAATGTCGGTAATAAAAGTTTTGCTTCAAGTATCCATCTCCTAACTGTGTGTTCTCAGTCTTTTGCTCGCCTTTCACATGTACAGTCCGCACACAGACCTATAAACCACATAACTATTGTACTCTCTGAGTGAGAGAGTGAGAGAGAGAGAGAGAGAGAGAGAGAGAGAGAGAGAGAGAGAGAGAGAGAGAGAGAGAGAGAGCGAGAGAGAGAGAGAGAGAGAGAGAGAGAGAGAGAGAGAGAGCATGCATGTAGGTAGGAAGGCAGGCAGGCAAGCAGGCAGGCGAGCAGACAGGCAGAGAGACAGAAAGTAAGTTCTTTTATACTCTGAACAGAACACCTCACCACGAGTGCCATCAGGATGCAGACAGACAGGTAATCAGAGTGCCTGCCTGTGACCAAAACCAAATGTGACAGAGCTGTGGTATAAACACCTTTTCATCATTCAAAGCGTTATCACCCGATTTCAGTCTCAAGACAACCCTATTCTGTCGCCAATTTTCTACTAAGTTCGAGTTGGAAGGAGGAAAACGAAGATAACACAGATAATGGGTGGACAGAGAGGGTGATCTTTTGTAATGGGACCATTTTTCTGTTCTACAGACATTTACATAGGCGTACACGTGCAGTACACACACGCCATATAAAACTGCTTGCAGCTTTCTTCCCTGTCCTGTTCTTTTATCGTGAAAACTAAAAACAGAACTCTGCAGGACACAACAAGTATGAACCATGCTCTTGCTCATTGAACACTTTGATATGTGCAAACAAGTCGAATACCAGCGACCTTTTCTATCGGACAACTGCTTCCTTGTGACGAAGTAAAGCACAGACAGAGAAAGCAATATGCTCAGCTGAGTTCATTCTCCTGCTCTTCTTGACTCATTACATACTGACACAGAGGTTTGTTATTACGGTTTGGCGCACTACATCAACTGCACGTCAACTGGTTTTCTTTGTGTTATGACTGAGCTGTGGACAACAGGCAGGGGAAGTAATCGTGTCGAAGTTGTGGCCCCAATGGACAGCTCAGGAGCGACTCGAACCCGCGCCTTCAAGTTAATTCAGATCACAAGTTTGACGTTTTCACCATTGAGCTATATCCCACCTTAGATCAGGACTGTGCACATCTTATTCCTACCTTTCGATACTTTTTGTTAAAAACCCAGCCTAGGCTTTAGATTTCGATCTTACCTTATGCTTTTTGCATTTTTATTTGGAAGACAAACCGAATCATACTAAAAGAGCCATCCTTAAGCATCAAATCGGCACCATGAACACTTTACAGTGCTACTACTGATGGACGCACACAAGCAGACAATATTGAGAATATAGTTTTAAATCCTAATTTAGATACTACTCTAAATATAAAAGGAAAACCCTTTCGTTTAAAAAGCATTTTGAACCAGCCACTTTTGCGCAATGCAATGTCACACCCCATGAATCACTGGGGTTTTCAGACTCGGGACGACACCTACTCAAAGTGAGTTTGCTATAAATTTATTGGGAAGACTGGGACCACGCAGTCGAGCATCATCCCTACAGGTGTGAATTTGAATGTGTTGGTCAAATTGCTTCACTAGCACTGCTGGTGTCTGTATCTCTCAGGCCTGGTTGACAAAAGGTGTATTGTCATTGTGACAGGAAGTCTGGGTGGCCCCATGGCGGCAGAACTCCCAGCGGACTTCTGACCTTGGGAAATAAAAAATCATGGCTGCGGCTGAGAAGTCGGATTGAGGGGCGTGGGGACAGCAGGAAAGGAACATCACTGGAGATGAGGCAACAACAACGAAAAAATCTTTCTGTAAAAGATACAGGTAATGATGTGGAGAGCAAGATGTGCCCGACAACACAAGATTCACCTTGGTTCCAGTAAAGTTTTTAAAAACCAACAACAACAAACCACAACCCAGGATTTGTTACATTTAGACAAAGCTATTTCGATGCATTTTCAATTTCAGCCTTTCAAATCGTCTTTTCTACTAATTTCTTCTTCTTCTTCTTCTTCTTCTTCTTCTTACTTCTTCTTTCTTCTTCTTCTTCGCATTCTTCGCTTCTTCTTCTTCTTCTTCTTCTTCTTCTTCGCAATTCTTTTTTCTTCTTCTTCTTCCTTCTTCTTCTTCTTTCTTCTTCTTCTTCTTCGCAATTCTTCTTCTTCTTCTTCTTTCGCAATTCTTCTTCTTCTCTTCTTCGCAATTCTTCTTCTTCTTCGCAATTTCTTCTTCTTCTTCTTCTTCTTCTTCTTCTTCTCTTCTTCTTCTTCTTCTTCTTCTTTCTTTCTTCTTCTTCTTCAATTCTTTCTTCTTCTTCTTCTTCGCAATTCTTCGCAATTCTTCTTCTTCTTCTTCTTCTTCTTCTCTTCTTCTTCTTCTTCTTCTTCTTCTTCTTCTTCTTCTTCTTCTTCTTCTTCTTCTTCTTCTTCTTCTTCTTCCTTCTTCTTCCTTCTTCTCTTCTTTCTCTTCCAATTCTTTCTTCTTCTTCTTCTTCTTTCTTCTTCTTCTTTCTTCTTCTTCTTCTTCTTCTTTCTTCTTTCTTCTTCTTCTTTCTTCTTCTTCTTCTTCTTCTTTCTTCTTCTTCTTCTTCTTTTCTTCTTCGCAATTCTTCTTTCTTCTTTCTTCTTCTTCTCTTCTTCTTCTTCTTCTTCTTCTTCTTCTTTTCTTCTTCTTCTTCTTCTTCTTCTTCTTCTTCTTCTTCTTCTTCTTCTTCTTCTTCTTCTTCTTCTCTTTCTCCTCTCTTCAATTTCCCAAAGTGTCACTGGGGCACTTCACTAGGTTTTTCAGGCTGTCTCTGGAGAAATGTACACCAGGCGGAGCCCATCCCTCTCCATACACAGAGTGCATGCGGGGTATAGTTGCGTCTCCCTACAACACACTCTCCATGCAAACTTTCATCACCCAGACCTGCCAATCATGCTACTATCAATTACGGCGTATTAATGCAATTCGAAAGTACCTGTCCACTGATGCAATATCCAAACTAGTCGCGTCTCCCATTCTTTCACGTCTGGACTACTGCAATTTTCTTTTGGCTGGTCTGCCAGCATCATCAATCCACTCCTTTCAACGTATACAAAAATCTGCAGCTCGACTAGTCCTCAGAAAGAGAAAATCTGAGCACATAACTCCTCTCTTGCAATCTCTCCACTGGCTGCCTGTGCCACAGAGAGTTAAGATCAGTACCCTTTGTTACAAATGTCTCTACAAAACAGCTCCCTCCTACCTCTGCTACTGTCTTCACCTGTACACTCCTTCTCGTTCCCTCCGCCCTGCTGCAGATACTTTGTGCTTACGAATACCGAGATTCAACCAATCCACTGTCGCTCTTTCTCTGTTTCTAGTCCAGTGATCTGGAATGACAATTTAAAATCCAGCCTCAAGACATATTTATTCCAAATCTGATCTCAAATCTATAAAAGTAAAAAGTAAAGGAGTCCCATAACCTATAAGGTCGTAGGGGAGCGAGGCGTCAGAGATCTCACTTCTCTAGGGCCAGCATATTGAGGGCGGCGCCCATCTCCTCTCCCTCGCTGCTTTACCTTCCCTGACCCTAAAGAGGGCAGGTACCCATTTACAGCTGGGTGAACTGGGGGAACTGTACTGAAGCCAAGGCGCGCAAACGGTCACCCATCCAAGTGGTAACCTCGCTCGACGCTGCTTAACTTGGCTGGGGGAAAGCGAGTGCTCCGACCACTGAGCTATCCCGTCCCCTCAAATCTATCCCTGCCTAAAACAGCCCAAATCCCACCACTCTGCCAAAGTGTATAATCTTTGTGTGTGTGTGTGTGTGTGTGTGTGTGTTGTGTGTGTGTGTTTTGTGTGTGTGTGTGTGTGAGTGTTGTGTGTGTGTGTGTGTGTGTGTGTGTGTGTGTGTGTGTGGTGCGCGTGCGCGCGCGTATATGTACACTTTAATTTGTTAACTCTGTTAATTGTTATTGACTGTATGTATGGGTGTTCTGAATGCAAGCGCCTTGATTTCTTTTCGCAAGATATAGCGCTATATAAATTCCATTTATTATTATCATTAACCCACCAAACACTAACATAAATCACAGGATATTTATCGCGCGTCTTATATTCAGCATGTACATACTTGTATAGAAATAGAATTAAAGTAAGTAGCAGGTCTGCATTTTATATGTTGCCCAGCTTTAAAACCCCCCAACCCTCTATCCTTATATCTGATGTAGCTGCCAAGAATCGAAACCACGATCTTGTGGACCTACAGCGTAGAGGTCACATGTTCTATCCACTCAGCTCTGGCTGCTGTGTTTGTCTGAAAAGAGAATCAGCGCAAGGACAAGGAAAACCAAGACACATTTCAGCAAACAGAGTCCAGAAAAATGAAACAGGAAAAGATCGTTTTCACAGTATCAAAGAGAGTGAAAAAATCAGTTCAATCAAATACAAGTCATCAGAGGAAAAGGATGTGTGGCGAAAAGTACCACTCCTGCATTCATTTCAATAGAAAGGAGAAGACGAGTATTTTCCAAAATTAATGTTTTTCATATAGCGTATTTTACAGATTGATTTTTGTCAGGATGAATTAATTTCTCTATTCGTGATGTCAATCACAAGTTGCGAACAAAACGAACCATAACGAACCACGGAAGGAAGGTGGCAGGATGGTTAAGACGTTCGCCTGCCAACAAGTTAACCGTGAGGTTCTGGGTTCGATTCCCAGCCTCGCCCTTTCTTCCCAGTTTGACCAAAAAATCGAACTGTCCTTCAGATGAGACTATAAACCGAGGCCCCGTGTTCGAACGCATGCAGAACATCTTGCGCACACGTTAAATCCTGTTCCGCTTTTCGGAAGAGTAGGCCATTGTGTGCCGGTGGAAACAATGACAAAATTTACAAAACTGCATACACACGGGGACTAGATGTAAAAAAAAGCACATGAGTGCTATTCCATTATCCTCGATATAAAAGAATAAATAAATACATAAATAAATAAATAAAATAAATAGATATTTTCAGTTGTTTGGTTATTCATTATTGATGACAAAACATTTTGTATTATGCATTGTTATTAGATATCCGTTGTATTGAGCTAACTCGTTCATCTTTTATAAAGAACGTACCTAAAATAGTTGTCAAGTAACCTATTACTTCTTGGATTGGCGACTGAAATGTAGCAGTTGCCAGTTTGCCTTCTCCCTGACATGAACACCCGGATCCACAACAGAGCGGCTTGTCATGGAAAGAAACCTGTGCTGCTCCACGCTACTGCAGCCTCGCTGGTTGTCACGACTAGCATGATGGCCGAGTGGCTAAAGCAATAGGTTTCAATTCTTGATAGTCTTGAATCACAGTGTGATTACCGGCAGTGCTTTATCTGTAAAGGTTAGATGAGTTTCCGGATCCTGCTAGTCAATATATGTCCAGACTTGACAGAATCGAACCCTTCTCACACACATGAAATAAGCTTTAGGACGAACATCACAGAATCAGTAAACCAGGAAAGGAAGCCGGCACCAAGGATGCTAAGGAAAGAACTGGTTCCTAAAATGTCCTAGAATGGACACAACCTGACATGCCAGGTATGCTAGCAGCCACCCAGAAAAGATAGGAATGCTAATTCTTCACAATGTCTGCTGCAGCATATCAAGCAAGGATGGAAATGCAGATCCCTCACAATGTCTGCTGCAGCATATCAAGCAAGGATGGAAATGCAGATCCCTCACAATGTCTGCTGCAGCATATCAAACAAAGATGGCGATGCAGATCCCTCAAATGTCTGCTGCAGCATATCAAACAAAGATGGAAATGCAGATCCCTCACAATGTCTGCTGCAATCACCTAGTAAATATAGATAGAGAGATCCCTCATAAAGTCTGCTGCTGACATTCTGTCCACCTCATGACCACATCGGTCATCAGGGAACTGAGTGACTGACATCCTGAAAGTGGTCCGTTGACTGCAGAAGCAGGAACACGTCCATCCAGCAGCGGACCGGAGGCTTGCCCAGCATGTTGAGTCAGGCAGTAAGTCAGCCATCTGCTGCATAGAAGGAAACTGAAGGGAGAGCGGGACAGCAGAGTCTTCTTCAGACAGGAACCTTCTTTCTAGCAGCAAGTGCTGTGGCCCCTCGCTTCTCACATTCTGAACATAGCCAGGCCACATCCACACCATGACTTCTGAATAAGCTCCAGTTGTGAACAGAAGAGGAAGAGGTGGAGGAGGAAGAAGACAGAAGACGAATGAGGCTCACAAAGTATTATCTGCCTTTCAACAGCGGGTCATCACTCCATTTCCATAATATACACACTTATATTCATGCAGTTCTCACTTACTGTATCTACAATAATTATTTGAATGTTCTAATATTGTAGCATAACGTACATTTATAATCTCTATTTTTTACCAAAGAGAAGGGTTATTTATGCAAGTATTTTCAACATTTTGATTGTCTGAAAAAAAGTGCGCTTATTCTAATGAAAAGGTACAGGTGTTCCCGTAACCTATGCAGTCGTTGGGGAGCGAAGCGTCAGAACCCTCAACTTCTGAAAACCAGCATATTGAGGGCGGTGCCCATCTTCTCTCCCTTGCTGCTTTACCTTCTCTGTCCCTAAAGAGGGCAGGTACCCATTTACAGCTGGGTGAACCGAGGGGCTGTACTGAAGCCAAGGCACACGAAAGATCACCCGTCCACTAGGCAACCACGCACAACGCTGCTTAACCTTAGCTTGGGGAGAACGAGCGCTATGACCGCTGAGCTATCCCGTCCGCTTTTGCTAACAGACTATGGCATAATTGCCTGCAAGTAAAGCAAAAGAACCTTCTTACAATCTGTTCTATTGTGAGCGTGGTGACATTTTCCTGGTTCCGCATGCCGGGCGTTCCTGTCCTCACTGCCAACTGGCAAACAGAATGAAACTTCAAGTGACACCCCTAGCATTGCAGGAGGCCAACAGAAACATCATGCACAGCTAATTAAAAGTCCCTGTGTGTGTGGTGTGTGTGTGTGTGTGTGTGTGTGTGTGTGTGTGTGTGTGTGTGTTCGTCCCCATCCACCTTCCAGATACGTGTGGATATTCCCACACTAGTAAATATGTCTGTTTATGCTTGTTTGTATGGTTGTTTCTTTTGTTTGTTTTTTCCCATTCCTTTGCCAGAGCTCAGAGTGTCACCACATAGTGAGTTTTCTGTTTTGCGTATGCGACCGTTTTTGCCCAACATGAAGGTACATGCATTCCGACATGGGGGATGATCATCATATAAACACAACACCAGTTTAGATACGCTTTTTAAAATATAATCCAGGTCTACCTGCACGCAATGGCCTACTTTTCCAAAAGGCAGAACAGGTTCGAACGTGTGTGATATGTGTTCAGCGTGCGTTCGCACACTTAATCTGGGTTAATAGTCTCGTCTGAAGGATTTTGGGGAGAGTGGAGTCTGTGCTGATGTGAACCCCAGGAGAACGCTCCCCTCGAGTGCTGTTTGGATGGTGGCTCACACTGGAGCCATCAGATCACCAGCTCAGGGCTTAAACCACTAGGCTCCGCCCCCTCCCCCCCCCCCCCCCCCCCGAGTCTGTTCATAATATGATATTGAGTTCAGGCTGATTCTGCTGACAGTGGCCCGGAAAGATGTTCTTATCCTTCCCTCACCACCAACTGGCAAACAGAATGGAACTTCAAGTGACACCCGTAGCATTACAGGAGACTAACGTGAACATCATGCACAGGTAATTGATAGTCCGTCTGTGTGTGTGTGAGTGTGTGTGTGTGTGTGTGTGTGTGAGTGTGAGTATGTGAGTGTGTGTGCGTGAACATACCCAGCATGCATCCACAGCCCCAACAAAACGGAACTGAACAGACCATAGAGTCGCCATTACAAGGAAACAACACACTGGCTTTTGTTGTTGTTTCTTCACTTTCTAAAGGGACTGGTACCGAGTGGTTAAGAACCGTTCCACTCCAATCTCATGGTCCATGAAGTCGTGAATTTGAATCTTAGATGCGTCTGGTGAATTAAGGGTGGGTATTTTTTTTGTATTTTTTTTGCCATAGAAAACTGCTGGGCATATCCTGGAGAGAACGAAAGACCAATGACTTTGTCAAGAGCCAAATAACACGGCTGGCAGGTCCACAGGAACGCCTTCTCACCATCGTCAAGAAGAAAAAGCTGACATGGTTCGGCCACGTCACCCGCCACAACACTCTGCCAAAAACAGTACTGCAGGGAACACTTGAAGGTGGCAGAAAGAGGGGAAGACAGAACAAGTCATGGATGGACAACATCAGAGAATGGACCAAGATGAATGACTCGGCACTACTGCGCAGAGCCGACGACCGAGATGGATGGAGGAGGCTTACCACGTTGTCTTTTGTGTCTCCACCACGACCGCCAAGGTCACGGAACTGATGATGATGATGATGATGATGATGATGATGATGATGATGATGATGATGATGATGATGATTGTTTCGATATCCTATGTCAACTTCAGGTGCAGACCTGCCAGTGCCTTAGTTACATTCGTGTATATACACATGCAGAAGAGCAAAAATATATGCCTCAGAAAGAAAAAATCCCAGCACATTACTCCTCTCTTGCAATCTCTCCACTGGCTACCTGTGCCACAGAGAGTAAACTATAAGATCAGTACCCTCTGTCATAAATGTCTCCACACAACAGCACCTTCCTACCTCTGTAAATGTCTTCACCTGTACACTCCTCGCTCCCTCAACTCTGCTGCAGATACCTTGTGCTTAAGAATATCTAGATTCAACCAGTTCATGGTTGGCTGTCGCTCTTTTTCTGTTTCTGGTCCATCGATCTGGAATGACCTCCCTCTCTCCCTTCGCTAAAAGCCTACTTATGACGCTTTTAAATCCGGCCTCAAGACACATTTATTTCAAACCTAAGATTCTCCCCTCTTGTTCTATCTCATTTCTGTCCCTGCCTTCAACAGTCAAAATCCTCATCACCCTTCCGGAGTATACAACCGTTATGTGCGTGCGTGCGTGCATGCGCGTGCGCGTGTGTATGTGCATGCGTGTGTGTGTGTGTTTGTGTTTGTGTGTGTGCATGCGTGTGAGTGTATGTGTGTGTATACGTATGAATTCGTAAAAACTATTGATTGTAACTAGTTGCATGTGAAAGAGTAGGATGAATGGAAGCGCTTTGATTTGCTTTTGGAAGATTAGCGCTGTACATGTAATATTCTTGTTCTTAAAGATGCTTAATTCATGTCAGTGTTCAAAGGGTTACAGAAATATGAACATATCCAGCATGCATCCACTGCCACAAAAACGGTCGCATACGCAAAAGCTCACCATTGGTGAACCTCGGAGCTCTAGCCGAGGAACGAAAACAAAGTACTGGTATTGTGCATATTTACTCAGTCACTTTGATAATTACCTTCCTGGTGTTTGTGTTTGGAATCTATGAAGCATTGTTTGTGTAATTGAAACAGTGAAACGAGCCGTGTTTTAAACTATTTTCCTGGTTTCTTTTCCTTATAGTATCAATAGCCGTCTCCTGACACAGAGTTTTGTGTTAACAAATCTTATAGTTGTTTAACCGGCAGGGGTGGAGAAAGCTGGTCACAAACTCTTCAGTGGTGCCCAAATATGGCATAGGTGAAGGCGAAAAAAAAACTTGTTTATCCTTCCTACGAAACTGATGATCATGAACCCAGTGTTGTGAGAGTAACGAACATAATGTTGTAAAAGCAGTCGATAGAGTGGCATAGACGATGTGTCCGCGGAAATGGCGGTGACTACGGTTGTGATTTTCTGCATGGGTGTCTTGGTATTTGCAGGTCAGTGTTTTCTGAGTATAAGAACTGCTCCTGGTCCCCTTGCCTCACTGTCTGCTAGGTTCTGTGTGGTCAGCTAGCTGTGGACAACGACGTTGTTGCTGTGTCTAATAAACATGATCTAGGGAAATGTGGGGATGGGTTCAGTTCTGTGGGGATTTTTCATTTCACCCCTCATGCCATTCTCTCTCTCTGTGTCTCTCTCTCCGTCTCTCTGTCTCTCCCTGTCTCTCTTTTTATCTCTCTGTAACACACAAACACACACACACAACACACACACACACACACACCACACACACACACACACACAACACACACACAACACACACACACACACACACACACGAGTCCCCCCTATATTTAAACTCCTGTTAGTTGTAGTTGAGTTTCACTGTTTGATTCATGATTTTTTTTTTTGTTTTGCTTTGCATTTACATTCACTACAAGTAACATTTTTATATCGATCTGTTTGCTGTTACTTGCATTACTAGGGTTGTTATAATTCCACAATTCACCATTATCACATTTCGTGGTTTTAAACTACCTAATGTTATATATCAAACTGAAACTCACACACACATACACACACACTTGACTTGACACTCTTAAATTAGTCCATGTACATAGCTTTCGCTTTAAAAAAAAAGGTGTGTAATATCTACTTAATGTGAACAGATGTAAACTTGAAGGCCAACAAACACACACACACACTCACAAACAGACACGCGCGCGCGCACGCACACACACAAATACAGACATACACGCTTTATTTTGTCTAATATCCCTGAATGTGAAAAGACGGTACATCAGAGAAGATGCCTATGTTTATAAATGCAAAGTGGTAGGGTCTTATTTCGAGGTCTTTTGATAGTGACATTTTTCTTTTGTTCTAGGTATACTGTCAGTGACATTTTTCTTTTGTTCTAGGTATACTGTCAGTGACATTTTTCTCTTGTTCTATGTATACTGTCAGTGACATTTTTCTCTTGTTCTAGGTATACTGTCAGTGACATTTTTCTCTTGTTCTAGGTATACTGTCAGTGACATTTTTCTCTTGTTCTAGGTATACTGTCAGTGACATTTTTCTCTTGTTCTAGGTATACTGTCAGTGACATTTTTCTCTTGTTCTAGGTATACTGTCAGTGACATTGTTCTCTTGTGCTAGGTATACTGTCAGTGACATTTTTCTTTTGTGCTAGGTATACTGTCAGTGACATTTTTCTCTTGTTCTAGGTATACTGTCAGTGACATTTTTCTCTTGTGCTAGGTTTATTGCCTGAATGAACAATTCAGTAGACTGGCGCCTGACCACCTACCCAGTTTACGGTGGGATTCACGCTGTGCATGTTTTGCTTTTCCACCTGGTGTTCTAAAGTCAGACCACCAAACTAGTGACCTTCCGTCCGTCGATGGTTCTTATCTTTGTAATTTTTCAGCTGTGGCTACAATACCGATCATTCTTCATCAAACATTTGTTGCTCGAACTGTAACACTAAAACAACAGCTACTGCAAGTGGTAGAAATCACAAAACTATGAACAAAAGCTCAGAGACACTAAAGGTAAAAGTAAAGGTATCCCATAAGCTGTGTGGTCGTAGGGGAGCGAGGCGACAGAGACCTCACTTCTCTAGGGGCCAGCATATTGAGGGCGGCGCCCATCTCCTCTCCCTCGCTGCTTTACCTTCCCTGAACCCTAAAGAGGCAGGTACCCATTTACAGCTGGATGAACTGAAGCCAAGGCGCGCAAACGGTCACCCAGCCAAGTGGTAACCACGCTTGATGCTGCTTAACCTTGGCTGGAGGAAAGCGAGTGCTCCGACCACTGAGCTGTACAGTCACCCCAGTGACACTAAGGAGATCATCATGCGATTGAATGAAGCAAATACGTGTATACACTCACGGGTTTGTCTCTCATTTCAGAGGGAATACGCATCAAACAATGCAGCAACAGCAAGTGGCTGGAGATAGCAGAAAACAGCAGTGCACCCACCCCCATCACCTGTGAGGGCTTCTCTGCAGAAAACACCACCATCTGGACGCTGACAGCTCACGGGGTGCCACAGGGCAACTACTCCTGTGGTCCTGGCAGTCAGCAGTGTGCCTCCACAGACACTGACGTCATAATCAGCTGGACAGGTCAGGGGTCACAGGGGTCTAGTGAGCTGACTATTGTTGGAGATCACAGGCAGAAGGCGGGCAATGGCACAGTGTCCTGCAGGCTGTCAGGGGCCGAGGAGGTGGCTGAATGCCGCGTCAATGTCATTAGTAAGTTGGGTCAGTCTGCCCGTGTCTGCCCGTCTGCCTGCCCGCCTGCCGGCTTGTCTGCATGTCTGCTTGTGTGTGTGTGTGTTGTGTGTGTGTGTGGTGTGTGTGTGTGTGTGTGTGTGTGTGTGTGTGTGTGTGTGTGTGTGTGTGTGATATGTATTTTATTTATTTATGTATTCATTTATTTCGAGGATAACGGAATAAACACTCTTATGCTTTTTTCTTTTACATCCAGTTCCCATGTTTATGCAGTTTTATAAATATTGTCATCCGTTCGCAACGGCGCACAATGGCCTAATCTTCCCAAAAGCAGAACAGGTTTGCACAAGATGTTCTGTGTGCATTCGCACACGGGACCTCGGTTTAGATCTCATCCGAAGGATGCACACAGAGAGAGAGAGATCGAGAGAGAGAGAGATCGAGAGAGAGAGAGAGAGAGAGAGAGAGAGAGAGAGAGAGAGAGAGAGAGAGAGAGAGAGAGAGAAGAGAGAGATCAAACGATCGATCGATCATTCTTTGACTTCTATCATTAGATTGCGAAGGAGGCTCTGAATACAACACGTTTATATGGGGTAAGGTCCAAGCACAATGATCTTGGTACAGATGCAGAGTATGCAGAGCACCTTCCTACCTCTGTGAATGTCTTCACCTGTACACTCCTTCTCGTTCCCTCCGCTTTGCTGCAGATACCCTGTGCCTACGAAATCCTAGTATCATCCACTCCACCGTTGGCCGTCGCTCTTTCTCTGTTTCTGGTCCATCAATCTGGGATGACCACCTTCTCTCCCTTCGCGAGAAGCCTACTTACACTTTTAAATCCGGCCTCAAGACATACCTATTTCAAACCTAAGACTTTCCCCCATTGTTTCATCTCATAATTATCTGTCCTTGCTTTCAATGGCCAAAGTTCCCATCACCTTGCTGAAGCATATAGCCTGTGTGTGTGTGTGTGTGTGTGTGTGTGTGGTGTGTTGTGTGTGTGTGTGTGTATGTGTGTGTGTGTGTGTGTGTGGTGTGTGTGTGCGCGCGCGTGCGTTTGTGTGTATTTGAATTTGTTAAACTGTTAATCATTGTTGGTTTCATGTGTGTGAGGGGAATGATTGCAAGCGCTTTGATTTGTTGTTGTTCTTTTGACAAGATATAGGGCTATATAAATTCCATTTATCATCATCATCATCATCATCATCATCATCATCATCATCATCATCATCATCATTATTATTATTATTATTATTATTATTATTATTATTATTATTATTATTATTATTATTATTATTATTATTATTATTATTATTATTATTATTATTATCATTGTTGTTGTTGTTGTGTGAATAGGAGAACTAATGCCCTTCCACATCTCCCATAACAGCTGTACATGTTTGTTTTGTATGAATACGTTGATGTTGACTTTGCACTTGGCTACCAAAGAGACATCAGGGGAATAAAACCGTTTCTTTGATGTTCTCACCGAGAAGTGTTCCAAACATCAACACAATAGAGATGATGAAACCATCTCTTTGCAATTCTCACCGAGAAGTGTTCCAAACATCAACACAATAGAGATGATGAAACCATCTCTTTGCAATTCTCACCGAAAAGTGTTCCAAACATAAACGCAATAGAGATGATGAAACCATCTCTTTGCAATTCTCACCGAGAAGTTTTCCAAACATAAACACAATAGAGATGATGAAACCATCTCTTTGCAATTCTCTCCGTGAAGTGTTCCAAACATCAAACACAATAGAGATGATGAAACCATCTCTTTGCTATTCCCTCCGAAAAGTGTTCCAAACACAAAAGAGATGATGAAAACGTTTCTTTGCCATTCTCTCGAAAAGTGTTCCAAAAGTTACTCTGCACTAATCCCTGAGAAATGTGACAAAAGCTTTTTTTCACATGTACTGAACAATTGTGATAAAATGATAGTTTGCACTTGTCTCTGAGAAGTGTGATAAACGTTAGTTTGCACTGGTCTCTAAGAAGTGTGATAAATGATAGTTTGCACTGGTCTCTAAGAAGTGTGATAAAATGATAGTTTGCACTTGTCTCTAAGAACTCTAAGTGTGCCAGTGGGAACAGATGACAGAATTCACAAACCCGTATACACACGGGAATTGGATGGAAAAAAACCACATTGGTACTTATTCTATTATCCTCGATATAAAAGAATAAAATATTTTTTTTAAATAAAAAGAAGTGTGATAAATGATAGTTTGCACTGGTCTCTGAGAAGTGTATATAAATGATAGTTAGCACTTGTCTCTGAGAAGCGTGAAAAATGATAGTTAGCACTTGTCTCTGAGAAGTGTGAAAAATGATAGTTAGCACTTGTCTCTGAGAAGTGTGAAAAAGGATAGTTAGCACTTGTCTCTGAGAAGTGTGAAAAAGGATAGTTAGCACTTGTCTCTGAGAAGTGTGAAAAATGATAGTTAGCACTTGTCTCTGAGAAGTGTATATAAATGATAGTTAGCACTTGTCTCTGAGAAGTGTGAAAAATGATAGTTAGCACTTGTCTCTAGGAAGTGTGATAATTATGATAGTTTTGTTTGCACTTGTCTCTGAGAAGTATGATGAATATTATCTTGCATTTGTCTCTGGGAAGTGAGATAAATATTATCTTGCATTTGTCTCTGAGAAGTGTGATAAACATTATCTTGCACTTGTGCTCTCAGAAGAGTGTTAAATATTATCTTGCACTTGTCTCTCGTGGTCAGGTCAGAGACTCTCTCTGCTACTGGTAACCATGTAACCCAGTACCACCTGCCACATGTGGGGAGTAAACCCAACCAAAAAATCCGACCTGGAGAGGGATGGGCTCCGCCAGGTTTGATTTGCCCAAGATACACCAATGACAAAGACAGCCAGAATCTCCATACCGGATCAGGGTGTGGCATGCAGCTTTGTGGGCAACCATGAACTTGTACAGCATCAATGCAAACCTGATCAGAGTCATCAAACAGCTGTACAGCGAGGCCACCAGTGCAGTGTACTACAACAACAACATTGGAGAATGGTTTCGAACAACAGTTGGAGTAAGGCAGGGCTGTCTACTCTCACCCACTCTTTTCAACATCTTCCTTGAGAGAATCATGGCTGATGCACTGGAACATCATGAAGGATCAGTCAGCATTGGTGGCAGAACGATCACAAACCTCCGCTTCGCAGATGACATTGATGGAATAGCAGGAGCAGAAAAAGAGCTTGCCAGCCTAACAGAACACTTGGATAAGGCCTCCAAAACATACGGCATGGAAATCAGTGCAGAGAAGACCAAACTGATGACTAATAACACCAACGGCATTAGCATTGATATCAGGGTTAATGACCAGAAGCTGGAAACAGTTCAAAGCTTCAAGTACCTGGGAGCCATTGTATCCGACCAGGGATCCAAGCCAGAAGTAGTATGCAGGACTGCACAGACAATAACAGCTTTGTCAAAACTAAACACCATCTGGAGAGATAAGAATATCTCACTTATCTCCAAGATCAGACTAATGCGCTCCCTTGTCATATCCATATTTCTGTATGCCTGTGAATCATGGACCCTGACTGCAGATTTGGAGAGAAGAGTACAGGCAGTGGAGTGAGATGCTTTCGGAGACTCCTTGGCATCTCCTACAAAGACCACATAAGCAACGAAAGCGTGCATAACAGAATCCAGCAAACCATTGGACCCTATGAGAACCTTCTAACGATCGTGAAAAAGCGTAAACTTAAGTGGTATGGGCATGTCACAAGATCCCAAGGAATTACAAAGACAGTTTTGCAAGGCACTGTCCAAGGAGGAAGAAGAAGAGGCAGACCAAGGAAGAGCTGGGAGGATAACATCAGTGAATGGACAGGCCTAGAACTCAACAAAACACTGAGAAAGGCAGAACAGAGAGAAAAATGGAGGGAACTGGTTGCTGAGTCTTTGAGGGTGCCCCCACGGTCGTCAGACTACGGGACAGATAGATAGATAGAGACTTGTCTCTGGGAAGTGTAATAAATATTATCTTGCACTTGTTGTTCCTCGCTTTAACGTCCTCCCACTTTAAGGGATATCAGACGATAGGGAAAAAGGATTATGAGAAAGGGGGAGCAAAAGGCGAGAAGTATAACAATAACAATAACAATAACAATAATTTTAATTCAGTTTTTGCAGGCCATGTGGCCCATAGGAACAACAGTTAATCATATACTTTCATCCTTACTTCTGATATCTAAACATTTAGTAAGAAATAATCCAACTTTAAACATCAAACTAGGTTTAGTGTTCATACAAAGAAGCTGCACTTTCAGATTCGATGGAAATCTGTAATAATACAGAGGAATACATATTCTTCGCAATACAGCATATTTTGGGCATACAAGTAAAAAGTGACAAACAGCTTCAATTTGTTGGCCATCACACTGAGAGCAGAATGGATCAGTAATCGGTTTGCCATAACGTGAAATTCCATTTAAAGGTAATCTGTTTGACCTCAGTAAACATATAGCTCTACGGTATTCTAAAGATTCTACTTCACATACATAATTTGCTCTACAAATAATCGGGTGATAATCTAAGTAGTCAGGGTATGCTGATAGTGAGTCATGCCATTTTTGTTGGTACACATCTTGTATTCGAATTTGGAATTCTTTCATGAAGGATGAAGAATTACCACAATTTTGCATTGTCCAAACATAACCAAATCCGTGGGTGCATAAAATCTTTCTAACATGTGTTACCCAATTTACAAAGAAAGGTGGTAGGTTTTATACTCTTTTTGTAGATTTTTCCAAAGCATTTGACAGTGTTGACAGAATAAAACTTTTATTTCTGCTGCTGCAAAAAGGAATCCATGATAAAATGTTCATGACGCTGCAAAGCATGTACAAAAGTGTGAAGGCAGCTGTGAGAGTCGGGGCTCACATTACTGAATATTTGATTGTATTTCTGGTGTCAGACAAGGTTGTATGTTGAGTCCCCTATTATTTTCGATTTTTATTTCTGAACTAGAATCAGATCTCACTGGATCAGATACTCAAGGCATAGATGTATTTTCTGAACCACTCGGCATACTCTTACTTATGTATGCAGATGATATTGCTTTAGGCGAGAAGTATGTGTATGAATAAGTATGTGCAAGTTCAAGTGCATACATAGAACTTGTCTGTAAAGAAGTGTGATAAATATTATCTTGCACTTGTCTGTGAAGAAGTGTAATAAATATTATCTTGCACTTGTCTATGAAGAGGTGTGTTAAATATTATCTTGCACTTGCCTGTGAAGAAGTGTGATAAATATTATCTTGCACTAGTCTCTGGGAAGAGTGAAAAATATTATCTTGCACTTATCTCTGAGAAGTATGATAAATATTATCTTGCACTTGTGTCTGAGAAGTGTGATAAATATTATCTTGCACTTGTCTGTGATGAAGAGTGATAAATATCATATTGCACTTGTCTGTGGGAAGTATGATACTATTATCTTGCACTTGTCTCTGGGAAGTGTGATAAATATTATCTTGCACTTGTCTATGGGAAGTATGATAATATTATCTTGAACTTGTCTGTGATGAAGAGTGATAAATATTTTCTTGCACTTGTCTCTGGGAAGTATGATAATATTACCTTGCACTTGTCTGTGATGAAGAGTGATAAATATTATCTTGCACTTGTCTCTGGGAAGGATGATAATATTATCTTGCACTTGTCTGTGATGGAGAATAATAAATACCATATTGCACTTGTCTGTGGGAAGTATGATAATATTATCTTGCACTTATCTCTGAGAAGTATGATAAATATTATCTTGCACTTGTCTCTGGGAAGTATGATAATATTACCTTGCACTTGTCTGTGATGAAGAGTGATAAATATTATATTGCACTTGTCTCTGGGAAGTATGATAATATTATCTTGAACTTGTCTGTGATGAAGAGTGATAAATATTATATTGCACTTGTCTCTGGGAAGTATGATAATATTATCTTGCACTTGTCTGTGAAGAAGTGTGATAATGTTATCTTGCACTTGTGTCTGTGAAGTTTGATAAATATTATCTTGGACTTGTCTTTGAGAAGTGTGATAAATATTATCTTGCATTTATCTCTGGGAAGTATGATAAATATTATCTTGGACTTGTCTTTGAGAAGTGTGATAAATATTATCTTGCATTTATCTCTGGGAAGTATGATAATATCATCTTGCATTTGTCTGCAAAACTCGTGATGCTTAAAGTGACATTAGGCTTTTCTGCAAAACGTACGGTACGAAAGTTACTCTTTGCACTTGTCTGCTAAAAACGTAATGCTATATTTTATCAGCCACATGGGCGTAGTGGTTACCCCCCTTCGGTTACGGACTGGAAGGTCGCAGGTTCGAATCCCATAAGAGTCATTGATATGTTTTGGACTCTGGCTGGCTCCTACCCAGGGTGAGTTCACATTAGGAAGACTGGGACCATACAGTCGAGCTCCATCCTATTTACCGATGTGAATTTGAGAGTGTTGCTCAAATTACCTGACCAACACAGCAGGTGTCTAAATCTCTCGGGGCCCAGTTGACGCCGGGATATATCATGATAGGAAGCAGTCTCAAATTACACACGTTTTCCTAGCAGCAGCATTACTCCATCCTCATCATGACTGATCATCATGCAATCAAAAAGATGTCTCTGATTCGGTGGTCCGAGTTGCTCTAGTCTCTTGGTGACGTCAGCTTCGCTTTTCCCCATACACTTCTGTGCCTGTGGTGAGTTTGCATCTTCGGGGTTGGAGGTTTCCGGGAGAGGGTCGTTAGAGGGACTTTGTGGGGGTCGCTACTTCGGGTGGGCATCTCATTAGGTCTGGCTCCGAGACTGAGCTGTTGCTGTCGTCAGTAGGGGGCTTAGTAGATGGTGTTCTGCGTATGTCAGCTTAGAACAAACACCACTGAACACCACCAGCAGCGTAGGGCCTATCTGGCGTGTGGCCCTGTGGCGACCGGACATTAACAGGCTCCCTGTGGACTTCCGACCCTGAGTATACAATACAACAAGACTGAGCATGACTGGGTCGGAGAGACTGGAATAAGTGGCGTGGGAACAGCTTCACAGAGTACGAGGCAGCAAAAGTGCTACTTTGGGCTTGTCTGCAAAACACGGGATGCTATAATTGTTAGGTTGCGTTAATTGCACTTGTACGCTAAATATGTGATATATAATGTTAGTTTGTACTTACTTTGTGGAAGTGTGATATACCCTACCATGCAATTGTTTAAAACGTATGCCTTTTCCAAATATTTAAAATGTTTACGCATCAACTTCAAAAGAACGGTTTAATCCTTTAAGTGTTTTCAGTTGTTAACATACCTTTTCTTTGCTTTTTTATTTTCATTTTATTCTTTTACATCGAGGATAATGGAAAAAGCACTTATGTTTATTTATTTATTTATTATTTTATATCGAGGATAATACAATAAGCACTCATGTGCTTTTTTACTCCAATCCCCGTGTGTATGCGGTTTTGTAAATTTTGTCATCTGTTTCCACCGGGCACACAATGGCCTACTCTTCCGAAAAGCGGAACAGGATTTAACGTGTGCGCAAGATGTTCTGCGTGCGTTCGCACACGGAACCTCGGTTTATAGTCTCATCCGAAGGATTTTTTACAGCCAGTCCCCGTGTGTATGCGGTTTTGTCAATTTTGTCATCTGTTCCCACCGGCGCACAATGGCATACTCTTACAAAAAGCGGAACAGGATTTAAAGCAGAACAGGATTTCACGTGTGCGCAAGATGCTCTGCGTGCGTTCGCACACAGGGCCTCGGTTTATAGTCTCATCAGAAGGACTTGGGGGGATAGTGGAGTGGGCACTGATGTTAACTCCAGGGAAAAATATCCCCTTGAACGGGAATAGAACCCGGCTCGTCAGATTGCAAGCGAAATGTTCTAACCACTAGGCTATCCCGTCCTCCGATCTGTTTAGCGTTCATCTGTTTAGCCTGTATGGTTATGGATATGTAATGGCTTAAATCTTCCAAGCACAGGAATGGGTACATTAAATCTTCCAAGCACAGGAATGCGTACATTAAAGGTCTCTAGCACAGGAATGGGTACATTAAATCTTCCAAGCACAGGAATGCGTACATTAAATCTTCCAAGCACAGGAATGGGTACATTAAGTCTTCCAAGCACAGGAATGGGTACATTAAATCTTCCAAGCACAGGAATGGGTACATTAAATCTTCCAAGCACAGGAATGGGTACATTAAATCTTCCAAGCACAGGAATGGGTACATTAAGTCTTCCAAGCACAGGAATGGGTACATTATAGGTTTCTAGCACAGGAATGGGTTAGCAGCGTGCCAAGTGGCCTATCATTGTTTTGTTTCCATGTTGTAGGTATTTCAAGTTGCTACATATTATTCTTTTGTCCCTTTTAGTTTCAGCAAGTGGTTTGTTGTCCTTTTCTAACTCTAAAGATAACTATCATCTCTTAGGTTCAGCTATCGTGCAGCGGTGTGGAATCGCCATCTCCAAGGAAGCCTGGGAAGTGTCGGGCATCTGTTGGTATCACAGTGCTTACTCCTCCAATGAAACCTACACCTGTGCGTGGTACCGTCACCTGGAAGGACAGGTAGGGCTATACAATACGATGAAAGGTCATAGCACAGGTATGGGGAGGCAGGGCAATAAAATAAACATATTACAGCGATGGGTATGTAGTACGATGAAATGTACATAGCACAGGTATGGGTAGGCAGTGCAATGAAGGACACATAGCACAGGTATGCAATACAATGAAGTAAACATATTACAGCTATGGGTAGGCAGTGCAATGATGGGCACATAGCACAGGTATGGGTAGGCAGCGCAATGATGGGCACATAGCACAGGTATGGGTAGGCAGTGCAATGATGGGCACATAGCACAGGTATGGGTAAGCAGTGCACTGATCGGTGGTCTAGAGGTAACGCGCCTGTCTAGAAAGCGAAAAGTCCGGGTCGGGTGTGTGCGTGGTTCGTACCCCGTTTGGGCCCGAAATTTTCCCCCATCCATTAGACCATGAGTGGTGGTCTGGGCGCTAGTCTTTCGGATGAGACGATAAACCGAGGTCCCGTGTGTTACACAAAATTTTCAGCGCACGTAAAAGAACCCACGGCAACAAGAGAGTTGTCCTTGGCAAAATTCTTAGAAAAAAGCCACTCTGATGGGGAAACAAATACACCCCGACCAAAAAAAAAAAAAAAAAGAAAACAGGGGCCGCCTTTGGGCGACGGCCCCTCGGAGAGCCCCCAAAATTTTCACGCAGAGAAACCGTATTTAAAAGGGGAAAATAAAATTAAAACTTAAAAAAAAATTTTAAATAGCACAGGTATGGGAGGCATGCAATGATGGGCACTACACGAAATGCAAAACAATGAAGAAAACAAATACAGCATGGGTGGCGTGCAATGAGGGGGCAAAAAGCACAGGTAGGGGGTTTTCCCGTTCCGAAAAATTTCCTGGTCCCAACCCCCCGGGGTCGTGGGGGGCCGCATGGTGGACGAAGGGTGGACCCCCTGGCCCCTTACACGGTCGTGGCGGTGCCTGGGACACGAATCCTCCCCGTCCAATCACGGATGTCGTCCCCCCCTTTTCCCTCTTCTCCCCCGTCTTCTCTTTCCCCTGGCTTTCCTTGCGGGAGGGTCTTTGCAAGTCCTCTGAGCGTGTTACTGCCCATACCATCTGATTTCCTCTTTTTTTCGCCGTGGTCGTGGGTTTTCACATCCCCCACCTGTTGAGTGATCATTCCCCGGACTTATTGTTGGTGACAGGGTCCTTGTTGAGTGCCGGGACCTTCTGAGCATCTCATTTACTGCTTGGATCCCCCCTTGGGGTCTGCGTTCTGTCCATGCCTCACATGCAAAAAGCATGATTGAGTGACTACGCGTTTAGTAATTTTACCTTTGGGGTTCCGAGGGGGATTTTCGCCTTCCATATGGCTTCATCTTGCCATTGCTGCTCGTTTTTGCCGCTCTTGCTAGGATTTCGGTCTTCGTACCCCCCTCACTTATGAAGGCCCAAGGTACAAAATTTTCAACTTCTCCTGTTCTTTTCCGTTTAAATGACTTGGGTGTTTGGGCTGGGCACTTTTTGACATGATTTGGTTTTTCTGGGGCCGATTTCCAGCCGATCGTGAGGATATTGGGTCCATTTTGCTTCATAGGGGGGCCATTTTTCCCTCTCATTTCCCCAGACGTAAATTCATCGGCAAACCTGGGGTTTTGGTGATTTTCGCCCTCCAATTTGACTGTGCCTGTGGGGTTTTCCCAAAGGCGTCAGTCATATGCGTTCGAGAAAATGTTAAATAGTGTCGCGAAGCAACCCCCTTGGGACCCCAACTGAGGTACAAAACCTTTCCCCCAACCTTTCCTGTACGGTACTGCACTGGGGGGCCTTTGAGTAGAGTTCCTTATGGGTGGATCCTTCGGGCCCATTTGAATTTGTTCAGGGGCCCCACAGAGCCATGCCATACTCTTCGAAGGCCTTTTTAAAAATCAATTGAAGACGGAAAATGTCTTGTTGATGCGGGGCTGTATTTCCCCCACAGAACCCTCGGGTTAAATATCGTTTCTTGGTGCTTCTTTTGGGCGAAACCCGGGCCTCCTTCGCGATGACTCTTCTGCCTTTGGTTTCACCTGTTTCAGATCACTTTCAGCATACTTTACGGGCTGATTTTATGAGGCGTTTGCCGAGTTTTGGCACTGCGGGAAATTTTCCTTTCTTGGGGAGATGAGAGAGTGTTGGGCCCAGTGTACCACTCTGGGGGCTGCCAGATCTTTTTGCAGATACTTGAAAGGGTGTCTGCACTGCTCTCCCCCGTTTTGGGATCAGCTCTGCTGGATTTGTCGTTCCTCTTTTTTCCTTTCTTCAGCATCTAATTGCTCTTCTACTTCCCGCGTAAAATTTGGGAAGTTGTCTTTTTTCATGAGGTTTGGCTTGAAAGTCCCGGGGGGGGTCGCCAGCTCTGATATGAAATTTTGGGAACATATTTTTTTCCATCTGCCAACGTTTTTCCTTTTTTTTCTTTTTGGCAATTCCCTTCTTTGTCCTGGATTTACTGACTTTTCCCTGTTTCTGTTTGGGCTTTTTCACAATTTTTGGGTAGCTCTTTCTATTTTCTTTGTCACTCTTTTTTTTCAAATTTCGTACATTGTTTCTCATCCATTCCCCCTTGGGTCTTCCCTCGCTCCCTATCTTCTTTTTTACTTCTTACCAACTGCTCCTGTAGTGTTCTTGCCTTCTTCAGGCCGCTTTTGTCAAACCATATTCAAGTTTCATCTGTACCCGAGGGTTTTTTCGGCGATGTTTCCAAAGAAGTACTTCTGTCTCAGCCCTCACTGTGTAAAAATGGTGGGCATCGTTCGGCATCTTTTTCAATGCCCAGCAGTGGTGCGAATTTCCCCCATTGTTGCTTGGAAGGACTTTTGGCGATGGTGGGGGGGCCTTCATTTTTTTCCAGGTTGGAACTTTAGTCTGGAGTTCTTTTTTCTTTTTGGGGCTTCTCAAACGACTCAAAGTTCAGGACACGAGGTCTGATCGCGCCCATGTCTGCACCAGAATGCCTCGCTTGCTCTGTTGATGCCCGATCAAACCGGTTCTGCACCCAAGTAGTCAATCTGGTTGTGATGGATCCCCTTGGGGCGCCATTCCAGCGTCGGGGTGCCTTGTGTTCCCAAGGTTTTTTGGGGAGCACCCCGTGTCGTTTTAAAACGGGGAAATTCCAGTAGTTTGGAGTCCTCGCCTTTTGGGGATCGCATTTCAGAAAGGCCGCAGAATTTGCTCCAGTCTTTCGTGCGTCCCGCCACCTTTGGCGTTCCACTCCCGGTGATCAAGATGTCTTTCTTGTCATCTTATCATGAATGCCCTTTAGTTTGGGTTTTAGAATTCCCACGACTTTATCATCGTGACCTTGTTGGGCGAGGCTTGAATCACGTGATTTTGAATGGGGCGCCCGAGGGGAGGGGCCCTAACCGGGGTTTACTGGTATTCCTATTTCCGAGTTCTTTATTTCTTTTTTACAAGCAGCCTACCCATTGATATGCTGTCCTTCTCCCCCCCCCTATAGTAAGCATATACCCCCGTCAGTTGGGTCACCGTGCTCTTTCCACTGACCTCCAGAGACCAAACCCAAGCCAGTGACCGTCCACTCGTATATCATTTTGGAGTTTCCCCGTTTGGGGGCCCGACCGAGTTCCTGTTTCGATGGTGGTTTCCCCCCTCTGATTAGTTGTAGGGGCCACCAGTACACACTTGGGGCCTCCGCCCGGCGGGAGACGGGAAAGGGGCGGTCCTTTTTACCCGGGCGGGGGACCGATCCGGATATTCTTTTTTTCGTCCGTTTCATTTAGCGGTCTTTTGGGGAAAATAGCCTGCGGCCCAGGTATGGGTAGCAGTGCAAAGAGGGCAACTAGCACAGGTTGGGGAGGGAGGCAATGATGGGCACAAACACAGGTATGCAATACAACAAGTAAAAACCCAGCACAGTACAGGTGGTATGGGAGCTTACAGTTTACCGCGGTAAAAGGAAGTGCAAACGTTAATTTTTTTTTAATGTCCCTCGCACACAGATGTAAAGGGGGTGGTGATGTATGTGATGGTTGTTTTTGGTGTGGGTGTTTTAAGTGTGTGTGTACGTGCGTGCCTTGCGTTGGTTATGTGTGTGTGAGAGAGTACTTACGCTTTTTATGTTTTGTTGTGATGGCACATTTTAGCAGGATTTAATGGTGCGTTTGTGTTGTGTTTGCGTGTGTGTATTTACTTTTGGGGGGTTTTATAGCATTCGGAATTTTTTTACGTCAAGTAAATTTCAAGTCTTCAAATGTCGTGTATTTGGGGGACACACAGGGTTTCATAGTACCTTATTTATTTTTCCTTTTTATCCTTTTTTCAAAAAAAGCTTCCAAAACCATGCCTTTATGTAGGGTGTATTGCGACATCTCGAGATTACCCGACCACCGTCCCCCCGGGGAAAACGAAGTGAACAGCTGGGCCCGACATTATAACGGTTCCCTCTCGCCCCCCCCCCCCCCCCCCCGCCACAAGGCGGAACATATGTCTAACCCGCCCCCTTTTTCCCTGGGCCCCTCAACACCCCTGCGGGAAAAAAACACTCTGGGGTAGTATTACATTTCTTCACTCTGTGTATCATTCTTTCTCCCAAAAAATGTGAGTACTTTCTCAAAGAAATGTTACTGAACATGGTATCAAACCCCAAGGGGCAAGGTTTGTACCTCGTCAAAAAAAATTTCCAATAGTTAGGAGAGTAATAAAAAATTGCACTTATGAATATTCAGGGATTTGTACATGTCGCGCCAAAAAGTGTGTACTTGCACCAAAAAAAGCACATTGGCCTGCATTATACTGATTTTTAAAAATTGAGGGGGAATAAAAATCATCTTGAGAGGCAGTTTCAATTTTCTTTGAAACGCGCTGAAAAAAGTTTTCCCTTCTGGGAACGGAGGTTTATACAAAACTGAAGTCATTTTAAGTGTCCTGCTATTTTTTGATATAGTTTTAAGTAACTGGACTTGGTATTTGAAACTATAGATTTATCACGTCAAGAGACACTTGTTTTCATATATATATAATATATATATATATATATAGATATATATATATATATATATATATATATATATTATATATATATATATTATATATATATATATATATATATATATATTTGTTTTTCCTTTACTTGAAGCATCATGTATACCACTGTCTCAGTGCAATTATTACCACGACGCTTATCCTGAGCTTATCTCATACATAGTTGCATTTTTGGCTTCTTCCATTGTATGCAAAAAGCCTTCAGTCGATTTCGTGTGATTGCTGGGTTGCATTGTGCATGTCCTTGCTCGGCTCTTGCTGGACTGGAGAACTACAGACACAGGCATGCTGCCACTTGTTCTTGACACAGGGCTGGTTTGGAGTGCCCCAAACTGAGCTGTGGTTGGTGGAAGGCTTCTGGTTATTTCAGGAACACTTTTTGTAAGGTTAATTTCATTACAGAAAATGGAAACTGATGAAAAACTCCAGAGCTCTGGCTACCTGTATAATTAGCACAGTGGGTCTGTAAAACAGAGTGTCGGAATTCAGAAGCAATGTCTCAAAAATGGGAATGTGAATACCAACTTATCTTGGTAAAGTCCAATGCTGTTTGATTTCTTCTTTTTTTTCCCGAAATAAACGCAACTGGTGCTGACTCCAGTATCATGCATGACAAAGTGATCGACAAATAAATGAACTGCACAATATTGTGAATCACACTGAACAGCGTATCACCTTTCATGCCTGGTATAGAGAAATGAAAACACGACGTTTAGCTATAAAACAAAACCATTCACAAGCTAGTAAAGAAAGCATTGTTAACAAAGCCACACGGAAGCTCAGCCAGGCAGCAATGTAGGTCATACCTTACAGCAGATTTCCTATTCTACAATTCATCACAATGCCAACAAGTCCATCACCTTTTTTCCAGAGGTCCTGGACACCCCCTGACGAGCTGCCCAGACATCGTGTACGAGGGCCAAGATGTCATGTGTTTCTGTCAGAAAACTCTTCGGCACCTGGCAATCCTTTCCCCTATCTCCAGTGGCGAGGACTGCAGCGCGGGGAAATGCTGATATTAGGAACAGTTCGCAGCAACACAGACGGTGTTCCACTGTCAGCTGGACTGGGGGCCCCATCGAACTACCTGCAGAAAATCACTGAATACGCTTGAACGTGGCTTGTATGTTTGATCTTGTGGCTGAAGTTATGGCAGTGATTATGAATGCTTGTTCACTTTGTTTGTTTATTGATCCAGCCATGTACATACTGTTATTGTTCATTCTGCCCTATTCATCTTTCACTAGATCCCCAATAGTAGTCCCCAAATCTGGAGGGCTTCTGTATATTACACAGTGCAAATATGCACCTAGGTGATATCTCCAGTTCAATGTCTATTCATGTCAAGTGATTATAAACTTTAAACAAATGAAGAGAGAGAGGAAGAGGTCCTATTAATCACACATGAAGGGTAACACTTTTTTGGGTGATTATACCATCCAGAGACTTTGCTGAAATTTAAAGTTTCGGAAAAAATTAGTATATAACCTCCACCGTTATTCAAAGAACGATAGCCATGATCCCGAATCTTCCTACTTAAAACTCTTCCAGCATGATTTTTGTAACAAATGGTATTCCTCTATAAAAGATACTGAGACATTTAGTTCAAAAAAAATCATTTCTTTTCTCGTTCCAAATTTTGCAAGTCGGTCAAATTTGTATTTAAAAATAGTTTGTACTAACTGAAGGGAAACCCCCTAAACCAAAAGGATAACGGGGTTCGCTTTTTAATGATGAGGTGTTTTTTTTGATAAAAATTTTTAGTATTAAAGCACGAAAAATTTTTTAGAACAAACAAACAAAAAAACAAATTTAAACAATGCCTGTAAGGGAGTCAAGTACAAAATTCAAGCCAACAATTTAGCAGTTGCAAACAGCTTTTAAAGAAAAGATTGATTTTTTCAGAGGTTGTAAAATCTATGTGTCCGTGCTGGTGCGGGTGTGATGTGGTGTGATCTATAAATGTTATTTCAATTAGACACATCATTATAAAAAAATTGTAAATTAACAAAAAAAATTTTACGTACTGTATAAAATTTGTTTATTTGAGAAAAAGGGGAAAAGTCAAAAGACAAGCGAAGCTGGAGGAATGTCACATTGTTCTTCTTCCCCTGCTTTTATTATTGTATCTATTCTAAGCTATAACGTCACTCTCCTTTTCTATTGAAAGCACATGAAAAAGTGTGCCAAAAAAAAGTTGCTGCAATCCAAAACTCTGCCATAGGAAAAATTTGCATACCGGTGTCGATGTAGCTTTGCATGAACAGTTTTTGCAAAATCCCAGAGTACTTCTTTTTATTGAACACTCTACGCAACTCCAAAAGCCCCGACAAATGCCGTGCACGGTAATGCTGAAGGTCCTCCAGGTCCAAAAGCTTTTCCATCATCGGTAGTTCAGAAGGCCAGATATCGGCCCTCAGGTTTTGGGTGTGTTGGTAGGTCTAGAGGAGTGTTCCACTGACAGGGAAGAAGTTCCCCAACAAGGCCCAGGTCGCAGAGTCACCAATGTGGAACTTGGTGAACATGTGATGTCTGAGTCTGCAGTGTCCAGTTTCTTGGTCTCACTATGGTCACTTGGTCTTCTCTGTTTGGGGTATATTCATCCTTACTGTTGAAATTTGGGTGCTGCTGAAGCCATCTTTTTTCCTTAACAATTGTCTTTGCTTCTGCTTTTCTGCTCCACTTGAGGCACCTGACCTCCTACCTTCGCCAGTAGGTCAGCTTCCCCTTTGACATAGATGCTGCAGTGTGAAGGGACCCACTGGATGACCGTATGCTCAGTGGACTGCTGCAGGGCCACAAGAGTGCAGGTCAAGAACGTTGAGTCGAGTTCCTTGTTCTGTGAGTTTTGAATGGCCTGAGCCACAGACCATGCATGCAAGAAGATGACAATAAATTCAGGTCAGTTGCCTCTGTTGGTGCACAGTCTACCGGCTGCTGTCAACAGTGCATCTGTTGCAGCCCTGAAGTTTGTTGAGAACTTTCAAGTTGGTACTGATTGGTGGATTTCTATACCATCTATTATTTTAATGAAGAGACTGCTGCCTCCATTTCTAGTAGCCTTTTCTGCTGATCCATCATTCTGTGAATGCATATATCCATAATTTTCTTGGATAGGTCTCTTGTATGTATTCTAGCATAAGTACTTTTCTCACATGCACTGACCATGTTCCTTTTAGTAGGATGTCAGGAGTTGTGTCTCTGATTTTTGGGAACTGCTCTCTTTCAAGCTAGTACTGTGGAGTGGGTTGGTATTTCTTTGTTGTCTTGTTGCATCGGTTCAGAATCCAGCTTCTGATGTCTTCACACACTGTGCACAATTAAGCCTTCACTTTGTGGGCTCTGGCATTCTCTTGTGCATTGGGTGGTTCTTCAGCCTCTTGAATTTAGCAGCTTGTATCAGAACTTTGGTGTCTGGCCTGCTTTCAAGGCTCTCAAGACCAGTCAGAGTGTCCATGTTCTGAACGGGAGTAGACCTGAGGGCACCAATGATGATTTGTGATGCCTGGTTCTGAACTCAGGCAACTTTGTCAAAGTTGGATTTTGACACAATCGCCCATCCTGCTACTCCGTACTTAAGGACAAGCCTTACACGTCCAAGGTACAGATTCTTCTGAATGTTGTGTTTGCTCCCCAGGATGGTCCAGACAACTTCTTCATCAGGGCTCTTTGCAGTCTCGCTCTTTCTGTGCAGTTTTTGACCAGGCTCTTCCAGATCATCTTGGGATCGTAGGTAGCCCCAAGATAGTTGGTGTTTTGTCCCGGGTAGGCGTTTCCGTTCACCTGGAGATATGAACGATATTTCAGATAAAGATGAGGTATGTTGTATTTTTGCATTAATGGTCACCAGCCACACCTTTCTCCATTTCTCAGTCTTCCTCAGGGCTTCCTGCATTCTCACTGTGGTTGTACTCACGTACTGCTCAAAGCACAGATGACCGGTCGTCTGCGTAAAATTGCACCATGGATCCATGCTGGGATGTCGCCCAATATATCGCCCAATTTTATCGTTCAGGAGAGGAGAAAAAGCTCGGGAGAATACACCGCCCTGTGGAACACCTTCCTTCATAGTCCTCTTCCTGCTCAGGACTCTCTGCCTGCACTCACGTCTTCCTGGTGTAAGGTACCTGCTGATCCAGTCCGTACATGTGGCCCTTG
>CM054135.1:34891867-34926867 GCA_028751875.1 Rapana venosa | reverse complement strand
GGACAAAATGAACTTTTCCGCTTCTTCGTTCGCGCAATAGCGGGCCCCCGCAATAGAGGGCCGTGCAATAGCGGGCCCGCCCCGTCCCCGTGTGTGCGGTTTTGTACATATTGTCATCTGTTCCCACCGGCTCACAATGGCCTACTCTTTCGAAAAGAGGAACAGGATTTAACGTGTGCGCAAGATGTTCTGCGTTCTACACAGGACCTCGGTTTATAGTCTCATCCGAAGGACTTTTGGGGAGAACGGAGTCTGCACTGATGTCAACTCCAGGGGAAAATATGATAGATAGATAGATAGATAGATAGATAGATAGATAGAAGATAATAGATAGATAAAAATAGATAGATAGAGAGATAGATAGAAATAATAGATAGAAAAGATAGATAGAAGATAGATAAATAGATAATAGATAATAGATAGATAGATGATAGTTAGATTAGAAAATAGACTATACAAAGTATTTGACATCTGCACAGATCTGTAGTTTTTGCACATGAAATACTATTCAACTCTGTGAATCACAACAGTGGAAAAAACTGAGCTTGATACTACCTCTTTCGAGTAAAAGAATTTATTACAGTATAAAAATTGTTATAATAATTGCACCCCGTCAAAAGCTAGACAAAAGAAAAAAAAAATGGGAGAGAAATAGAATGTGACTAGGTAGACTGACAAAACAGTTCGCTTATACTGGGCACAAAAATCTACAGGGACCATGCTAATTTTGTATTTACTTTGAATAGCTTTACCTCATTGCATATTCCTGTCTAACTTTGTTTTTTCGTTTTTATTCGGTCGGCTACTCGTTTTTTTCAATTCCCGTTTTTTTTTGAATAAGATTAACAAACAAAAAACCTGAGAGAAACGATTTAAATTGTATTAAGGAATCTTATTTACGTATAGCAAATGATGCATTTTTAATTCTTCATCATCTAGACCAGTGACACCTTGGTCCTGGTCCGTGGGGTGGAAGACTTGAGGTTGGGGGTGAGACGATGAATGAACGATGCAGTGGTTAAGCCTACTCCATACCATCTCGGTCCTCAGGATCTGCGCAGTAGAATGCCGTAGTCATTCATCCTGGTACATTCATTCTTGATGTTGTCCATCCATGAATCTGTGTTCGGTCATTCACAATCCTTATCTGCCACTTCGAGTGTTCCCTGCAGTACTGTTGTGGGAAGAGTTATGTGGCGGGTTGGTTCGAAGTGGCCGAACCATGTCAGTTTTTTCTTTCTTGACGATGGTGTGAAGGGAGGTTCCTGGTGGACCTGCCAGCATTTTTGCGTGTATTTGACTCATGACCAAAAATTCGTTGGTCTTTCTTTCTATCCAGGGATTGATGCAATTTGATTCTTCTATGGCATTTTGTTCTGTCGAATTTTCGAATATGACTGGATCGATTTGCTGTATAATCAGACAGTCATCATGTCCAGCAGGTTTCACCTTCCGTACAGCAGGTTCGACCCTGATATTAGGGCTTTGTAGAGCTTTTGTTTGATTGGGATACTGATCTCTTTTCTTTTCCATATCGGTGGGTGAGTTCTTTGTCATGTTAAGATGTTGCCATGCGCATATGTATGACTTTGTTTTCTGTTCGTCGATCGCCCACGTCCTTTGTGAGGTGTTGCGCCGAGGTATTTAAAATGCGTCTAACCTCCTACAGTGTTGGCTCGCCTCTTCATGTAAATTTGTTCAGCGGTGGCCAGTTACTAGTGCTGTTCACTAGTACATCTACTTTTTATCCGAGATCAACCTCCCATCACAATATGCTCACAGCCTATATGTTCTACAATCTATGGTAGTCTAAGATCTTGCAGTTATATGTGTTACTTCCGCACCTAACATGAGGTCAATGTCATCGGCAAAATCCGAAGTTCGTTGGGGGGGTCTGACGCCAATGGAATTGTAATGCGTAGGGTGGAAATTGACTTAGTTGGTGGAAGTCATGGTGTGTCTCTCTCAGTTTTTCAAGAACAGATTGAACAGGACCTGGAGATATCAAGGCATCCTTGTAGGACCCCCATCTGTGGTTTTGAAGTAGTCTCCGAATGATGGTTCAGTAGGACTTGCACTGCTATGACAGTGTCTGGTACTAGTGCTTGAATGGCTTCTGCTCTAGTCCTTCTTCATTGTCCAAACATTCTGAGGACCTGCCAAAGGCCTTCGTGCAACTTTCTCGGTACAAAAGCCTTCTTGAAGTCGAGTATGAAAGTTGGGAACAGGTGTATCTCTAGAGTTGTTTGAAGGATGTTGTTCCATCATGATGTGGCAGTTAAAAATCTGTTCGATTGTGCTCCTGCAACTGCCCTGAACCTGCTTGTTCCTCAGGCAAGGTGTTACTTCTGCATCCTTCATTGAGTCACATGATTCAAAATAACTTTGTGCATGATCTTGCTGGCGGGGCTGATGATGCTGATTGTTCTAATGTTTTGGAATTGGCGTAACGTATAATCTCACCCTTCTTAGGCAAGGGGTTTGTTGTGTGATTGTGTCCATGTCCGTTAGGCCACTCTGTTTTGTCTCCCAAATTTATGTCAGATAGCTTGTAACCATATGTGATGTCTGTTTTCGCCACACAATGTTGAGACCTGCTCTGCATGTTTTATATTTGTTGCTCCTGGGGACTTTCACTTACTGGTAATCTGAGGATGGCTTCTTCACCAATTTCTTCCCTCCCCCCAGTATTGGTAATGGCTCAGAGGGTGTCTTGATGTTGATGCTTTCTCTTCTAGTATGCTACTGGTAAGGTTTGTATTGGGTAGTTTAGTTTGTGAAAGGCTTAATCTTATTTCTTTGTTTTTTGTCTCCTTTTATTCCTTTTCTTCCTTATTTTATCATTTATTTATTTGTTTTTATTGTTTCCTTTTTTCTTTTTCTCTTTTTTCCAGTCTTTGTTGTTCTTGACAATCATTAAGGACCACCTGTTCAATGCAAGTGAGCTTTCTGTGAGGAGGTTTCCGGAGCGTATTCATTGACACTGATGATTTGGTTGGATAGTGGTTTTGTGAGTTTCTTCTGCGGTGTCGTATATGCCTTTTTACTGTTGCCCACTTTAATGTTTTTTTTCAGAATCATCACATTGCTATAACTGATCCAATTCTCTTCTGGCCTTTAACATTGTATCTTACTTCACGAGATGGTTGGCGCCTCCCTGGTATTCTGTAGGGTTGGAAGACTGGTTGGTTTCTGTGATCTTATTGTATGCAGAGGTACCAAGATGTATACGGTTAGTTCCATGGCTGCGGTGTTTATTACTCTGACAGACAGTTAGTAGTACCTCCTACTGTGTTTCTCGTACGGACTTGCCTCATGAAGTTGTTGGTCAGAGGTCATTTGATGTCATTGTCAGGAGGGTTTAATGCCGCAATACGTCCGCCAAGCTTAGCTTGGATGATCATCTCTCGACATCGGGATCTTTTTGTTTGTCACGTCAAATTTTATACGTGGGTTTGCAAGGTTATGTTTGTTTTTCTTTTATTCAGCTTCATTTTGAATAAACAGCAGCTCATAGGTCGTGCTCACTGCCAGTCAGCTCCTGGGTAGGTTCTTTTTATGGCTCTGATGTATGCTGGATTTGAAGCGCCGTGTGGTTGTTAAAGATAAATCTATTTGGTTATGGATCACTTGCCGTTTGGCGCATGCAGGTTCTCTTTGACCTGCTGTTTTTTATTACAGTGTTGTTTATGTGCAAAAAACAATTGGCATTTTCATTAAATGCATGCATTCTGACTATGACATTAAAATTTTGGATACTTTGGGGATGGAAATGGTTGATCCATGTTGTGGCCCCTAACATCGGATAGTTGTGATAGGTTGGGCTATAATACAATCAAAAATAACAACTACGTTTGGGGAAAAACGTAATGTACAGTGACAATCTATGTAGTTAGGTACAATATGCAAAATGGACACCATGTGACACTACATAACCTATAGTGTGTGAAAGTTTGGTGCATCTTGTGCTTATGTTTGGATGTACGGTTATACCTAGTACTTGTTGACATTTTGAAGTGATCATGACGGCTGGTATAAGGAATTAATGAGTTTAAGTCCCGTTTTTGTGATGTACGTTGTCATTGGATAGAAGCATGGTGGTATGTCTTTGTGTGTGTGTGTGTGTGTGTGTGTGTGTGTGTGTTGGGTGTGTGTGTGTGGTGTGTGTGTGTGTGTGTGTTGGACTCATTGATTGGATGTACAGGTGGTGTGGCATTGTGTCGTGGTGTTTTGTGTTGTGTTGTGTGTATGTGTGTGTGTGTGTGTTTGTGTGTGTGTGTGTGTGGGTGGGACACGTCTTATTTGTCATGCGGCTCTTTGTAGGTATCCTGTTATTCTTTTGTGTGTGTTGTGTGTTGTTTGTCTGTGTTGTGTTGTGTGTGTGTGTGTGCTGGGTGTGTTGTGTGTGTGTGTGTGTGTGTTTTTTCTGTTGTGTGTGTGTTATTGTATGGTGTGTGTGTGTGTGTGTTGTGTGTGTGTGTGTGATGTGTCTATGTTGTGTGTGTGTGCTGTCTTTGCTGTTTGTACATTTGCGGTGTGTGTGTGTGGTGTGTGTTGTTGTGTGTGTGTGTATATAGTAATGTGTGTGTGTGATGTTGTGAGTGTGTGGGTGTGTGTGTGTGTGGAGTGTGTGTGGTGTGTGTGTGTGTGTGTGTGTGTATACCCTTGTGTGTGTGTGTGTTGTAGTGTTGTGTGTCGTGTGTGTGTGTGTGACGGTGTGTGTGTTGTGCTGTGTGTGTGTTGTGTTTTTTTTTTTGTTGTTATGTGTGTGTGTGTGTGTGTGTGTGTGAGTGTAGTGTGTGTGTGATCTGTGTGTGCTGTGTGTCGGTGTGTGTGTTGTGTGTTTGTGTGTGTGTTGTTGTAGTGTGTTGTGTATTAATTTTGATGTGTGTGTGTGTGTTGTGTGTGTGTGTGTGAGTGTGGTGTGTGTGTGTGTGGTTGTGTTCTGTGGTGGACCATTCCTTTGTCGTGGTGTGTGATGTGTGTGTGTGTTATGCTGTGTGGTGTGTGTGTGTGTGTGTGTGTGTGTGTGTGGTGTGTTGTGTGTGTGTGTGGTGATACATGTCTCGTGCTCGTGCTTGATGTTCTTTGTGTGTGTATGTGTTGTGTGTTGTGTGGTTTGTTGTGTGTGTGTGTGTGGGTATTTTGTGTGTGTGTTGTTTTCTTTATGTGTGTGTGTGTGAGTCGGGTGTGTGGTCCCTTTTGTGAGTGTTGGTGTGTGGGTGTGTTTGTGTTGTGTCACGTGTGTGTGGGTATTTGTTGTTGTGTGTGTGCCTTGTGTGTGTATATTCGTGCTGTGTGTGTGTGTGTGTGTGTGTGTGGGTGTGTGCGTGTGTGTGTGGTGTGTGTGTGTGTGTTGTTTTATGTGTGTTGGTGTGTGTGAGTGTGTCTTTGTGTTGTGTTGTTTAGGGTGTGGTGTTGTCGTGTTATGAAATTGTGTGTGTGTGTGGGTTGTGTTATATTTTGTGTGTAGTGTGCTGGGTGTGTGTGTGTGTTTGTTTGTGTGTGGGTGTGTGTGAGGGTGTGTGTGTGTGTGTGTGTGATTGTGTTTCTGTGGTGTGTGTTGTGGGTGTGTAGTGTGTGTGTGGGTAGTAGTGTGTGTTCGTCTGTGTAGGGTGTGTGTGTTTTTTGCACGTCTTCCTGGCTATGATTTGGTGTGTGCTGTGTGTGCTCGTGTGAATCTGTGTTGATTGGTCTCGTTCTACCCTGAGTTGGTGTGTGTTGTGTGTCAATGGCTGTGTGTGTGTTGTGTGTCGTGTTTCTTTTGTGTGTGTTATGGTGTATGTGTGTGTGCTGTGTGTGTGTGTGTGTGTGTCGTGTGCTGTGTGTGGTCGTGTTGTGTGTGTGTGTGTTTATTGTGTAGTGTGTGTTGTGTGTGTTGTGTGGATGTGTGTGGTTGTTGTGTGGTGTGTGTGTGTGTGTTTTGTGTGTGTCTACTTAGTATTCTCGTGTGTGTTGTTAGTCGTGTGTCGTGTTTGTGTGTGTGTGTGTGTTGTGTGTGTTGTGTGTGTGGCATATTTATGAGTGCTGTGTGTTCTTCTCGGGTTTAACGTGATTTTTTTGTGTGTGTGTGTGTTTCAGTGTGTGTGTGTGTGTGTTGTAGTAGTGTGTTGTGTGTGCTGTGTGTGTGGTGTGTGTGTGTGGGTGTGTGTGTGTGTGTCTGTGTGTGTGAGTGGGTCTCTTGTGTGTGTTGTGTGTGTGTGTGTGTGTGTGCTGTTATGTGTGTTTTCTTTTAGGTTGGGTTGGTGTGTGTCAGTGTTATTTGGGTTTTTGTTTGGTTGTGTGTGTGTGTGTGGTTTGTATTTGTGTTTGATTTTTCGGGGTTGTTTGTGTCGTATTATTATTTTATGGTGTCTTTACCTGTGGGTGTGTGTGTGTGTGTGTGTGTGTGGGGGGGGTGTGAGTGGGGTTGTGGGTGTGTAGTTGGTTGTGGTGTGGCTATTGTTGAGGTTATTAGTGTTTGGGTGTGTGTGTGCTGTCGGGTGTGTGTGTGTGTGTGTGTGTGTGGGTGTGTGTGTGGTGTGTCTTGTGTGTGGTGTGTGTGTGTGGTGTGGGAATGTGTGGTTGTGTTGTTCTGTTGGTGTGTGTTGTGTGTGCGTTGTTTGTTGTGGTGAGGTTGTTGATTCGTGTGGGCTGTGGGTACATTTATAGTACATCTAACCTACCCTTGTGAGAAAACGACGTTTGTTGACGACGTGCTTTTAATATGGATCTGTACGGGGAGCTGCCTGCAGGGTGTTGGTCAGCATAAGTGATGTGGTATAACAAAATTTGGGGCGTGGTCTGTAGTTGGGGGGGGCGTGTCGGCCAGGGTATTGAGTGTAGCATGGGGATCAGAGAATATAAAAGGTATAGGATTGGTATTAGCATTATTGGATTTATGGTCTTTAAGATGGCATGGTCCTAATGGGACATGTCATCATGGCTCGAAGTATCATCATGGTATAAAATGGTTTCATGATGGTTATGGAAACATCGAGGCCACATATGCCGGGTTATGGTTTGGGAAGATCACATACGAGCCCCACTATCACTAAATTATCCTAATATATTACTTTAAACGTCCGTATATCGTAAGCGCGACCAACGTGACCCAAAACATCTCTCTCAAGTTCGTTATTATGGAAAATTTTCTTGAACAACCACACCAGCATTTTCATTTATTAAATTTTGATTCTTTCTATGCTTCTGCTCCTATCACAATACCATCAAACTTGTATATTTCCCCACCTTTGCGGGTCATATTACTGGTATTCTTGGTGATGGTATGGAGGCTCGTTTGATGTTGGAGATCTATAAATAGGGTAGACTGCAATCGGGTAGGCTCTCAAATATCAATCTAAACCACTAACCTAATAACTCCACTTGATATGATGCAGCATTACCTGTCGTTATACGAATACCTTGATCTAAACACTCCACCTGTTGGCCTATCGCTCGCTATTCTTTATTTCTTGTCCATCGTTCTGGTATAACACTCCCCTATTCTCTTCCATTCGACGTTAAGCCCCCTCCACTACTTACGAATCTTTTGTATACACAAGCCTCACAGAATGCCTATTTACACATTCCTATAACGAAAGGTTCACTATTGTTTCATCTCCTCTTATTATATATCCTCTGCCTTCAAAAATGGCCTAAACAATATTCATATAACGTGTGTCGTGGGTTGTGTGCGCGCGCGCGCAGACGATGTGCGTGCGTGAGTGCGGATCGGTTTCCTGTGCGTTTTCAAGGCTGTGTTCTTTTTATTTGTATTTGTTATTAAAATGTTAATCATTGTTGGTTTGCATGTTGGGCCCGGGGGGTATGGATGCATAGCGCTTTCACTTTGCTTTTTTTACTAGTTATAGCGCTATTATATAATGCACCATGTTGTTAGTAGTAGTTAGTATTGTTAGTAGTCAGGTGTGCAGGTTGTGCAGGTGTGTCAGTTGTAGTTTTTTTAGTTGTTGGTTGGCTGTTAGTTGTAGTTGTCGAGTAGTCGAGTACTAGTAGTTAGTTGAGCCTCAGCTGCAGCTTAGCGAGTATGTTAGAAGTTGTACAAGTTCGTAGTTTCTGTAATCTATCTATTATGTTAGGCATACATATTCGTCTTGTGACTCTGTTGCTCCTGGGTCACTGCACAAGAAGGAACATCTTTCTGCTTAAGCTGTTTCTATGATTCTCTGAGGCGTTGTTCTTGAGCAATCCCAGGGTTTCAGCAAGAATGTAGATTATACACACACACACTCTCTCTCTCCTCGATATATCTCCTCTCTCTCTCTCTCATCTCTCTCTCATCTTCCTCTCTCTGCTATCACTATCTCTATCTCTATCTCTCGGCCACACCTCTGGTGAATCATTGTGTCAGTACAGACTGGATGTGAAATTTTGGGGTGTATATGAGCTGTACTGGCCTCCCCCAAAGTTGGACATATGAATGCAGTTTTCCTTAACGACTTGGACAAATAATGGTCACATAAGGGGAAAAAAAATAAACAACTAATCCTACTCATCATTAGGAGAGGAATGAAACACAAACACACACCTCACACACACACACACACAACACACACACACACACACACACACACACAAACAAACACCAACACACACATAAATCCCTCTCTCTTAAAGCCATTTACCCTCTTACTTTTTTATTCTCATTATGGCTTCGCTTCTTTCCCTTTTCCCCCCCCCTCCCCCCCCCCCCCCCCCCCCCCCCACCACCCCCCCCCCCCCCCCCCCCCCCCCCCCCCCCCCCCCCCCCCCCCCCCCCCCCCCCCCCCCCCCCCCCCCCAACCGCACCCCGCCTACCCCTCAATCGTCTAATATCACTTTAAGTGAACAACGTTAAATTGAAGACACAAACAACATAACAAACACAACACAACACACACACACACACAAACACTCACACACACACACACAAAAACACACACACACAAAACTACACACTCACAAACACACAAACAAAAATCACAACACACACACAACACACACACTTACCTCACCATATTAAACACAAAAATCAACTCTACGCTACCATATGCTATGACTTCAGAGATTTTTTCTTTCTTTAACAGAGGGCTACTAGTTATAATAGCTGATGACAAATCTCATGTCACTTTCCAACGCTTTTACAACTTAGGGAATGGAGGCTATTCAGACGTTTGCATTACATGTTCAATGACACTGATTCTAACTGTACTGGGCCACAAGTTGATGAGGCATCAAACAACTCAGAAAACATCGTTATATTGAGTTTAAAACAGAAATAATGTCCAGGAATTTGTAAAACGTATGTTGCGCGCTGTTTTTATTTTTTGTTTGTTGTCGTCAATTCAATATAGTAAAGAGGCAGACAGAAATCAGATCAAACAGATAGACAGACAGACTGACGGGCCCAGAAGCAAGGACGGACGGACATACAGAAAGACAGGGAAATAATACAGAGGAGTAATAGACATTAGAGGCAAAGACAGACAGACAGACAGCTGACAGACAGACAGACAGAGGGACTTTGTCGAAGCCATTTGATGTTTGGTTTGGCCTGGGATGGATGTTTTTTACAGAGGTTGGTTCTTAAATTCTTGTCTGACTATGTATATCAATCATTATTTCTGGGGGGGGGGGCCGCTCAAACGTTCTTACAGCTAGACTCGGCCTTTCACACGTCTGAGCCTGAGGGTTCTTATTTACTAATTCTTGTTTCTTTAGGGACACAACTCTTCCGGGTTTCTAGGATTAACAGTAGCCATAATAGCTCCTTGAACACACAGTCACTCACACATACACATTCAACAACATATCACACACATATTTATTTTATTTTTTTTTTTCCTATCTATTTATTTATTCTTTTTTTTTTTATATCGAGGATAATGGAATAAGCACTCTGTGCTTTTTTACATCCAAGTAACCGTAGTGTATGCGGTTTTTGTCAATTTTGTCTTTGTTACCACCGGCACACACTATGGTCCTACTTTATTTCGAAAAAGCGGAACATGATTTAATCGTTTCGTGAGCATGATGTTCTGCGTGCGTTCGAACAGGGCCTCAGGCTTATAGTCTAATCCGAAGGACTATACATCTTATTATGTCTCTCCCACTCATTCCCACTACGAACCTTTTTAGTGTCAATTATCACCATACTTTGTTTGAAGAGTCATATAATGATTATCGTCGAACACACACACTAACACAGCACGCGCTTTCGCGTACCACGCACGCACATTGATCAACATACACAGGACACGTGAGCACATGCCCGTCACTTATTCACACGGCGCTGGTACACACACGCAAACACGAGCCAAACACGTTGGCTACCACGCGCAGTATTAACGCGCTGCACATTTAAACACACTCACACAACAAGTCATGTTCGTGTGTGTGTGTGTTTGCTCCAGGTGTGTCGTGTGCGTGTGTGTTGTGAGTGTTTTGTGTGGTGTGTGTGTGGTGTGTGTGTTGTGTGTGTGGGTGTGTGGTTTCCTTGTGTGTGTGGCTGTGCTGGTGGTGTGTTGTGTGTGTCCCCCCCTGTGTTGCGTTGTGTTTGTGTGTGTGGGCGTCTTGTTCTTGGTGTGCCGTCGTGTGTCATTATCCCGTTTCCTACCCAAAACCGGTTTTTGTTCAAGCTTGATTACTAAAACAACGTGTGATAAAAGAGCCTATACCTCTCTTCCTATGCAGGAAATATGTTGTCCCACCCTTAATTACATATGATAACATCAAACCACACTAACACAACACACACACACACTCACACCATCACACAACACATTACATCATCACCCGTACACACACAAAAAAACACAACCCAACAAACACAAAACAACACACACACAACTCACACACACACTCACGAGAGCTTGTTAAGGATCAGGAGGTTTGGGACGGAGATCTTATGCAGGTTGGTTTCCCATTATTAGAGCGCATTAGCCAGAAGTACAGAGAAAGAGGATTTGTACTACATTTTGGCATGTTCTGAACACATTGACAATAGCTCATGCACAATTTGCAAGCAAACACTCCACAACTCAACGCGGGCTACTACACGCACACACACGGCTGCACGCGCGAACGATCATGTGCGGATTACATGGAGATGCATGTGTCATGTCTGTGTTGTGTTGTGTTGTACTTCCTCTGTGTGTGTACGTCCTGGTGCTTGTGATAGGTTTCACTCTGTTTGGGACTACGGTCAGTGTCTTGGAACTGTGTTCCCCTTTTGACACTTTCTGGTATTTAGATGGAAAACACCTGTCAAAGACTCACCTCTACTGACATCATAACTTATAACGCAAAATTTTATGTTATTTTTTGAGTTTGACATGTATTGGAGCTGCGTAAGCTGTAGGGCTTGTGTTGCTTTGCTGTATTGTGGGACAGAAACAACAGGCGGGCTCCAGCTTCAAAGTACTGTGCCCCGTCTTTGCCATCAACAGCGCTGACTGTTAGGGTGTCTCTCTTAACCAGTGCGAGTTGCCGATATTTTTCAGAGGAGAGTAGTTTTTTTTTTTTACGATTTTGTCAGTGGGTGTTGTTTTTGTTTGTTTGTTTTGGTATATTTGCCTGCCTATATTGTTTGTTCATTATTGTCCATTGCAGAGGTTAACAGTTTAGGGATATATTCTGAAGCTTATTAATCTGACTGACTGACAGACAGACAGATAGATAGATAGATAGAAAGAATTTGTTTTTATTATTATTTTTAGTTCTTCTGTTCATATCGAGGTTTTATAAGGTATAAGCACTTTTGTGCTTTTTTTTTCACTTCCAGTCCCCGTAGGGGAGTCGGAGCTAGTGCAGGCACGCTATTGAGTGGGACCGCTATTGCGCAGACAGTGTAGTGGCTGCCCCCTGGGGAATACTGTACTGACATTAATATGCGATGCAAGCCTAAGGTATAGGGCAACCTAAGGTGTAGTAATCGTTGAGCCTACCCTACGTTGCAGTAATCGCCAGTTGCAACGTTATTTTCTACAGTTGTTTTGTCTAATGTAGGCGGCTAATCTTCATGGCAAAGAAATGCATATTTCTTTAACATAAAAGGGAAATAATAAAGTCGGTGTCACCAGTTTTCTTTATTCCACCAAAATCAATTTTTGAAATCCCAACATTCAAGCATCGAGCTCAAAACCACTTCCTTATAAACTTAAATATCAGGTGGGTCATTATTTGATACCACACAAAATTACATTATCGTATGGAAAAGAAACATGTTGATTATTTGAATTCATTCAGTCTCTTGAAAATAAAATTACGTAACTCTAACACGGAATCATGAATCTATCATTTTCTTCTTTCTTACTACAACTTCTCAAAATAAATATAAAATAACGAAAGTAACTTGAAGAAAAAGATCAAAATTTATACTTGAGGAAAAAGGCCAGTATTTTTCGCATTGTCCGATAAACCTGGACAAATGAAACTTTTCCGCTTTTCGTTTCGCCGCAATTTAATAGCGGAGCCCCCGCAATCTTGTGGGCCGTTGCAAATAGCGGGCACCCCACGCCCCCCCGTCCGTTAGTGCGGGTTTTGTACACTCATATTGTCTTACTGTTCACCAACGGCTACACAATGGCCATCCTACTCTTTCGAAAAGAGGTAACAGGATTTTAACGTGTGCGCGAAGATGTTCTGCGTTATCTACTCTGGACCTCCGGTTTATTTAGTCTCATCCGAAGGACTTTTGGGGTACGTCGAGATGGAGAACGGGTCTGCCTGTTGTCAACTCCAGGGAAATATTTGAATAGATAGTAGTTATTAGATTGATTGATAGATAGATAGATTGATGTTAGTGTAGTTAGATAGATAACATTGTAGATAGAGAGATAGGATTAGATAGATAGATATGATTGTGAGATTCGATAGATCTAGATTAGATAAATAGATTGTAGAATGAATAGGATAGAGAGATAGTTAGATAGATAGATAGTAGAATAAGGGTAAATAGTTTTTTAGATGTTTGGGATAGATTGATAGATAGTTAGTATTAGATAGATAGATTGATTAGATTGATAGATAGATATAACAACAGAAAGGACTTACAGACAGGTTGTGTAGTTAGATAGATAGGTAAGGTATGTAGGTAGATAGATTGTATTGATTGATTGTATAGTATTGATAGATTGAAGTAGACAGAATAGATAGATTGTTTAGGTAGTTAGATAGTTATGATAGATAGATTTACAGACAGGCAGGTACGGGTTGGGAGTAGGTAGGTTAGGTTAGGTTAGGTTGGTGTTTGATAGTATAGATTGGTGTGTAGGTTAGGTGTTGGTAGGTAGGTTGGTAGGTAGATAGTTTGATAGATTGTTTGATAGATTGATAGATAGATAGCGAGATAGATAGATAGAATAGACTAGATTGAATTGATTGAGAGATAGATAGATAGATAGATAGATAGATAGTTAGATAGATAGATAGACTAGTTTGTATAGATTCATCTTCCTCCTTACACAACAAAACTGAGGGCCATCTCACTGTATGAGGGCGGCCAGTAGTTCGTGCAGGTGACTACTAGGGCCTGTCAACAGTTCCATCGCAGCATGGCTGATGCTTTCTGTATGTTGTGGGCTGTCATGGGGCGCCTCTTCATGTCTCGGCAGGTTGTTCCTATTTTTGAGCATGGGACGCTGTCCTAGTGACACTTTTGTTCAGGACTGCATTCGGTGTTTTAATCGATTTTGCGTGGTGGCCAACAAGGATGAAGCGGTCTAATGTTTCGAGCTGCATGCAGGGCGGCGGGGACAAAGTCGTTGAGCTCGGCTCTCTGTGTGTGTGTTGGCTAACTATGGATATTGGGTGTTGTCTACGATATATACTGTAGTGTGTGTGTGGTTGGTTTATGTATTGTTCTTTTAATGTTGGTTATGTGTGTGTGTTGGGGAGAGGGTGGGGGGTGTGGGGGGGGGGGGGGGTTCGGGGGTGAGGGGGTTGAGGGAGGTGGGGGGAGGGCTCACAGGGGGCGGTGAGTGGGCTCGGGGGACTTGAGAGGATTATGGGGGGGGCTCTGGGGTCCTTGGGAGAGGAGATATATGAGAAGCGGTGAATCTGTTGCCCGGAGCGAGAGGAAATGAGAGAGGATTATGAGAAGCCGTGGTGTTAAGGTAGGAAAAATGCTCCTTTAAAGCTAGTCTGTATCGGCTAGTGGGTTGTTGCCTGTTGATTAATGCAAGTTTTAAGTATGTGGATTTGCTGTTTTGGTTTTCACGTTCGGGATGTTATCTAACATGGGCTGATCCCAACCCAGTCTACTAGACTCTACTAATCTATCATCACACTGGGATTCACTGCTAGTCAAGCCCAAACTAAGGTGAGAAGCTTGAATGATGCTAAGTTTCCAATTTACCTCGGGTTTAGGCAACTGTACTCTCTACATTCAGAGGATTTTTCTGCGATAAAGGAACAAGGGCACATTTTGTCATGCTAAGGGTTTGTCACGGCTGAAGATGGTATAACCTAAAGCACCACAATTATTTAAAAATATAACATTTCACATGCTGGCTGTGTCAACAGTGGTTTCATAATTTATTGCAAATGATGAAGGGCCGTTTGCTTGGGTTCACTCAAATTGTGAGTGCTGCCAGCTGGGGGAGATCTGGCAATCATTTTAGAAAATAATCCTAACATTGTTTGTGTCGTTCCTTGGGCTAGAGCTCCCGAGGTTTGCCAATGGTGAGTTTTTGCGCTTGCGACCGTTTTTTTTGTGTGTGTTGTTGTTTTTGCCCTTAGGAAGGTGCTGATGAATTCAGACTTTATTGGGATGTCGATGATGGGTTGGTGTTCGTGTTTTCATTATGCCATCAAAGGCTGTCTTGTTTTTCCGGGAATATCTTTGGACGTGGCGATACATGATCTTCGGGATTGTGGGTGTTTATTCTCGAAGAATATTTTAAGGCTAAGGGATGGTCACGCACTTGTAGTTGACTATGGGTGATCGGCCAAAAATTATCTTAAGACAAACCACCATTTAATGTCTCCAGTCGCCGCGAGATTAGAACCCACGAATTCATGGTACACATCGGTTGTTCGTTGACGATTGGTGGTTACCATTCGGCGTGTGTTGTGTCCGTCTCTCTGATTTTGATCATTTTGTGCAATGTCACAACTGGGTCGTAATTTCAGGTGTGGTACGGTTGTTCTTCAAATGTTGGTTGATGGGGACGCTTGGTCGAGAAGTGTGGTTCTCTTGGGTATTAAGGCCTTTGAATGTAGTTTTGTTAATTGGTTGGGGGTATAGGTTATAATAGTGTGCTCAGTATGGTACATGCTAGTAACTTTAGTGCGGGTTGGGTTGTGGGGGTTGGGTTGAGAGGTAGCTGAGTTATAATGATGTGTTGTTGTTGTATGTTGTTGTTGCATGCTGTTGTGCGGTTGTTGTTGTTGTTGTAGTTGTTGGTTGATTGTAGTGTATATGGGGGTTGGTGTGTAGCAGCGTGTAGGGGATGTGTCATGTGTGTATTTTGAGGGTACTAGGTTTACATGTTTATTTTGGTACACACACACACTATTTGAGGAGGGGAGTATAGGGTAGGGAATCAAGAAGGATAGAATTAAGTGTAATCAATAGGAATAGGATACGGTATGATGGGGTTGTATGGAGGACGAAGAGAGGAGGAGGAGGGGCGGAGAGAGGAAGGAGAGAGGCAGGAAGGAGGAGGGTGAGGGCAGGACCTGATGAATAGATGATCGATGATGTGGAGTGAGGACAGGAGCGGGGAGGAGAGGGGGGGCGGAGGAGGATTAATGTGGAGGAGGAGGAGGTGGAGGATGAGGCATGGCAGGATGAGGCACAGGAGCGAGGGGGAGGCTGGGAGGAGGAGAGCTCGGAGGGAGGGGAAGGAGGAGGATGAGGATGAGGAACCGCGGAATGAGGGATGAGGGGGGATGGAGAGATACCGGCGAGAGTGGCCGGGAGGAAGTAGGATGAGGAGGTGGATGAGGGATCGATGATGAGGCAGAGGAAGGGGGAGGGAGGATGAGGGATGAGGAACGGGTGAGGACTTAGTGGTGCGCCAGAGGAAGGATGGGAGAGGAGGAGGAAGATGAGGCTGTAGGAAGGAGGAGGATGAGGAGGAGGAGGGGGAGGGAGAGAGCAGATATGATAAGGGCCGGAAGGGACGGATGAGGAGGATGAGGAATCGGTATGAGGTATGAGGAGGATGGAGGCATGAGGAGGGAGGAGGATTGAGGATGAAGATGGTGAGGAGGAGCGAGGACTTTATGGAGGAGGATGAGGAGGACGGAGGAGGAGGAGGAGGAGGGAGGAGTGAAGGATGAGGAGGAGGACGGACATCCGATGAGAGTGAGCGAGGAGGATGGGATGCAGGCGGAGGAGGAGGATGGGAGGAGTTAGGGTGAGGAGGATGAGGCATGAGGAAGGAGGAGGATAGATGAGGATAGCCACGGAGCAAGGATGGAGGAGGGGGATGAGGATGAGGAGGAGGAGGAGGAGGAGGGCGATGGAAAGGATGATGAGGGCATGAGGACTGAGGAGGCGGAGGATGTGGAGGAGGATGAGGATGTGGAGGAGACGAAGATCCCGTGGAGGAGGCTGCAGGATGTAGGCAAGGAAGGAGGGTGTGGAGGAGGCAGGATGGATGGGAGGAGGGGATGCATGCAAGGAGGAAGGAAAAGGGAGGAGGGTAGGATGAGGATAGGGAGGAGGATGAGGAACTGAGGTTGTGGAGGACGCGTCGATTGAAAAATCGATGAGGCTGGAGGAAGGATGGAATAGGGAGGTGGAGGGGGGATGCGCAGAGGGAGGAGAAAAAGAATGGAAGAAGTAGGGAAAACAAGATGAGCAGGGAGGAAGGGAACTACCACAACAAACAGAGGATTACAGACTATACAAAGTATTTGACATCTGCACAGATCTGTAGTTTTTGCACATGAAATACTATTCAACTCTGTGAATCACAACAGTGGAAAAAACTGAGCTTGATACTACCTCTTTCGAGTAAAAGAATTTATTACAGTATAAAAATTGTTATAATAATTGCACCCCGTCAAAAGCTAGACAAAAGAAAAAAAAAATGGGAGAGAAATAGAATGTGACTAGGTAGACTGACAAAACAGTTCGCTTATACTGGGCACAAAAATCTACAGGGACCATGCTAATTTTGTATTTACTTTGAATAGCTTTACCTCATTGCATATTCCTGTCTAACTTTGTTTTTTCGTTTTTATTCGGTCGGCTACTCGTTTTTTTCAATTCCCGTTTTTTTTTGAATAAGATTAACAAACAAAAAACCTGAGAGAAACGATTTAAATTGTATTAAGGAATCTTATTTACGTATAGCAAATGATGCATTTTTAATTCTTCATCATCTAGACCAGTGACACCTTGGTCCTGGTCCGTGGGGTGGAAGACTTGAGGTTGGGGGTGAGACGATGAATGAACGATGCAGTGGTTAAGCCTACTCCATACCATCTCGGTCCTCAGGATCTGCGCAGTAGAATGCCGTAGTCATTCATCCTGGTACATTCATTCTTGATGTTGTCCATCCATGAATCTGTGTTCGGTCATTCACAATCCTTATCTGCCACTTCGAGTGTTCCCTGCAGTACTGTTGTGGGAAGAGTTATGTGGCGGGTTGGTTCGAAGTGGCCGAACCATGTCAGTTTTTTCTTTCTTGACGATGGTGTGAAGGGAGGTTCCTGGTGGACCTGCCAGCATTTTTGCGTGTATTTGACTCATGACCAAAAATTCGTTGGTCTTTCTTTCTATCCAGGGATTGATGCAATTTGATTCTTCTATGGCATTTTGTTCTGTCGAATTTTCGAATATGACTGGATCGATTTGCTGTATAATCAGACAGTCATCATGTCCAGCAGGTTTCACCTTCCGTACAGCAGGTTCGACCCTGATATTAGGGCTTTGTAGAGCTTTTGTTTGATTGGGATACTGATCTCTTTTCTTTTCCATATCGGTGGGTGAGTTCTTTGTCATGTTAAGATGTTGCCATGCGCATATGTATGACTTTGTTTTCTGTTCGTCGATCGCCCACGTCCTTTGTGAGGTGTTGCGCCGAGGTATTTAAAATGCGTCTAACCTCCTACAGTGTTGGCTCGCCTCTTCATGTAAATTTGTTCAGCGGTGGCCAGTTACTAGTGCTGTTCACTAGTACATCTACTTTTTATCCGAGATCAACCTCCCATCACAATATGCTCACAGCCTATATGTTCTACAATCTATGGTAGTCTAAGATCTTGCAGTTATATGTGTTACTTCCGCACCTAACATGAGGTCAATGTCATCGGCAAAATCCGAAGTTCGTTGGGGGGGTCTGACGCCAATGGAATTGTAATGCGTAGGGTGGAAATTGACTTAGTTGGTGGAAGTCATGGTGTGTCTCTCTCAGTTTTTCAAGAACAGATTGAACAGGACCTGGAGATATCAAGGCATCCTTGTAGGACCCCCATCTGTGGTTTTGAAGTAGTCTCCGAATGATGGTTCAGTAGGACTTGCACTGCTATGACAGTGTCTGGTACTAGTGCTTGAATGGCTTCTGCTCTAGTCCTTCTTCATTGTCCAAACATTCTGAGGACCTGCCAAAGGCCTTCGTGCAACTTTCTCGGTACAAAAGCCTTCTTGAAGTCGAGTATGAAAGTTGGGAACAGGTGTATCTCTAGAGTTGTTTGAAGGATGTTGTTCCATCATGATGTGGCAGTTAAAAATCTGTTCGATTGTGCTCCTGCAACTGCCCTGAACCTGCTTGTTCCTCAGGCAAGGTGTTACTTCTGCATCCTTCATTGAGTCACATGATTCAAAATAACTTTGTGCATGATCTTGCTGGCGGGGCTGATGATGCTGATTGTTCTAATGTTTTGGAATTGGCGTAACGTATAATCTCACCCTTCTTAGGCAAGGGGTTTGTTGTGTGATTGTGTCCATGTCCGTTAGGCCACTCTGTTTTGTCTCCCAAATTTATGTCAGATAGCTTGTAACCATATGTGATGTCTGTTTTCGCCACACAATGTTGAGACCTGCTCTGCATGTTTTATATTTGTTGCTCCTGGGGACTTTCACTTACTGGTAATCTGAGGATGGCTTCTTCACCAATTTCTTCCCTCCCCCCAGTATTGGTAATGGCTCAGAGGGTGTCTTGATGTTGATGCTTTCTCTTCTAGTATGCTACTGGTAAGGTTTGTATTGGGTAGTTTAGTTTGTGAAAGGCTTAATCTTATTTCTTTGTTTTTTGTCTCCTTTTATTCCTTTTCTTCCTTATTTTATCATTTATTTATTTGTTTTTATTGTTTCCTTTTTTCTTTTTCTCTTTTTTCCAGTCTTTGTTGTTCTTGACAATCATTAAGGACCACCTGTTCAATGCAAGTGAGCTTTCTGTGAGGAGGTTTCCGGAGCGTATTCATTGACACTGATGATTTGGTTGGATAGTGGTTTTGTGAGTTTCTTCTGCGGTGTCGTATATGCCTTTTTACTGTTGCCCACTTTAATGTTTTTTTTCAGAATCATCACATTGCTATAACTGATCCAATTCTCTTCTGGCCTTTAACATTGTATCTTACTTCACGAGATGGTTGGCGCCTCCCTGGTATTCTGTAGGGTTGGAAGACTGGTTGGTTTCTGTGATCTTATTGTATGCAGAGGTACCAAGATGTATACGGTTAGTTCCATGGCTGCGGTGTTTATTACTCTGACAGACAGTTAGTAGTACCTCCTACTGTGTTTCTCGTACGGACTTGCCTCATGAAGTTGTTGGTCAGAGGTCATTTGATGTCATTGTCAGGAGGGTTTAATGCCGCAATACGTCCGCCAAGCTTAGCTTGGATGATCATCTCTCGACATCGGGATCTTTTTGTTTGTCACGTCAAATTTTATACGTGGGTTTGCAAGGTTATGTTTGTTTTTCTTTTATTCAGCTTCATTTTGAATAAACAGCAGCTCATAGGTCGTGCTCACTGCCAGTCAGCTCCTGGGTAGGTTCTTTTTATGGCTCTGATGTATGCTGGATTTGAAGCGCCGTGTGGTTGTTAAAGATAAATCTATTTGGTTATGGATCACTTGCCGTTTGGCGCATGCAGGTTCTCTTTGACCTGCTGTTTTTTATTACAGTGTTGTTTATGTGCAAAAAACAATTGGCATTTTCATTAAATGCATGCATTCTGACTATGACATTAAAATTTTGGATACTTTGGGGATGGAAATGGTTGATCCATGTTGTGGCCCCTAACATCGGATAGTTGTGATAGGTTGGGCTATAATACAATCAAAAATAACAACTACGTTTGGGGAAAAACGTAATGTACAGTGACAATCTATGTAGTTAGGTACAATATGCAAAATGGACACCATGTGACACTACATAACCTATAGTGTGTGAAAGTTTGGTGCATCTTGTGCTTATGTTTGGATGTACGGTTATACCTAGTACTTGTTGACATTTTGAAGTGATCATGACGGCTGGTATAAGGAATTAATGAGTTTAAGTCCCGTTTTTGTGATGTACGTTGTCATTGGATAGAAGCATGGTGGTATGTCTTTGTGTGTGTGTGTGTGTGTGTGTGTGTGTGTGTGTTGGGTGTGTGTGTGTGGTGTGTGTGTGTGTGTGTGTTGGACTCATTGATTGGATGTACAGGTGGTGTGGCATTGTGTCGTGGTGTTTTGTGTTGTGTTGTGTGTATGTGTGTGTGTGTGTGTTTGTGTGTGTGTGTGTGTGGGTGGGACACGTCTTATTTGTCATGCGGCTCTTTGTAGGTATCCTGTTATTCTTTTGTGTGTGTTGTGTGTTGTTTGTCTGTGTTGTGTTGTGTGTGTGTGTGTGCTGGGTGTGTTGTGTGTGTGTGTGTGTGTGTTTTTTCTGTTGTGTGTGTGTTATTGTATGGTGTGTGTGTGTGTGTGTTGTGTGTGTGTGTGTGATGTGTCTATGTTGTGTGTGTGTGCTGTCTTTGCTGTTTGTACATTTGCGGTGTGTGTGTGTGGTGTGTGTTGTTGTGTGTGTGTGTATATAGTAATGTGTGTGTGTGATGTTGTGAGTGTGTGGGTGTGTGTGTGTGTGGAGTGTGTGTGGTGTGTGTGTGTGTGTGTGTGTGTATACCCTTGTGTGTGTGTGTGTTGTAGTGTTGTGTGTCGTGTGTGTGTGTGTGACGGTGTGTGTGTTGTGCTGTGTGTGTGTTGTGTTTTTTTTTTTGTTGTTATGTGTGTGTGTGTGTGTGTGTGTGTGAGTGTAGTGTGTGTGTGATCTGTGTGTGCTGTGTGTCGGTGTGTGTGTTGTGTGTTTGTGTGTGTGTTGTTGTAGTGTGTTGTGTATTAATTTTGATGTGTGTGTGTGTGTTGTGTGTGTGTGTGTGAGTGTGGTGTGTGTGTGTGTGGTTGTGTTCTGTGGTGGACCATTCCTTTGTCGTGGTGTGTGATGTGTGTGTGTGTTATGCTGTGTGGTGTGTGTGTGTGTGTGTGTGTGTGTGTGTGGTGTGTTGTGTGTGTGTGTGGTGATACATGTCTCGTGCTCGTGCTTGATGTTCTTTGTGTGTGTATGTGTTGTGTGTTGTGTGGTTTGTTGTGTGTGTGTGTGTGGGTATTTTGTGTGTGTGTTGTTTTCTTTATGTGTGTGTGTGTGAGTCGGGTGTGTGGTCCCTTTTGTGAGTGTTGGTGTGTGGGTGTGTTTGTGTTGTGTCACGTGTGTGTGGGTATTTGTTGTTGTGTGTGTGCCTTGTGTGTGTATATTCGTGCTGTGTGTGTGTGTGTGTGTGTGTGTGGGTGTGTGCGTGTGTGTGTGGTGTGTGTGTGTGTGTTGTTTTATGTGTGTTGGTGTGTGTGAGTGTGTCTTTGTGTTGTGTTGTTTAGGGTGTGGTGTTGTCGTGTTATGAAATTGTGTGTGTGTGTGGGTTGTGTTATATTTTGTGTGTAGTGTGCTGGGTGTGTGTGTGTGTTTGTTTGTGTGTGGGTGTGTGTGAGGGTGTGTGTGTGTGTGTGTGTGATTGTGTTTCTGTGGTGTGTGTTGTGGGTGTGTAGTGTGTGTGTGGGTAGTAGTGTGTGTTCGTCTGTGTAGGGTGTGTGTGTTTTTTGCACGTCTTCCTGGCTATGATTTGGTGTGTGCTGTGTGTGCTCGTGTGAATCTGTGTTGATTGGTCTCGTTCTACCCTGAGTTGGTGTGTGTTGTGTGTCAATGGCTGTGTGTGTGTTGTGTGTCGTGTTTCTTTTGTGTGTGTTATGGTGTATGTGTGTGTGCTGTGTGTGTGTGTGTGTGTGTCGTGTGCTGTGTGTGGTCGTGTTGTGTGTGTGTGTGTTTATTGTGTAGTGTGTGTTGTGTGTGTTGTGTGGATGTGTGTGGTTGTTGTGTGGTGTGTGTGTGTGTGTTTTGTGTGTGTCTACTTAGTATTCTCGTGTGTGTTGTTAGTCGTGTGTCGTGTTTGTGTGTGTGTGTGTGTTGTGTGTGTTGTGTGTGTGGCATATTTATGAGTGCTGTGTGTTCTTCTCGGGTTTAACGTGATTTTTTTGTGTGTGTGTGTGTTTCAGTGTGTGTGTGTGTGTGTTGTAGTAGTGTGTTGTGTGTGCTGTGTGTGTGGTGTGTGTGTGTGGGTGTGTGTGTGTGTGTCTGTGTGTGTGAGTGGGTCTCTTGTGTGTGTTGTGTGTGTGTGTGTGTGTGTGCTGTTATGTGTGTTTTCTTTTAGGTTGGGTTGGTGTGTGTCAGTGTTATTTGGGTTTTTGTTTGGTTGTGTGTGTGTGTGTGGTTTGTATTTGTGTTTGATTTTTCGGGGTTGTTTGTGTCGTATTATTATTTTATGGTGTCTTTACCTGTGGGTGTGTGTGTGTGTGTGTGTGTGTGGGGGGGGTGTGAGTGGGGTTGTGGGTGTGTAGTTGGTTGTGGTGTGGCTATTGTTGAGGTTATTAGTGTTTGGGTGTGTGTGTGCTGTCGGGTGTGTGTGTGTGTGTGTGTGTGTGGGTGTGTGTGTGGTGTGTCTTGTGTGTGGTGTGTGTGTGTGGTGTGGGAATGTGTGGTTGTGTTGTTCTGTTGGTGTGTGTTGTGTGTGCGTTGTTTGTTGTGGTGAGGTTGTTGATTCGTGTGGGCTGTGGGTACATTTATAGTACATCTAACCTACCCTTGTGAGAAAACGACGTTTGTTGACGACGTGCTTTTAATATGGATCTGTACGGGGAGCTGCCTGCAGGGTGTTGGTCAGCATAAGTGATGTGGTATAACAAAATTTGGGGCGTGGTCTGTAGTTGGGGGGGGCGTGTCGGCCAGGGTATTGAGTGTAGCATGGGGATCAGAGAATATAAAAGGTATAGGATTGGTATTAGCATTATTGGATTTATGGTCTTTAAGATGGCATGGTCCTAATGGGACATGTCATCATGGCTCGAAGTATCATCATGGTATAAAATGGTTTCATGATGGTTATGGAAACATCGAGGCCACATATGCCGGGTTATGGTTTGGGAAGATCACATACGAGCCCCACTATCACTAAATTATCCTAATATATTACTTTAAACGTCCGTATATCGTAAGCGCGACCAACGTGACCCAAAACATCTCTCTCAAGTTCGTTATTATGGAAAATTTTCTTGAACAACCACACCAGCATTTTCATTTATTAAATTTTGATTCTTTCTATGCTTCTGCTCCTATCACAATACCATCAAACTTGTATATTTCCCCACCTTTGCGGGTCATATTACTGGTATTCTTGGTGATGGTATGGAGGCTCGTTTGATGTTGGAGATCTATAAATAGGGTAGACTGCAATCGGGTAGGCTCTCAAATATCAATCTAAACCACTAACCTAATAACTCCACTTGATATGATGCAGCATTACCTGTCGTTATACGAATACCTTGATCTAAACACTCCACCTGTTGGCCTATCGCTCGCTATTCTTTATTTCTTGTCCATCGTTCTGGTATAACACTCCCCTATTCTCTTCCATTCGACGTTAAGCCCCCTCCACTACTTACGAATCTTTTGTATACACAAGCCTCACAGAATGCCTATTTACACATTCCTATAACGAAAGGTTCACTATTGTTTCATCTCCTCTTATTATATATCCTCTGCCTTCAAAAATGGCCTAAACAATATTCATATAACGTGTGTCGTGGGTTGTGTGCGCGCGCGCGCAGACGATGTGCGTGCGTGAGTGCGGATCGGTTTCCTGTGCGTTTTCAAGGCTGTGTTCTTTTTATTTGTATTTGTTATTAAAATGTTAATCATTGTTGGTTTGCATGTTGGGCCCGGGGGGTATGGATGCATAGCGCTTTCACTTTGCTTTTTTTACTAGTTATAGCGCTATTATATAATGCACCATGTTGTTAGTAGTAGTTAGTATTGTTAGTAGTCAGGTGTGCAGGTTGTGCAGGTGTGTCAGTTGTAGTTTTTTTAGTTGTTGGTTGGCTGTTAGTTGTAGTTGTCGAGTAGTCGAGTACTAGTAGTTAGTTGAGCCTCAGCTGCAGCTTAGCGAGTATGTTAGAAGTTGTACAAGTTCGTAGTTTCTGTAATCTATCTATTATGTTAGGCATACATATTCGTCTTGTGACTCTGTTGCTCCTGGGTCACTGCACAAGAAGGAACATCTTTCTGCTTAAGCTGTTTCTATGATTCTCTGAGGCGTTGTTCTTGAGCAATCCCAGGGTTTCAGCAAGAATGTAGATTATACACACACACACTCTCTCTCTCCTCGATATATCTCCTCTCTCTCTCTCTCATCTCTCTCTCATCTTCCTCTCTCTGCTATCACTATCTCTATCTCTATCTCTCGGCCACACCTCTGGTGAATCATTGTGTCAGTACAGACTGGATGTGAAATTTTGGGGTGTATATGAGCTGTACTGGCCTCCCCCAAAGTTGGACATATGAATGCAGTTTTCCTTAACGACTTGGACAAATAATGGTCACATAAGGGGAAAAAAAATAAACAACTAATCCTACTCATCATTAGGAGAGGAATGAAACACAAACACACACCTCACACACACACACACACAACACACACACACACACACACACACACACAAACAAACACCAACACACACATAAATCCCTCTCTCTTAAAGCCATTTACCCTCTTACTTTTTTATTCTCATTATGGCTTCGCTTCTTTCCCTTTTCCCCCCCCCTCCCCCCCCCCCCCCCCCCCCCCCCACCACCCCCCCCCCCCCCCCCCCCCCCCCCCCCCCCCCCCCCCCCCCCCCCCCCCCCCCCCCCCCCCCCCCCCCCAACCGCACCCCGCCTACCCCTCAATCGTCTAATATCACTTTAAGTGAACAACGTTAAATTGAAGACACAAACAACATAACAAACACAACACAACACACACACACACACAAACACTCACACACACACACACAAAAACACACACACACAAAACTACACACTCACAAACACACAAACAAAAATCACAACACACACACAACACACACACTTACCTCACCATATTAAACACAAAAATCAACTCTACGCTACCATATGCTATGACTTCAGAGATTTTTTCTTTCTTTAACAGAGGGCTACTAGTTATAATAGCTGATGACAAATCTCATGTCACTTTCCAACGCTTTTACAACTTAGGGAATGGAGGCTATTCAGACGTTTGCATTACATGTTCAATGACACTGATTCTAACTGTACTGGGCCACAAGTTGATGAGGCATCAAACAACTCAGAAAACATCGTTATATTGAGTTTAAAACAGAAATAATGTCCAGGAATTTGTAAAACGTATGTTGCGCGCTGTTTTTATTTTTTGTTTGTTGTCGTCAATTCAATATAGTAAAGAGGCAGACAGAAATCAGATCAAACAGATAGACAGACAGACTGACGGGCCCAGAAGCAAGGACGGACGGACATACAGAAAGACAGGGAAATAATACAGAGGAGTAATAGACATTAGAGGCAAAGACAGACAGACAGACAGCTGACAGACAGACAGACAGAGGGACTTTGTCGAAGCCATTTGATGTTTGGTTTGGCCTGGGATGGATGTTTTTTACAGAGGTTGGTTCTTAAATTCTTGTCTGACTATGTATATCAATCATTATTTCTGGGGGGGGGGGCCGCTCAAACGTTCTTACAGCTAGACTCGGCCTTTCACACGTCTGAGCCTGAGGGTTCTTATTTACTAATTCTTGTTTCTTTAGGGACACAACTCTTCCGGGTTTCTAGGATTAACAGTAGCCATAATAGCTCCTTGAACACACAGTCACTCACACATACACATTCAACAACATATCACACACATATTTATTTTATTTTTTTTTTTCCTATCTATTTATTTATTCTTTTTTTTTTTATATCGAGGATAATGGAATAAGCACTCTGTGCTTTTTTACATCCAAGTAACCGTAGTGTATGCGGTTTTTGTCAATTTTGTCTTTGTTACCACCGGCACACACTATGGTCCTACTTTATTTCGAAAAAGCGGAACATGATTTAATCGTTTCGTGAGCATGATGTTCTGCGTGCGTTCGAACAGGGCCTCAGGCTTATAGTCTAATCCGAAGGACTATACATCTTATTATGTCTCTCCCACTCATTCCCACTACGAACCTTTTTAGTGTCAATTATCACCATACTTTGTTTGAAGAGTCATATAATGATTATCGTCGAACACACACACTAACACAGCACGCGCTTTCGCGTACCACGCACGCACATTGATCAACATACACAGGACACGTGAGCACATGCCCGTCACTTATTCACACGGCGCTGGTACACACACGCAAACACGAGCCAAACACGTTGGCTACCACGCGCAGTATTAACGCGCTGCACATTTAAACACACTCACACAACAAGTCATGTTCGTGTGTGTGTGTGTTTGCTCCAGGTGTGTCGTGTGCGTGTGTGTTGTGAGTGTTTTGTGTGGTGTGTGTGTGGTGTGTGTGTTGTGTGTGTGGGTGTGTGGTTTCCTTGTGTGTGTGGCTGTGCTGGTGGTGTGTTGTGTGTGTCCCCCCCTGTGTTGCGTTGTGTTTGTGTGTGTGGGCGTCTTGTTCTTGGTGTGCCGTCGTGTGTCATTATCCCGTTTCCTACCCAAAACCGGTTTTTGTTCAAGCTTGATTACTAAAACAACGTGTGATAAAAGAGCCTATACCTCTCTTCCTATGCAGGAAATATGTTGTCCCACCCTTAATTACATATGATAACATCAAACCACACTAACACAACACACACACACACTCACACCATCACACAACACATTACATCATCACCCGTACACACACAAAAAAACACAACCCAACAAACACAAAACAACACACACACAACTCACACACACACTCACGAGAGCTTGTTAAGGATCAGGAGGTTTGGGACGGAGATCTTATGCAGGTTGGTTTCCCATTATTAGAGCGCATTAGCCAGAAGTACAGAGAAAGAGGATTTGTACTACATTTTGGCATGTTCTGAACACATTGACAATAGCTCATGCACAATTTGCAAGCAAACACTCCACAACTCAACGCGGGCTACTACACGCACACACACGGCTGCACGCGCGAACGATCATGTGCGGATTACATGGAGATGCATGTGTCATGTCTGTGTTGTGTTGTGTTGTACTTCCTCTGTGTGTGTACGTCCTGGTGCTTGTGATAGGTTTCACTCTGTTTGGGACTACGGTCAGTGTCTTGGAACTGTGTTCCCCTTTTGACACTTTCTGGTATTTAGATGGAAAACACCTGTCAAAGACTCACCTCTACTGACATCATAACTTATAACGCAAAATTTTATGTTATTTTTTGAGTTTGACATGTATTGGAGCTGCGTAAGCTGTAGGGCTTGTGTTGCTTTGCTGTATTGTGGGACAGAAACAACAGGCGGGCTCCAGCTTCAAAGTACTGTGCCCCGTCTTTGCCATCAACAGCGCTGACTGTTAGGGTGTCTCTCTTAACCAGTGCGAGTTGCCGATATTTTTCAGAGGAGAGTAGTTTTTTTTTTTTACGATTTTGTCAGTGGGTGTTGTTTTTGTTTGTTTGTTTTGGTATATTTGCCTGCCTATATTGTTTGTTCATTATTGTCCATTGCAGAGGTTAACAGTTTAGGGATATATTCTGAAGCTTATTAATCTGACTGACTGACAGACAGACAGATAGATAGATAGATAGAAAGAATTTGTTTTTATTATTATTTTTAGTTCTTCTGTTCATATCGAGGTTTTATAAGGTATAAGCACTTTTGTGCTTTTTTTTTCACTTCCAGTCCCCGTAGGGGAGTCGGAGCTAGTGCAGGCACGCTATTGAGTGGGACCGCTATTGCGCAGACAGTGTAGTGGCTGCCCCCTGGGGAATACTGTACTGACATTAATATGCGATGCAAGCCTAAGGTATAGGGCAACCTAAGGTGTAGTAATCGTTGAGCCTACCCTACGTTGCAGTAATCGCCAGTTGCAACGTTATTTTCTACAGTTGTTTTGTCTAATGTAGGCGGCTAATCTTCATGGCAAAGAAATGCATATTTCTTTAACATAAAAGGGAAATAATAAAGTCGGTGTCACCAGTTTTCTTTATTCCACCAAAATCAATTTTTGAAATCCCAACATTCAAGCATCGAGCTCAAAACCACTTCCTTATAAACTTAAATATCAGGTGGGTCATTATTTGATACCACACAAAATTACATTATCGTATGGAAAAGAAACATGTTGATTATTTGAATTCATTCAGTCTCTTGAAAATAAAATTACGTAACTCTAACACGGAATCATGAATCTATCATTTTCTTCTTTCTTACTACAACTTCTCAAAATAAATATAAAATAACGAAAGTAACTTGAAGAAAAAGATCAAAATTTATACTTGAGGAAAAAGGCCAGTATTTTTCGCATTGTCCGATAAACCTGGACAAATGAAACTTTTCCGCTTTTCGTTTCGCCGCAATTTAATAGCGGAGCCCCCGCAATCTTGTGGGCCGTTGCAAATAGCGGGCACCCCACGCCCCCCCGTCCGTTAGTGCGGGTTTTGTACACTCATATTGTCTTACTGTTCACCAACGGCTACACAATGGCCATCCTACTCTTTCGAAAAGAGGTAACAGGATTTTAACGTGTGCGCGAAGATGTTCTGCGTTATCTACTCTGGACCTCCGGTTTATTTAGTCTCATCCGAAGGACTTTTGGGGTACGTCGAGATGGAGAACGGGTCTGCCTGTTGTCAACTCCAGGGAAATATTTGAATAGATAGTAGTTATTAGATTGATTGATAGATAGATAGATTGATGTTAGTGTAGTTAGATAGATAACATTGTAGATAGAGAGATAGGATTAGATAGATAGATATGATTGTGAGATTCGATAGATCTAGATTAGATAAATAGATTGTAGAATGAATAGGATAGAGAGATAGTTAGATAGATAGATAGTAGAATAAGGGTAAATAGTTTTTTAGATGTTTGGGATAGATTGATAGATAGTTAGTATTAGATAGATAGATTGATTAGATTGATAGATAGATATAACAACAGAAAGGACTTACAGACAGGTTGTGTAGTTAGATAGATAGGTAAGGTATGTAGGTAGATAGATTGTATTGATTGATTGTATAGTATTGATAGATTGAAGTAGACAGAATAGATAGATTGTTTAGGTAGTTAGATAGTTATGATAGATAGATTTACAGACAGGCAGGTACGGGTTGGGAGTAGGTAGGTTAGGTTAGGTTAGGTTGGTGTTTGATAGTATAGATTGGTGTGTAGGTTAGGTGTTGGTAGGTAGGTTGGTAGGTAGATAGTTTGATAGATTGTTTGATAGATTGATAGATAGATAGCGAGATAGATAGATAGAATAGACTAGATTGAATTGATTGAGAGATAGATAGATAGATAGATAGATAGATAGTTAGATAGATAGATAGACTAGTTTGTATAGATTCATCTTCCTCCTTACACAACAAAACTGAGGGCCATCTCACTGTATGAGGGCGGCCAGTAGTTCGTGCAGGTGACTACTAGGGCCTGTCAACAGTTCCATCGCAGCATGGCTGATGCTTTCTGTATGTTGTGGGCTGTCATGGGGCGCCTCTTCATGTCTCGGCAGGTTGTTCCTATTTTTGAGCATGGGACGCTGTCCTAGTGACACTTTTGTTCAGGACTGCATTCGGTGTTTTAATCGATTTTGCGTGGTGGCCAACAAGGATGAAGCGGTCTAATGTTTCGAGCTGCATGCAGGGCGGCGGGGACAAAGTCGTTGAGCTCGGCTCTCTGTGTGTGTGTTGGCTAACTATGGATATTGGGTGTTGTCTACGATATATACTGTAGTGTGTGTGTGGTTGGTTTATGTATTGTTCTTTTAATGTTGGTTATGTGTGTGTGTTGGGGAGAGGGTGGGGGGTGTGGGGGGGGGGGGGGGTTCGGGGGTGAGGGGGTTGAGGGAGGTGGGGGGAGGGCTCACAGGGGGCGGTGAGTGGGCTCGGGGGACTTGAGAGGATTATGGGGGGGGCTCTGGGGTCCTTGGGAGAGGAGATATATGAGAAGCGGTGAATCTGTTGCCCGGAGCGAGAGGAAATGAGAGAGGATTATGAGAAGCCGTGGTGTTAAGGTAGGAAAAATGCTCCTTTAAAGCTAGTCTGTATCGGCTAGTGGGTTGTTGCCTGTTGATTAATGCAAGTTTTAAGTATGTGGATTTGCTGTTTTGGTTTTCACGTTCGGGATGTTATCTAACATGGGCTGATCCCAACCCAGTCTACTAGACTCTACTAATCTATCATCACACTGGGATTCACTGCTAGTCAAGCCCAAACTAAGGTGAGAAGCTTGAATGATGCTAAGTTTCCAATTTACCTCGGGTTTAGGCAACTGTACTCTCTACATTCAGAGGATTTTTCTGCGATAAAGGAACAAGGGCACATTTTGTCATGCTAAGGGTTTGTCACGGCTGAAGATGGTATAACCTAAAGCACCACAATTATTTAAAAATATAACATTTCACATGCTGGCTGTGTCAACAGTGGTTTCATAATTTATTGCAAATGATGAAGGGCCGTTTGCTTGGGTTCACTCAAATTGTGAGTGCTGCCAGCTGGGGGAGATCTGGCAATCATTTTAGAAAATAATCCTAACATTGTTTGTGTCGTTCCTTGGGCTAGAGCTCCCGAGGTTTGCCAATGGTGAGTTTTTGCGCTTGCGACCGTTTTTTTTGTGTGTGTTGTTGTTTTTGCCCTTAGGAAGGTGCTGATGAATTCAGACTTTATTGGGATGTCGATGATGGGTTGGTGTTCGTGTTTTCATTATGCCATCAAAGGCTGTCTTGTTTTTCCGGGAATATCTTTGGACGTGGCGATACATGATCTTCGGGATTGTGGGTGTTTATTCTCGAAGAATATTTTAAGGCTAAGGGATGGTCACGCACTTGTAGTTGACTATGGGTGATCGGCCAAAAATTATCTTAAGACAAACCACCATTTAATGTCTCCAGTCGCCGCGAGATTAGAACCCACGAATTCATGGTACACATCGGTTGTTCGTTGACGATTGGTGGTTACCATTCGGCGTGTGTTGTGTCCGTCTCTCTGATTTTGATCATTTTGTGCAATGTCACAACTGGGTCGTAATTTCAGGTGTGGTACGGTTGTTCTTCAAATGTTGGTTGATGGGGACGCTTGGTCGAGAAGTGTGGTTCTCTTGGGTATTAAGGCCTTTGAATGTAGTTTTGTTAATTGGTTGGGGGTATAGGTTATAATAGTGTGCTCAGTATGGTACATGCTAGTAACTTTAGTGCGGGTTGGGTTGTGGGGGTTGGGTTGAGAGGTAGCTGAGTTATAATGATGTGTTGTTGTTGTATGTTGTTGTTGCATGCTGTTGTGCGGTTGTTGTTGTTGTTGTAGTTGTTGGTTGATTGTAGTGTATATGGGGGTTGGTGTGTAGCAGCGTGTAGGGGATGTGTCATGTGTGTATTTTGAGGGTACTAGGTTTACATGTTTATTTTGGTACACACACACACTATTTGAGGAGGGGAGTATAGGGTAGGGAATCAAGAAGGATAGAATTAAGTGTAATCAATAGGAATAGGATACGGTATGATGGGGTTGTATGGAGGACGAAGAGAGGAGGAGGAGGGGCGGAGAGAGGAAGGAGAGAGGCAGGAAGGAGGAGGGTGAGGGCAGGACCTGATGAATAGATGATCGATGATGTGGAGTGAGGACAGGAGCGGGGAGGAGAGGGGGGGCGGAGGAGGATTAATGTGGAGGAGGAGGAGGTGGAGGATGAGGCATGGCAGGATGAGGCACAGGAGCGAGGGGGAGGCTGGGAGGAGGAGAGCTCGGAGGGAGGGGAAGGAGGAGGATGAGGATGAGGAACCGCGGAATGAGGGATGAGGGGGGATGGAGAGATACCGGCGAGAGTGGCCGGGAGGAAGTAGGATGAGGAGGTGGATGAGGGATCGATGATGAGGCAGAGGAAGGGGGAGGGAGGATGAGGGATGAGGAACGGGTGAGGACTTAGTGGTGCGCCAGAGGAAGGATGGGAGAGGAGGAGGAAGATGAGGCTGTAGGAAGGAGGAGGATGAGGAGGAGGAGGGGGAGGGAGAGAGCAGATATGATAAGGGCCGGAAGGGACGGATGAGGAGGATGAGGAATCGGTATGAGGTATGAGGAGGATGGAGGCATGAGGAGGGAGGAGGATTGAGGATGAAGATGGTGAGGAGGAGCGAGGACTTTATGGAGGAGGATGAGGAGGACGGAGGAGGAGGAGGAGGAGGGAGGAGTGAAGGATGAGGAGGAGGACGGACATCCGATGAGAGTGAGCGAGGAGGATGGGATGCAGGCGGAGGAGGAGGATGGGAGGAGTTAGGGTGAGGAGGATGAGGCATGAGGAAGGAGGAGGATAGATGAGGATAGCCACGGAGCAAGGATGGAGGAGGGGGATGAGGATGAGGAGGAGGAGGAGGAGGAGGGCGATGGAAAGGATGATGAGGGCATGAGGACTGAGGAGGCGGAGGATGTGGAGGAGGATGAGGATGTGGAGGAGACGAAGATCCCGTGGAGGAGGCTGCAGGATGTAGGCAAGGAAGGAGGGTGTGGAGGAGGCAGGATGGATGGGAGGAGGGGATGCATGCAAGGAGGAAGGAAAAGGGAGGAGGGTAGGATGAGGATAGGGAGGAGGATGAGGAACTGAGGTTGTGGAGGACGCGTCGATTGAAAAATCGATGAGGCTGGAGGAAGGATGGAATAGGGAGGTGGAGGGGGGATGCGCAGAGGGAGGAGAAAAAGAATGGAAGAAGTAGGGAAAACAAGATGAGCAGGGAGGAAGGGAACTACCACAAAAAAATTGATGGCCTTGCCTTCCCTTGCTTGTTTTTTACATCCTTTCTCTCTTTCCCACTCTCTCTGTCTCTGTCAGTTGTCTGTCTGCGTCTGTCTCCCTGTTGTTTTTTTGATCTGCTGTCACAATCTATCTATCTATCTATCTATCTCCCATTATCTATCTATTTTCCCCTTTCCTCTCTGTTTTTTTACTCTCTGTCAGTCGTTTTCTGGTCTGTGTCGTCATCTCTCTTTTTGCTCTGTCTCTTTTTTTTTTCTCGTCTGTTGCCTGTCTGTCTGTCGTCTTTTGCCTCTCTCTCTCTCCCTCTCTCCTCTCTCTCTCTCTCTCTCTCTCTCTCTCTCCTCTGGATAGGGAAAAAGCCGCTTAGCTCAACCCTTACTTTTTCCAAAACCAGGCAACTTTTGACGATTGGTTCGCCTTCGATCAAAAACTTGCTGTTTTATAAAAAAAAATAAGACTTTACTTAAGCGGCTTTTCCCTATCTCTTGTAATAAAAAAAAATGTTCAATCTTGCTTTGAGGGAAAAAAACTATGAATTTGGGTTAAAACGAAAAAAAGTGCAAACCATCTCCTTGCCCGGGCTCCATTAAAGCTAGTGCATTTTTACCCGGAGGGCTTTAATGAAGCATGGGCGGGGAGATGATTTCCGGCATTAAAACCCTTTTGGGAAAAGCCCACACGCATTCGCACAACACATAATTCAAATGACGTGACAGCACAATGTTTAATTAAATTAAAAAACGTGTGTGTGTTGGCAATTCAGAGTCAGAAAATTAACCCATTTCATTTTTACTTATCGAAACGAAATATAAATAAAAAAATGGGGAACTACGGGGATCGAACTGGGACCCCCAAAAAAAACCCAATTTGTCTTTCCAAGCGAAAACTGCAGCAAGTTGCCACCCCGGGGGGCGAGATTGGTAAAAAAATTAACTATTTAACTTTCAGCTTGTGTGGTGCAATAACCAGCCCGGCTTCCTGATTGGCTGAAAAGTCTCGCCGCGAGGCGCTTTGTGCAAATAGTACACGACTGTGATTCTCAATGTAGTAGCTGTGTCTGTGTTTTAAACGCCTGACGTTTTAAAAAAAAAAAATATTGGGGTTTTTAAAAACCAGTATTTGTCGGCTGGTTGTCTTGAGTATTAGTTTACTATGCTTTGAGCTTCGAGTTTTTGTTTATTCTTTTCTTTCTTGTCCATCTGTAATAATCATTTCCCGAAGGCAAATTTTTAAACCCATCTTGTCTTTTATGTGAAAAAATTTCAAGACTTTGATTTGTTCACGGTATTTTTAATATGCTTTTATTTTTGGGTTTAGCAAAACCCAAACAGAATCTGTGCTTTTCTCCCATGAAAGAAGCTTAGAAAACTATTCCTTTTCTTAAAAATGTCACGCCTTTTTCTGAGCAGTCGTTATTAAGAAAAGGGTCGCCATTTTAAAGAGCCCGTAATAGTATTCTAAACACTGCTTTGCCCGTCAGAGGGATTGACTTAAATTTTATTTCATCTGTCCAAATAAATTTTTTCTCTGTATGTTTTATTTTTGTGCAGTGTTGGAAGAATATAACAATGAACTCGAAATGATTTTTTTTCACTGTTTGTATAAATCAAAAAAAGTTTGCCCCAGCAGTTGCCCCCATATTAGAGAGCAGTGGCTTCTTTTGGTAGAAAAATTGCTGGTCCATTAGTAAACAACTTCTTTTAGTCTATTTCCTTCCTGTTGGCTGTGATCCATCACTCAAAAAGATATATTTTTATGGGCCTTATTTTCTTGCCTTTTTATTTTTTTAGTTATTTT
>CM054135.1:34803940-34891367 GCA_028751875.1 Rapana venosa | reverse complement strand
CTGACTTTAGTTTCGATTTTTTTTGGTCAAACGGGGAAGGATCGACTCTTAATCTACATCTTGCATAACCCTGGTCATTTATCTTTCCCACAAATCACTTGATATAGGTCTTGTCTACCAAAGAAAGTATACAGTGTTTATTTTTCCCAAGAGCTTTACATGTCCAATACCAACTTTTTCGGCAAATGTTACATTGGACTGTGATCGTACTATACTGTATTCTATTCTTTTTCCCATTAATAATTACTGGGGTAACTTTGTACTTGATTCACCGCCTATTGCTAGGTTTCTGTGTTTTTCGTCAGATCTTCTTGTTTTGTTAGATTTGCTTTTATTTCATTTTCAATCGGATAATTGCATAAACACCACACTTAAAGAAAAAATCAAGCTCATACTGACAGACGGAGAGGCATGGAGTAAATTGATTCAGTGGCAAACAAACAGGACAAGACAAACAGACAGACAAACAGACAAATAGCAAACAGATAGCCATGACGTACCTATGATGACCTCTCCCACAGGGTGTCTGAGGGGACCAGGGAAAAAGTGCAGGGTGTAGACATATGTTCCGTCTGTTGCAGGTAGGGGGGAGGGCGGCAGAGAACAGACACCGCTGTCATACACTGGGCCAGCTGTCCTGGTCCTGTTTGTTGTCAAGGGGGTGACGGTGGTCACATAGTCTGCTGATGACTGTAACACACACACACACACACACACACACACACACACACACACACACCCCACACACACACACAAAACATATATATATATATAAGATATATATATATATATATATAAAAATTATATATATATATATATATATATATATAATATACCCGCGTGCACTGTACTATTCTCTCAATCATGTAAATATTTTGTTTAAGTGTGGAACCGTTTTTATTTTTGAGATCTACCTGTAAGCCATTGGCTTTTCTCCCACCTTTTCTTGCCTTTGTGGGCCTTTGTTTGGCAATATTTGGGTTATTACCCAGTGAAGACTGACCTCTTGGCTGGTGTACAGTCTATTAATTATTTATTTATTCTTTTATATCGAGGATAATGGAATAAGCACTCATGTGCTTTTTTGCATCCAGTCCCCGTGTGTATGCGGTTTTGTAAATTTTGTCATCTGTTCCCATCGGCACACAATGGCCTACTCTTTCGAAAAGCGGAATAGGATTTAACGTGTGCGCAAGATGTTCTGCATGCGCTCGCACACGGGGCCTCGGTTTATAGTCTCTTTGACTTATAGGACTTTGACATGACCTCTATGACCTCCCTTGTATCCTTTTGAAAAGACCCCCAGACATAAGGCACAAAGATTGGCCAGTTTAGTTTCTATCATTCATCATATTTCTCCCTCCTTCTGTCATCATTGTCCACTGGCAGTTTGGTAATAAGCCACGTGTGTAACACTTTATTCTTGGGAATGTGAGGGCCAGTTCTGAATCCTGAAGAGTTTGAGGGTAAGGTACCACAGGGGGAAGCTGTCATCACTGCCGGAACCTCTGAAGGGTACTCATAAAGAAGCGGACACTTACGTCTGGTCAGACCTAAGGTATTTATTCATTCGCTCATTAGGAAATTTACTCAGTACTCAATAATGGTAATAATGCCGTCTTTAAAACATTGTGTTTTAAACATATTCATTGCTTGCCCGACGACATGAGTACAAATCGAAACACACACACACACGCACGCACGTACGTACGTACGCGGGGGGAGGGGGGGGATAGCCTCGTGGTTAGAGTAATGTTTTCGTGATCTGCTGACCCGGGTTCGAATCTCGTTCAAGAGGATTTTTCCTCTGGAGTTAACATCAGTGCCGACTCCACTCTCCCCAAAAGTCCAAATGAGACTAAAAACCGAGGTCACGTGTGCGAATGCACGCAGAACATCTTGCGCACACGTTAAAATCCGTTCCGCTTTTCGGAAGAGTAGGCCATTGTGTGCCGATGGAAACGGATGACAAAATTTACAAAACTACATACACACGGGGACTGGATGAAAAAAAGCACATGCATGCTTATTCCATTTCCCTCGAAATAAAAGAATAAAATAAAACACACGCACACGCACGCACACACACACACACTCGCACACGCACACGCACACGCACGCACGCACGCACGCGCCGACATATGTGTCCACGGGTGAGGATTAAGAGCTGTTGAAAAGTTTGCTTTCCCAGAAGCCATCATGGGCAGTGAGGGATCCAGACCAGAAGTGTGTTCACGAAGGTCACATGGACAGCATCACTGTCCTGACTGAAACCTGTACAGAAGGAAAAGAACACCTCCACGAAACGTCAAACAAGCTTCAGTGTAGACTGCGTGTATGCTTGTGGGTCGCGGACACTGACCGTCGATCTGGGGAGAAGAGGGCAGGCCTTGGAAATGCGGTGAATGGCACGATGAGCTGGGTACTCTGACAGCTTCACCGCCCTCAGTGGGCCGGCACCCAGGCAGTACATGGGTGCACAAGGACATCGGCTGACTCCAGCCAAGAACAGAAAGCCGCCTTGGTGGGGCCAGGTTGCAAGAGCCAGTGGCCGCGCTTACACTGTTCTGCAGGGAAGTGGCAAGGATGGGAAACAAAGTGGTAGAGAGAGAAAAGAAACACCGGTGGCCGCGCTTACACTGTTCTGCAGGGAAGTGGCAAGGGTGGGAAACAAAGTGGTAGAGAGAGAAAAGAAACACCGGTGGCCGGGCAACACTGCAGGAAGCTGCAGGAAAGCCATCTGCTGAGACCTATGCTCCGGCACAAAACCGACAAAAAATGGAGAAACTTCAAATAATTCGTCAGTGAGGTGCCCCAACAACGTCCAATGCAACCCAGCAGCAGCAGCAAAAGAAGAAGAAGAAGAAGAAGAAGAAGAAGAAGAAGAAGAAGAAGAAGAAGAAGAGGAAGAGGAAGAGGAAGAAGAAGAAGAAGAAGAAGAAGAAGGAACGGAACGAATAAAGTGAAAAATAATGTATATGTTTGCCATGAAACAATTTTTGGCTGTTTGGACTCTGGGTGATTTTTTTAATGGTGAGCGAGGTAGACAGGCTATCCGATATATATTAATTCTTATATTTAAAAAAATAATGATTTGAAAGCAGAAACTAACAAACAAAGAATATAAAAAAGCAGACAAGTAAAAACACAACACCCAAGTGGTTTTTTGTTTTGTTTTCTGTTGTTGTTTTTTTGCTGCCTCATCTTCTGTGACGTTCCCCGTCTTATTGTTTCCACCCCGCTCATTCCAATCTCCCCGCCACAGCCATACCAGATTCGTTATGTCACATCCCAGGGTCGGAAGCTCATAGGGAGCCTATCAATATTAGGCCGCAGCGGGCCCACCAGCCAGAGGTGCCCTGCACTTCTGCTGGGTCACTTTGGTGGTGTTCATCGGTGCCTGTTCTGAGCTAACATACGCAGGACACCGCCTACTAAGCCCCTTACTAACGACAGTATTAGCTCAGTCGCTGAGCCAGACTGAGCAACACCTGTTTTTGGCAGAGCAAATTTTCGGTTTATTTAAAACCTTCCTCAGGCTAAAAGATTGGCCAACCAAGAATGTAGCAGCTCACTTACTACAACCTATAACACAGTGTTAATTTGATATCAGTTGAAAGAAGACAAAGTATACAAATGTTCATCTCTGAATGTTTGTTTAGGTTACATTTGGGATCACTGAGTTGTTAAGAACGTCGTAGAGGTTTTCGAATGTTTAAGGCAGCACATTGTTGACTGTACATTGCAGGACTGGCAGGCACCACTAGCACTGCACACATGCCTGTGACAGACTTGCACTGTTTAGATCTTTAAAACATCTCATAATTTAGAAGCAGGCACAGGAATGGAATTACAAATAAGCAGAAAGTGGCTAACAAAGTTCAAGTTGGAGTTTCTGACATTGCTTGCCACCTTAGATGCCCGCACAACAATATAAACGGGTTGATCCATTGTTGCGCTCAGTCTGCTGAGCAAAACGGCTTACTTTTCCTGGTCTGTTACCCTGCCGTTTTTGCTCTGAGAAAACAAATTGAACCAGGTTATGTAAATATACATGGAAGTGTGAACTATTTAGCTTTTTTCAACAAGACACGGACCTACTTTAGTCAACTTAGCAATCTGCATGATCTAGCACTAGAAAGGTTTGCATGGTATTCTCTTTAGAAATTTTTTTGTTATTAAATTTTGTGTGTGTGTGCGTGCGTGCGTGCGTGCTTTGGTGTGTGCGTGCGTGCGTGCAGCATGCCTTTCTAGCTTAGCAATCTGCAGTTCTAGCACGAAAAGTTTTGAAAATTTATTTCCTTTTAGAAATCTTTTCTTTTATCTCTCTCTCTCTCTCTTCTCTCTCTTCCTTCTCTTCTTCTCTCTCCTCTCTCCCCTCCCCAAACCAGCTGAATGCTTAAGCGGCTGAAAAAGACTTGATTTAAAGGTAATCTGAAAAAGTAATATTGTTTTTTTAAGAAAAGGTGGTTATTTGGTCATGAAAAATGGCTGCCAAGGGGAAAAGTCATGCCTGGATTAATGTATATAATATCTGGAAATCTGTTTTTTTACAAAGCTTAGTTTACAAATGATTAAGATTGACAAGTAAAGGGAAAAAGAAGTTTTTAAAATTTTTGAAAAAAACTACGTTTTGAAAAATGCACGGGAAATCTAAGGGATCTCAGCATGGTGGCAGAACGACACAAACCTCCGCTTGCAGAGCATTGGGGGAATAGCGGATCAGAAAAAGCTTGACCCTAAAGAACACTTGAATAAGGCCCAAAAATAGGATGGAAATCAGGCAGGAAGAAAAAAGATGACCAAATAAACCAACGGCATTAGACTGATTGGGGGTTTAATGACCAGAAGCGGGAAAAGTTCAAAGCTTAAAGTCCCCTGGGGCTTTGTTCAGACAAGGGACCAAGCCAAAAAGTATAGGGGTGCACGAAAATAACAGCTTTTCAAAATAAACCCTCTGGGAGATAAACATATCCCCTTTATTCCAAGAAGATAATGCTCCCCCTTTGTATACCCCATTTTTATGCCTGTGAAATGGCCCTGATGCAGTTTTGGAGAGAAGAGAAAGGGCGGTGGAGTGAGTGCTTTCGGAGACTCCTTGGCATCCTCAAGACACATAAGCAACGAAAGCGTGCAAAAAACAGTTCAGCAAACCATTGGCCCCTTGAGAACTTCTAAGATCGTGAAAAAACGTAAACTTAAAGGTATGGGTGTCAAAAGATCAAAGGGACTTGCAAAGACAGTTTTCAAGGCATTCCCAAAGGGGGAAAGAAGAAAGGAGCCCAAGGAAAGGGCTGGGGGGGAAAAAACTCAGGAAGGGCAGGCCTAAACTCAACAAAACCCGAAAAGGGAACAGAGAGGGGAAAGGGGGGAAGGGTTTGTTAAGTTTTTGAGAGTGCCCCCACGGTGTCCGACTACGGCACAGATAGAAGATAGAAGGGGGTTTTGACTTGTTGATTAAGATATTGTGCCAAAATCAACCCACGTTTTATGGCGGGGAATTTTTGGGGACTGGTGCGCTGTAAACTTGGGAATCAGTACACCTTTTGTTTAAAGCAGTTTTTGGGTTAGATAGAGAAACCAAAAAGATGGGTTTTTTTATAGTGAAAACCAATAGATATCCTCCCTATTAATCTATGTAAGAGCATTAATTTTGGTTAAATTGCATAGGAGATGAAAATTTATTTTTTAAGTTTTAAACTTTTGTTTCTAGTGTCGGGGGAAAAGCCGGGTTAAAAATACTCCCTTTTATTTGAATAGGTTTTTGGGTTTGTTTGGCTCAATCAAGGTATCGGAATTGTAGAGAGTTTAAAGGGGTTTTCAGGCAAAGACTATTGATGCTTTTGGGCGCAGTGGAGTGGTCATATACAAAACGTGAAAGATTTCAAATTTTACAGACATTTTAGGTACATGTGTAAAACCTTATCAAAAGTTTGATATGGCATACATTTGAAAGAATTATGCCCCAGGTTTAGGTTGGGTGTTTCAAAATTTAATTTTTAAAAAATTTGATATATAGAACATGATGGATGATGGTTGCTTTGTCTTCATGTAAACAACGGGGAGATGAAGTTCATTTTGTCTGTCGCCCGTATTAGAAGATGAAGATAATTACTTTCCCGGTAAAATATAGTAGACAGCTAAATTTTTTAGATTCTGTTACCATGGCATTATTTACCCTTTAATTGTGCGCACCTTGTTTATTTTGTTTGGGAAACCCTTTTGAATAAGAGATATCTTGGTTTTTTTAAGTCATATTTTTTGGAACTGATTTTTTTAAAAAAATTTTGTTTGTTGGGGTTTAAAATTAACATTTGGTTTGTTTTGGGGGTTACTTTCATAAAAACAAGCGTTGGGAACCCCCCTTCATGTATGGCAATGGCTTTTGGAATAAAAACTTTGGTTCGAGTTTTTTTTCCTTGTGAAAACCCAAACACAATTTTCTTTTTGCCACCCATCCCGTAAATAGGGGCTATGTGGCCATTATTGAAGAAAATTTTTAATCATGAATCTTGCTAGGGGCTTGTGGGCCCTTTTTAAAAAAATTGTGAATCATGAATCTGCTAGGCGCTTGTGGCCCTTTTTGAAGAGATTGTGAATCTGTTCGCTACCCATGGGCCTTTCTGAAGAAAATTGTGAATCATGAATTTGCTAGGGTATGTGGGTTTCTGAAGAAGTTGTGAATCTGAATTTGTAGGGTTGTGGCCCTTACTGAAGAGAGTTGTGAACATGAATCCGCCCCTCCTAAATGAGAGACTGATGCTGGCAATGAAAAAGAGGAGAAGAGGGAGGAGAAGGCACAAAGCCAGGAGAAAAAAATGCCCCTTGGTGACAAGGCAAAATAAATCCCCAGCCTACCCGTCCCTTTTAGGTGACGGGAACATGTCAGGGGGTATGTCGTTGGAGGGGAAAAAGTTTTTTGGTATGCAGCTCCTGACCGTTCCCGGCTGCGTTGTAGGGTTTGTCCCCCCGTTATTGTAGCTGGGACTGGGGACTGAAATACTCAGGGGCATATACACTAGAAATTTAATCTTTGTAGAAGTTTTTTTTAACTGTCATAAATTTATTTAAAAAAGTTGGCAGTTACTAAATACACATTTTAGCGTCACGTCAAAATGTTCCCTCTCTCCCCCCCACTCCCCATATAAAAATCATGTGCTCGGGTCAGAATCATTAACACTTTGTACGTGCATTGTCACCAGTGATATGCTAGTGCTGCCGAAAGCCACGTTCACTTCCATCTCACCTCAGTCACACACAGGCTCATTCAGCCACACGCGCAGAGTACAGTTAGAGGCCATGGAAAGCTCTCAGTTTTCGGTCATTTTCAGACCACTCACCACAAGGGAGCATGCGCTAGTGTTTCTTTACTCGGATAGGTGTTCAATGTTGTCTGTTTTGATATAACTTACATCTGCAGAATACCGCCGATACGAGTAAACCACACACAAAAGAAGCTTAGTCGTGCTACAAACTTCAATCAGTCGCCCATTCAGCTGAGGTAGTGACTAATATGTATATATATATATATTATATATATATATTATTATATATATATTATATATATATTTTAATATTATATATATGATATGCACATACACACCTGGAGTGGATGAGACACGTAAACTGCAGTTACTATGAGGCCAGGGCACAAAGAGCAGATAAGTCTGACGGCTTTGTTGATGATCAGCGGGGTGATGAAGATAAGACTGACCACATGAGTGATCAGCTAAGTTTGAAACTGTAGGTACCCCTGAAGTCAAATGCGGCTACCTTTATGGAGGGTAACAACTGTCACATACAAAAACTGTCACATACAAAAACTGTCACATACAAAAACTGTCACCATTGTTTCACCTCGGAGTTGTAGCCGAGGAATAAAAGGAGTAGCTGTCGCAACAACCGAGCCTAAGAGCTCCAGACACGTGTGTCCCATAACACCCGCCACCCAGCTCCAGACACGTGTGTCCCATAACACCCAGCTCCAGACACGTGTGTCCCATAACACCCAGCTCCAGACACGTGTGTCCCATAACACCCAGCTCCAGACACGTGTGTCCCATAACACCCAGCTCCAGACACGTGTGTCCCATAACACCCGCCACCCAGCTCCCAGCTCCAGACACGTGTGTCCCATAACACCCGCCACCCAGCTCCAGAGACTGTTACTGTGATCACCAGGGCCCACCAAGAAATATAACCCTTCTTTTTGTAAATGATATGTTATGCTGTGTGTGAGAGAGAGAGAGAGAGAGAGTGAGAGAGAGAGAGAGAGAGAGAGAGAGAGAGATGAGAGAACGAGAGAGAGGGGAGAGAGAGAATTTTCTTTGCACAAGAAGAAGAAGTAGTAGTAGTAGTAGTTAGTAGTAGTAGTAGTAGTAGTGTAGTAGTAGTAGTAGTAGTAGAGTAGTAGCACTCGCTTTCCCCCAGCCAAGTTAGGGCAGGGTCCAGCGTGGTTACCACTTGGATGGGTGACCGTTTGCGCACCTTGGCTTCAGTACAGTTCCCCCAGTTCACCCAGCTGTAAATGGGTACCTGCCCTCTTTAGGGTCAGGGAAGGTAAAGCAGCGAGGGAGAGGAGATGGGTGCCGCCCTCAATATGCTGGCCCCCTAGAGAAGTTGAGGTCTCTGACGCCTCGCTCCCTTAAGACCTTATAGGTTATGGAACACCTTTACCGTTATCTTACAATAAGTTTAAGTAAACTTTTGACGTAACTAGTTAAGATGTTTAACAAAAAATGGTGTGGGGGAAATGGAAGGGGAGAAAAAAAAAATGCAAAACATGTTTTTGCCATCTATTGTAAATGACATATTCAAATTCAAAATGCGTTATTGCCATAAAAGTCACCTATACTTATTTGAAAATAATTTTACTTTTTTTTATTCACTCAAAGTCACTGAAATTTATCCATTTAAAAAAACCATGCGCATTGTTCTGCGTCTTCCCCTTTCTGAAAACATTCGTCAATACACATATCGTATATTATCTATCTGCTTCATAGTTATCAAAAGTAATGATGTTTGATTTGTCTATAGAATTTTGGCGTTCTTTGCCTCTGGTTTGATTTCTAGATAACAAAAGATTTCTGAGTTTATAATACGAGACGCATTCATCCAGTACATTTTATTCATCGCTATTTTCCGTGTCTGTGTGCTCTGCTCAGTGTTTGTAGTTGACATTCACTTGTCATTCAGTCTGCGCAGGAGTGAACTGGCGAGGTGGGAGTGGTGACACTGGAGAAGAGGGGGTAGGTAGAGGTGCCAGATTCTAACCAGGGATTGATGACCAAGTCAGACCGTCATCTTTCTGTTGCGTCTTTTGCTTGTGGTGAATGAATGTCGAACTGATGGTAGGGGTGTCAAGTCAATAAATGGAATATCAGTTTTATTAGAGACGTTGTTTTTATCACTATACATAGTCGATATGGTGTGCTTGGAGCGTTACTTTAAAAAAAAAATTAAATGAAAGAGCAATAAAAGTAAACCATTATTGTTATCATTAATACTAAAAAAGATAATGATAAAAACAATATTATTATTATTATTATTATTATTGTTGTTGTTGTTGTTATAAGACTTTCCCCCCCTCCGCTACGAATGTCTCTACAAAGCTGCATCCTCATATATTTGCAATTGTCTTGACCTGTATACTTCATCTCGTTCCCTCCATTCTGCTGCAGATGCCTTATGCTTTCAAACCCAGATTCAAACAATCCACTGTTGGCCGTCATTCTTTCTGTTTCAGGTCCATCCATCTGGAATAACCTCCCTCTCTCACTTCGCCAAAACCTACATTTGATACTTTCAAATCCGGACCCAAGACAGACTTGTTTCCACCTATACCATTTTCCTACACTTGCATCTCTTACCGGTTCCTGCTTTCAATACACATCTACATCTCCTGGCCTTCACCCTGCATAAGCACGGTGTGTCTGTGTGTGTTTGTGTGTGTGTGTGCGTGTGTGTGTTAGATCCAAAATTTGTTAATCTTTTGTGAACGGATGCACGCGTGTGAATGTTATGAATGCAAGCGCTTTGATTTGTTTGCTTTACAAGATTCAACGCTATAAAAATTCCATATATTATTTTTGTTATTATAATTATCATCATCATCTATCAATTTTGACCTCTTGTCTTTTAAGCAGACATTATTATACAATATATGTAGGTCAGGTCAGTCAGAGAAGTTCTCTGTTACTGCTACTGGTATCCATGTAACCCAGTACAACCTGTCGCATGTGGGGGAGGAAACCCCAATAGAAAAAAAACCAAAACATGATATCCTAAGCCCACAGAAAAAACATGAAAGACAAATGCAAAGCCAATATGATACCGAATCGGTCGAGGCCCCGGGTTACCAACGACCGCGCTTTCCATCGATCAACACCAGGGTGGAAGTGACAAGTCAGCTACTGGAGTTAAAACATTACTTAAGCTCCTTAGAGAACAGATCACCATTGGTATATGGAACGTCCGTACACTCTTTCCAGTGCGGAAAAAACAAAGAACTGAGTATGAGCTTGCGCTATAAAAGGGACTTTTTGGACTAAAGAATTTAGATGGAAGGGTTTGGGGACATTGACGGAAAAAAAAAGGGGCCAAAATCCAAAATCTTTTATCCCCCTTTTCCCAAAGGGGTTTCGCATTTTTTGAAAAATCGCCTTAAAACCCGCCAGAAGACCCCAAAGTTATTTTGGACACTAAAGAGGGGAGGAAATTTCCCGGGGCAACGGGTTACAAAAGAGACCGAAATTTTTCGGGTTTTTGTTTTTAAATCGAAGATGTTTCCACAATTATGATTAAAGAAGGCTTGGAAATAGGGGACAAGGGGCCCTTGGGGTTAAAAGTTTTTTTAAAAAATTTTTGAAAAAAGCAATAAAAAAACATTATTTTTAAAAATTAATATTTAAAAAGTTGGGGCCAAAATCCTTTTATAAAAATTTATATTATTAATTATTAATAAAATTGGGTTTTGTGTTGCTATAAGCCCGACTCGCTTACGAAGCTTAAAAGGGCTAAAATAAATGGAGGGGGCTGGAAAAAGGAAAATCTTTTGCCACGGCAAGCCACTGCAAAACATAAACCCAACACAGGGGCTTTTTCCTTGGCCCCCTCTAAAACCTCCCCCTTAAAATTTCGCCAAAATCTTTAAACCCTCAAATTTGGAAAAGAAAAGATTGTTTCCAATAAAAAACTTAAAAACCCTTTAGGTTCTGCTTCAATAAACCACATTTCAAACGCAAAGCAACCGTTTGTGGTTTTTTTGGGGGTTTGTGTGTGGTTGGCGGCGGTCCGGTTTTTTTTGGGGGTGTTGGTGTGTTGGGAAAAATGGGTGGGGGGGGTAGAAAATTTAATTTGGGGGAAAACAAAAAGGGCCCGGTGAATGATGGGCCATTTTGAGGAAAAAACCAAAAAAATAAGGGATTAAATTTTTTTCTTCTCCCCCAGCCCAAGGGCAGGGCGTTATTTAAACTGTCTCTTTTTTTAAGGAAAAAGATCAAAGTTCATCTCGAATTTCTTCTTTCTGAATCCCCTATTCAAAGAAAATTTTAGTGTATCCATGTGTCAAACATTTTAAGCGGTCACCAGGTCTTCTTCTGGGGGAACTCCCTTCTCGAACTCCCCTTGGCAAAGAGTCTGCAGGGGTTTTCTAGCCCACAAAACAAAACTGAACACAGCGTCATTCACACCGGGAAAAATACTGACCTGGGGTCGTCAGGACAATGACTGCCATGTTTCTAAGGTCAAGGTGTCCCAAAACCTTAAAGTCGCCCGGGACGGGGGCTCAGAAATCTCACTTCTCTGGGGCCAGCTATTGAGGACGGGCCCTCTCCTTCCCATCGTGCTTTACTTCCCGACCCTAAAGGGGGCAGGTACCTTTACACAGGGAACTGGGCAAATGTACTGAACCCAAGGGGCAAAAAGGGTCCCCAAAAAAGTAGCCCCGGATGTGTTTAAAAACTTTAGTGGGGAAAAGCGAGTGTTTGACTAGAGCTATCCCGTCCCATGTTTCTCTTTATGGGAAAAAATTTAACATCTGGTCCAAAAAACAGAGATTGTGTACATTCGATATAATAAATTTAATTTTTAATTATTTATAATAAAATATAATATATAAAAAGGAGGAGAAGAGGAGGAGAGAGAGAGGGGGAGAGAGAGAGACCTCTCCCATTTTGTCTTCCCCACCTCCCCTCCTTTCATTTGTCTCTCCCAGCCCAGGGTTTGTTTTGGGTGTAAAAGACTTTTATGCTTCAAAATTTATAGTACTAATTCTTTCTTTTTATATAAAAACTGATTACCTTTGGGATACTTTTAGAAGGTAGTTTTTGTTTTTTTATACAAAAATTTTATCACTTTTTTTTTATCAAAGGTTTGGGCCCAATTATTATTCAGAATGAAAAGCAAAAAATTTTTCTAAGTATGCTATTTTTAAAAATTAAAAATGTTCTGTTTTTTTTGGGTTTTTTAAGGCCATTTTTTTTGCAGCCAAGCTTTCCACTGTAGAATAAAAGGCGAGGACAGCACCCGCAGAAGACTTATATAACTTTGTTTTCCACAGTTGCAGGGGTCCCTGTCCCAAACCTGGCAACGGAAAGCCCAAAATTCCCCGCTTTCTGCTGGATCTCCAAAAATGGTCAGCACAGGCCCCTGTGCCCCCTGACGGTCCTGCTGGGGGGTGATTTTTTTATTGGGGAGGGACACGGACGTCGGGGCACATTTGTACAGGCTTTTTTCCCCGCGGCTACAGGTCCATGGATGGTGCGGGGTTTTGGGAAGTTCCAGGGGATGGGGGTGGAGGGGGGGTTTCTTCCCTTAATTAGCCACCCCTGCTGTGCATTTTTGAAAATATCCCCTAAAACCAGTGACATGTCCCCCCCTTTTTAAATCCTTTATTTTTTTACAAAATAGCTTAAAAGGGGGGGGAAGGTTGTGGGAAAAAAAAATAATAAAAAGTACGAGAAAATCAGAATAGGGGGAGCCTTTTGTACAAGTTTGCTGAAAAGGACATGCGACAAAATTTTGTGCTTTTTCTTTAACCCTACTTTGGAACGGGAAAACTCAGTGGTCAGAGCACTCGCTTCCCCGGGTTTAACATTAAGCAGCTTTTGAGCGTGGTACCCAAGTGGATGGGTGGGCGTTTGCGTGCCTTGGTTTTAATAAGTCCCCCTGTTCACCCCTGAAAATGGTCCCTGCCCCCTTAAAGGAAGGGAGGTAAACGCAAGGGAGAGGGGGGGCCCCCGCCCTAAATTTCGGGCCCCGGGAAAAAGGATCTTTTGGCCTTGCTCCCCAAAACCCCAATAGGTCAGGGGGCCCCTTAACCCTTTTTTAAAACCGTGTGTTTTTTCTACAAAATTTTTCCCCAAAAATTCAAAAATTCCCCCATTCTTTTTTAAAATTTTTTCCACTGGTGTTTTTTTTAAGACCCCTTAAGAACTTCTCGCGAAAAGTCGATATGACGCAGTGTAGGGTCAGAATTTGCTTTTATTGGAAGTGGCACGAATGTATGCAGGGGAAAACAAAAAAACCCAAAGGGGTGTATTCATAATAGCATCCCCCCCATATGTTGTATGTTTTTTAATAAGAGACCGCCCTTTCGATGCCCATATTTAAAGTATCTCAAATAAAAGAAACATCTGTTTTCCCCCGATGTTACTTTAAAATAAGCAGTACATTTGCTTTGTTTGGGGGAAAAAGGGTGGTGCGTGCCCCCCTTGATATTGAAAACAACCCCACCCACACACACACACACACACACACACACACACACAAAAACACAAACCACACCCCCACCCCAAACACACACACACCACTGAAAGGGTTGGGATGACGAAAACGTGTTTTTTAGACAGCAGGTTTGGGTAGTTTTTATCTGTGTACATCTTTCAGGGGGGTTTTTTGGCTATTTTCCCTTTTTTCATGCTGTTGCGCAGGGCCCCTAAATTTTTTGGTAGCGAAAACCCCCAAGAATGAAAAGCACCAGTTTTTGGGGGTGTTGTCTATGGGCCCCGTAGGGGCAATCAACACTTTCTGAATCATAGTAAAACATAAAAGGGGTTTGTGACGGGAAAACCAGCATCCCTCAGCCCCTCCCTGAAGCCCTTGGGGGGATTTGGGGGAACACTGCCATGTTTTAGGCAGTGTGTTAGGTAAGTAAACCCCGTGGAGCCCCTCCCCCAGCCCCAAATTGCATGTGGGTATAGTACTGTACTTCATGCTCCCAGCCATAGCACACCCATTTTTCAAAAGGTGGGGTAGCAAGAGGTGTGCAGGGTCACCATAGAACGGCATTAATTTATACTTACAGAGGAGAATAGCCCGACCCGGGGGGAAATCTCTTTCAGACGAGTGCATCATCCACACTTACCTCATATCATGGTTTTGTTTTGTTCATACAGTTTTCCCCCCATTCCCCCCCCCCAAAAAAAAACAAAACCCAAAAACAAACAAACAAATCAGACCAAAAAAAACGCAGAGTTGTCCTTTTATCGGGTAAAATGCAGATGGGACTAACGCTGAAAGGGGAATTTTTCGGAACAGACAAAACGAAAACTCAACAAAGTGTACAGGCTGGGGCTTCTACTTCCTGGTTTGAAATCGGGGCCCCTCTCCCCTTGAGCTTAGCCATGGGATGATTAGGACCTGTGGCTTCTTTTGTTTTCCCAATTTATGCTTTAAGAATATCTGCCAATGTCTCTTCATGAAGTAAACATGGTCACAAATTAGGTGTGGCGTTGAAAACCCTTTAAAATTTTTTGTCTTAAAGGGGGCACAACAGCCAAAAAGTACATCAGAACTCGTGATTGACGGGCAATCAAAAGGGCGAGTGTTTGATCACCCTGAGGTGTCTGCTTGAAGGGGGGGGTTCCATGTTTATTGTGGTGCCACATACCCCCTTGAGGCCCTTTTTGGATGAGACAAGCCAGTGTCAGTGTTGAACGCGGGGAAATATCCTGCCACACTTCAAATGTCCTTTGGCTGGAGAGTGTTCAGCCAGGGCTGATGGTTGAATGACGTGAAATCCCCGCTAAATCTGGCCCTGCAGAAAGTAGCCCCGCCGGGTTCAATTGCCCGGACAACGCCGAAATTTTCAGCGTGCTTGCCCTGATTTATCAGGTAAGTATGAGCGCACAAAGACAGTATGTCGCGCTTCTGGGTGGGGGAAAATCCATCATTTTCTCAGATGCGCCTGCATTTGGGCTAGGCTGCGCACACGTTAAACCCTGTTCCCGTTTTTCGAAGAGTGGGCCCATTGTTGGCTAGTGGGAACAGAGAAAAAAATTAAAAAAACCACTACAAAGGAGGCTAAAAAGACATGTTGCTTATTCCATTACCCTCAATAAAAAAAAATAATAAATAAAATTAAATCCACCATGACGAAAGGGCCCATTTTTTTTGCAACTGCAAGGTTGGGGAATTTTCAACGCGGCATCGCAGGGGAAGGCTGAATTTTAGGATAGTTTGCAACACCAGGACAGATATTTTCAAGTTTTTCCCAAAAGTATTGCCCTTACGAGCGTTGGCATCGTTTGTGCAGGGTTTTACAGCACAAGTTGTTTGAGAGGGCACAAGGAAAGGCATCCCCCTTGTTCCCGCCTTCCACAAGGCCGTGTGCAGGACACCCCCGAGACCTATTTGGGGGAACATGTGAATTAAAGAAGGAAGAGGGGGGGGGGGGGGGGTTTTTTTTATGGTTGAAGCGAATCGGATATTCAAGTTCTCATGGGAATAGGGTCCTTGTGTTTATGCAGTGCCTCGCGACTGAAGTGCCCAAGCAGGAAAAACTTCGTGTGCCCTTTCCCTCCCCCCTTCCCTCCTCCTTCTGTCAATGTCAGAGTCTCTTTTTCTGCCTCCCCTCTCTCCCGTCTACCCTCCCCCACTTTTTTTTTGTTTCCTCCTTCTTAACTGTTCCCCCTTTTTTCCCCCCCCTCTCTCTCTCTCTCTCTCTCTCTTCTCTCTCTCTCCTCTCTTTTCTCTTTTTTTCCTCTCTCTCTCACTGATTTGATCTCTTCACCCCTATTCATGCTATCGAAAGCTCTCTATACCAAACACATATGCACTCTTGCTACACATGCACACACAGACACAGACACACAGAACCCCAGCCGGGAAGAGGAGAAAGAGGAAAGAGAGAAGAGAGAGAGGAGAGAGAAAAGAGAAGAGAGGGGGGAAAAACAAAATTTGGGAGAAGGGGGGGGGGGGGGGTGTGACTCTGCCTGTATTGCGTTGGCAGCCAACGTATAACTTTTTCCCTTTATGGGTTTCATCCAAACACTTTTTTCTTGTCCTGAAAACCCCCCTGGGGAAAAAGTTTTTTTTGGGGAAATTTCTAAAACCGGTTTCTGCCCTCAAACTACCCACCCCCTCCCGAAACCCCAGCCATCGTCATGAAGTGATGTGGACGTAAATGGGAGGGATAAAAAAATGGGGCCCCGTTACAGAGTAGCGAGTAACGAGTGATGGGGACGGGGTTGGGGGGTGATGCGAGTAGTGAGATGATGGGACGTAACTAGATGATGGGCCTTTACTGAGATGATGGGGACGGTTAACGTAGATGATGGGGACGGACGAAGGGTTGAGGGTGATGGGGCCGTTAAATGGATGAGGGCCCCCTTTACCTGAGATGATGTGACCGTAACCCCCGGTGGAATTTTTATTGAGTAACCGTGATGGATGTGGACGAAATTGGATAAAGGGGCCCCTTTTAATGAGTGATGCGGCCTTTACTGGATGATGGACGTACATGGGGAAAGTGGGACGAAACTGAGATGTGGGGAGTAACATAAATGATGTGGAGTAAAATGAGTGATGTGGACGTCATAGATGATGGGACGAAACATGAGTGATGGGACGTAAGTGAGATGGTCCCCTGAGTGAAAGCATTCATTCAGCCTGCAGCGGGTGTGTCAGTCTGCGGGGTCTTCTGGGCTTTTGTGAAAAAATTTTCTAGATGAAGAGGGTGCGCGCGCACGAACAGCACTCACGGGCACGACAAAATTTACCCGCGCGCTGTAGCAAAACAACCCCTCAAATTGTGAAACTCACACACAGACCCCGCACGTGAAGGGAAAACGCGCAAGAACACACACCACCAAAAACACACACAACACACAACACCCCACAACACACCCCCCAACACCCCAACAACCACACAAGCCAAAAAAAAAAATTTTTTTTTTGGGGTTAAAAAACCCCCAAAATTTTTTGCGCTGCAATCTGACCCCCCGGGTTCGACCCCGTTAAAGGGGATGTTTTCCCCTGGAGTTAATAGTGCGACCCCACTTCCAAAGTAATTCGATGAGATTTTAACCGGGGCCCCGTGTGCAACGCACGCAGAACACTGCGCACAGTTAAATCCAGTTCCTTTTTTAAAGATAGGCCATGTGTGCCGGTGGGAACGCTTGCAAAATTTACAAAACCCGCATACACACGGGGAGTGGATGAAAAAAGCACATGAGTGCTTATTCCTTTTATCCTCGATATAAAAAAATAGACAACAAAACAAAAACACACACACCACACTCTCTCTCCCCCTCCTCTTTTCTGGCCCTGTACTATTTTGCAGTTGTGTTTTTCCCTTCTTTTGTTTTGATTGATTTTTTTAAAGTTTTTTCGGGCTTTTTAGAGGCTTTTTCGCGCCGCGCCCCGGGTGTGATTGTGTGTTTTGTAGTGTTAGGGAAAATAAAAAAAGCTTGTAAGCTTTTTTTTTACCTCAATAAAGATCATTTGATTGGGCAACTCCACCCAATCACTCTTCTGAGATATTACTTTTTACATTATAACTTTTTCCCTTTCAAATTTTATTTTATTTTTATCAATACTTTTTATTTGGATAGTTTGTTGCTTGCTAACAAGTTTTCATTTGTAACATTTTTCTTTTAAAAAAAAATGCACGTCTATAACTTCAGTTTTTCGAAAAAAAACCAAAAATGATGATAAAAGATGTGTTTTGGGTGTGTGATATGATGATGTGATGATGATGATGATGTGATGATGTGGGGGTGGTGTGGTAGTGGTGGGGGTGGTGGGGGTGGTAGGTGGTGGTTCATGATTAGACGGACGGCGCCGACGAGTGTGAGCGAGACAACGACGCGATGATGATGTGATGAATGATGAATTTGGGGAAGATGATGATTTGGGGAGATGGGAAAGGAATATTTTTTCGATTTATTTAACATTCTGTTAAAAAAAAAAAAAAAAAAAAAGAAAAAAATTTACCCCCCCGAATTTTAGTGAAATACATGGGAAACATATGGCCACTTTTTTAAAGACTATGAAAGCGCAATCACCACACAAACCCCCACGCGCCGCGCGGCACGGGCACGCCGCACCCCTCACACGCGCGGCACACACAAACCCAAAAAAAACACACACGCAGCACGTCGGCGCGGGCGCGCCCACACACACACCACACAACACCACACACCCACAACACCACCAAACCCAGGACACTTTAAGCCAGAACACCAGCTACGCTCCACCCAAAAGAAAGAAAACGAAGTGACACTGCTTTTTTGGGGTGTGTGTGTGTGTGTGTGGTGTGTGTGTGTGTGGTGGTGGTGGTGGTTTGTTTGGTGGTGCGTTTTGGGTTTTTTTTTTTTTTTGGGGGTTTTTGGGTTTTGTTATTTTGGTGGTGGGTGGTTTTGTGTGTGTGGGGTGTGGTGTGTGTGTGTGTGACGTTCAAGGAAAAAGGCCCGAACTCTGAATCTGAAAATAATTTTAAATTGTACATCGGCCCTTTGGCCACAAAAAAGCTGGCGGGAAAAAAATAAATGAGAGAAAAAAGACTTACTTTCCCAAAAACCCCAGGAACCAAGGTACGAATGAAAAAATATCTGACCATTTTGTCAAACAAAAATTATGCAGTCCGCGGATTACAAGAGGCTGGTTTTGAAAAAGGGGACCAGTAGTAGCTACTGGGTGCAGGGGCAGTACTGTGTGGGGCTGAACTCAAGAACATTCATTCTTGCTTTGGCTCGTAAGAATGGGTTTTAAAAATTGTAGTGAAAAAGCGCGGAAACCCTTTGGGGACAAAATCATTTTAATCCTGATTTCAAAGAAAAAAAGGGATCTTAGCGAAAGACCCGCCGTTTTACTCGTCCGTAGAAAGGTAGGGAGGGGTTACTGACTTTTTGCTTGTAAAAGTCTTGGGTTGCTTTCCGGGGAGTAGACTTTGGAAAAATTTTAAAAAAGATTTTTAAAACAGGGGAAGAAAAAAAAGTGCTCTCTCTTTCCCCCCTCTCTCTTTCACACCCCCACACCCATACAGATTCCCAACACAGCGCGCGCGCGGCAACACTAACACACACGCACCCGCACACACACCCCCATCGGTGTCGCTCGCTCTCTCTCTCCCTTTTCCCCTCTCTTCTTTCTTCTTACACATACTCACACTGTCTCTCTCTCGCTCTCTCTCGTTCGCCTCTCACTCATCACTTTTAAGGGTATGAAGTGCCCCAAAATATAACCCATACCATTTAAGCGGTTCACAAATATCTAACACATAAGTATGTGTAACACGCACATTGAACTCTCTCTCTCTCTCTCTTCCTCGCTTCGCTCGCTTTTAAACACAAATCATTTTACACGTAATCATACATTTAAAATAGGCACACACAAACACAGGTATGCCAACATGCTTACACAAAAACACACCGTACGCACAACACACAACACACGCACACACACACACACAAAAAACACACACCACACACCCCAAAACACACACCACCCACCCCCACACACACAACAAAAACACAACACACACACAACACAGGGGGGAGGGGGGGGAAACCGGTTTGCATGTTTTTTAATTGGGCTTCCAAATAACACCTTTTTCAGTTTTGGTTTTTCCGTGATCGGCAGTAACCCACTCGCTTATAAAAGACATCTTTAAAGCAACTCCCCCCACCCCCAAAAAACAGCCCCCCCCCCCCCTTCCCTTTTTCTTCCCCCGACAAAACAAACAAAAAACAAAACAGTAAAAAGGAAAAAACACAACACAGAAAAGGGACCCGGGGGGTATTTATAAGAAAAGATAAACGTGCCCTTTAAAAAAAAAAAAACCACCATTCCCCCACGTCGCTTTGTATATTCTGTTCACTTTGTATGTTATTGTTTTCCCTTTGTTGTTTTTGTTTAATTTGCATGTTTTCGTTTATATTTTTTGTTTTTTGTTTTATTTGTTTTATTTTTCTTTGGTGTTTTGTTCATAGTTGTGTGTTTTTGTTCACGTTTGTATGTTATCATTTTCAATTTGTATATAATTGTATTTATCGTTACTTTTTTTATGTTTTGTACTTTTTATGTTATCGTTTTTAATTTATATGTTACTTTTGCATTTGTATATTATTGTTCACTGTTGCACGCTTTTGGGACAAGCCTCCATTCCTAAAGTCATTCCATTCCATAGTGTTTTAAAAGCCCTACCCACCCCGGAAGCCCTAGAAAGGGTTTTACCTCTTTGGTTTTGTGCTCCCTAATTTCACTTCAGTTCAAAAAACAAACCTCCTTATTTCCCTTTAAATATCTAAACCCTCCCTCTAAAAAGGAGAATTAGATGACACAAGCCGAAAAAATTTCATTTTTAAGGCTAAAGGGTGTGCTGGGGGCCCGCCATTCCGTTTAAATTATCATCCCCAGGTTTCAAAAATATGTTTAAAAAAAAGAGAACAAACATTTTAAAGTACAAAACACTCATGAAATATGCCACATGGACAAATAGCACTGCAGAATGGACGTGCTGTGCCCACCCCAGTGTGGAAATAGCACTGCCTGGTCGCCAGAACCAAAAGAACCCGCAAAATGTCATAAATGAAAAAAAAAAGAAAAAATGTTTTTAGGAGAATGGACTTGGGGGAAACAGAAAATAAGCAAAAGGGGATGTAAAAGGTAGGGGAAAGACAGAAACAAAGAAGGAAATTTAAAAGTGGGAAATTTTTTAGCCCGAATTTTTTAAAATAGGATGCAATTTATACTGAAAGAGCCCCGATCTCACAGGGGCCAGGGTGGGTTGGGGTGGGGGGTTGGGGGTAAAGGCAGATGTTGGTTGGTGTAGAAGAAGTAACGTTCCCCATCTTGGGCCCCTTCCCAACCCCTTTCTCCCGCAAGCATTCCTAACAGCAGTTAAAGCAATTTTATAAAAAAAACAGCACATGAAAAGCCAAATACAATCGGCATTCTTTTTTCCAGCTTTCTTTACGTACAGTCTCCTGGAGTTAAAATCAGTGCGACCCCCCTCCGAAAAAAGTTTTCGGTGATACTGTGAACCGGGGTGGGCCCTGTGGGACATGCAGAGAAAATGGGTGGCGCGCTCGAGTGGCGACACCCCTGACAGGCGTATTTTTTTTTGTTTGTTTTCGTTATTTTGTGTCTTCAAATAAAAAATTCTGCGAGTTGTGGCTGGTGCTTTGTCGTCAACAGCAACAATGCTGGAAGATCAGTTCTTTTATCTTTTTTTCTGCTTTTCTGGTCATCTACTGGTGCGAGGCGCGCCTAAAAACAAAGCCCTGGCCGGTCGTCGTCACTCGAGAAATTTTTCCTTTTGCTGAGGGGAAACAGCCAGTGTGTTAGCAGAAAAGGGAAAGACTGAATTTCCCTGGTTTTTTACCCTTAAAAATAAAAACGATAAAACTTTGGGAAAAACTCAAGAAAAGAAGCGAGGTAGGAAAAGGGGTGTGAGACAAAGACTAAAAAAAATTTTAATAATCGGGGAAAATCCGCTACCAAACCCCTGCTCCTAGCCAATGTCCAGTCCCACTTCCAAAACGACGACTTTAACAAACATCAAAACCTACACCAATATAACAAAGCCGGGAAATTTTGCCTTTACCGAAACCTGGCTGAGTCCGCCGTACCGAAATCGACCCCCTCCATTTACGGGTTGGTAACCCCTTCGTTGACGAGACTCCCCACGCAAGGGGAAGGACAAGGCGGGGGTTGTGTTTTAATAACGAGCGTTTTGGGGTGGGGAGTTTAAAATTTAAAATACGCTTCCCTGGAGGAAATTGAAAAGCTCTCTGTTTCGTCCCGGCCTTTTTTTTTACCACGGGAATTCCCCCAATTTTTTTTTACTTTTTTACATTTACCCCCAAAAAAGAGTGGCTAAGAATGAACTAATTAGTCCTCCAGGCTCGATTTTATCCCCCCGATTCCCTAAGTTTATCCTGGGTGATTTCAATAACGTTTTTCCCTTATAAACTATGAAGGGAAAATGAACGTATGTGACCTGCCCTACACGAAGAAAAAGCCTTGACTTTTGTATGGGACTGTTGCGGCGCCTTAGATCGTTGCCTTTGCCCCCCCCTGGGACCATCTGCCACAACGGTTTTTCTTGCACCCATGTACCAGCAGTGTTTTGGCGCCTTCAACCCATGTGGACCGCAAAAAATGGACTGCTGATAGTATGAGTCTGCAAGGTGTTTTATTCATGACTGGGTATGTTTTATGATGTTGTTCGATTGAATGGTCACTGATGTTTTTGTTCTTATATTTCATTTTTGTTGTTGTGTCATTCCAAAAAGGGATAACCCTTTACCCCCAAAACAACCTTGGTTTAAAAAGGTTGAAAGGTTTTAACAAAAAAAAGTGTATTTTTTTCACAGGCACAGAAAAACAAAAAAAGGAAGTAAAAAAAGAAGAAAAGCTGCTGTTGCGGGGCCCGGTATATATAAAAAAAAGAAAAAGACAATTGCGAGGAACATTTTGTTCTGTGGCAGGGTATCAAAAATTGTCTGCAGTAAATATGGGGTGTCCCACATGGGCAAAAATCAGTTTGCAGGGATAGTGATAACAATTACCAGACATTAAACAATTTTTTACTGCTTTGAAAAGCATGATTTTCAGAGAATTAAATGATCTAAAACATCCTAGTTTCGGAATGCGTCTTGTTTATGAAGAAAAATTTTCTGTAAGCCTTAAAGGGAAAAAATTTAACAAATCTCCGGACCAGACGGTATAGGGAAGAACCCCCCCAAATTCTGCGCTACTGAGCTTTTCCAGTGTCCTTTAACACCTGTTTCCCGGCCTCATGGATACTTGTCAGATTCCCGTTATTGGAAAACTTCCAATGTAATACCTTTCCAAAGAACCCAAACCCTTTTCCGGCCCAACGATTTTAGACCTGTAGCTTCACATCTTTTTGTAAAAACGCTGGAAAAGTTGTAAAAAATCTCCCTTTTTTTCTGCTTCAGAGAAAGACCCGACCCCTGCAATTTGCTAAGGTTCGAAGGGGGGGTCGAAAATGCCAACTATTCATTTTTAACAAGTTGTAGCATTGGAAACACCCACTTCAAGCAAATATTGTTCGCTGACTTTTGTTCGCTTTTAATACAATGCAGCCCCACGTTCTGGTTAACAAATAATTTCAAATTTTTACGTAGAATCAAAATTGTTCGTTGGGTGATTGAATTTTTAACCCAAAGCCAAGCGTGTTTTGGCCCAAAAAATTCTTCTTCGGTTGATTTTCCCGCACTGTTTTCCGCAGGGGTTTGGGCCTCTCACCCTTTGTACATTCTATACCAGATGATTCAGAAGCAACATGGAAATTCCTTTCGGTAAAGTCGCAGCGATAGTGCTCTGTTACCCCCTTATCGGGTCAGTCTTGACCAGGTCCCGCCCCCCCGAGTTCTACACTGGGGTGACGAGGGCCCATCTGGGCTAAATGTTTAAAAATAAAGACCCGCCTATCGACTTTAGAAAATCAGGGCAACCCCCCAAAAATAAATTATTTCCAAATAAAGGTTAAAAACTTTTAACAAAACTAACTTTTTTGACCACAATAAACGGGACTTCCTGATATTTCAAAAAAGGGGACAAAAAGTCTGAAAATTTTTGAGGAAATGGGAAAACCATTTTTTGTAGAAAAAACTTTTTTTCCTTTTTTACAAATCTTACTGAGAGTGTTTAAGTTTTGTTCATTGTTGGTACAATAACCTTAGTTTAAAAAAAAGAATGGTGCAGGAATTTAAGAATCTGCCAAAAAAAATGGAAAAGAAAAAAAGGATCTCTGTCGTCTGCAACAGCAGCTTGTACGCAAAGCCCCAGCCATTTTGGCTGATCCTTTTCTCATGCTTTGTTTCCAGAATTTCAAATGTTGCCTTCGGAACGCCGTTTTCAGTGCCCAAAACAGCAAAACCAACAGAAAAGAAATTCTTTTGTGCCAGTAAGCATTCGACTTCTGAATTCACAATGATGTTGACTACCTAGTTCTTAATTTCTCTGAATTATCTGCCTGATTGTCATTGTTACGAGTGTAGTAATACATAATTGTGTGTGTGTGTGTGTGTGTGTGGGGGGTGGGGGTGCGTGGGTTGTGAAAAAAAGTCTGTGTTCTAGTCAACTGTCTTAAAACATTGAATTCATATATTGGTGTATGGTTGTGGGTGTGCGTGGGCGTATTCGCAACACACGTAGTGCGTGTGTAGTGCTGCGTTTTATGCATGCGTAAAAATAAGTTTTTATGTCTTCAGTCAATGGGTTTAAATTTGGGGTTCAAAATTTGATGTTTGTGCGCATGCGCGCGTGTGTGTGGTGTGTGTTTGTGTGTGTGTGTGTGGTGACTTTTTTAAATTTAAAAACCCAATATGAAATATAGCTTTTGTGTCTTTGATATATTTGATGAGTATCAATCTGCCTGTCAGTATTGTAATTGCCCTTCATGGGATGATTAAAGTGTTTTTGACTTGACTTGACTTGACTTGACATTCTGCATGCACAGTAAAACCTGTTTGTCTTTAAGAGGACTATCTTATGTGTGCAGAATGGAACTGATACAAAAGTTACAAAACGGCATGCACACGGGGACTGCATGTAAAAAGCGCACGAGTGTGTGTTGCGTATAAAATGTGTAAAGGTAAAGGTGTCCCATAACCTATATAAAGGTCGTAGGGGAGCGAGGCGTCAAAGACCTCACTTCTCTAAAGCGCTTCGATTTGTTTGTTTTTTACAAGATTCAGCGCTATATAAATTCCATATATTATTATTATTCTCTAGGGCCAGCGTATTGAGGGCGGCGCCCATCTCCTCTCCCTTGCTGCTTTACCTTCCCTGACCCTAAAGAGGGCAGGTACCCATTTACAGCTGGGTGAACTGGGGGAACTGTACTGAAGCCAAGGCGCGAAAACGGTCCCCCATCCAATTGGAAACCCTCGTCGAGGGCTTTAATTTGGGCGGGGGGAAAGTAGTGCTCCGACCAATGAGCTCCCCCGTAAATAAAAAGTTTAATAATATGTTTTTCTAGTCAATGGTTTTCATCACATTGTGTTCCAATTGTGTGTGTGCTCGTGACATTTTATTTTAATTTAAATTTTAGAATGTTTTAACTAATGTGTAGCTTTCTGTGTCTTTCCAGATTATGATACGTATCAATCTGCCTATCAGTATTGTAATTGCCCTTCATTATGCTTGAAACAAATGAACAATTCCTTCAAACTCTCATTTCACATCTTTAGTATCAATGCTAAAGTTACCAGTACTCAGATTATTATCATCACAGACTTGTTATTGCAGATTACACAGAACACTCGAGCTCATGTCCAAGATTTTCACGCTGTAATCGGCAATAGAATGGATGAAGTGTACCTGAAAAGATTTGCTGTTCCTCTGCTCTCACTGTCTGAGCTGAAACGTTCCTCTTGTTTGCCCTGCAAGACTTTTCAACTCCCTCCTTGCATCTACCATACTGCCCCTTTGAAACTGTCACAAATTTAAAATTTTTCCCTTTGTACAACCCTTCACCCCCCAATTCAGTTGTCGCTTTGGGGAAATCGATATTTTCTTTTTCTTTTTTTTGTCAATTAAGAGCTGACCTAAATTTCCAGGGTTTGTTGTCCGGGAATATCTTCACAGTTTTTCTTTGAAGGAACAGTAAGATGTTGTAAAATGAAATGCAAGCATGAAACCCAAAAAATTAATTCCTTCACTCCTGGTTTCACTGGCCTCAAGAAACACATCCCAATCTGCACACTCAAAGCAGCCTTTCAACTCTTCCAAGCACTCATTTGTCCACACTTCCACACGCTTTTTTCAACTATTTTTTGTTTTTGTTTTGTTATCTGCATGTATGCACAGACATGAGATAGATTGTGTTATGATCTGTTGAGATACTTCCAAAAACATTTTGACAGAATTTGTCATTGGCGAGTCTGCAATTGGGACACTGTGTCAGAGATCTTCAAGGCGGCACGTGCAGCACAGCACAGGCAGAAGAGGGACATAGCACACAGTCACAAACACTGAACTCTGTGGGCAGGCATTTTGGATGCAGCCAGACTGACAACAATTAAAATGTTTACTAGACACTTGCTATCTCACCTTGACATTTCGCTCTTACACACTAACTTTCATTCATATAAGGTCTTTTATATATATATAATATTATATATATATTTTATATAATATATTATATATTATTTTATTTATATATATTATGTTATATATATTTTATATTTTTTTATATATATATTTTATATATTACAAAAAACCCTTTCAAATCCACATTCTAATCACTATTAAAATCATTAGACCAATTCTCGGTAAAACAGAGTAGAAACGATTCATATTTTCTGAAAAAGCTGAATGTTGGATTGCAATCTTCAAAATTAAGATTTCCTCCATTTGGTTTGATATATGGAACTTTCGACAAAAAAATAGAAGGTAAAGGAGATTGGGATTTAAAACGTTGTAACTGTCTTCTGACCCCTTCCCCCCCCCTTTTAGCAAAACCTTTCCCTTTCCCCGGACTCCGGGTTTCAAGTTCTGGCGTGTTGTTGTTTATTATAAAAAAAAACTAAGGGAAAATCAAAGCGGGAAAAATTTGGGTTCAGAGTAAAGATTTTATGTTCCCAAATTTTTACCCGCGGGAAGGGTAATATCAAGTGCTGTGCTTGCAAAACCTGATGTTTCCCCCCAAAACCCCAAAAAACCCCTAACATTGAAAATATTGCATGCACACATTTATTCCCCACGTGCAAAAAACCCCCAAAAAAATCATGTCCCTTTTTTTGGGGAGGGACTTGTTTTTTCGCCCAAATCGATAAATCAACCCCCCTTTATGTTTACTTTTTTAAAAAACATAAAGAAAAGGAACCCGCTCACCAAATTTTTGGGTTTCTCTGTAAAAAACCCAAAAACCCCTTTTGGGGGAAGGGGCCCCGAAAGGCGTGCGCACCTTTGGGGGGTGTGGGGGGGGGGGGGGGGGGTGGGGGGGGGCTGGGGATGGAAAAACAAGGGAAAAAGACAGGGTGAGGGTTTATCATAGCTCAGATACAAAAGGGGGTGTTTTGCTTGGTTTGGGGGCCACTGAAACCCGGCTGCACTTTTCCCGTCCGGCCCGCGATGGAAAGGAAGTAGGAATTCAAGGGAGGCTGGGGATAAAACGGTGGAGATTGGGGGGGACTTCCAAAACAGCCCACTACGGTTTTGGCCCTCTTGAAAAGCAAAATTTTCGAGCAAAAAAAAAAAACCCCGCAAAATAATGCCCGAATAGTTTTTACAAAAAATTATAAAAATTTAAGCGCAAAAAGAAATCTAAAAGGGAAACAAAAAAAAATGAGCAAATAGTGCAATAAACTTCCAAGTTCCCGACAAAAATCGAAAACTACCCCGGGGGTGAAAAAAGCAAAAACCCTGGTGTTTTTACAAACGAACCCCCCGACAGTCCTTTACTTAACATCAAACAGAAATAGGGGAAAAGAAAAAACAGAAAACACATGGCCCGGGAAGACGGGGGCACGTGCCCGCAAGTGGAGGAATTTTGGACAGGGTGGGGAAGCTGTCCACCAAAAAAAGACCCTCCCCAAATATCCTGAGGAGTTTAGAAAAAAAAAATGAACATTTTAAAAAAATGTTGGGGCACGCTTTGGGAAAAAAAGATTTGAAAAGGGGAGGGCGGACAAAACAAAAAATTTAGGGAATTAAGGTGCAAAAAAGAAAATGTTGGCTTCGCGGTCGATGGGAAAGGAAGAAAAAGAAACCCCCCAAAGGGCTGCGGTGGCACAGAACGATCAGGGAGCAGGGGGTTCTTTTGGGGGGTGGAGTTTTTAGGGTGTCAGGAGGAGAGGGAGGGGAGGGACAGGAGGGGTTGGACCAAGGGGGGTCAAGGTTTCAGTGAGCGTGGGGGGTGGGGGCGGAGGGAAAAGGAAAATGGGGGTGGGCCCCCAGAACAGGAGGCCTGGCGGTACCCGACCCGCCACCCTTCCCCTTTTCCGTTCTTTTTTTGGGGGGTTTAAGGGGGGAGGTGGTTGGGCAGAGAGAAGAAAAATTTGAAACCCCGGGTTCTTCAGTTTAAAATTCCCCCTAAAGCAAACCCATTCGGCTGATGAAAAGCAAGGGAAAAACCCCTTTCTCCCCTGAGCGTGGTCTTCCAAGGGAAGATTTTTTTTCCCAAACTTAAGAAAGGCAAAAAAAATGGGGTTTGGGTTGACAGTAATCTCGAAAAAGTTTTGTCCCAAACAAGGCCTGGCAGAATACGGATGGGGCATTTCTCCTTTTTCAAAAATGATGTCCCTTTTGGTTTTTTGGTTTGTTTGGGTTTTTTGTTTATTGGTTTTGTTTATTCCCGTTCCTACTCCAAACGTTAAATTAAAGAATGGGTCCTTTAACACCCGGGGAAAATTTAAAAAATGAAAAAGGGGATATTCAGATTAAATATGTATTTTTTTTCTTTCTTAATGGTTTTCACTGTGGGGGTTTTAAGGGGTCTCTTTTTGGGTGGGAAACGGGGGTTCCTTTCCGGGGTTCAGTTGGGGTTTGACAGGTGCCCCCTTTCCCCGTTCTTTTTAACGGGTTTGGAGAAATCATTTCAGGAGGGCCCCCCTTTACTTCAAGACCACAATCCCAATAGGGGAAGGCCCGTCGCAATTTCCCCCTTGCGACGTTTTTGATCTATGGGCCGCCCGTGAAGAAGAACTCCCGGTTCAACCAAACCCGATGGGAAAAAATCAGCCCAAGGGCCCCGGTATGGAGATCGCAGGAAAAAAGCAAGAACCCAGGGGAAAATTTCTACACCAACCCCCCACCCGCATAAGATGATTTCCCAGGGCATAGAGGGGGGGTTTGAAACTTTCAGTATTTGGGGCAGGGCATCACCCAAAAAAGGTTTTTTTTCGGGAAACCCCCCCCCAAAAAGGGGGGAAAATCAGACTTGCTGTTTGGACCCTTCCCCCATGGGCTAAGCTGGCGAAAGTGGGGAACCCATAAAATCAGAACCCCCTAAGGGCATTACTCTACCCGGGATCGTCACAACCCTTGCCCTTTTACCGGGGTGAAGCAGGACATTTCTGCCCCAATTGAGTGAACCCGCCTTTAAAAGAAGTGCCTCAGGCGGATCCTGAACATCACTAGAGGGGGTAGAACCAATGAAAGTCTGGCAGCCGATCGAGGCATGGCTTTTCAAAAAAGAACCCTTTAGGGGCCCGTAACGGAGGAAACCCGAAAAAGGTTTTGGCCACCAACAAGGATAACAGTGTCAAAAAACAGTCCTGGGGAAGGGGGGTGGAAGGAGCAAGGAAAGGGAAGGGGCGCCCCCGCCCCCAAGGGTGGTGTTTTCCAACATCAAGGAGTGGGGCCCGGTACTGTACCCCAAACCCCCGAAAGGGGCCCAGGACAAAACCATTTGGGGTCCCCTTGCAGCGTCCCTGCGGATTAAACCCCCAAAGGTTTTTCCGACCAAAGGGATGATGTGGGGTAGGGTGGGAGTTGGGTTTCTGCGTAAAGGCCCAAACATTTTTTGGGGTGCGATTATCGCCCTTTTTGTTTTGTTGTTTCGGAAGGGGAAAAACATTGACGCTGAGTTATGGAAATTTTATTTTAAAAAGTGTGTTTTGTGCATTTTTTTTTACTTGAAACTATACTTTTCCCAACTTCCCTTTTAAAGCAAACAAGGACAATTTTTTTTGGGTTTTTTTCCCCCCGGGCCTGTATTAAGTTTTTTTTGCGCGCTGTTTAACCTCTAAATGTCCCCGTGCGGTTTGGCCCCTTTTTGCCCTTGAAGTTTTGTTGTTTTTTGTTTTTGTGTTGGGGTTTTTTTGGGAAGGGGGGTGGTTCCCCTTTTTTTGTGTAGTAATTTACCCGTGCCGACCCCGATAGATTTCACAAGGTGCCAAAAGGATTTTTCGGGCAAATTTGTTGGGGGTTTTGAGGAATAATCCACTGAAAAACCCCCTGTCCCCTAAGCCCTTCGGGTTTATGTTGGGAAAGGCTCAAATTGGTCCTGTTTAAACCAATGTTTCAAAGGTTTGGTATGAAGCCTGGGTTGGGTACGTTTTACCCGGGCTTCCCTTCGCCCCCTTTTGCCCCTTCCCCCCCTTCCCGGGGCCTCCCTTTCCTTCCCCCGCCCCCCCCTCCCCCCCCTTTTTCTTTTGAAATTCCTTAAAATTAATTAACCCTTTTTTGGGGGGTGTGGTTGTTGGTAAATTTGGGGGGTGGGGGGTTTTTGGGAACCCACCCCAAAATTTAAGGTTTAGGAAACCTTTTAGGCCCAAAGGAAATAAATGTAAACCCTTTTAAATTTTTAGGTGTGGTTGGGAATATTTGTGAGGTGTTTTTGGGGGTTGGGTTAAGAAAATGTTCAAAATCTTAAGGGGGCAATTTAAATTTTTTGGTTTTAAAAGAGGAATTTATGAATTTAAAAAAATTCCTTATTGGCCTTGGAAATTCCCAACATCAAATTTTTGAATTTTTTGGAATTAACCCAAAAAGGGGGACAACCCAAAAAATTTATAACACAAACAAATTATGGTTTAGCTTGGAAATTGTTATTTTTGGAATTTTAAAAAGAGCCCAATAATTTACAAACCTTTTCCTAATTTCCTTTAAGCAAAAAGGGAAAAAAAGGGAAAAACTTAAAAAACACCTTTTAATTTGCCCTTTGGGATAAAGGGGTTAAAAGAAACGAATTTTTACAAATTTGGGGTAGCCAAAAAACAAAATAACCAAGAGAAAATTTTGGGGTTTTTTTCCCTCTCATCCAAAGCTTTTTTTGACTTCTTCCGGAAAGCTGAATTCGGGTTGGGGTAAAAGAAAGACCAAAACCCATTACTTTAAACAGGGGAAAAAAAGGGAAAAGGAAAATTCCAAAAATTTAAACCCATGAACCGGGATTTAAAAATTTACCTTTAACGGGGGTAATTCAACTTTAAGTTTAAAAGCGGGGGAAATTATTTTTAAAAAAAAAATAGGGGGTGTATCCTCAAAACCAATTTTTCCCTTTGGGGAAAATTCGAGATTCTTTGGAATTGTGGGAAAAAAATTTTCCAGTAAACCCAAAAAAAAAAGACAAGGAGAAGGAAAATAGTTTTTAAAAAAAAAAATTAATTTTAAAAAATTAAAAATCCTTTTTTAAAAGGGCATTGAGAAAATTGTTTGGAGAGGAAAAACCAATTTGTAAACCAAAGTTTAATTTAAAATTTTTTCCTCCCAAAAGGCCCGAAAAAATTTTCCATTTGGGGAAAAAGTTTTTTAAAAAAGAAAAAATTTCCAAATCTTGGGGGAAAAGAGGAAAAATTAACCCCCGGGCAAATTTTTAATTTATATTTTTAAGGGAGAAAGGGAAACCAATAAGAAAAAAAAAAACTACCCAAAAAAACCAAAAAATTTTTAAGAAAAGTATTTAGTGAAAAATTGGATAAAAATAAAATCACCCCTTAATTCCAAAAACAAAATATCGTTTATCGCCAGGAAAAGGTTTTTTGAGGGGGATTTTTGGAAAGGGCAATAATTGGCCTTTTAACCAAAATCGAAAAAAAAACAATAGTCCCGGAAATATTTCCCCCCGGTTTTCAGGTTTTTGGAAAAACTTTGGGCCCTTTGGGGTTTATTTAAAAATTTTTAAACCGGAGGGTTTAGGAAAGGTGGCATTTTTATAACCATAAAACAAAGGGATAATTAAATAAAGAAAACCCAAAACATTTTAAAAAGGGGACCCGTTTCCCCTTTTTTTAAAATTTTGGTTAAAAGGTTTTACATTATTTTAAAGAAAAAAAAAGGGATCCCAAAAAAAAAATGCGAAAGGGGGAAAAACCTCATATGCCAGCGGCTTTTTTGGTGGAAAAAATCTTCATTTTTGGGGGCCCTTTATAATTTAAAAAAAAAAAGGTTTTTTGGGGTTTTTTTATTCCTTTAATTTGAAAAAAAAGGGGTTTTGGGCCGGGGGGAAGGAAAAGGGAAATTTCATGTTAAAGTTTTGTTAAATTTGGTTTTTGGCCCGGAATTCGAGCTGGGAGGGCACTTTTATCCGGTATCTTTAAATAAGTAATAGGAAAAAAAAAATTTCCCGGGTTTTTAAAAAGCCTTATTTTAAAAATGGGGAACAATATACACCTTTTTATTTCCGTTTAAAAAAATTTCTTCCTTTGTAAAAAAATAAACGTCAAAAAGGTCCCAAAAACCTCCCGCAAAAAACGATTTTTTCGGAAAAGGGGATGGAAAAAAGGAATTAAATTTTAGGGGAAAAAGGGGGGTAAAAATTTTAAAAAAACTTGGGGAAAAAACTGGTAATTTTTTTTGGAAAAACTGCTTGGGATTTTGAAAAAAAAAACAAGGCGTATGGTGGGTTACAACAAAAATCCAAAACGTTTTTTAAAAAGGGGGAATATGGTTTATCTAAAAGTGGTTGGAAAATTTTTAAAAATTCTTCTTGGTTTGGTAACCCTTGGGGGGAAAGGGGTTTAAAACCTATGGAAAATTAAATTTTTCAATAAACCCCCAAAAAATTTAAAAAAGGGAAAAAAAAAGATAAACCCCTTTAGGGAAAATAGGGGTTTCTAAAATTTAATTTTAAAAACCATATCCCGTGGTTTCCCAAATTAAAAAAAAAATTATTTTTAAAAGAAAGAATTTTTTAAAAACCTAAAATTCCCGGGAAAAAGTTTTAACGGGGGGGGAAACCCCAAAAAAAGGGTTTAAAAAAAATAGGTGGCCCCCCAAATAAAATAATAATAGTTTTCAAACCCTTTTGCCGGGGGGAACAAAATTGAAAAACTAAAAATTTTAAAAGCTTTCAGGGGTTTAAAAAGGTGCCCAACCCCCCGGTTAAATTTTTAAAAAAAAAAATTTTAATTTGGGGATTTTTAAAAAAATTTTTCCAGACTTTTGTTCCCGGGAAAAAAAAAAATTCTATAAAACCAAAAATTGGAAACCCCCCCCCGAAAAATTGGTTTCCCAAAAGGAAATTTCCAAAAAATTTGGAAAAAACCCTTCAAGGAATAAGAAAAACAATTTTAAAAAAGTTAAAATAAAAAAAAGGGGTCCCCGGCTTTAAAAAAATTAAAAAAACCCACAGGGGTATCGAACAAAATTGTTTTAATTTTAAAAGGGGGTTTGTAGAAAACTGACGAATTTTGTACGTTTTTTGCAAAAAAGAAAGGGGGGTTTGGGATCGTATTTGTTCTGGCAATTGGCCCCGTAACGAAAATTTTGGGAGGAGTTTTTAAACAAGCAGGGAGCGATTCAAGCGGGAAATCCCTCCCAAAACTTAAATGAAAAGTTGTGCCCTTTTTTGGGCAAGATAACTAGGGCAAAACAGATAAAAAACTTTTACCCCAACTGTATTATATGCAAAGTTTTTCATTTACGATCTAAGGTTAAAAGGGCTCGCCCCTTTTTTCCCCCATTTGGTTTTTTAAAAAATATTTAAAAACATGCTATGAAACGGAAATTTATATTTCCTCGACATCTTTGAACTACCCTATTTTCCTTGAAGGTTTTTTCAAGTGCATTTTTTTTCTTTTTTTTTAAAAGGATGATTTTAAAATTTTGTGTGTAAGATTTATGTCATGAAGACTTTTTTTATTTACTAGGGGGTTTTGGTTTCAGATGAAATTTTTGGGTGGGGAGTGTAAATAAGTATTTTAAAAAGCAATATCAGGTAAAAACAGGGTCTTATTTTTTTCGTAGGCCTCTCCATATTTATACGGTGGTTGGGGTTTCATGGGCGGGGTTAGTATAATTGTGTGTGTGGGGGGGGGGGGGGGGGGGGGGGGGAAAGGGGGAGGGGGATAGGTTTTTGCGGGGGGTGTGGTGAGAGTTAAGAAAAGGTTTTTCCCAAGGTAACTGTGCTGAAACCCACAAATTACTTTTTTTAGAAAATGTCAAAACCCAGCCAATTTTTTAAAAAATTGACCCCAAAAACCGGGAAGGGTTTACTTATTTTAAAAAATTTTTTTAATTTTTGTTCTCTTTCTGTAACAAAGAGGGCATTTCCTTCCCCCTATTATCCACAAAGATGGGTTTTTTCAATGGACATGCTTTGTTTTTTTTGGTTTTTAAAAGTTATTTTCAACTTTGAAATTTTTTTTAAAATTTTTTCAAGGGGTTTTACAGGTTTTTGGGCAAGGAAAAGAGAATATAAAAAATTCCCAAAAAAGTTAGGAAACAAAAAGAATACAGGTGACCCCCGGAAAAGAGAGGGAAAAAAGAAGCAGTGTTTTGGGAGGTCGACACCCAATTTGAGGGGGGGATGCAGAAATGTTGGCGTTCCCCAAAATCTTTTTGGGAAGACCATTTTCTAGGTGGAGAAAAACCAAGTGTGAAGCAAAAGGGCGCGGGCTTTTTATCCCTGTGTCAGCACGTGAAACACCAGGGGAAAAGGCCCCAAGTAAACTGCCCCACCACAAATAACACACGCATGATGCAGCTGCAAGATGACATTTCACCGTAAGCAATGCACATTTTACATCTATAATATTATGCACCCCCAAAGCTTTCCCCAAAGCACTAAAAAACAAACGGGGTGCGCAAAAACATACACATACACCACACACATACACTCGCGACTCATGCACGCACCCCCAACCCGTTTAACCCCAAAAAACATGTAAGCTTGGTTGGGGTTGAGCGTTCCGGGGGTGTAATTTATCTGACCGGGGGTTTGAAAACCCCTTTTAAGGGGATTTTTGCCCCGGGGGGTTTAACACAGTGCAGGGGCTACTCCCCCCAAAAATTCCCCTTTTGGGAAAAGGGGGTAAACTGAGGCCCCTTTGTATACGCCCCAGAACCTTTTTGACACACGTTTTAAAACCCGTTGGCTTTTCGAAAAGAGTAAGGGGGTTGGGCCCCTGAGAAAAGACTGACAAAATTTGCAAAAAAAAGGCCCACCCCCGGGGGCTGGATATGTTTTGGATGTGTGTGTGTGTTACCCTTATTTTCCTTTTCCTTTTTAGGTTTAAAAAAAAAGCACTCATGGGCCTTTTTACCCCTTTTAATTGCTGACATGGGGCAAAAAGCCCCCCCCCCTTGGGTTTTTGTTGTTTTTTTTTTTAAAACAAAAGCTTAAACCCCCTGGCCCGTCTTTTAAGACCGTTCCTTGTTTTTATTTTCACGCGAAAATTTTCGTATTTAAAAAGGGGTACCCAGGGAGGTTGGTAGAAAATGTTGGGAAAGGGGAGATTTAAAAAATCCCGCGGCCCCTGATGTTTTGGGCAGGAAATCACTGCATAAAATGAGCCAGTCACACAGGCTGCCACGGATACACTGTAAGCGCATGGCAGCCTGGTGACGCAGAAATTAGCATCCCCCTATTTAGGCTGTGTGTCGTGAAAAGGGTTAGTGTTTTAATTAGCCAAAATTTTCCCCCCTGGGAAGGGGGAAGGGTTTTTTTTCCCCCCGGAAAATTTCCCAACATGGGGGAAAAGTTCTTAAACTTCCCGCATGGAGATAAGAAAATTTTCCCTTTGGGGCTGGAAAAGTTTCCCGTGAAAAAAGGGCCTTTCTTTCTCTTCCAGGGGGTTTCCCAAGCAAGGGCTGTTAAAAAAACAAAAAACCAAAATTTAAAAAATTTAAATCTGACATGTCCCGTTGTTTTTTCTAAAGGGGCGAATGGGGGAAAAAGTTTGATTTTTCCCGGGAAGTCATGGAGTACTGGTTTTCTTTGTTTTCTATTGAGCTTTACTTTTATGTGATATAATTTACATTTTTGCCCTTTTCTTGGGTCTGTTTTTTCCCAAAAAATTTTATAAAAAAAATGTTCTAAGCAGTTTTAAAAAAAATTTTAAAATCAGGTTACCTTTTTTTGACTGGGTTTGCCCCGGGAGCGTTTTAATTCAATTAGCGACATGAAACCCCTAGAACCGGGGCACCCACTAGCCCTTTGGTTTAGCAAAGTTTGGGGAAAGGGTAGGGAACCCCTCTGTTCCTGTAGCCAACCTTTTAAAGCCCCAAACTTTTTCTCTCCCAGTTGTTGGAAAAAGCAATTTTGCAGAAAAAATTTGGGCCCCTTTTCGTAAAACGTTTTTTTTGCTTTTGTTGGGTTTTTTTCTTAATCAGTTGTTGTTGCCCGTGTTTTGTTTGTGTGTGTGAGAAAGGTGAAATTAGGGGTGGGGGAAAGGGGGGGGGGACGGTGAAGTGGAGGGGTTTCACGGGGATTAAAAAGGAATGCCGGCAGAGGAAGGATTACTGTTCCGGGTTTTCCGGGAAGGGGGGAAAGTAAACCGGTTTGAGTGGTTTTAAAAAAAAAACCCCGTATTGGGGATTTTTAAAGGGATGGCTGAAATGGCAAAACAGTGACAGGAAAGGGCCCCAAAAAAAAAGGGGAAAAAACAAAAGCCCAAAAAAACAACAAAAACCACGGAATAAAAACGATTTTTAAAAAGAAAAAATTGGTTGGGTCACACCCAAAATTTTTTTTTGTCCAAAAAGCCTAAAAAATTATGACCCCCATCCCCAAGGGTATTGCATGCAAGGGGTTGGCTTAAAAAATTATGTAGTATTTTGTTAAATTTTTTGCAAAAAATGGCTGCATTTGGTAAAATTTCAAAAGAAAATTTTTACCTGAATTTTAAAAAATGATTAAGAAAAAAATGAAATTGAGGAAAAAAAATCCACATAACATTGTATGGGGAGGGGCGGTTGGGGGCGATCTTACAAAAAACACACAAAGCAAAATAAGGGATGCAAAGTCAAACACCAAAAAAAAAAAAAGATTAAAAAACCCCAACAAAAATGGGCCCCCAAATAAAAAGAAAAAAAATTAAAAATTTGCAATGTTTGTGGCCCCCGTTTTGATAGTTAGTCTTTTAGTTTAAAAGTCCCTTCCCCGAAAAAAGATTTTTAGCCCGGTTTAAATTTTTGAGTGTGTGTATGAGAAAAGAGAACCGTAAGTTTTGTGGGGTGGGGTTTATGTAATCAAAGTCAAAATTTAAAAACAAAATTTTTTTTTCCAGATTTGGGAATTGAATAAGCAATGCATTTTTCTTTTTCCATGCAAGCCATCTATCTAAAAACAAATGTCTTAATGATTATACTGAAATACAACATTATTGCAACCTTTACCAATAAATTGAACCAGTAAAAAGAGGAAAATCGATAAAATAATACACTGGAAATACAAATTACACACGTATACATACACACGCACACACATACTCATACACACCTGCGCGCGTGCGCACCACATACACACACACACTTAGGTAAAGAATGTTTTAAGAATTTGTAAAAATCATAAAAACGTTAAACAAAAAATTACTTCACCTACTATATCATCCATTCTTTCACGTTCATACTTTAGAAAATAAAAATGTACAGGAACAAACGTTAGAAAATACTAGGCATTCATTGCGTCATTACTGACAATATTGCCGGCAATGACCTTCCTCCTCTCCTCTTCCACCACGCAAACGTGTGCTCATATGCGCTCATACTCTTCAAGTAGCGCTTTTTAAATATAATATATTCACACTAACTATCAAGCAAGAAAAATGTGTCAAAAAAGACAATGATAATGATAATTATAATAGAGATACAATATAACAACAATCACCCATCACCATGAGACAACAACATAACGATAATAGCAGGAAAGCATTGGAAAGGAGGTGGGGGGGGGGGGGGGGGTGGAGTATCAAAGGGGAAGGGGGAAAACACATTCAATCAAACAGAAAAATAATAATAAAGAAACAGTTATTCAAACAAGTAAAACCCCTATACAATACAAAAACAAAAGCCCCTAATCAACTGGACTATCAAACTAAAACAATATCGCTTATAACAATACTAATGATCTCATCTCCAACTGTAATAAGAACAACATCCATGATAAAACCTATTGAATTGGACAAGAGAAAGGGCATGAGGAGGAAAGGAGAGGAGAGGAGAGGAGAGGAGAGGAGAGGAGAGGAGAGGAGGAGGAGAGGAGAGGAGAGGAGAGGAGAGAGAGAGAGAGAGAGAGGAGAGAGAGAGAGAGAGAGATGTCACAATATCTAGCTATAAGGTCTACCATTTTGTTCTCTCCTTTCCATGTTATTTTAAAATTTGTAGATTATATACGAGGTTATATAGATTACTCTTACTTCTTTGATTAATAAGAGTGCCTTTTCCCCACCTACCCCTCCCTCCACACACATACAGCGTGTGACTGTGCAGAATTTCCAGTCGTAGTAAAACATACTTGAAATTTATTTAAGAAATACAGTAAGTGCTGATAAATTTAAGTATGGTTGATTTGCCTTATAAGTCAGTTCCTGTTCAGTTCAATGTACTGTGAATGAATGGTTTGATGCTATAACCAGTACCGTGAATGAATGGTTTAATCCTGTAGTTACTTCTACTGTGAATTGAAAGGTTTGATTCTATAACCATTACCTTCTACCTCCTCCATTGTGTATAAACATTAAGAACACATCTTTGTCCATTGGGTCTGATTTACAAACATCACAGCGAAAGTGTTGGTATACGTGTCTAGTCTTAAAACAATATAAAAATATAACAAAGTGTCATTAATAGGATGGAACAACAAATAAAATTTTGCCATGGCACTTCAGACAGAACTCAAAGCAAAAAATGTAATAAAGACAGAACGTGTTAGTCTGTGTCAGTATTTACACTCATTTCACACTTTTTTCCCAAGAAAAGGAAAGTTTCAGATGATATTTAAAATGGTCATTTCTTTATTTATTTTTTATTTTTTTTATTTATACCACTATAAGTCACGCAGATTTCTCTGCGTGAAAATTCGGGCTGCTCTCCCCGGGGACGAGCACGTCGCCACAAGAGCAGCGCCACCATTTTTTTCTTTTTTCCTGTCTGCAACAGTATTTGTTTCCCTATCAGGGGACGGGTGCCTTTAGTGGTTTCGGAGCACTTTTGCTTTTTCCCCCCCAAATTAAAAACAGCGTCGGGGCGGGGGTTAACCCCCTTTGGGATGGGGGACCGTTTGCGCGCCTTGGCCCTTTAGTACATTTTTCCCCCCGTTTTTTCCCCCCGCTGTAAAAGGGTAAACCAAACCCTCATTAAAGGGGCAGGGGAAAAGGGAAAGCAGGGGAGGGAGAGGAAATGGGCCCCCGGGCCCCCAATATGGGTGGCCCTAGAAAAAATGGGTCTCTGAAAGCCCCGCCCCCTACGACACCCTTTTAAAAGGGTTTTGGGGAAATTCCTTTAAACCTTTTTAAACCCTTTTTCAGGGGGGCTTTTTTTTTAAATATTTTTTGCCCGGGACAAACCCCCCTTGTTGCCGTGGGTTCTTTTTAAAGTGCGCTAAAAAATTATGTGCAAAAACACGGGGCCCTCGGTTGAAACGTCTCATCCGAAAGACTAGCGCCCCGAAACCCCCACCATGATCTAATGGATGGGGAAAAAGGGTTTTGGGTTTCCCAAAAGGGGTACAAAACCCCCACACTATTCCCCAAACCCACTTTTCGTTTTTTAGACCCCGAGGCGCGTTTTTCCTCTAGAAAACCCCCGATCCCCCCTTATTTCCCTTTTTTGGTGAAATAATTTTGTATCGAAGATGATACTTTTTATTCAAGATTTAATGAAAGTGAACAAGGGGGTGCGATGTCCCCACACACACACCCCACACACACACACACACACAAAATGGCCTATTTTATTATTGTCGCTGTTGTTTTTTGTGTACGTATGTTTTTGTTTGTTTGATTGTTTTTTTCCCTTTTTTGGGTTGTTCCTTTTTGATTCATTTTTTTGTTGTTTTTTTTAATTGAAATTGTTTGTAAAGGTTGAAGGGGGTGTGTGTGGTTTTGGGGATGTGTTGTGGTGTGTGGTGTGTGTGGTGTGGGGGGGAGGGGGGAAAACAGTTTTGGGGTTGGGGTTTTTTTTAAATTTTAAAATTTTTTTTGCTTTTTTGTTTTTGGTTTTTTTTTTTTCTTTTTTCTTGGGTTTGGGTTTTTAATTATGACTGATATTTTTTTTAAGTTTTTTGGGAAATTTTTTTAATTTTTATGGTTTTTTAAATTTTTTTGGGTTTTTGTTTTGGTTTTTTAAATTCCCTATATGCAAATTTTTATTTTCTTTTCCTGTTTTATTTTGTATATTTTTTCTATAAATTAGGTTTTTTATTCTATGTTCCCGCATATACATTAAACTTTTTTTTTCCCCCTTTTTTTTTTTTTTTTAGATAGATGGCTTGATGAAAAAAAAACAAATTTCACTGGGTTATTCAATGTAAACCCTCGAAAAAAAAAAGTTTGACTTTTTACTTTGACTTTTAAAACACAAAAACAAACGCACAAAAAATAACACTTTTAAATGAACAGACTAAAATTTAAGACCCACAACACACAACAAAAACACACACCCCACACAACACACACACAAACAACACACACACAAAACACACACACACCAAAAAAAACACAAAAACAACCAAAAACAAAACACACACAACACAACCCCACAAAGGAAAAGAAGAAAATTGTCGGAAAAGTACAATGCTTCGCCGTGGTGGTGGCATAAATGAAGGGGGAAAGAATGGCGACAGCTAATGGGACCGTGGTACCAAAGTCCCAAAAATACAAGGGGCCCAAAGGGGTGGGTGTGGAAATGACTGTGGATACTGAAAGGCAAAATTTTTGATTTGCAAAAAAAAAAGGGATAGGGTGAACTAGAAGGGGGAATCTTTAACACCAAAATCTCCCGCCATCCCCCATAAATCAGAATCGTATTACGCCAAATTAAGATTATATCCCAATCACTCTACAGAAATCATTGGGGGGCCTTTTCCTGTCCAAAACTGGGCGGAAATGACGGGGGAAATGAAAATGGTGGGGGGTGGGGGGGTGGGGTGGTGGGGAACAAGGCCACAAGGGGTCCCCCGGACCTCGGTTTTATCTCTCATCCGAAAGACTAGCGCCCAGACCACCACCCCATGATCTAATGGATTTGGGGAAAAAAAATTTCGGGTCCAAAACGGGATACCAAAACCCCCGCCCCATTCCGACCCGGAAATTTTCCCCTTATCCCAAAAACAGGGGGCCCTTACCCAAAAACCCAACCCTCAACCAAAACCCATTTATGCGTGTGTGTGTGGGTGGGGGGGCGCGCGGGGTTGGGTGTGTGTGCGTTTCGTGTGGGGTGTGCGTGCTTGTGTGGCGGCCCCGGTGTGTTTTTTCAATTTTTAAAAACTAAATTAAATTTTAACTTTTTGCATGTGTGAAGTAGGATGAAAAGCAAGCGGGTTTGATTTTTGGGGGTTTTTTCAAAACATAGCGGGAATACAAATTCCATTTATTATTATTTTTTATTAAATTTTTATTAATTTAAATTTCCTTTTTATTATTATTATTAATTTTATTATTAATTTTTTATTATTATTATTATTAATTTTTAAAAATTAAAACAAAAAATACCGTATCCCACAAATTAAGATCATCCCTCATCATCATCACATCATTATCATCATCGTTAAAAGTCAATCGTCATAAAACAACCCTCAACAATAACCCCCCAAACAACAACGACATTATCATCAACGTCACCACATCATAATCATCCCTCCTCCTCCCTCCTCCTCCTCCTCATCTTCTTTATAATTTTTTTCCCCCCCTCTCCCATTCCCCCATCCCCCTCGTCCCCTTTTTCTCCCCCTTTCCCTCCCTTTAAAAACGTTGGCAAAAATGGCTGTACCCTGGGATCCTCAGGGTTGCCGTTTTAGGGGGGATGTCCTCTAAAGAGAAATTCAGAGAATTTTATTCGTCATCCCTCTCTTCACTCTTCGCCCGTGACCTGAAATCAAAAAAGTAATAAAATTTCAGGGGGAAATATAATGATGAAAGATCAAAAGACGATGGCAACGCAAAAAATCAGATAAAAAAAACCAAAACATAAGTACCAAGGGGATTGAATAAAACCTTTCACAAACCAAAAAGGAAAAGGGGAAAATAAGCAAAATCAAACTGAAAGTTTTCTGGGCTTTGTTTGGGCTTTGGGAAGTAAACAGGAGGTTATTTTCCCCCGAGAGCCTTTTAAGGGCCCTGTTCACCACCCCCCCAACCCCCACCACCCACACCAAACCTTCAAGACGTCAGTCCCGACCATCCCCGAAGCGGGGGCCTCAAAGATGGATCGATCACGTGAAAAACCCCAAAGAAAATGGGCCCACATGGGGAAAGCGTTTTAAGGGTTATTTTACAATGAAAACAAAAAAATAATAATAAAAGATAATTTAAGATTGGGGTCTGTAAGGTTTCAAAATTTTGTAGCTCTTGTTTCTTTTAAGTAAAATTCATAACTTATTTTTTTTGGAAAGGAAAGAAAAGACAAATTAATACCCTCCTTTTTGTAAAAGGGCCCCTTTTCCCCCCAATTAACAACCCTTCTAGTTTTAAAGGGGACTTAAACGCTATATAAATTTTCCCCCCAAATTATTAATTTTTATTTAAAATTAAAATAAACGACTAAAAAAAGTGAGGTCCCCTTTCCCCCTGCAGAAAGTGTCTTTTTGGGGGCTGTATGGCACACTCCTTGCCCTGACACAGGCTTTTAACCAAAGGGGGCGGGGAAAAGGCACTGAAGCTCCCGAGCTAGGGCACAAAAAGAGGGGCCTCACCTGCTCCCGCTGCTGATACTCCTATAGCGGGAATGGAGACCCCCAAAAGTAATTTTCCAGATTTAAATGAACCCAAAAAGTTTTAACCACAGATGATTTGCCAAACCGGCAAACCAAAACGACGGCCCAATCATTCCCCTAATCCTACCAACAAAATACGGTCCCCGTCTATCAGGGCCCCCAAACCCAAAGCAAAAGGGCCCAAATCATTCCCCCATCATTAACATCCCCTTATTATCACGACTACCATTTTTGTCCATAAATTTGGATAAAAAGGTGAGGCGGCCCTGATGCTAATGTTGACTATCCTTTAAATCACCATCACCACCCCCCCGGGGCTGAAAAAACCCCAACCCCTCCCCCCTCTCAAGAAAAAGCGTGGGGTAAATGCCAGAAAGGCTAAAAACACTAAAGAACATTGATTTAGAGAAAAAAACAAACCCCCGCAGAAAAAGGGGTTCCCTAAAAACAGCGGCTTGTAAGTCAAAAGGCAAAAACAGAAAAACCAAAATGAAGGCATTTCTGATGAACTCCCATTTGGGAAACAAAAAATTTTGGGTGACATTGGTAAGGGACAGATTACGAATATTCTGTCCTGGAAAACAGGGAAAAACACAAGCAAAAAAGATGACCTCCAAGGCCCGGGGAGGGAGAAGGGGAAAAACAAGCATACCAAACCAAAAATCCTACCTTCCCAACACCCTAAAGGTCAATGGCCCGGAGGTTTTCCCCGGGGATCTTTAAAAATCAAAGAAGGGGGCAGACAGACAGAGAGAAGAGAGAGAGAAAAGGAAGGGGGAGAGAGAGAGAAAAGAGAGAGAGAGAGAGAGAGAGAGCCCCCTGAGGGGATTATTAAAGCCCCCTCAAATCCCAAACAGGGCAATTCAAAAGAAAAGAACAAATGTTGTAAGCAAAAGGGGAAAAAGGAAAAAATGTTTTGGAAAATTTCAAAAAGCAAAACCTACTATCTTGTTTCATCTTAACATCCCCTTTAAATGTTTTTTTTAAAACTCCTACAATTCCCCTTTCCTGGGGAAAGAGGGGCTGGGCCCTTGGTTTATAAAAGGGGTGCTTTTCCCGGGCAACAGAAACCAAACCCAGGGTAGGATTTATTTCATGAAAAATCCCAAATTGTCAGCAAGCGAAAAAGGGGATTTAAAATTTTACTCCAAAACCCCCAAAGAAAATATTTTTTCCCTTTTGGTCTAAAAATTAAACGGGGACTTCTAAAATAAAAATTTAAAAACATTTTTTTAAAACCTTTTAAAAGCAAGGACAAAAAAGAATGTTTTTGGGAAAGGGGACTAAAAGCAGTTAATTTATAAAGCACTTATGCAGTTTTCAGAAAGCACAAGCAATTTTTTTTAGAAAGACCAATGGGGAGTTTTTTAGATAGGGACATGCAGTTTTTTTTTTTTCTGAAAGCACTATGCAGTTTTTAGAAAAGCAAATATCAATTTTTAAAAGCACTATGCAATTTTTTTTGAAAAAAAACAATGGGAGTTTTCAATAGCAATGTGGGGGAGGGTTTTTTGAAAAAACACAATGCAGTTTTTTTAAAGGGAACCCAATGCAGTATTCAGAAAAAAAATAATGCAGTTTTCAGAAAGCGGGGTTGTGCAGTTTTTCAAAAGCACTAAGCAAAATTTTTCCCGAAAGCACTAGCATTTTTTTTAGAAAACCCTCCACTTGGAGTGAAAAAAACCCAAACATGTCTTGGGCTCAAAGGGGAAAATTTTTCTTAAAAAGTTGGGTCTCATCATGCTGTCATGGGTGAAATCAAGATGCTTAAAAACCCCTATAAATTTTGGGAAAACCCCCCCACAAAAAAATCCGATGTAGAACATAATTAGGTCAAGCAAAAACTTGTAGAGAATGGCCCCCACTGATTTGAGCACTTAAAAAACCAATAAATTTTGGGAAATCGGGAAATATATTATGGAAGGCAAATACTTTTTTTCTTTTGTTTTGTTTTCTTTTTCCCTTTATGAGGCAATCACTCTTTTAGCCCTTTTGGGAAAAGGTAACAAAGGGAAAAAATCCCCTTTTGTGGGAGAACAGCAAAATTAAAAGGGTGGGAAAAAAAAACTTTGGGAACACGTGATCTTCAGTTTGTGAGGGTGTTTAACAGTTTAACTAAGGGCAAAAACCTTCGTTTTAAGTCTACAAATGCCAAAATAAAAGGGGTTTTAGCCCTTTTTTTTTTCCCCCCCTTTCCCGGGGATACACTTTTTGGGAGAAGAAAAAAGAAAAGAAGAGGAGAGAGAAGAGAGAGAGAGAAGAGAGAGAGAAGAGAAAGATAGAGAGAAAGGGGAGAGAAAAGAGAGAGGAGAGAAAAGAGGAATTCCCGCAGGGGAAGGGCATATTGGGATAGACCCCCCTATTGTTTTTCTTCCACTTTTTTTTTGGGTTTTGGGGGGGTTTCAGGCTTGGGTTTTGGGAGAGGAAATTTTGGGGTTTCCCGCACCCCCGCAATACTTCCCCCAATTTTTCCCCCCGACTCCACAGGAGCCTTTGGTTTAGGGTCGGAAATGGTCTGATGGAAGCACGTGACCCCTCCCCCTAGGTGGCCTTTCTTCACCTGGGGCGTAAAACATTGTTTTGGGGGCCCCAGCTTGGCCAGAAAATGGACTAGCAGGGAAAATGTCTCCCGCTGTCCAGTGACCTTGATGCCAAAAAACCCCAAAAATAAACGGGGGTCCATTCTTCCCGGAGTAAATACCTGGGGGGTTGAGTGGTGTTTTGGGTGAGCCTGGGCCGGTCTTACTTTTTGGGTTTTTCAACCACGGGGTACCGTAACCCGGGGGAGGACATCGGGGATTTCAGAGGGTGGGAAGGGCCATGGCAACCAGAAACGTAAGCGTCAGCATTTTCCCCCACATCGGGAGGGCCTTTCCAGGGGGGCTGGGGTTTTTTTAAGTCCGGGAAAACACAAAAACCCGCATAAACAACCCCGATCCCACTCCCCTGCCCTTTTACCTTATGGCGGGGAAAAACCGCGTCCTCCTCGCCCCCAGAACTGTAAAAACCCAAACCGGGGAAAATTTCCCGGGCCCTGGAGAACTGTCCTTCCTGAAGCAGCAGAGGGGGGATTGTCAGGGGGAGCAGGGGGGCCTGGGTGGGTGGTCACTGTGGGGTGATGCCTGGGATGCGGGGGGGCGGGGGGGGCTCGCATCAGCGGGAATCCTCCCAAAAAGCCCCCAGCAAAAGGTTTTGGGGTTTTGGACTTTTGGGGGGAATTCCCTCTGCCCCCCTTTTCCCAGTGCCCCACCAAACGGGTTTGGGGTCTCTTTAAAGTCTGGCAAAAAGGGTAAGTTTTCTTTTTTAAATGGTATAAAAATCCAGTTTTATTACTGCGAACTTACTTGACAAAAAAAAAAACATCCCGTGGGGACACACATAACCTTTTTATTACAAAGGTTTAAAAAAAAAAAGAAACCTAGTATGAAATTTAGTAAAAAACTGAATTGAAGTAAAGGTTGATTTTTTTTTTTTTTTTTTATATTAAATTTTAAATTTTTTTAAGGTTTAAAAATTGGGTTTGAACCATTGGAGGCGAAAGGTGTCAACAGTAAAGGGTTCCCTTTTTTATTCTGTCAAAAGCCCGAAACAAAAAATAATAAAAAACAAGAGAAATTTCTGTAACAAAAAACAGAAAACATTAACAGTTTTTAAAACGTCCCGATGGGGAAAAAAAAAAGTAGGAAAAATGAAGAAAAGAGATTTAACAGAGAATTTTAAGAGCCCCAAAAAAAGAAGGGAAATCAAAGGGAAAAAAAGACAGAAAAACAAGGGGAAAGAAAAAAAAAGCTTTAATGCAAAAAAAGGGTGGAGGGAAAGTGGGGCCCAATATGAACAAGAAAGAAATGTAGGGGAACAAAACAAAAGGGCCCAAATAAGTTCTGTGGAAAAAAAGTAGTGAGGTAGTAGGTAGGTTATTCAGTAGGCAGGAAGGAAGGTATGTAGGTATACAGGGATGCTGCAGTCACACTCAAACACTGCAGAGTAAACCAGCAAAGACAAACACAAAACAGGATAGACACTAGATGCAGACAGAGAAACAGTCAACAGATAAGCTCATATTTCAAATAGACAACACCAGGCAAAATTAGATAATGAAGAATAACCAGAGAGAAACAAACGCAGAGAAAAGAACAACAACAACAAACAACAAATTCCTAAGTCACAATATACCCCATTTTGACTCCAGTGGCGGTGACTGTTTTAGCAGATCATACGACTAGCTCTAAGGGTGTCTTACTACCGCTTCCTCTTCATGACAATGATGAAGATAAATTATCCCCCACCAAAAACCCCCCACACTTCCTCTCAGAACTCCTCCGATCAACGGTCCCCAGAGGAACACCCATCCAATCCCGATCCCCCTGAAAAACAAGGCGGTTCAAGTCTGTAGGCCCTTCGTGTGTGGCCTACATATGAACTCCACCATAAGTTATGGGATTCCACATCCCAACGAAATAAGGCGGACATTGCACCGGACCCCTCTTTTCTGCTAGGAGCCATTTTAGGCAGGGTGGGGGGCAGGGTTGTCCAATTTTAAGATTTTGAGTATTACACAACTATATGCACTATTCTACCTTAAACTGAAATATCCAGAAAGTTAGTATTTGTTTCCCTTTTGTTTTCAAAAACATGTTTAAAATGCCCAGAAGGCCCTAGTTTGACCCACCTATATTAACATTGTTAACCTTGTCATCTTCTCATTGTGTCACTTCCTCAGTCTATTAATTTCAGTTTGTAATTAATATTGTCATTAGAACTGTCCCGAATTTCAGTCAGTCTGTTTTTTTCCAGGTGAATAACTTTCATGCGGACACCTTCTACTAAGCCACACAGGATCGTGAAGCAATGGAAAAAGATCTCTGTGCGTCTTCCTCTCATGGTCCCCCCCCCTAACGTCCTTTGAGACATGGACTGAGTGATGAGTGAGCACTTTTTTATTGCAGGTTTGCGATAACACGATACGTCCATAAGAAGAACATTTAACCTCGGGTACAATCCGACTCATAAGTGGTGGAGCGTCACATAGAATGTCTTTGCATGCATACAGATAGACACATACAATGACACACACTCTCGGCGAGCCCACGATTGTATGGGTGGATAAAAAATTAAGACGCGCAGTTTCCTTAGATTTAAACCATCTTTCTATTCAACCAGACGTGAAAGATCCCTGGTGTAAAGAAAGGAAACAAAATCGAACAACAGAGCAAGTTGATCAGAACAGTTTCCCGTTGTGAATAAACTCCCTCCAAGCAAGCCTACAGAAGTGGCAGGAGAGAGGACGAGGGGGGCACGTCCTTAACCGAGGAGAACCCAAAACATTGCCGTCCCTGAACTAGCCACAGTGATCTCCTAAGGGGAAGGCAGTTTGGAGAGCTGGTTGTGTGAAGCCCACTGCTCGCCAGCCTTTTTGCTGGGCTGTGGAAAACCTTACTGATTATGAGGGATCATCACACACACACACACACCACACGACACCCACACACACACACACACACATCTACCACACACACACCCACACACACACACACATACACACAATACATTGACACCCAACAGAAAAACCAACACCACACGTTTCACTACTCTACACTTACAGCTAATGTAGGACGGATAGCTCAGATGGTCCGGAGCACACGCTTTCCCCAGCCAAGTTAAGCAGCGTCCGAGCGGTAGTTTTACCACTTGGTGAAGGGAGACCGTTTGCGCCCCTTGGCTTCATTACAGTTCCCCCCAGTTTCACCCAGCTGTAAAAGGGTACCTTGCCGCTCTTTAGGGTCGAGGGAAGGTAAAGCATGGCGAAGGAGAAGGGAGAGGGCGCCGCCCACAATATGCTGGCCCTAGAAAGTGAGGTCTCTGACAGCCTTGCAACCCCTACGACCTTATAGGTTATGGACTTACCTTTACCTTTACCTTACACATACACAACACAACACATAAACACACATAAACACACACATACACACCCATGCATGCACACACAAACCAACACTACACATTCACTACACATCAACTACATTGCATCAACAACTACACCTACACTACAACTACACTACACTACACTACACACACAGCAACACACACACACATACACACAATATTATACACTACACATGTGCAAATCAAACATTGCACACCAACCACACTACTCTTCACTACACTAGCTACTAACCAACTACCCACAAAAACACCACATAACACAACATTGCACCACAAACCACACAACACTTTCCTACAACTACACTACACTAACCCTACACTACAACTACACTTACACTACACCTACACTACCACTACACGAACAAACACACACAACACACACACACACACATTGCACACGACAAACCACACAACACTACACGTACACTACACTACATCTACACTACACACAATATAAATAAAACAAACACACTCACACATACATAATACACACACACATTACACCACACACAAACACACTACACTACACTAATATTATCCTACTACACTACAAACTACACTACACTACACACACACACAACACACCAATACACACACATTACACACACAAACTACACTACACTACACTACAAACTACACACATCTACACTACACTACCACTACACATCACACCACACACACACACACACACACACACACACACACAGAATCACACACAACCCACACACACAACACGGACAATTTACAATTCAATGCAGACCCTTGTGTAGTCAGATGATATAATTCTTTCTGGACTGTAGCGCACGCAGAAGGCAGGGGAAATCAATGGCTCACACACGATTTTCCAAACTTAACTACAACAAAAGCAGTACTTTACACCCATACCTATTTGGCACAACATGTATGTTTGAGCAACTCTGCATATCAGCGTACACGTTTTTACCTTCTTTCCGTTTTTCTCTTTTTGAAGAGAGAGATTCTATCTATTCATAAACCATTTATATCGATGTACACTTGGAATAAAGCAACACGATTGTGCTTTTTTCATCCAGTCCCCGTGTGTATCGGATTTTTGTAAATTTTGGTCATCGTTCCATCGGCACGTCCAAAGGTGGTACTCTTCCGAAAAGGGAACAAAGAACTTAACGTGCGCGCAAGATGTTCCGCGAGCGTTCGTACACTGGGTCTCGGGTTTATAGTCTCACCGAAAGGACTTTTGGGGAGAGTGGAGTCGGCGCTGAATTAACTCCAGGGGAAAATCTTATTGAAGGGGATTCGAACCCGGGTCGTCAAGATTCGCCGACGTCTTGTCTAACCACTCTAGGCTAATATGAGAGAGAGAGTAGAGAGAGAGAAGAGAGAGAGAGTGAGAGAGAAGAGAGAGAGAGATAGAGAGAGAGACAGACAGACAGACAGAAGAACAGACAGACAGAACAGCACTGACAGTGAGACATACAGAGAGAGACACAGACAGACAGAGAGGTAGTCATAACATAAACTCAAAGATGAATGAATCATATTATGTACACCAAGTATTGAGGAATGAAGGCTGCCCAATGCAGACATGGGCACCCAAACCTTTTGTGACGCTTTCACGTGTGGGTGGTGCAGACCCGCCTGAAACACACAATTCAATGAGCATGCTGTGATGACCGTCAATGTGCAAGGGGCACATGCACGTACACGCACGCACACACACATACCAACGCACGCACGCACGCATGCACACCGCACAACAAACACATGCACGCGCGCGCACAGCACCACACACACACACACACACACACACACACAGTGGATCGTGGTCTAGAGGTAACGCATCTGCCTAGAACGCAAAAGTCCGGGTAGGAAGTGTGGGTGGTTTGAATCCCGTTTTTGGTCTCAAACACTTTTCCCCCACTGTTAGACCATGAGTGGAGCAGGGTGCTAGTCTTTCAGATGAGACGATAAACCGAGGTCACCGGGTGTGTTACACATAATTATTTAGCGCACGTAAAAAGAAACGCAAGAAAAAACTAAGCGCACGGGCAGGGCAAACAAGAGAGATCCTTGGCAAAACTCGGCAGAAAAAAAGCCTCTAGATAGGGAAACAAAGACAGTTGCAGACAGGAGAGGCGATAGAAAAAAATAATGGTTGGCGCTGCTCTTGGTGGCAACGCGCAGTAGGTGCCGCCGGGCAGAGCAGGCCCGATATTCATGTCAGATAAATCTGCCGAGGACTTAAAGTGGTATAAAAAAAATAACACACAAACATGTAGTGCACACCACTCTGGCAGACTGCAGACAATAGTATGATTACCCAACACCTGATGAAGAATCGCTGTAGCAGCAGTGGTAGTAGATGTGGGTTCTGGAGAGAGAAAAATGGACCTTCCAGCACATAATGAGTCTCTTCTCACCATCCGGCCTTTTTCATGTTTTATGTGATTCAAAAATGAGCGATTTGGGGGGGGGGGGGGGGGGGGGGGGGGGGGGGGTTGTTGTTATGGATCTTCAATGCACATTTCTACTGGTGAAAACTCCATTCAAATCGGACATTTTATTTTTTGAGAATATGGGGTTTAAGAATGTGGAATCCCCTGTGAGCGGCCATTGTGAGAAAATGAAGAAAACTGAATTACAATTTCAATGTTAGATTTTCCTTTCAACCGATCTCAATCTTCATGAAACATTGCATACTGATTACATACAGAACGAGGCTTGTTACAAATTTTGTGTCATATGGATTGTGTCAAATACAAAACATATTTTAATGGGGGACTACCATGGTCTCGGTTATTCATTTTGTCTGATTATATATCTCGGTTTCAACAAAAGATTTTGTATGAAATTTTAAACAGAAAGAGAATACATTGTTTAATGTAGAATATCAAGTTTCACACGTTTTAATGTTTTGAAAGAACTATTTCATTGATTTAAAAAAATAATTTGGGTGAAAAACCGGCACACCTGCTCCTCATCTACAATTAACTAATGTATGGAGTGTTGAAGCTAAAAAATTGTTACAAAGCCAAAGGACATGAATAGAAAGGTGCCATGGATACAAATTTGATTGTGAGGATTTGCCATAGGTGTAGACAACACCAATATGGATTTGTGCTTAAATCAACATATTTACAACTATCAAATTAAGTTAACCTTGCTTAAGAATAAAACTTCATAACCAGAACATTTTTAAAGGATTGCATTGCTCTTGAGAACCAATTTTGCATTTGCAAGCAAGGTTTACAGGCAATAGTTATTATAGAAGTTTGCACATTAAATGAGAAATGTTGTAGATAATGAAAATTATTCCAAAGTGTAACATAATATGAACAATACAAAACACAATTCCCATTCCTTAGCCAATTATAGACTCTGAAAACACACAATGCTTATACTGTAATTTATTTAGCTACAGCTTGTACAACCACTAAACTTACATGGGTATAAAACACATAAATTGTGCAACACACTGGTACACCACACACCAACACATAGTGAACAAACATAATCTGAAAACACAGACACAAATACACAGACACACACACACTGAAACAAGTTTAAAATTCTCATTTTTCTAGAATGAAATACTTATAGGCTGTTATGTCAGGTATTGCAAAATATGTTCATAATTTATCATCCTGTACCTATAATTCATATATCTGTTTACTGATGAATGCACTGAATTGTGCCATGTATAGTCATGTCCCAGATCATTTGATGCTTACTTGTCTTGGGTTTTCTATTTCTAGGTAAGTTTGTTAATTTTAGTCTGGTCTCAGACAAGTTAACTGATATTGTTGTGGCTTGTTTTCAACATCTTTAATGTTTTATTATATGATTTAATAATAGTTGGTCTTTATGAATCAGTTTCGCTACAAGTTTTTCCTTGTGAGAGCAGATGAAACAAGAATGACAAAACTTGATAATTTGGCAGTGTAATATTACTTTTGATTTGACATAAACACACACACCGACACACACACAACACACACACACACACACACATTAAACAGACACGACACACACACACAATAGCACACCTACACACACACCACACAAACACACACTACACACAAGTGACATAACTATAACAATGCAAATGCAATACAACACACAAAGCGGTATACAACACAATGCAATACAACACACTACACACACAAAGTATTATATAATGCAATACAATACAAACAACACACAGACACTCACACACACGACACCGAACACACACAGCACACACACACACACAACACACACACACACACACCGACACACACAATCACACACACAAGTTCTACAAGCATTCCTACAGTGTGTCTCCACACCCATTAACTAAAATTAAAAAAAACAACTGATATACTGGCATGCCAAATTAGTTATTATAGACAACACAAGTCTGTCTTCTGGTGTCAGGGGTTTGGTGTTAAACTTTTTCCCTCCTCCCTTCTTGACATCTTGAAAGTCATTTTATCATTCATAATCTGTTTGGTCATACATCTACTTGTTTGCTGAAGCAGAGACCACAACAAAAACAACATTATCAAATCAAAGGCTTGTATATAAAAAAAAATACAAGTGATGAACCAACACTGTTACACTTAAAACATGAAACTAGAAAGATGTGAAAATACAATGTGCAGGTGGTATACAAATCATAAAATATGAATTTATAGCGCTATATCATGCAAAGACATATCACAAGCGCTTGTATTCAACATATTCTTACATGAGTCATGCAGCAAAAACTATAAAAAGCTCAAACACAATTGCAATGTGTGGTAACACACACACACACACACAATCCAAACTCCACACACCCACCCACCCCCCCCACACCCCCACCACCCACCCCCACACACCCCGACACAAACCCCCACACACCACCCACCCACACAACACCCCCACACACACACTACACCCCCCCACACACCACACCCCCCACAACCCCCCCCCTCCCCCCCCCCCCCCCCACACACACACACACTCAAACACACACACAACGGTAACAACACACACACACACACATCACACACACACACACACACACACACACACACAGAGCACACACACACACACACACACACACACACTCAACACCACACACACACACACCCAAAATCACACAAAACACACACACACACCCCCACACACACACACACACTCACACCCACACACACACCCACACAACACACACACACACACACACACACACACACACACACAAAACACACACCCACACACCCTACACCACACACACACACAAACAAAACACACACACACAACTACAAACACACACACACACACACACACACACACACACACACACAACACACTACACACACACACACACACACACATAAAACACACACTCACACACACACACAGCACACACACAACACACACACACCACACACACACAAGACAACACACACACACACAAAAACACACACACACACACACCACACACACACACACACACACAACACACACACACACACACACACACACACACACACACACACACAAAGACACACACACACACACAAACACACACTCACACACCACACACACACACACAACTACAACACACACACACACAACACACACACACACACACACACACACACACACAACACACACACACACAGATACACACACTACACACACACACACACACACAAAGTGACACACACACACACAAAATTAGCTACACACACACCACACACCACACACACAACACACACACACACACACGTAACACACACACACACACACACACACACACACACACACACACACAACACACCACACACACAAAACACACACACACGACACACACACACACACACACACACACACACAACCACACACACACACACACACACACACACACACACACACACCGGTTGGTAGGTTTATGCAGGTAAGGATTTGGCTGTTTGAAGGCGGGCGGTTTTGAGATGAAAGAGGGAAAAAAGTTAGGGTTTGGAAACAAATATGTCTTGAGCCTGATTATATGTGACATATGTAGGCACTGGTCGAAGAGAGAGATGAAGGTTGTTCCAATGGATGGACCAGAAATAGAGAAATAGCGACGACCAACGTGGACTGGTTTGAATCTAGGTATTCGTAGCACAAGGTATCTCAGCAAGCGAGGTAACGAGAAGGAGTGTACAGGTGAAGACATTTCACAGAGGTAGGAGGGTCTGTATGGTGGAGACACGTTGTAACAGAGGGTACTGAACTATAGTTTTTACTTCTCTGTGGCACAGTCAACCAGTGGAAGAAGATCGCAAGAGAGGAGTAATGTGTTCAATTATTCTTTCTGGGACTAGACGAGCTGCAGAGTTTGTATAACGTGAAGGGAGTGGGATAGGATGTCGCCGGGAGACCATCTAAAAGAGATTGCAATATTCCAGACGTGAGAGAATGAGAGATGCAACAAGTTTGGATGTTCATCAGTGGACAGTACTTTCGAATGCACTGATACGCTGAATTAGATAGTAGCAGACTGCAGGTCCTGGTGATGAATTTTTGCATAGAGAGTGTGTTGTCGATAACAACTATCCTAGATACTTCACAAGCAGTGACAGAGGGACCGATGTATTGCCGAGCTTTCTATTGAAGTTGTTGTAATGGAAGAGAGTTTGTGTTTGGTCCCCTACAAAGCATGGCTTCGGTTTTAAAATCTGCGTTTAACTATAACTTTTTTGTATCATCCAGTTTTGGGATATCGTTGGAAAGCATAGACCATCTTGTCAAGAAGAGAAGGCAGATTTTCAGATTATAACACTACTTTGAATCTGAAGAGTCAATCTGCATAAAAGTGAAGTTGATATGAAGACGGTTTTATATATGTGATAGACGGATCAGTTAATATAGAGTGAAAAGAACAGGGTCGAGAACTGATCCCTGCGGGACACACATTCCAGGTTGGCAGGTATGACTGTACTTGTTTACGCGACTATCTGAATCGGTCAGTGAGGTATATTTCTTAATACAGTTCACATGTATACATGTGTAATAATGACTATAACAATGTGTGTATCTTTTTGTTGTTGGTTTTTCCAAGAATCAAATTTTTTAAAAAGGTATTAAAATTTTAATATGAAAAATGAATCCAAAAATCTGATTATTCTTTTTAATCCTCAAACAGCAACAGTTTTCAACCCACATGAATGTAACACACACACACTACTACACACACACACACACACACACAATAAACACAAACACACACACACACACACACACACATACACCCACATTTAAGGAGCAACACACTCACACACACACTCACACACTCACAATCACTCACTTACTCACATACCCCACTACCCCAACATACATGAAATTCCATTAGAAACTGCATCTAACCCGACAGATGTTTTCTACAGTAGAAAGATACAGTAAAGCATCTCTAACTTCATCCACTGATATTGGAGCATTAAATGCATGAATTGGGCCTGTTGTCAGAGTTTGGGTCATTATACTGCCTGTTTTATTTTCCTCTTACTGTTTCTGTTTCTTAAGTGACAATCTTCAAGACGCATCGATTTTGAAAACAACTCTGCAAAACCGCCTCTGACCTTTTCTGAATTTGATGGGAAATCTTTTTGTTTCCAGTCTCAACTGGACAGAGTTGGTAAACTAAACTCCTTTTATTTCATTTCATGAAATTTTTCCCAAACCTTTTTAAGGTCCTTATGTTTGAAATATCGGTGTACAAAAAAAGTCCAAAACGTCTCTTAGCTGAGCTACAACAAGGTAACAATGAATATGGATCTTGTTTCTGTTACCATTATTTTCTGATGTTTTTATCTTTAGATAAAACTTTTATACATTTAGCGTTTATTTTTAACTGCTTTCCTCACATGCTGGTGTCCACCAGAATTTCCCTGGGTTTATTTATTTTATTAACGGATTAATTTTGGGATAGAAAAAGTGGCAGCATTAAGAATGGTCTCATAAAACTGGAATAAAAGTGGTCAATGTTGTCAGTGTCAAAGCTGTCAGGTTGTAAACTGCACAGGATGTCTTTCAACTTCTGCCAATCAGCTTTTTATAGTTAAATTTGAGGATTTGTCTTTCTGAGTGTCACAGAAAGTTGTTGTTCCACAAAAAAGTTTGATAAAGCAGGTGATCACTGCCAAGGGGTGTTCATTAATGTTGACCACATCACAACTCTGGAGCTAATGCCAGGAGACACAAATGACAGATCTAGGCTGATGCTTGTGACTAACAATGTCGGGATTCTGTGACACTGCCGTCATTTAGCCAAGCAAAGACAAGAGTCAAGCTATGTTTTCTACAAATCGATTAAGAGATATTTTTCCTACATTCCTTATCCCAGAAGGTGCATGTGCATTAAAAATCTCCTGCAATGAACCACTTTTCATTATCTTTATGTTGTGTAACACCCAGTATTCAGATCATATGGTCCCTTGGGCAATATTTACAGACACATAAATTGTTCAATAAATGTTGGATTAAGGTGTTCTGCCAGTGGAATGGAAACGAACTATTGTCATTACCTATTCATAAACAAGGAAAACCCATAACAGAACAAAACTAGCTTACAAAGCCAATTGCTTTGACTCAACACACTGGCCAAGCTAATGGAGAGATTATTCTCAAAAGGCTGATGTATTCTGTGATAACAATAAAAAAATCCCGGACGATCACGCTGTTTTCGAAAAGACAAGAACAGCCATAGATAACTTAGTTAAGCTATCACGCAATAAAAAATCAGTTTTGCAAGAAGAAAGAACGTTCTTGCAACATTGTTAGATATAAAAAGAGCAAATGATCAAGTTTGGCAATGCAAAGTTGCTACATAAACTTAGAATCTGGGTTTTTCTGGGCATTTTATAATGATATTAAAATTTTTTGACTAATAGAAGTATACCATTGCTAGAGTAGCTAATCATATTCCCTAGTTTGATCCTCTTCATATGGATTCCCCACGGTTCTGTAATATCGCCACTCTATTTAATGTTTGGCTGCATGATCTTCCTATGAAACATCGAAGGAAGTCGTCTTAGTACAATATGCGCATGGAATAAAGTATGTGATGAATGTTCTATGTAACGAAACACACCAAAAATACGTTTAAACTCCATTAAAAAGGTAGTAACCGAAGAACCAGCTTAACAAAAACATCGATAATTATATGCTCGAAAATGGATTTACTTTATCCACAGAAAAAAACTTACACTGTGCTTTTTAACAATGGAAGTAATCCAGATGATCTACCAGCATTTAGAATTGGGACCAACATGATTTGATATAAAGACACCGTAAAGTTCTTGGGTGTTATTCTCACATCTAAGCTATCTTGGAATGCACATTATCGAAGACAATTGTAACTAAAGCAAAGAAAGGCTTAAAACTTTGAAGATGTAAGTAAATAGTGAGGGCGTGTGTGGGGGAAAAAAAAACACAAAAAATTGTGGTTGACCTAGACACATTTAAATATGAAAATATTTAGCTAACATCCCTTAAATCGTTCAAAATTATCCTATGTCAAGAGTCTTTCCAGCGCCTAATATTTACTTAGAAAGTTACAAAGTATAGACGCAAAGCAATAACAGCTGCTCTTGATGTGCCTTATCACGCCTCAGCCCTGGAACCATATAACGAAGTCGGCATATTGCCTTTAGATGAATTTACCGTCAACTGGCAGTGCTAAATATTGCTTAGAAGACAAAATGACAGAAAACTTTATTTCAGAAGAAATAGAAGTGAAATCAGAGTTTAATTTTCTAAAAGAGCGAAATATAATCCTCTTTAATCCCATAAGTACATATGTGTCTGATCTGGGTTCGAAATCTGAAGTCAATCAACACGCATGGACACACAGATGCAATCTTAACCTTGCCCACATGGAGAGAATAAAGCACACTTTGATGATAGAGTTTGTCCCTAATGAAAACAAGAATGACAACCAGAATATTAAAGTTGGCTGATGTCCCGATCCCACATCCATCATAATTTTGACCATTTTACCAATTTATACAGATGGATCAACGCCTAGATAATCAAGAAACAGGTTCTGCTTTGATATACCAGCGTTAAAAATTGAAAAAATCATATATATTGGTAAGCATCACTCGATATTTACACAGAACATGTATCAATACTAATGGGTCTATTTATGACTTTGCTTTTCCGTTGGGATATTTCAAATGCTTCTTTGCCTGATTCTAAATCGGCATGTATGCTTAAAATCGCCATGTCACAAGAAAACTTCGAAAATCATATTAGAGATTAAAGCATTTCCATACATTCTAACCTAAAGGGCATAAGTGTGAATTTTTGTTGGGTGCCTTCACACACTGGGTTCAATATCCAAATGAGTGGGGCGGATAGAGCTGCCAAAAAGGGTGACAACATGGCGACTGGATGCAAAAGAATTTGCATGTGCCTTTATCCTTACAAGAAGGGTATAGCTTACCTAGAACAAAGATCATGGAGAAAGGTCACTGATAGTAAATCAGCAAAATGAGAGACTCTTTTTTATTTATAACTAGAACTGCAACAATAACCGATAACTAACAGTGGGAACCATTCAGAAGTAAGTAACAAATTTTTTACGTCAAGGAGAATTAATACTTATTCTAAGAATGAAAACTTAATGCATTGATAACCAAATTCAGGCAAAAAATTGTAAATGCCTGTGTGGGTGAGAATATCACTAATACTACATATACTTTTTGACTGCCAGAGTGTAAAACCTTTCATGCCCCAATTTTCTGAAAACTCCCTCACCAGCATTATTCAGTACATTTAAAACTGGCCATTGGAAATTGTGAAAGTCTTTTGTCACAGTCCCATAGGACATTTTTTTATAGTTACATTAAGCGCACTGACTTTGTTTTTGTTTGTTTGTTTAAGATTTTTTGTTGTTTTTTTTAAATTCCTCCTGTTGCAATGCAAGTTTTTCGAGTTTGTTTTTTTCTAAACACCACGTTTTTTGTTGTTGTGTTTTTTTATTGTTTTTTTTTTGGGGTGGGGGGGCGTCTAATATCACTAAAAGTGAAAGACGTAAAATTGAAGTCAACCAACAACATGAACATTCAACAAGTGTGTGTGTGGGCCCACCACACAGACATGAAATATCACAGCACATAAATATCACTCACAATAACACACTACACACACACACACACACACACACACAAACACACACACACAATTAAAAACAAAATTCTCACTATTAGTGGCATCTGTGCCTTATTCCAGTTTCCTGCCTTTAGTTCATCTGCTGAAACCTGTGTAATGGGAGTTAGTTTTCGAGTGTACTATGTTTTACTGAAATTCATTGCCTGATCAGTATTTCATTTGTTTTTCAGCCTACTTTTTAGCAGTCGGCACTTTCAGTCAAAAACTCACTGAACCTTTTTGCTGCTGGAGAACTTCGTATCAGTTTTGGATTGCCTCGATGATGTTCAATAAAGCACAAGCAAAATATATTTGACGTTAATATCTTTTATTGCTTGAATCAGAAGCCTGTTAGTTTTCTGTTCACGGAGTAACCAGCCATCCTTTCTGTGTTCAATTGATCAGATCAGGGTCAGGTGATTTCCTGATCCAACTGCTGATCGTTTTCCGCTCAATTTTTCTAACTAGCACTGCAATCAGTTTTAATATAGGCCTCAACTTCATTACTAAAGCCTTATAGTTCTATCCTTCAAGAATATTGCAGAACGAGCATAGAATTTTGAGATTATTATCGATGTGCTTCTATGCACGCCATTTTTGTTACAGGCATCTCGATCCTTGGTTTTCGTATAGGTCACATATCCTTCGGCCAATGAGGAGAATGAACTCTCCACCTAGTGACGTTTGTTTACGACTGCTCCCCTATTTTGAGCGTTTTCATTGATACAGTTTTAATTCAATCCAGATATAGTTGACACAGTGTAAGTCGAAACTTGACTTTTCAAACGGTGGCGTCACTCGGTGGGCTATGTAAATCATTGAGGGGATACAGGATCGGAAAAGTACCTCTGTTCAGGATCTTTTCCTGCAAAATCGCGTCGTCTCCTGAGGTGGGTATATGTGTTATTAAAATGCGATTTTGATCAATAAGAAAGAAACTAGATCTTATAATTTTATTGATGTTTCCGGTTTGGAAATGTCAATATTAACACTTTTATCCAAATCCCCAATGCACCTGACACCCCTACCACATATTTTGCACCACAGCTGAAAAAGGCCTGAGGTGACAAGCAACACATTTCGAAATGAGAGTCACAAATAAGAAAAGTTTATTCTCACAAACTGTAACATGAACATAGTTATATGCGCTAACATATTGATGAAGAATATTGTAAATCAGATGTAAATAGATCTCTCTCTCTCTCTCATCCTGCTCTCTCTCTCTCAATCTCGTCTCTCTCTCTTCAGACAGTCTCTCTCTCTCTCTCACACCCCACACACACACACACACACACACAAAACTGTGTTCTTTGTTGTTTGGTTAAGGAGTTTTTTGTTGGATTTTTGTGTTCATTGCCCAAGGGCTGGTGTAAAATGTTATGTTTGCTGAAGCCTTAACCCTCTATAAATAAGATAAACTCCATTCCAAGTCAATTCACACACACACACAAACACACACACATACACCACATCTGTAAGTGCACTCGTCTGGCAACACTAGCAGACAAATAGTTTATGATTGCAATACCTGACGAGGAATCTGTTGTAGGCAGCAGGTGTAGCAGATGTGGTTTCTGAGGAAAAATAGAGAGAATTTATTTCTCACAATTAACATGAATATAGTTTTAATGTCTGCTACAATATTTGATGAAGAAGATGTAAAATCACATGTAAATAGATCTCTCTCTCCCTCACTTACTCTGTCCTTTCTGGTCTCTCTAACACACACACACACACACAACCACACACGACACACACACCCACACACCACACACACACACCCACACACAAGCACACACACATACACACACACATTCACACATACACACATACATACAAACATACCTACATGCATAACATTGCATGCATAACATACATCCATGCATACAACATAATCCATCCATCCATCCATCCATCCATCCATCCATCCATCCCATCCATCCATACATACACAGAACAGACAGCAACAGACAACAGACAGACACAACATAAAAACCTATGGTGCCACGTCTGGCACACTGTAAAGCAGACAAATATTTATGATTGCCATACCTGATGAGGATCTTCAGTCGGCACCAGGTGTAGCAGATGTGGATACTGGAGAAAAATAGAGAAAAGTATTACTTCTCACAAATTTAACACGAATAAGAATAAGAAAAGTTTTATTTCTCACAAACTTAACATGAATAAAGATTATATTCTGCTAACATATTGATGAAGAATAAATGTAAATCAGATGAAATAGATCTCTCTCTCTCTCCTCTCTCATCTCTCTCATCTCCTACGCTCTCTCTCGCTCCTCTCTCTACACACACACACACACACACCACACACACACACACACACACACACACACAAACACACACACACAGGAGCAGGGGGCGCCTGCTAGATGGTCACATGTGGCGGTGATGCCGAAATGTGGTATGCTGGGTGGGGGTCGGGTGGGGGTCTCGCATCAGCGGGAATCCTCCAATGCCACAGCAAAAGGTTTGGGTTTTAGGACTTGGCAATCCGTCGTCTGCCTCCTCTCCAGTGCCGACCAATCGGCTGGTGTGCTCTTCAAAGTCTGGCAAAAAGATACAGTTTATCTGTTTACTGGTATAAATATCCAGTATCTGATTACTGCGAACTTACTTGACAAAGAATAAAAACATCCCGTGCGGGACACACATATACGTTTATATATACATGGTTTAAATGAAAAAAAAAAAATAATGAAACCTAGTATGATTCAGTAAAACACTGAATTGAAGTAATGGTTGATTTTTTTTTTATTTTTCTTATATTAAATTTTATTAATTTAAGATAAAATTGCGTTCGAGCCATTGTGAGGCTGAAAGGTGTCAACAGTATGGGTACGATTTCTGATTCTGTCAACGCCCGAAACAACATAATCACAAACATAGAGAATTACTGTAACAAAAATCATGAACACATTAATCAGTTAACGACGTCAGATGGAAAGAAAAAAGTAGGAAAGGAATGAAGAAAAGAGAGTTCAACAGAGAAGTATAAGAGCCACAAGAAAGTAAGAGAATCAAGGAAAGAAAGACAGAAATAACAAGAATGAATGAACAATAAATGCTTTAATGCAAAAAAGGATGGAGGGATAGTGGCCTCAATATGATCATCAAGAAAGAAATGTAGGCAAGCAGACAAAGGGCCCAGTAAGTTCTGTGGAACAAAAGTAGTGAGGTAGTAGGTAGGTTATTCAGTAGGCAGGAAGGAAGGTATGTAGGTATACAGGGATGCTGCAGTCACACTCAAACACTGCAGAGTAAACCAGCAAAGACAAACACAAAACAGGATAGACACTAGATGCAGACAGAGAAACAGTCAACAGATAAGCTCATATTTCAAATAGACAACACCAGGCAAAATTAGATAATGAAGAATAACCAGAGAGAAACAAACGCAGAGAAAAGAACAACAACAACAAACAACAAATTCCTAAGTCACAATATACCCCATTTTGACTCCAGTGGCGGTGACTGTTTTAGCAGATCATACGACTAGCTCTAAGGGTGTCTTACTACCGCTTCCTCTTCATGACAATGATGAAGATAAATTATCCCCCACCAAAAACCCCCCACACTTCCTCTCAGAACTCCTCCGATCAACGGTCCCCAGAGGAACACCCATCCAATCCCGATCCCCCTGAAAAACAAGGCGGTTCAAGTCTGTAGGCCCTTCGTGTGTGGCCTACATATGAACTCCACCATAAGTTATGGGATTCCACATCCCAACGAAATAAGGCGGACATTGCACCGGACCCCTCTTTTCTGCTAGGAGCCATTTTAGGCAGGGTGGGGGGCAGGGTTGTCCAATTTTAAGATTTTGAGTATTACACAACTATATGCACTATTCTACCTTAAACTGAAATATCCAGAAAGTTAGTATTTGTTTCCCTTTTGTTTTCAAAAACATGTTTAAAATGCCCAGAAGGCCCTAGTTTGACCCACCTATATTAACATTGTTAACCTTGTCATCTTCTCATTGTGTCACTTCCTCAGTCTATTAATTTCAGTTTGTAATTAATATTGTCATTAGAACTGTCCCGAATTTCAGTCAGTCTGTTTTTTTCCAGGTGAATAACTTTCATGCGGACACCTTCTACTAAGCCACACAGGATCGTGAAGCAATGGAAAAAGATCTCTGTGCGTCTTCCTCTCATGGTCCCCCCCCCTAACGTCCTTTGAGACATGGACTGAGTGATGAGTGAGCACTTTTTTATTGCAGGTTTGCGATAACACGATACGTCCATAAGAAGAACATTTAACCTCGGGTACAATCCGACTCATAAGTGGTGGAGCGTCACATAGAATGTCTTTGCATGCATACAGATAGACACATACAATGACACACACTCTCGGCGAGCCCACGATTGTATGGGTGGATAAAAAATTAAGACGCGCAGTTTCCTTAGATTTAAACCATCTTTCTATTCAACCAGACGTGAAAGATCCCTGGTGTAAAGAAAGGAAACAAAATCGAACAACAGAGCAAGTTGATCAGAACAGTTTCCCGTTGTGAATAAACTCCCTCCAAGCAAGCCTACAGAAGTGGCAGGAGAGAGGACGAGGGGGGCACGTCCTTAACCGAGGAGAACCCAAAACATTGCCGTCCCTGAACTAGCCACAGTGATCTCCTAAGGGGAAGGCAGTTTGGAGAGCTGGTTGTGTGAAGCCCACTGCTCGCCAGCCTTTTTGCTGGGCTGTGGAAAACCTTACTGATTATGAGGGATCATCACACACACACACACACCACACGACACCCACACACACACACACACACATCTACCACACACACACCCACACACACACACACATACACACAATACATTGACACCCAACAGAAAAACCAACACCACACGTTTCACTACTCTACACTTACAGCTAATGTAGGACGGATAGCTCAGATGGTCCGGAGCACACGCTTTCCCCAGCCAAGTTAAGCAGCGTCCGAGCGGTAGTTTTACCACTTGGTGAAGGGAGACCGTTTGCGCCCCTTGGCTTCATTACAGTTCCCCCCAGTTTCACCCAGCTGTAAAAGGGTACCTTGCCGCTCTTTAGGGTCGAGGGAAGGTAAAGCATGGCGAAGGAGAAGGGAGAGGGCGCCGCCCACAATATGCTGGCCCTAGAAAGTGAGGTCTCTGACAGCCTTGCAACCCCTACGACCTTATAGGTTATGGACTTACCTTTACCTTTACCTTACACATACACAACACAACACATAAACACACATAAACACACACATACACACCCATGCATGCACACACAAACCAACACTACACATTCACTACACATCAACTACATTGCATCAACAACTACACCTACACTACAACTACACTACACTACACTACACACACAGCAACACACACACACATACACACAATATTATACACTACACATGTGCAAATCAAACATTGCACACCAACCACACTACTCTTCACTACACTAGCTACTAACCAACTACCCACAAAAACACCACATAACACAACATTGCACCACAAACCACACAACACTTTCCTACAACTACACTACACTAACCCTACACTACAACTACACTTACACTACACCTACACTACCACTACACGAACAAACACACACAACACACACACACACACATTGCACACGACAAACCACACAACACTACACGTACACTACACTACATCTACACTACACACAATATAAATAAAACAAACACACTCACACATACATAATACACACACACATTACACCACACACAAACACACTACACTACACTAATATTATCCTACTACACTACAAACTACACTACACTACACACACACACAACACACCAATACACACACATTACACACACAAACTACACTACACTACACTACAAACTACACACATCTACACTACACTACCACTACACATCACACCACACACACACACACACACACACACACACACACAGAATCACACACAACCCACACACACAACACGGACAATTTACAATTCAATGCAGACCCTTGTGTAGTCAGATGATATAATTCTTTCTGGACTGTAGCGCACGCAGAAGGCAGGGGAAATCAATGGCTCACACACGATTTTCCAAACTTAACTACAACAAAAGCAGTACTTTACACCCATACCTATTTGGCACAACATGTATGTTTGAGCAACTCTGCATATCAGCGTACACGTTTTTACCTTCTTTCCGTTTTTCTCTTTTTGAAGAGAGAGATTCTATCTATTCATAAACCATTTATATCGATGTACACTTGGAATAAAGCAACACGATTGTGCTTTTTTCATCCAGTCCCCGTGTGTATCGGATTTTTGTAAATTTTGGTCATCGTTCCATCGGCACGTCCAAAGGTGGTACTCTTCCGAAAAGGGAACAAAGAACTTAACGTGCGCGCAAGATGTTCCGCGAGCGTTCGTACACTGGGTCTCGGGTTTATAGTCTCACCGAAAGGACTTTTGGGGAGAGTGGAGTCGGCGCTGAATTAACTCCAGGGGAAAATCTTATTGAAGGGGATTCGAACCCGGGTCGTCAAGATTCGCCGACGTCTTGTCTAACCACTCTAGGCTAATATGAGAGAGAGAGTAGAGAGAGAGAAGAGAGAGAGAGTGAGAGAGAAGAGAGAGAGAGATAGAGAGAGAGACAGACAGACAGACAGAAGAACAGACAGACAGAACAGCACTGACAGTGAGACATACAGAGAGAGACACAGACAGACAGAGAGGTAGTCATAACATAAACTCAAAGATGAATGAATCATATTATGTACACCAAGTATTGAGGAATGAAGGCTGCCCAATGCAGACATGGGCACCCAAACCTTTTGTGACGCTTTCACGTGTGGGTGGTGCAGACCCGCCTGAAACACACAATTCAATGAGCATGCTGTGATGACCGTCAATGTGCAAGGGGCACATGCACGTACACGCACGCACACACACATACCAACGCACGCACGCACGCATGCACACCGCACAACAAACACATGCACGCGCGCGCACAGCACCACACACACACACACACACACACACACACAGTGGATCGTGGTCTAGAGGTAACGCATCTGCCTAGAACGCAAAAGTCCGGGTAGGAAGTGTGGGTGGTTTGAATCCCGTTTTTGGTCTCAAACACTTTTCCCCCACTGTTAGACCATGAGTGGAGCAGGGTGCTAGTCTTTCAGATGAGACGATAAACCGAGGTCACCGGGTGTGTTACACATAATTATTTAGCGCACGTAAAAAGAAACGCAAGAAAAAACTAAGCGCACGGGCAGGGCAAACAAGAGAGATCCTTGGCAAAACTCGGCAGAAAAAAAGCCTCTAGATAGGGAAACAAAGACAGTTGCAGACAGGAGAGGCGATAGAAAAAAATAATGGTTGGCGCTGCTCTTGGTGGCAACGCGCAGTAGGTGCCGCCGGGCAGAGCAGGCCCGATATTCATGTCAGATAAATCTGCCGAGGACTTAAAGTGGTATAAAAAAAATAACACACAAACATGTAGTGCACACCACTCTGGCAGACTGCAGACAATAGTATGATTACCCAACACCTGATGAAGAATCGCTGTAGCAGCAGTGGTAGTAGATGTGGGTTCTGGAGAGAGAAAAATGGACCTTCCAGCACATAATGAGTCTCTTCTCACCATCCGGCCTTTTTCATGTTTTATGTGATTCAAAAATGAGCGATTTGGGGGGGGGGGGGGGGGGGGGGGGGGGGGGGGTTGTTGTTATGGATCTTCAATGCACATTTCTACTGGTGAAAACTCCATTCAAATCGGACATTTTATTTTTTGAGAATATGGGGTTTAAGAATGTGGAATCCCCTGTGAGCGGCCATTGTGAGAAAATGAAGAAAACTGAATTACAATTTCAATGTTAGATTTTCCTTTCAACCGATCTCAATCTTCATGAAACATTGCATACTGATTACATACAGAACGAGGCTTGTTACAAATTTTGTGTCATATGGATTGTGTCAAATACAAAACATATTTTAATGGGGGACTACCATGGTCTCGGTTATTCATTTTGTCTGATTATATATCTCGGTTTCAACAAAAGATTTTGTATGAAATTTTAAACAGAAAGAGAATACATTGTTTAATGTAGAATATCAAGTTTCACACGTTTTAATGTTTTGAAAGAACTATTTCATTGATTTAAAAAAATAATTTGGGTGAAAAACCGGCACACCTGCTCCTCATCTACAATTAACTAATGTATGGAGTGTTGAAGCTAAAAAATTGTTACAAAGCCAAAGGACATGAATAGAAAGGTGCCATGGATACAAATTTGATTGTGAGGATTTGCCATAGGTGTAGACAACACCAATATGGATTTGTGCTTAAATCAACATATTTACAACTATCAAATTAAGTTAACCTTGCTTAAGAATAAAACTTCATAACCAGAACATTTTTAAAGGATTGCATTGCTCTTGAGAACCAATTTTGCATTTGCAAGCAAGGTTTACAGGCAATAGTTATTATAGAAGTTTGCACATTAAATGAGAAATGTTGTAGATAATGAAAATTATTCCAAAGTGTAACATAATATGAACAATACAAAACACAATTCCCATTCCTTAGCCAATTATAGACTCTGAAAACACACAATGCTTATACTGTAATTTATTTAGCTACAGCTTGTACAACCACTAAACTTACATGGGTATAAAACACATAAATTGTGCAACACACTGGTACACCACACACCAACACATAGTGAACAAACATAATCTGAAAACACAGACACAAATACACAGACACACACACACTGAAACAAGTTTAAAATTCTCATTTTTCTAGAATGAAATACTTATAGGCTGTTATGTCAGGTATTGCAAAATATGTTCATAATTTATCATCCTGTACCTATAATTCATATATCTGTTTACTGATGAATGCACTGAATTGTGCCATGTATAGTCATGTCCCAGATCATTTGATGCTTACTTGTCTTGGGTTTTCTATTTCTAGGTAAGTTTGTTAATTTTAGTCTGGTCTCAGACAAGTTAACTGATATTGTTGTGGCTTGTTTTCAACATCTTTAATGTTTTATTATATGATTTAATAATAGTTGGTCTTTATGAATCAGTTTCGCTACAAGTTTTTCCTTGTGAGAGCAGATGAAACAAGAATGACAAAACTTGATAATTTGGCAGTGTAATATTACTTTTGATTTGACATAAACACACACACCGACACACACACAACACACACACACACACACACATTAAACAGACACGACACACACACACAATAGCACACCTACACACACACCACACAAACACACACTACACACAAGTGACATAACTATAACAATGCAAATGCAATACAACACACAAAGCGGTATACAACACAATGCAATACAACACACTACACACACAAAGTATTATATAATGCAATACAATACAAACAACACACAGACACTCACACACACGACACCGAACACACACAGCACACACACACACACAACACACACACACACACACCGACACACACAATCACACACACAAGTTCTACAAGCATTCCTACAGTGTGTCTCCACACCCATTAACTAAAATTAAAAAAAACAACTGATATACTGGCATGCCAAATTAGTTATTATAGACAACACAAGTCTGTCTTCTGGTGTCAGGGGTTTGGTGTTAAACTTTTTCCCTCCTCCCTTCTTGACATCTTGAAAGTCATTTTATCATTCATAATCTGTTTGGTCATACATCTACTTGTTTGCTGAAGCAGAGACCACAACAAAAACAACATTATCAAATCAAAGGCTTGTATATAAAAAAAAATACAAGTGATGAACCAACACTGTTACACTTAAAACATGAAACTAGAAAGATGTGAAAATACAATGTGCAGGTGGTATACAAATCATAAAATATGAATTTATAGCGCTATATCATGCAAAGACATATCACAAGCGCTTGTATTCAACATATTCTTACATGAGTCATGCAGCAAAAACTATAAAAAGCTCAAACACAATTGCAATGTGTGGTAACACACACACACACACACAATCCAAACTCCACACACCCACCCACCCCCCCCACACCCCCACCACCCACCCCCACACACCCCGACACAAACCCCCACACACCACCCACCCACACAACACCCCCACACACACACTACACCCCCCCACACACCACACCCCCCACAACCCCCCCCCTCCCCCCCCCCCCCCCCACACACACACACACTCAAACACACACACAACGGTAACAACACACACACACACACATCACACACACACACACACACACACACACACACAGAGCACACACACACACACACACACACACACACTCAACACCACACACACACACACCCAAAATCACACAAAACACACACACACACCCCCACACACACACACACACTCACACCCACACACACACCCACACAACACACACACACACACACACACACACACACACACACAAAACACACACCCACACACCCTACACCACACACACACACAAACAAAACACACACACACAACTACAAACACACACACACACACACACACACACACACACACACACAACACACTACACACACACACACACACACACATAAAACACACACTCACACACACACACAGCACACACACAACACACACACACCACACACACACAAGACAACACACACACACACAAAAACACACACACACACACACCACACACACACACACACACACAACACACACACACACACACACACACACACACACACACACACACAAAGACACACACACACACACAAACACACACTCACACACCACACACACACACACAACTACAACACACACACACACAACACACACACACACACACACACACACACACACAACACACACACACACAGATACACACACTACACACACACACACACACACAAAGTGACACACACACACACAAAATTAGCTACACACACACCACACACCACACACACAACACACACACACACACACGTAACACACACACACACACACACACACACACACACACACACACACAACACACCACACACACAAAACACACACACACGACACACACACACACACACACACACACACACAACCACACACACACACACACACACACACACACACACACACACCGGTTGGTAGGTTTATGCAGGTAAGGATTTGGCTGTTTGAAGGCGGGCGGTTTTGAGATGAAAGAGGGAAAAAAGTTAGGGTTTGGAAACAAATATGTCTTGAGCCTGATTATATGTGACATATGTAGGCACTGGTCGAAGAGAGAGATGAAGGTTGTTCCAATGGATGGACCAGAAATAGAGAAATAGCGACGACCAACGTGGACTGGTTTGAATCTAGGTATTCGTAGCACAAGGTATCTCAGCAAGCGAGGTAACGAGAAGGAGTGTACAGGTGAAGACATTTCACAGAGGTAGGAGGGTCTGTATGGTGGAGACACGTTGTAACAGAGGGTACTGAACTATAGTTTTTACTTCTCTGTGGCACAGTCAACCAGTGGAAGAAGATCGCAAGAGAGGAGTAATGTGTTCAATTATTCTTTCTGGGACTAGACGAGCTGCAGAGTTTGTATAACGTGAAGGGAGTGGGATAGGATGTCGCCGGGAGACCATCTAAAAGAGATTGCAATATTCCAGACGTGAGAGAATGAGAGATGCAACAAGTTTGGATGTTCATCAGTGGACAGTACTTTCGAATGCACTGATACGCTGAATTAGATAGTAGCAGACTGCAGGTCCTGGTGATGAATTTTTGCATAGAGAGTGTGTTGTCGATAACAACTATCCTAGATACTTCACAAGCAGTGACAGAGGGACCGATGTATTGCCGAGCTTTCTATTGAAGTTGTTGTAATGGAAGAGAGTTTGTGTTTGGTCCCCTACAAAGCATGGCTTCGGTTTTAAAATCTGCGTTTAACTATAACTTTTTTGTATCATCCAGTTTTGGGATATCGTTGGAAAGCATAGACCATCTTGTCAAGAAGAGAAGGCAGATTTTCAGATTATAACACTACTTTGAATCTGAAGAGTCAATCTGCATAAAAGTGAAGTTGATATGAAGACGGTTTTATATATGTGATAGACGGATCAGTTAATATAGAGTGAAAAGAACAGGGTCGAGAACTGATCCCTGCGGGACACACATTCCAGGTTGGCAGGTATGACTGTACTTGTTTACGCGACTATCTGAATCGGTCAGTGAGGTATATTTCTTAATACAGTTCACATGTATACATGTGTAATAATGACTATAACAATGTGTGTATCTTTTTGTTGTTGGTTTTTCCAAGAATCAAATTTTTTAAAAAGGTATTAAAATTTTAATATGAAAAATGAATCCAAAAATCTGATTATTCTTTTTAATCCTCAAACAGCAACAGTTTTCAACCCACATGAATGTAACACACACACACTACTACACACACACACACACACACACAATAAACACAAACACACACACACACACACACACACATACACCCACATTTAAGGAGCAACACACTCACACACACACTCACACACTCACAATCACTCACTTACTCACATACCCCACTACCCCAACATACATGAAATTCCATTAGAAACTGCATCTAACCCGACAGATGTTTTCTACAGTAGAAAGATACAGTAAAGCATCTCTAACTTCATCCACTGATATTGGAGCATTAAATGCATGAATTGGGCCTGTTGTCAGAGTTTGGGTCATTATACTGCCTGTTTTATTTTCCTCTTACTGTTTCTGTTTCTTAAGTGACAATCTTCAAGACGCATCGATTTTGAAAACAACTCTGCAAAACCGCCTCTGACCTTTTCTGAATTTGATGGGAAATCTTTTTGTTTCCAGTCTCAACTGGACAGAGTTGGTAAACTAAACTCCTTTTATTTCATTTCATGAAATTTTTCCCAAACCTTTTTAAGGTCCTTATGTTTGAAATATCGGTGTACAAAAAAAGTCCAAAACGTCTCTTAGCTGAGCTACAACAAGGTAACAATGAATATGGATCTTGTTTCTGTTACCATTATTTTCTGATGTTTTTATCTTTAGATAAAACTTTTATACATTTAGCGTTTATTTTTAACTGCTTTCCTCACATGCTGGTGTCCACCAGAATTTCCCTGGGTTTATTTATTTTATTAACGGATTAATTTTGGGATAGAAAAAGTGGCAGCATTAAGAATGGTCTCATAAAACTGGAATAAAAGTGGTCAATGTTGTCAGTGTCAAAGCTGTCAGGTTGTAAACTGCACAGGATGTCTTTCAACTTCTGCCAATCAGCTTTTTATAGTTAAATTTGAGGATTTGTCTTTCTGAGTGTCACAGAAAGTTGTTGTTCCACAAAAAAGTTTGATAAAGCAGGTGATCACTGCCAAGGGGTGTTCATTAATGTTGACCACATCACAACTCTGGAGCTAATGCCAGGAGACACAAATGACAGATCTAGGCTGATGCTTGTGACTAACAATGTCGGGATTCTGTGACACTGCCGTCATTTAGCCAAGCAAAGACAAGAGTCAAGCTATGTTTTCTACAAATCGATTAAGAGATATTTTTCCTACATTCCTTATCCCAGAAGGTGCATGTGCATTAAAAATCTCCTGCAATGAACCACTTTTCATTATCTTTATGTTGTGTAACACCCAGTATTCAGATCATATGGTCCCTTGGGCAATATTTACAGACACATAAATTGTTCAATAAATGTTGGATTAAGGTGTTCTGCCAGTGGAATGGAAACGAACTATTGTCATTACCTATTCATAAACAAGGAAAACCCATAACAGAACAAAACTAGCTTACAAAGCCAATTGCTTTGACTCAACACACTGGCCAAGCTAATGGAGAGATTATTCTCAAAAGGCTGATGTATTCTGTGATAACAATAAAAAAATCCCGGACGATCACGCTGTTTTCGAAAAGACAAGAACAGCCATAGATAACTTAGTTAAGCTATCACGCAATAAAAAATCAGTTTTGCAAGAAGAAAGAACGTTCTTGCAACATTGTTAGATATAAAAAGAGCAAATGATCAAGTTTGGCAATGCAAAGTTGCTACATAAACTTAGAATCTGGGTTTTTCTGGGCATTTTATAATGATATTAAAATTTTTTGACTAATAGAAGTATACCATTGCTAGAGTAGCTAATCATATTCCCTAGTTTGATCCTCTTCATATGGATTCCCCACGGTTCTGTAATATCGCCACTCTATTTAATGTTTGGCTGCATGATCTTCCTATGAAACATCGAAGGAAGTCGTCTTAGTACAATATGCGCATGGAATAAAGTATGTGATGAATGTTCTATGTAACGAAACACACCAAAAATACGTTTAAACTCCATTAAAAAGGTAGTAACCGAAGAACCAGCTTAACAAAAACATCGATAATTATATGCTCGAAAATGGATTTACTTTATCCACAGAAAAAAACTTACACTGTGCTTTTTAACAATGGAAGTAATCCAGATGATCTACCAGCATTTAGAATTGGGACCAACATGATTTGATATAAAGACACCGTAAAGTTCTTGGGTGTTATTCTCACATCTAAGCTATCTTGGAATGCACATTATCGAAGACAATTGTAACTAAAGCAAAGAAAGGCTTAAAACTTTGAAGATGTAAGTAAATAGTGAGGGCGTGTGTGGGGGAAAAAAAAACACAAAAAATTGTGGTTGACCTAGACACATTTAAATATGAAAATATTTAGCTAACATCCCTTAAATCGTTCAAAATTATCCTATGTCAAGAGTCTTTCCAGCGCCTAATATTTACTTAGAAAGTTACAAAGTATAGACGCAAAGCAATAACAGCTGCTCTTGATGTGCCTTATCACGCCTCAGCCCTGGAACCATATAACGAAGTCGGCATATTGCCTTTAGATGAATTTACCGTCAACTGGCAGTGCTAAATAGGGAACATTATATTTAATGAGCACATCCGGGTGGGGACGTTTTTGGGGTGGGTGTACGGGTTGGGGAAACCCTGAAGGGGGAAAAAAAAACCCTTTTAAAAAACAGTTGGGGGTGCTAACCCGCCACAGGGAGCTTTAACACATGTCAGCAACAAACATCCTGCCTGCCTGCCTGCTCTGCTGCGTGCATCGCTCTCTCTCTCTTTTCTTTTTTATTCTTTTATATCGAGGATAATGGAATAAGAATATATGTGCTTTGTACATCTAGTCCCCGTGTGTATGTGGATTTGTGAATTCTGTCATCTCTCTCCACGTGTGCGCATAGACATACAGAAATTCTTGTTTGCATGGGCGTTCACTTCAACAGATGTGCACTCTCTGAGAAAAGGGATGGGTCCGTCATAATATGCACTACCTTCAAGCAGCTAAACAAAGCTGTCAGGAGGGAGAGATATGTCCTACCTGCAATAGAGGATATCCTCCACAAGCTGAAGGATGCCACAGTCTTCAGCTAACCGAATGCCACTTCAGGGTTCTTCCAACTACCCCTGGACGAGGAGTCCAGGACGCTGACAACCTTTATTATGCCACTCTGGAGGTACATGTGCAATTGTCTGTCTCAGGGGATCACATCAGCCCCAGACATTTTCTAACGGACAGTAGAACACCCCTTGAATGACCAGCCCAACACAGTGTGTTTCTCTGATGACATCCTCGTCTTCAGTGAAGACAGAGAGAGAGAGTCACAGCAGTCATTTGGCATCTGCAGAGAAGAAACTAAGAGTGTTGGATTAAAACTGAACTGAAAAAATGTGAGTTCACCAAACAAGAGATAGAGTTTGTGGGCTTCCTGATCAGTGGATATGTAATTCACATTGACCCTTCTAAAAGAGACGCTGTTGTTGGAATGTCAGACCCAACAAATGTCAGGGGTTGAGGCAATTCATGGGGATGGTCAGTTTTCTAGGATGTCATCTCCCCAATCTGTCCACAACCATCCATCTCCTGACACAACTCCTGGAAAAAGACAAGCTTGGGTGTGGAGCCCACCACAAGGAGATGCCCTAAACTGGTCAAGGAACTGATAACGACTGCACCACCCTTACCTTTCATGGCCTATCAAAGCCAGCCACTGTCAGGTCTGATGCCAGCAGCTACGGCATGGGTGGAGTACTCCTCCAGGGCGATGGCACCCAGCGACCAGTGGAATACTGCTCAAGAACACTGACAGCAACAGAAAAGAGGTAAGCCTAGATAGAGAAAGAACGCACGGTAGTGGTATAGTCATGTGAGAGATTTGAGTGATGTCTGGTTGGATTGGCAACATTCGTATTAGAGACTGACAACAAGCCCCTTGCTCCTTGGTGAAACAAAGGCTCTGTCAGACACTCCTCTCCGATGCAAACGCATGCTGGTGCACCTTTCTCACTTTGACGTTGTTGCCCACAACACGCAGAGCAAAACCAGGTTGGTGTCCGACACCTTGTCCACGAGTCAACTCAGCTGACAGGGAGAAGGAGCCTTGTTGAATGAAATAGCAGAGCATGTGGATACCCTCCCAGCAGCATGACCAGCGTCCGATGCCCACTTAGAGAAGGTGCGGAAGGAAACAGAGAAGGATAGCAGCTTATAACTAGCACTGGACTACACCCGAACTGGCTGGCCTCAATACAAGGAGGATGTCAAACTCAGAGCCTAACACCTTTTTGCTCTACGAGAAGAGCTCAGTGTCTGGAATGGAATCCTAATCAAGGGAGACAGGATTGTCATCCCTCTTTCATTGCAACAAGGAGTGCTTGGTAGGATTCAAGAGGGTCACATGGGAATCAGCAAGTGCAGAGAGTGAGAAACAACAATCAGTTTAGTGGCTTCACATCAATGGAGACATAAAGGATTCTGTCATCTGCTGTCGTTTCTACCAGAAAAACCAACCATCTGAGAGAAAGGAACCTCTTCTAGCTTCACATCTACCAGACGGACCAATCCAACGAATTGGTGTTGACATCTGCGAGATCCAGAATACCCACTTTTTAGTAGTTGTGGACTACAATTCCAGATACATAGACATTGCCCACTTTCCCATCATTTACATCATAGACTGTTGCATCTACAATCAAAAGCATTCTCTCACCATGGCGTTCCAGAAACAGTGATTTCTGACAATGGGACTCAGTTCACAGCATCTGAATGTAAAGGCATTTGTTGCTGACTGGAATTTTTATCACGTCACAACTAGCCCTCACAACCCACAGGCCAATGGTGCTGCTGAGAAAGCAGTACAAGTACTAACAGCCAAGAACATTCTGAAGCAGGAGAACAACTTCTGAGCTTTACTTAAAAGCAGGTCTACCCATGTCCCTGAGCTGGGATACAGCCCAGCTGAGTTGGCATATGCAATAACGCTTTACCCAACTCTAATGATGCACCCCCGAACATTGTCTCCTCGAGTGGTTCCCTGCAGAACACTGCAGAAGGGAGACATTGTCTTCAAGAACCAGCAGAAGGTGAACTGTGACTGGCATCAAAGTGTCCAGCCACTATCTCCTTTTCCTGGTGATTCAGTCACTGTGACACTGGACATAGAGAGAAGGGGAACAAGCTGCAGAGGTGGTGGAGCCATGTGCTCAACGTCCTTATCTCCTCAAGACACCAGATGAAAGTGAGCTGGGAGGAAATCGTTGTCCCATCAGGTTGAAGAAAGAGCCTGGTGAAGCCTCCAGCACAAGTTCACTTTAGGGTATGGCTGCAGGGGCTGCTCCTTCATTCCCCTCCAGTCAGTACAGCACCGGCACCGTCTCCACTGTCATCGCAGTCCCCAATGGGTGAGCAGCAGTCCTGTGACGTCAACCCATCCACATCAGGGCAGTCTTTGCCACCTCACCTTCCCGGGCAAATCTTCACCTGCAGTGGCAGACAAGTCAACTGACCAGCAGGATTTCAGGACGTGTCCCTGTTGTGTCGTGTATGGCCGGTCTCCCAAGGGCAAGGTGTAGCTAGGTTTCCTTTTTGGTTAGTGAGCGGCCTCTAGCAGCAGTGGAGTCTGGCTGCTTCTAATGATGGCAGGATGCTTGTGTTCTGGTCATGTCGAGAGCAGCAGACCGCTCTGTAGGTGAAACCTGAACGAAAATGACCCCTGGCCTGTCCAAGTGAGCAGGTGTAGTTAGGCTGTATCACTTGTTCAGTAAGTAACCTGTAGCTTGGTTACCATTACAGGACACCTGAGTAGGATATTTTAAGGATGGTTTTCTTTCCAGATATATTGTTAATGGAAGTGGGTGATGGACATTTTCGACAAAGACGCTTTGATGAAAGACACACTAGCCATCGCAGACTAGCAATTCGACAAGGACACTTTGCTAAAAGTCACATTGCAAACTAAGAATTCAACAAAACACTCTGCTAGAGGTTCATTCCATGCTTTTATTTTCTTTAATAAAGAAAAAATATCACGAATAAATGCAAGTAATTTCTTCAACTTTAGCGGAAAGATGTGTCATGATTTAGATTATTGGACTGACTTATATTAATAAAACATTGCCGTAGTTCCCGTTATTATGTCTGTAAATATGTGAGAAAGTCTCTTCTGAATCTCCTCATTCAACAGCAATGACCAAGCCATCACAGCCGTTACACCAAGGTAACCATGCAATCTCCAGTACTGTATTTCTCTCTGGATCCAGCCTGTTCTTCTATGTTTATTCTGATCTGCTGCCCACAGATTTGGATGTCCAATAATGGGTATAACCTCCTGACGACATCTGTCAGTACCACGCCTCTGTAAAACGACTAATCAGTGTTATTCGCGCTTTCTCTTTACGAATTGGTACTAGTTATTGCTAGATAGACCATATCTCAGGAAGTTATTCCTTCCTCAAAATTAAATTGACTGATGCAACGAGAACATGTATTCAAACTTTTATTGGCGTTTTTCAACAGTTTACTTCCAATTTTATCAGGCCTGATACCTTTCCATGATTTGATATGATGAGTAGCATTCTGGTTAGCTTTTAAGCCATTAATTGATATACACATGTGCTTATTTCCCCCTTCTGGCATAGTTATTTCTCTACAATGTGTCATACTGTTGTCAGAAACCTTCGATACAAAATGATGGTCTTGTTGCTATTGGTGAATATTTGTTGCTGCTTCATCTTCTGTGACATCCCTGTTCTGCTGTTCCCACGCCGCTCATTTCAATCTCCCCACCCCATCCATACCCAGATTCGTTATGTCTCATCCCCAGGGTCGGAGGTCAACAGGGAGCCCATCTATATCAGGGCGCCGTGAGGCCACCAGCCAGAGCGGCCATGCACTTCTGCTGAGTCACTCTGGTGGTATTCAGTGGTGCCTGTTCTGAGCTAACATTCCCACCTAAGCCCCCTACTAATGACAGTATTAGCTCAGTCGCGGAGCCAGACTGAGTGAGTTGCCTACCCTACAACATCCCTCCAACGACCTTGAACCTCCGACCCCAAGAGATTTGTCACAAACTCACCATATGCGCAGAAGTGTATAGGGAAACCAAATCTGAGGTCACCATGACGCCAGAACAACCGTGAGCACCGAATCAGAGGCAATTTTTTTCTATTGCATGATGATCAATGATAATGAGGATGATGTAAAGATGCTGCTATGGAAGTGTGAAGGCTTTGAGACTACTTAAAAAGGCTGTATTCTACGCTTATTTTCATAATAATTATATCCCGGCATCAACCAGGCCCGAGAGATACAGACACCTGCAATGTTGGTCAAGGTAATGTGAGCAACACTCTCGAACTCACATCCGTAAAGTGGAAGAAGCTCGACTGTGTGGTTCCAGTCTTCCCACTGATCCCACAGTGCACTGTTTCTGGATAGGAGCCGGATGAAGTCCTACAAATCCCTATGGCTCTTCCAGTCCGAAATCCAAGGTGCTAACCACTGCGCCCTGGCGGCTGGCTATTGATGAATATTCTTATAAACTAAAGCTGTGGTATTGAAAGCTATTTCGGTTGAGCAAAAGAACTTGAATCATACATTGACCCAAAACTGTGTATACTTTAGTGTCACAATATTCTCACTGCAGATGAAGAAGTAGAAGAATTTTACGAAGATCTTGAAAAGACCATTATGAAGATACCCAAGAAGGACATCATCATCATTCAAGGGGATTTTAACGCCAAAGTGGGTCCTGACTCTTACAGCCAATGGGCCGGAACAGTTGGTCAGTTTGGAACTGGAGAGACCAACGACAGGGGACTACGTCTGCTGGAGTTTGCCTGCACCCACAGACTTACCATTGCCAATACCCTCTATCCCCACAAGCAGTCAAGGAGGACAACCTGGCATGCGCCAAACGGCAAGATCCATAACCAAATAGATTTTACCTTAACACCACGGAGCTTCAAATCCAGCATCAACAGAGCCAGAACAAGAACCTACCCTGGAGCTGACATAGGAAGCGACCACGACCTTGTGCTTCTGGTATTCAAAATGAAGCTGAAGAAAAACAAACACCCTGCAAACCCACGTATCAAATTTGACGTGGACAAACTGAAAGATCCAGATGTCGAGGAGATCTTCCAAGCTAAGCTTGGCGGACGTTTTGCGGCATTAACCCTCCTGGACAATGACATCAATGACCTCACCAACAACTTTAATGAGGCAGTCCGAAGAAACAGCAGAGGAGGTACTCGGTCGTCAGAGGAATAAACACCAGCCATGGACTACCAATGACATCTTGGACCTCTGCGATACAAAAAGAGCACTGAAACCAACCAGGTCTTCCAACCCTAAAGAATACCGGGAGGCCAACAATCTTGTGAAAAAGTCAATGTTAAAGGCCAGAGAGAAGTGGATCAGTGATCAATGTGATGAGATCGAAAAAAGCATGAAAGTGGGCAACAGTAAAAAGGCATACGACACCCTGAAGAAACTCACAAAACCACTTCAAACCAAATCATCAGTCATTGAAGACAGCTCCGGAAACCTCCTCCCAGAAAGCTCAGCTGCATTGAACAGGTGGTCTGAGTATTGTCAAGAACTGTACAACTACCCAATCCAACCTGACAAGAGCATACTAGTAGAGAAAGCAGCAACATCAAGAGCACCCTCGCCATTACCTATACTGAGGGAAGAAGTGGAAGAAGCCATCCGCAGCTTACCAGTAGGAAAGTCCCCAGGAGCAGACAACATACCAGCAGAGCTGCTCAAGCATGGTGGCGAAAGAGTCATCACACATGTTACAGCTATCTGTCAGAAGATTTGGGAGACAAAACAGTGGCCAACAGAATGGACACAATCACTCATCATACCCCTGCCCAAAAAGGGGAAATTTTTACGCCAATGCCAAAACTATAGAAAAATCAGCCTCATCACCCACGCCAGCAAGATCATGCTAAAAGTTATTTTGAATCGACTCAAGAAGGAGGCAGAAGAACACCTTGCAGAGGAACAAGCTGGGTTCAGGGCAGGCAGGAGCACAATCGAACAGATTTTTAACTGCCACATCCTGATGGAAAAACATCTTCAACATCAGAGAGACCTGTTCCACAACTTCATCGACTTCAAGAAGGCTTTCGACAGAGTATGGCACGAAGGCCTGTGGCAGGTCCTCAGAATGTTTGGCATCGAAGAAGGACTAGTGCAAACCATTCAAGCACTATACAACACCGCAAGCAGGTCGGAGATTACTTCAAAACCACAGTTGGGATCCGACAAGGATGCCTGTTATCTCCAGTCCTGTTTAATCTGTTCTTGGTAAACATTATGAGAGAGACCCTCCATGACTTCCACTCTACCATCTCCATTGGCGGCAGACACCTCAACAACTTGCGGTTTGTCGATGACATTGACCTCATGGGCGGAAGTAACACAGAGCTGCAAGATCTTACGACCAGACTTGAGAACAGAGCTGGAGCATATGGGATGGAGGTGAGCTCGGAGAAAAGTAAAGTACTTGTGAACAGCACGAGCAACGCCACTGCTAAAATTTACATGAACGGCCAGCAACTGGAGGACGTAGACGCTTTTAAATGCCTTGGCGCTACACTCACAAAGGACGGGCGATCGACGACAGAAATCAAAGTCAGAATAGCCATGGCAACATCTTCCATGACAAAACTCACCACCATATGGAAAAATAAAGAGATCAGTTTCCCAATCAAACTAAAGCTCTACAAAGCCCTAATTCAGACTATCCTGCTGTACGGAAGTGAAACCTGGACATTGACTGCTGAAACAGCAAAGCGAATCCAGTCATTTGAAACAAAAATGCCATAGAAAACTGCTGGGCATATCCTGGAGAGAACGAAAGACCAATGAATTTGTTTAAGAGTCAAATAACACGGCTGGCAGGTCCACAGGAACCCCTTCTCACCATCGTCAAGAAGAAAAAGCTGACATGGTTCGGTCACGTCACCCGCCACAACACTCTGCCAAAAAACAGTACTGCAGGGAACACTCGAAGGTGGCAGAAAGAGGGGAAGACAGAACAAGTCATGGATGGACAACATCAGAGAATGGACCAGGATGAATGACTCGGCACTACTGCACAGAGCCGAGGACCGAGATGGATGGAGGAGGCTTACCACGGCATCGTCTTTCGTGTCTACCCCACAACCGCCAAGGTCACGGGTCTGATGATGATGATGATGATTCTCACTAGTGATTCAGCTGTCTTCAGCGATCTACTTCACAATTTTTTTTGTCGGGAAGAGAAATGACACGAAGAGTTACATAAATATTCAATGTTGGTTACAACTCTAGAAAAAGGAATCGTGTAACATTGTATTGGACCAATCATTCTTGTATTTATCACAATAGAGAACAAGTTTTGAATTTTTGTCATTTTGAGGAATTTGAAATTGACGTGACTTAAAGTGGTATAAATCAATAAATGAAATGAACAAAGGTTAAATTTCATTTTCTTTCCCAAGATAAATGAGAAGCAACGCTGTGTTTAGCCACAGTTAATTTTTTTTAAAGGCGTATTTCTCACGTAATGCACTCAATCCTTTGAACCTTCTGCCACTCTCTGAGTTGGAATGGAAGCCAGTGTAAGTAGCAATAAAAATGAATGTTCTTGATTTATTTATTTTTTTATATCGAGGGTAATGGAATAAGCACTCATGTGCTGTTTTACATCCAGTCCCCGTGTGTATGTGGTTTTGTAAATTTTGTCATCTGTTTCCAACGGCACACAATGGCCTACTCTTTCGAAAAGCGGAACAGGATTTAACGTGTGCGCAAGATGTTCTGCATGCGTTCGAACACGGGGGCTCGGTTTATAGTCTCATCCGAAGGACTTTGACATTCAGTTCGATTTTTTTTGTCAAACTGGGAAGAATCGACTCTTAATCTACATCTTGCTTAACCCTGTGTCATTTATCTTTAACACAAATCAGCTTGATATAGGTCTTGTCTACCAGAGAAAGTCTACAGTGTTTATCTTTCCAAGAGCTTTATATGTCCAAAATTAATATCCAACATTTCGGCAAATGTTACATTGGACTGTGATCGCACTATGCTGTATTCTATTCTGTTTCCATTAATAATTACTGGGGTAACTTTGTACTTGATTCACCGCCTATTTGCTAGGTTTCTGTGTTCTCGTCAGATCTTCTTGATTTGTTAGATTTGCTTTTTATTTCATTTTCAATCGGATAACTGCATAACACCAAACTTAAAGAAAGAATCAAGCTCATACTGACAGACGGAGAGGCATGGAGTAAATTGATTCAGTGGCAAACAAACAGGACAAGACAAACAGACGAGACAAACAGACTAATAGCAAACAGATAGCCATGACGTACCTATGATGACCTCTCCCACAGGGTGTCTGAGGGGACCAGGGAAAAAGTGCAGGGTGTAGACATATGTTCCGTCTGTTGCAGGTAGGGGGGAGGGTGGCAGAGAACAGACACCGCTGTCATACACTGGGCCAGCTGTCCTGGTCCTGTTTGTTGTCAAGGGGGTGACGGTGGTCACATAGTCTGGTGATGACTGTAACACACACACACACACACACACACACACACGCACACACACACACACACACACCACACACACCACACACACAACACACAACACATATATATATATATATAATATATATATATATATATATATATATATATATATATATATATATATATATATATATATATATATATATATATATTATATACACCCGCGTGCACTGTACTATTCTCTCAATCATGTAAATATTTTGTTTTAAGTGTGGAAACCGTTTTTATTTTTGAGATCTACCCGTAAGCCATTAGCTTTCTCTCACCTTTTCTTGCCTTTGTGGGCCTTTGTTAGGCAATATTTGGGTTATTACCCAGTGAAGACTGACCTCTTGGCTGGTGTACAGTCTATTAATTTATTTATTTATTCTTTTATATCGAGGATAATGGAATAAGCACTCATGTGCTTTTTTACATCCAGTCCCCGTGTGTATGCGGTTTTGTAAATTTTGTCATCTGTTCCCATCGGCACACAATGGCCTACTCTTTCGAAAAGCGGAATAGGATTTAACGTGTGTGCAAGATGTTCTGCATGCGCTCGCACACGGGGCCTCGGTTTATAGTCTCATCCGAAGGACTTTGACATGACCTCTATGACCTCCCTTGTATCCTTTTGAAAAGACCCCCAGACATAAGGCACAAAGATTGGCCAGTTTAGTTTCTATCATTCATCATATTTCTCCCTCCTTCTGTCATCATTGTCCACTGGCAGTTTGGTAATAAGCCACGTGTGTAACACTTTATTCTTGGGAATGTGAGGGGCCAGTTCTGAATCCTGAAGAGTCTGAGGGTAAGGTACCACAGGGGGAAGCTTCATCACTGCCGGAACCTCTGAAGGGTACTCATAAAAAGCGGACACTTACGTCTGGTCAGACCTAAGGTATTTATTCATTCGCTCATTAGGAAATTTACTCACGTACTCAATAATGGTAATAATGCCGTCTTTAAAACATTGTGTTTTACACATATTCATTGCTTGCCGAGGACATGAATACAAATCGAAACACACACCACACACACACACACGCACGCACGCACGCACGTACGTACGCGGGGGGAGGGGGGGGATAGCCTCGTGGTTAGAGTAATGTTTTCGTGATCTGCTGACCGGGTTCGAATCTCGTTCAAGAGGATTTTCCTCTGGAGTTAACATCAGTGCCGACTCCACTCTCCCCAAAAGTCCGGATGAGACTAAAAACCGAGGTCACGTGTGCGAACGCGCGCAGAACATCTTGCGCACACGTTAAATCCGTTCCGCTTTTCGGAAGAGTAGGCCATTGTGCGCGATGAAACGGATGACAACATTTACAAAACTACATACCACGGGGACTGGATGAAAAAAAGCACATGCATGGTTATTCCATTTCCCTCGAAATAAAAGAATAAAATAAAACACACACACACACGCACACGCACGCACACACACACACACACACACACACTCACACTCGCACACGCACACGCACACGCACGCACGCACGCACGCACGCACGCACGCACGCACGCACGCGCCGACATATGTGTCCACGGGTGAGGATTAAGAGCTGTTGAAAAGTTTGCTTTCCCAGAAGCCATCATGGGCTGTGAGGGATCCAGACCAGAAGTGTGTTCACGAAGGTCACATGGACAACATCACTGTCCTGACTGAAACCTGTACAGAAGGAAAAGAACACCTCCACGAAACGTCAAACAAGCTTCAGTGTAGACTGCGTGTATGCTTGTGGGTCGCGGACACTGACCGTCGATCTGGGGAGAAGAGGGCAGGCCTTGGAAATGCGGTGTAATGCACGATGAGCTGGGTACTCTGACAGCTTCACCGCCCTCAGTGGGCCGGCACCCAGGCAGTGCATGGGTGTACAAGGACATCGGCTGACTCCAGCCAAGAACAGAAAGCCGCCTTGGTGGGGCCAGGTTGCAAGAGCCAGTGGCCGCGCTTACACTGTTCTGCAGGGAAGTGGCAAGGGTGGGAAACAAAGTGGTAGAGAGAGAAAAGAAACACCGGTGGCCGGGCAATACTGCAGGAAGCTGCAGGAAAGCCATCTGCTGAGACTATGCTCCGGCACAAAACCGACAAAAAATGGAGCAACTTCAAATAATTCGTCAGTGAGGTGCCCCAACAACGTCTAATGCAACCCAGCAGTAGCAGCAGCAGCAGCAGCAGCAGCAGCAGCAGCAGAAGAAGAAGAAGAAGAAGAAGAAGAAGAAGAAGAAGAAGAAGAAGAAGAAGAAGAAGAAGAAACGGAAGAAGTGCAAATAAAGTGAAAAATAATGTATATGTTTGCCATGAAACAATTGTCGGCTGTTTGGACTCTGGGTGATTTTGTTTATGGTGAGCTAGGTAGACAGACTATCCGATATATATTAATTATTATGTTAAAAAAATAAATGATTTGAAAGCAGAAACTAACAAAAGAAAAATATAAAAAAGCAGACAAGTAAAATCACAACACCCAAGTGTTTTTTTTTGTTTGTTTTCTGGGGTTTTGTTTTTGCTGCCTTATCTTCTGTGACGTTCCCCGTCTTACTGTTTCCACGCCGCTCATTTCAATCTCCCCGCCACAGCCATACCAGATTCGTTATGTCACATCCCAGGGTCGGAAGCTCACAGGGAGCTTATCAATATTAGGCCGCAGCGGGCCCACCAGCCAGAGGTGCCCTGCACTTCTGCTGGGTCACTTTGGTGGTGTTCATCGGTGCCTGTTCTGAGCTAACATACGCATGACACCGCCTACTTAGCCCCTTACTAACGACAGTATTAGCTCAGTCGCTGAGCCAGACTGAGCAACACCCGTTTTTGGCAGAGCAAATTTTCGGTTTATTTAAAACCTTCCTCAGGCTAAAAGATTGGCCAACCAAGAATGTAGCAGCTCACTTGCTACATTCTATAACACAGTGTTATTTTGATATCAGTTGAAAGAAGACAAAGTATACAAATGTTCATCTCTGAATGTTTGTTTAGGTTACATTTGGGATCACTGAGTTGTAAGGAACGTCGTAGAGGTTTTCGAATGTTTAAGGCAGCACATTGTTGACTGTACATAGCAGGACTGGCAGGCACCACTAGCACTGCGTACATGCCTGTGACAGACTTGCACTGTTTAGATCTTTAAAACATCTCATAATTTAGAAGCAGACACAGGAATGGAATTACAAAATAAGCAAGAAGGGGCTAACAAAGTTCAAGTTGGAGTTTCTGACATTGCTTGCCACCTTAGATGCGCGCACAACAATATTATCGGGTTGATCCATTGTTGCTCTCAGTCTGCTGAGGCTTACTTTTCCTGGTCTGTTACCCTGCCGTGAATGCTCTGAGAAACAAATTGAACCAGGTTATGTAAAGATACATGGAAGTGTGAACTATTTAGCTTTTTTACAACAAGAAACGGACTTACTTTAGTCAACTTAGCAATCTGCATGATCTAGCACTAGAAATGTTTGCATGGTATTCTCTGTAGACATTTTTTTTATTAAATTTTGTGTGTGTGCGTGCGTGCGTGCTTGGGTGAGTGCGTGCGTGCGTGCATGCATGCCTTTACTCAGCTTAGCAATCTGCAGTATCTAGCAACGAAAAGGTTTGTATAGTATTTCCTTTAGAAATCTGTTCTTTTATTTCTTTCTCT
>CM054135.1:34791440-34801440 GCA_028751875.1 Rapana venosa | reverse complement strand
TCAAAGTCACTGAAATTTATCCTTTAAAAAACCATGCTGCATTCGTCTGCGTCTTCCCCCTTTTCTTAAAACATTCATCAATACACGTATTGTATACTATCTATCTGCTTCATAGTTATCAGAAGTAATGATGTTTGATTTGTCTAGAGAATTTTGGCGTTTTTTGCCTCTGGTTTGATTTCTTGATAACAAAAGCTTTCTGAGTTTATAATATGAGATGCATTCATCCAATACATTTTATTCATCGCTATTGTCCGTGTCTGTGTGCTCTGCTCAGTGTTTGTAGTTGACATTCACTTGTCGTTCAGTCTGCGCAGGAGTGAACTGGCGAGGTGGGAGTGGTGACACTGGAGAAGAGGGGGTAGGTAGAGGTACCAGATTCTAACCAGGGATTGATCACCAAGTCAGACCGTCATCTTTCTGTTGCGTCTTTTGCTTGTGGTGAATTAATATCGAACTGATGGTAGGGGTGTCAAGTCAATAAATGGAATATCAGTTTTATTAGAGACGTTGTTTTTATCACTATACATAGTCGATATGGTGTGCTTAGAGCGTTACTTTAAAAAAAAATTTAAATGAAAGAGCAATAAAAGTAAACCATTATTGTTATCATTAATACTAATAAAGATAATGATAACAACAATATCATTATTATCATTATTATTATTATTATTATTATTATTATTATTGTTGTTGTTGTTGTTGTTGTTATAAGACTTTCCCCCTCCACTACGAATGTCTCTACAAAGCTGCATCCTCATATATTTGCAATTGTCTTGACCTGTATACTTCATCTCGTTCCCTCCATTCTGCTGCAGATGCCTTTTGCTTTCAAACCCAGATTCAAACAATCCACTGTTGGCCGTCATTCTTTCTGTTTCAGGTCCATCCATCTGGAATAACCTCCCTCTCTCACTTCGCCAAAACCTACATTTGATACTTTCAAATCCGGACCCAAGACAGACTTATAAAATTTTCCTACACTTGCATCTCTTACCGGTTCCTGCTTTCAATACACATCTACATCTCCTTCACCCTGCATAAGCACGGTGTGTGTGTGTGTGTTTGTGTGTGTTTGTGTGTGTGGTGTGTGTGTGTGTGTGTGTGTGTGTGTGTGTGTGTGTGTGTGTGTGTGTGTGTGTAGATCCAAAATTTGTTAACCTTTTGTGAACGGATGCACGCGTGTGAATGTTATGAATGCAAGCGCTTTGATTTGTTTGCTTTACAAGGTTCAGCGCTATAAAAATTCCATATACTATTTTTGTTATTATAATTATCATCATCATCTATCAATTTTGTCCTCTTTTCTTTTAAGCAGACGTTATTATACAACTGTCTCTGCTTTGAAAGGCCAAAGACTCAAAGTTCATCTCGAATTTCTTCTTTCTGAATACCCTATTCCTAACGATAATTATGTGTATCCATGTGTCAAACACATTAAGCGGTCACCAGGTCTTCATTCTGAGGGAACTGCCTGTCTCGAACTCTCCCGTTGGCTAAGAGTCTGCACTGGTAGTTCTAGCCCACCAGAAATCAAAACTGAACACAGCGTCACTTCATCACCTGGAATACTGACCTCAGGGTCGTCAGAGACAGTGACTGCATACATGTTTCTAAAGGAAAAGGTGTCCCACAACCTATGTGGTCGTAGAGGAGCGAGGCGTCAGAGACCTTACTTCTCTAGGAGCCAGCATATTGAAGGCGGCGCCCATCTCCTCTCCCTTGCTGCTTTACCTTCCCTGACCCTAAAGAGGCAGGTACCCATTACAGCTAGGTGAACTGGGCGACTGTACTGAAGCTAAGGCGCGCAAAAGGTCACCAATCAAAGTAGTAGCCACGCTCGATGTTGCTTAACCTTACTTAGCTGGGGAAAAGCGAGTGCTCTGACTACTGAGCTATCCCGTCCCCATGTTTCTACTTTATCGGAAACATTTTAACATCTGGTCCTATAGTCAGAGATCTGTGTACATTCGTATGGATATATATACATATATATACATACATACATACTTATATATATATATATATATATATATATATATATATATATATATATATATATATATATATATATATATATATATATACAGACAGAGAGAGAGAGTGATACCTCTACCATATTGTCATTCCCACCTACCTGCCTTCAATTTGTCTCTCCCAGACCAACGTGTGGTGCCTGTGGTGTGGAGACTTTTATGCTTCTATAAGTTATACGTACATGCATTCTTTTATTTATATCATAACTGATTACCTCAGCTTAGCTACTTTATAGAGGACGGTAGTTTTTGTTATTTATACATAATTTTAATCAGCAGTATTTTTATCACACAAAGGCTTGGCCAATTCATTGACCTCAGAATGAAAAGCAGAAAAATCATTTCTAAGTATGCTATATTTAAAATTTAAAATGTTCTGTGTGGTTCCCTTATTTCTTGGGATATTTTAAGGTCAGCCAGATTTAAGGCCATGTTTTGAGCAGCCACGCTTTTCACACAGATAGAATGAAGAGCGAGGCTCAGACAGCCAAGCAGAGACACTTACTGATAACGTTGATGCCACATGTTGCACTGGCTCCCTGTCGAAACACCTGGCAACGGACAGACCCATTGCCCGCTTTCTTCCTGTGATCTCCAACAATGGTCAGCACATTGGACCCCTGTGACCCCTGACTGGTCCTGCTGAGGGTGATGTTTTTATTGGTGGAGACACACTGCTGACTGTCAGGGCCACAGCTGTACTGGGCTTGTTTCACCCCGCTGGCATACAGTGTCCATGTGATGGTGCTGGCACTAGGGAAGCCTTCACATGTGATGGGGGTGGAGGGGGAGTTGTCTTCCCTTACATCTATCCACCCGCTGCTGCTGCATTCTTTGATACGTATTCCACCTGAAACCAGTGACATGTCCCTTCCCTCATTTAATCTTTTATTTATTTACAAAAGCTAGCAGTAAACAAGAAGGTTGTAGAGATAATAAGTACTGAGACAATCAAGAATAGCGGAAGCCTTTTGTACAAGTTTGCTGAAAAGGACACTGCGACATATTCTGTGACTTTTTCTTTCAACCCTACTTTGGGGACGGGATAACTCAGTGGTCAGAGCACTCGCTTTCCCCAGGTTAACATTAAGCAGCATTGAGCGTGGTTACCAAGTGGATGGGTGAGCGTTTGCGGCCTTGGCTTCAATACAGTCCCCTAGTTCACCCAGCTGTAAATGGGTACCTGCCCTCTTAAAGGACAGGGAAGGTAAAGCAGCAAGGGAGAGGAGATGGGCCCCGCCCTCAATATTCTGGCCCCTGGAAAAGCTGAGGTCTCTGATGCCTTGCTCCCCTAAGACCACATAGGTCATGGGGCACCTTAAGCCTTTTTTAACCGTGTTGATTTTCTACAAAAATTTTCCCGGAATTCATAGTGTCACCTATTCATTTTTAGCATTTCTTCAACTGCGTGCTTCTTTTAAGCATCCCTTACGATTTGAACTTCTCGCAGAAAAGTCGACTATGACTGCAGTGTAGGGTCAGCATTTGCTTTCTATTGCTGAAGTGGCACTGAATGTATGCAGAGGAAAACAGAAAACCCAATGATGTATTCAGTAATAGCATCACCCCCATATGTCTGTATGGTATTCTTAGATAGAGAGGACCGTCTCTGTGCGATGCCACTTATCTAAAAGTATCTCAAATTCAAAGTAACATCTGCATTTCCCGATGTTACATTAAATAAGCAGTACATTTGCTTTGTGTTGGAGGAGAAGGGATGCGTGCGTGCGTGCTTGATATTGAACAAGCACACACACACACACACACACGAAAGGGGTTGGATGACGTAACGTGTTTTTGTAGACAGCAGGTTTGGTGTAGATTTATCTGATGTACATCTTTCAGTGGGGTGTTTGGCTATTTTCATACCTATTTTCATGCATGTTGCGCACGGGGCCCTGAACTTCTGATGTATGCGAAAGACCGCCAAGAATAGAACTACAGACACCAGTTGTTTGGGGTGTTGTCTATAGGCCTGTAGGGGCAATGGCAACACTGTCTGAATCATAGTGGCACATAAACAGGGGTTTGTGACTGGAAACCAGCATCCCTCAGCTCCTCCCTGAAGTCCTTGAGGAGTCTGGGAAACACTGCACAGTGTTTTGAGGCAGTGTGTCTCAGGTAAGTTGAACCTCGTGGAGCCCCTCCTCCCCAGATCCCAGATTGCATGCTGGGTATAGTACTGTATCATTCATGCTACCAGCCATAGCACACCCAGCCTTCTGCAAAAGGTGGGGTATGCACAAAGAGTGTGTGCACGCTCACACATAGAAGCGGGCATTATAATTATCATAACTTACACGAGAGAGAATCAGTCCTGACTCCAGGGGGAAATCTCTTCAGACGAGTGCATCATCCACACTTACCGTCATATCATGAGTTTGATGTTTTGTTCATACAGTTTTTCTACATTCCCCCTCCCCCAAACAAAAACTAAACCCAAACAAACAAACAAATCAGACCAAAACAAAACGCAGAGTTGTCCTCTTATCAGGTATAATGGCAGCATCGGACTAAACGCTGCAAGGAATTTTCAGGAACAGACATAACGAACAACTCAACAAAGTGTACAGGCTCGGGCTTCTACTTCCAGTGGTTTGAAATCGCGGGTCTCTGCCCTTGAGCTTAGCAGCATTCGATGGATTAGGACACTGTAGGCTTCTCTGTGATTTCCCAAGTTATGCTATAAGAATATCTGCCAATGTTCTCCTTCATGAAAGTAAACATGGTCACAAATTAGGTGTGTGCGTTGAAAATCCTATAATTTATGTCTTACTAAGGGGGCACAACAGCCAAATAGCTACAGTCCAGAACTCGTGATCTGACGGCAATCAGAAGGCGAGTGCTTGAGTCACCTCTGAGGTGTCTGCTTGAAGGGGGCTGGTTTCCATGTTATTGCTGGTGCCAACACTAGCCCCTTGCTAGGCCTTTGGATGAGACAAGCCAGTGCTCAGTGTGTGAACGCGCGGATATCCTGCGCACACGTTCAAACTGTCCTTTGGCTGGAGAGTAGTTCAGCCATGGCTGATGGTTGAGATGACGTGAACATACCCAGCATGACATCTGCGACCTGCAGAAAGATGAGCTCCGCCAGGTTCAACTTGCCCAGGACACACCGCCTGAAAGTTTCAGCGTGCTGTGCCACTGATTTATCAGGTAAGTCAGTGAGCTGTCACAAGACAGCTCATGTCAGCGCTCTCTGGGTTAGGGGGAAAATCCATCATGTTCTCAGATGTCGCCAGTGCACTTGGCTAGGCTCTGCAGCACACGTTCAATCCTGTTCCGCTTTTCGAAAGAGTAGGCCATTGTGCGCTAGTGGGAACAGATGACAGAATTTACAAAACCACATACACACAGGGACTGGACGTAAAAAAGCACACGTGTGCTTATTCCATTATCCTCAATATAAAAGAATAAATAAATAAATAAATGATAATCCACCATGACGCAAGGTCCATTTTTCTTGACAACTGCAACGGTTACGAAATGTTCGAACGCGGCATCCGCATGGGAAGGCTGAAGTTTAGGAATAGTTTGCAACACCCAGGACAGATAGTTTTCAAGTTGTTCCAAAGTATTCGCGCTCTACAGAGCAGCATTGGCATCGACTTGGTCCATGGTTACAAACGACAAGTTGTTCTGAGCAGAGACACAAGGCAAGGCATCTCCCTTGCTTCCCGCCTTCCACACAGGCCGTGTGCAGGACACCTCCTGCAGACCTAGCTTGGGGAACATGTGAATTCAAGAAGGAAGAGGGGTGGGGGGGAGGTTGTTACTGGTTGAAGCGAATCAGGATATTCAAGTTCATCATGGCGGAATATGTTCCTTGTGTTTATGCAGTGCCTCGCTACTGAAGTGCCCAAGCAGGAAAAACTTCAGTGTGCCTCTTTCCCTCACCCCTCTCCCTCCTCCTTCTGTCAATGTCAAGAGTCTCTCTCTTCTAGCCTCCACCTCTCTCCCCGTCTACTCCTCTCCCACTTCTCTTTTTTGTCTTCCTCCTTCTTAATGCTGTCCTCTCCCTCTCTCTTTCCCTCCCTCTCTCTCTCTCTCTCACTGATTTGATCTCGTCACCCCTATTCATGCTATCAGAATAGCTCTCTCATACATTATCCACACATATGCACTCTTGTCTACACATGCACACATAGACACAGCCACACAGACACAGCCACAGCCAGAGAGAGAAAGAAAGAGAGAAAGAAAGAGAGAGAGAGAGAGAGAGAGAGAGAGAGAGAGAGAGAGAGGAGAGAGAGAGAGAGAGAGAGGAGAGAGAGAGAGAAGAGAGAGAGAGAGAAGTGAAGAACAGAAGTTGGAGAGGGAGGATGATTCTGCCCTGTATTGTGTTGGTAGCCAACGCTATAACTATATTCTTTGTCCTGAGAAAAACCCCTGGGGAACGTTTTGGTATGGGAATAATTTCTTAAAACCTGGTTTCTGCCCTCAACGCATCACCCACACCCTACCTGACACACCAGCCACTCTGTCATGAAGTGATGTGGACGTAACTTGAGATGATGCGGCCGTTACATGAGATGATGCTGACGTAGTATGAGGTGATGCTGACGTAGCATGAGATGATGCTGACGTAACATGAAATTATGCGGCCGTTAAATGAGATGATGCAGCCGTTACATGAGATGATGCTGACGTAGCATGAGCTGATGTGGACGTAACATGAGATGATGTGGACGTAACATGAGATGATGTGGACGTAACATGAGATGATGTGGACGTAACGTGAGATGATGTACACCTGAGTGAAAGCATTCATTCAGCCTGCAGCTGGTGACTGTCAGTCTGACGTGGTCTTCTCGGCTTTTGTGAACATATTCTAGATGAAGAGGCGTGCGCGCGCACGAACACGCACATACACGGGCACGTACACACATACACACGCGCGCGTGTACGCAAACACACACACTCAAATGTGTGAACACTCACACACAGACACCTGCAAGTGCACATGGAAACGCGCAAGAACACACACACACACACACACACACACACACACACACAAAACACACACACACACACACAAGCCTAGTGGTTAGAACATTGCGCTCGCAATCTGACGACCCGGGTTCGATTCCCGTTCAAGGGGATGTTTTCCCCTGGAGTTAACATCAGTGCAGACTCCACTCTCCCAAAAGTAATTCGGATGAGACTATAAATCGAGGTCCCGTGTGCGAACGCACGCAGAACATCTTGCGCACACGTTAAATCCAGTTCCGTTTTCGTAAGAGTAGGCCATTGTGTGCCGGTGGGAACAGCTTGCAAAATTTACAAAACCGCATACACACGGGGAGTGGATGTAAAAAAGCACATGAGTGCTTATTCCATTATCCTCGATATAAAAGAATACGACAACAACAACAATAAACACACACACACTCTCTCTCTCTCACTCACTCTTTTCTGGACCTGTATCTATGTTGACAGTTGTGTTGCTTCCTTCTTTTGTTTTGATATGATTTTCTTAAGTTGTTTCGTGTGCTTTATGAGGCTTTTTCGCGCGCGCGCGCGCGCGTGTGTATGTGTGTGTTTTGTATGTGTTAGGGCAAAATGAAAAAAAGCTTGTAAGCTTACTTTTTTACCCTCAATAAAGATCATTTTGACTTGACAACTCTCACTCACTCACTCACTCTTCTGCAGATATTACTTTTTCACATTATAATCTTTTCCATTTCAATTTGATTTCATTTTTATCAATACTTTTTATATTGGATAGTTTGTTGCTTGCTAACAAGTTATGATGATGATGATGATGATGATGATGATGATGATGATGATGATGATGATGATGATGATGATGATGGTGGTGGTAGTGGTAGTGGTGGTGGTGGTGGTGGTGGTCATGATTATGACGACGACGACGACGATGATGATGACGACGAGGACAACGACGTCGATGATGATGATGATGATGATGATGATGATGATGATGATGATGATGATGATGATGATGGGAAGGAGGATAAATTTTCGATGTAGTTTAACATTCTGTAAAAAATAAATAAATGAATAAAATAGCAAAAATATTTACCCCGCGAATTTGAGTGAAAATACATGGGAACATATAGGCGCACGTTCATAAAGACATATGAAAGCGCAATCACACACCCCACACACACACACACACACACACACACACACACACACACACACGCGCGCGTGCACGGACGCACGCACGCACGCACGCTCACACGCGCGCACGCACACACACACACACACACACACACACACACACACACCAGACATTTTAAGCCAGAACTACCCAGCTATCGCTACCAGCCGAAAAGAAAAGAAAACGAAGTGACACTGCAGAGTGTGTGTGTGTGTGTGTGTGCGTGCGTGCGTGCGTGCGTGTGTGTGTGTGTGTGTGTGTGTTGTGTGTGTGTGTGTGTGTGTGTGTGTGTGGTGTGGTGTGTGTGTGTGTGTGTGTGTTTTGGTTGTGTGGTGTGGTGGACAGTTCAAGGAAAACAGGCCAGAACTCTGAACTCTGAACTCTGAAATAATTTAATTGTACATCGGCCTTAGGCCACAATACAGCTGGCGAGAGAAAATAAGTGAGAGAAAACAGACTTACTTACCAGCAAACCCGAGGACACCAAGGTACAGAATGAAAACCCGTATCTGTACCATTGTGTCCACCATGTACGCAGTAGCCGCGGATTACACAGCAGGCTGTGTTTAGAACAGGGCACCAGTAGCTAGCTACCTGGGCTGCAGGCAGCAGTACATGCTGTGGACTGAACTCAAGAACACTTCAGTTCTTAGCTTTCGGCTCGTCACAGAATGTCTGTAAAACTTCGTAGTGAACAAGAGACGCGAGAAACCTTGGAGACAAATCACTTCAATGCCTGATTTCAGAGAGAAAAGAAGAGATCTTAGCGAAAGACCAGCCGTTTCACTCTGTCCGTATGAATGGTAGGGCAGGGATTACTGATCATTTCTTGGCTTGTAAAAGTCTTCCGGGTTGCTTTCGGGAGTAGAATTGGCAAGTTTAAAAATGTCATTTGATCACACAGGCGAAGAAAAGAAACGTGCTCTCTCTCTCTCTCTCTCTATCTCTCTCTCTCTCTCTCTCTCTCTCTCTCACACACACACACACACACACACCACACACACACACACACACACACACACACGCATACACATTCCCTAACACACGCGCGCGCGCGCGCGCACACACATACACACACACACACATGCACGCACGCACACACACACACACACACGTGTGTACGCTCTCTCTCTCTCTCTCTCTCTCTCTCTCTCTCTCTCTCTCTCTCTCCCTCTCTCTCGTTCTCTCTCTTACACATACTCACACATGTTCTCTCTCTCGCTCTCTCTCGCTCTCGCTCTCTCACTCACTCACTTAAGGCGTATCCAAGTGCACAAAGTATACACCTATACACATTTAAGCGCGTTCACAAATATCTAACACATAAGTATGTGTAACACGCACATTGACTCTCTCTCTCTCTCTCTCTCTCTCTCTCTCTCTCTCTCTCTCCTTCCTCGCTCGCTCGCTCGCTCATACACACAAACTCATGTACACGTAAGCATACATTTACATATAGGCACACACAAGACACAGGTATGCGCAACATGCTTGTACACACACACACACACACACACACACACACACACACCTACGCACAAAACACACACGCACACACACACACACACACACACCACACACACACACACACACCAGGGGGGAGGGGGAAACCGGTTCTGCATGTTTTGAATTGGTCTCTCCAAAATAACACCATTGTCAGTTGGTTTGCCGTGATCAGGAGTAACCTACTCGCTTGACTGACAGACATCTTAAAGCAACTCCCCCCACCCCCATCCCCAACACAGCCCCCCCCCCCTTTCTCCCTTTTTCTTCCTTCGACAAAACAAACAACAAACAAAACAGTAACAGGAAAAAACTACACACAACACAGAAAGGCACC
>CM054135.1:34782721-34790940 GCA_028751875.1 Rapana venosa | reverse complement strand
TATCGATAGTCTGTCTACCTAGCTCACCATAAACAAAATCACCCAGAGTCCAAACAGCCGACAATTGTTTCATGGCAAACATATACATTATTTTTCACTTTATTTGCACTTCTTCCGTTTCTTCTTTCTTCTTCTTCTTCTTCTTCTTCTTTTCTTCTTCTTCTTCTCTTCTTCTTCTTCTTCTGCTGCTGCTGCTGGCTGCTGCTGCTCTGCTGCTGCTGCTGGGTTGCATTAGACGTTGTTGGGGCACCTCACTGACGAATTATTTGAAGTTGCTCCATTTTTTGTCGGTTTTGTGCCGGAGCATAGTCTCAGCAGATGGCTTTCCTGCAGCTTCCTGCAGTATTGCCCGGCCACCGGTGTTTCTTTTCTCTCTCTACCACTTTGTTTCCCACCCTTGCCACTTCCCTGCAGAACAGTGTAAGCGCGGCCACCGGTGTTTCTTTTCTCTCTCTACCACTTTGTTTCCCACCCTTGCCACTTCCCTGCAGAACAGTGTAAGCGCGGCCACTGGCTCTTGCAACCTGGCCCCACCAAGGCGGCTTTCTGTTCTTGGCTGGAGTCAGCCGATGTCCTTGTACACCCATGCACTGCCTGGGTGCCGGCCCACTGAGGGCGGTGAAGCTGTCAGAGTACCCAGCTCATCGTGCATTACACCGCATTTCCAAGGCCTGCCCTCTTCTCCCCAGATCGACGGTCAGTGTCCGCGACCCACAAGCATACACGCAGTCTACACTGAAGCTTGTTTGACGTTTCGTGGAGGTGTTCTTTTCCTTCTGTACAGGTTTCAGTCAGGACAGTGATGTTGTCCATGTGACCTTCGTGAACACACTTCTGGTCTGGATCCCTCACAGCCCATGATGGCTTCTGGGAAAGCAAACTTTTCAACAGCTCTTAATCCTCACCCGTGGACACATATGTCGGCGCGGGGTGCGTGCGGCTGCGTGCGTGCGTGTGCGTGTGCGTGTGCGTGTGCGTGTGAGTGTGTGTGTGTGTGTGTGTGTGCGTGCGTGTGCGTGTGTGTGTGTTTTATTTTATTCTTTTATTTCGAGGGAAATGGAATAAGCATGCATGTGCTTTTTTTCATCCAGTCCCCGTGTGTATGTAGTTTTGTAAATGTTGTCATCCGTTTCATCGGCGCACAATGGCCTACTCTTCCGAAAAGCGGAACGGATTTTAACGTGTGCGCAAGATGTTCTGCGCGCGTTCGCACACGTGACCTCGGTTTTTAGTCTCATCCGGACTTTTGGGGAGAGTGGAGTCGGCACTGATGTTAACTCCAGAGGAAAAATCCTCTTGAACGAGATTCGAACCCGGGTCAGCAGATCACGAAAACATTACTCTAACCACGAGGCTATCCCCCCCCTCCCCCCGCGTACGTACGTGCGTGCGTGCGTGCGTGTGTGTGTGTGTGTGTGTGTTTCGATTTGTATTCATGTCCTCGGGCAAGCAATGAATATGTGTAAAACACAATGTTTTAAAGACGGCATTATTACCATTATTGAGTACGTGAGTAAATTTCCTAATGAGCGAATGAATAAATACCTTAGGTCTGACCAGACGTAAGTGTCCGCTTCTTTATGAGTACCCTTCAGAGGTTCCGGCAGTGATGACAGCTTCCCCCTGTGGTACCTTACCCTCAGACTCTTCAGGATTCAGAACTGGCCCTCACATTCCCAAGAATAAAGTGTTACACACGTGGCTTATTACCAAACTGCCAGTGGACAATGATGACAGAAGGAGGGAGAAATATGATGAATGATAGAAACTAAACTGGCCAATCTTTGTGCCTTATGTCTGGGGGTCTTTTCAAAAGGATACAAGGGAGGTCATAGAGGTCATGTCAAAGTCCTTCCGATGAGACTATAAACCGAGGCCCCGTGTGCGAGCGCATGCAGAACATCTTGCACACACGTTAAATCCTATTCCGCTTTTCGAAAGAGTAGGCCATTGTGTGCCGATGGGAACAGATGACAAAATTTACAAAACCGCATACACACGGGGACTGGATGTAAAAAAGCACATGAGTGCTTATTCCATTATCCTCGATATAAAAGAATAAATAAATAAATTAATAGACTGTACACCAGCCAAGAGGTCAGTCTTCACTGGGTAATAACCCAAATATTGCCTAACAAAGGCCCACAAAGGCAAGAAAAGGTGAGAGAAAAGCTAATGGCTTACAGGTAGATCTCAAAAATAAAAACGGTTCCACACTTAAACAAAATATTTACATGATTGAGAGAATAGTACAGTGCACGCGGGTGTATATATATATATATATATATATATATTATATATATATTATTATATATATATTATTATATAATATATATATATATATAATATATATATATATATATATGTGTGGTGTGTGGTGTGTGTGTGTGTGTGTGTGTGTGTGTTGTGTGTGTGTGTGTTGTGGTGTGTGTGTGTGTGTTACAGTCATCACCGACTATGTGACACCGTCACCCCCTTGACAACAAACAGGACCAGGACAGCTGGCCCAGTGTATGACAGCGGTGTCTGTCTCTGCCACCCTCCCCCTTACCTGCAACAGACGAACATATGTCTACACCCTGCACTTTTTCCTGGTCCCCTCAGACATCAATGTGGGAGAGGTCATCATAGGTACGTCATGGCTATCTGTTTGCTATTGTCTGTTGTCGGTCTGTTTGTCTTGTCCTGTTGTTTGCCACTGAATCAATTAACTCCATGCCTCTCCGTCTGTCAGTATGAGCTTGATTCTTTCTTTAAATTGGTGTATAGTCAGTTATCCGATTGAAAATGAAATAAAAAGCAAATCTAACAAATCAAGAAGATCTGACGAGAACACAGAAACCTAGCAAATAGGCGGTGAATCAAGTACAAAGTTACCCAGTAATTATTAATGGAAACAGAATAGAATACAGCATAGTGCGATCACAGTCCATGTAACATTTGCCGAAATGTTGGTGTTTTTTTTTGTTTTTTTGTTTTGTTTTTTTTTTGGGGGGTTTTTTTTTTTTGGGGGGAAATTTTAAAGGGGGGGGGGAAAAAAGGGGCCCGGGGGAAAAAAAAAAAAAATTTTTTTAAAAAAAAAAAAATTTTTTTTAAAAAAATTTTTTTTTTGGGGGGTTTTTTTTTTTTTTTTAAAAAAAAATTTTTAAAAAAAAAAAAAAGGGGAAGGGGGGGGGTTTTTTCCCTTATTTTTTTTTTAAAAAAAGGGGGGCAAAAAATTTTTTTTTCGTTTGTTTTTTTTTTAAATTTTTTGTTTAAATTTTTAAAAAATTTTTTTTTTTTTTAAAAAAAAAAATTTTTTTAAAAGGGGTTTTTTTAAGGTTTTTTTTTTGGGGGGGCCGCCCCAAAAAAAAATTTTTTTTGTTTTTTTTTTTTATGGGGGGTTTTAATTTTTATTTTTTTGGGGGTTTTAAATTTTTTTTTTTTGGGGTTTAAATTGCAAATTTCGGGGGGTTTTTTTTTTTGGGGTTTAAAAAAGGGAATGGGGGGGGGTTTTTTTAATTTTATTTTTTTTTTTTTTTTTTTTTAAAAAAATTTTTTTTAAATTTTTTTGGGAAAATTTTAAAAAAAAAAAAAATTTTTTTTTAAAAATTTTTTTAAAAACCCCGGGAAAAGGGGAAAAAAAAAATTTTTAAATAAAAAAAAAAATTTTTTGTTTTTTTTTTTGTGTTTTGGTGTGTTTTTTTTTTTTTTAAAAAGGAGGGAAAAAAAAAAGGAGGGGGGGGGGGGGGGGGAAAAAAAGGGGGGGAAAAAAAACCAAAAAAAAAAAAAAAAAAAATTTTGGGTTTTTTTTTTTTTTTTGGGGGGGTTTTTTTTTTTTTTTTTTTTTTATTTTTTTTTTTTCTGGGAAAAAAAAGGGGGGGGGGGGGTTTTTTTTTTTTAAAAAAATTTTTTAAAATTGGGGAAAAAAAATTTTTTTTTTTTTGGGGTTTTTTTCTTTTTTTTTGGTTTAAATTTTTTGGAAATTTTTTTTTTTTAATTTTTTTTTTTGTTTTTTTTAAAAAATTTTTTTTTTTTTTCCCAAAAATTTTTTTGGGGTTTTAAACCCTTTTTTGGGGGGGTTTTTTTTAAAAAGGGAAAGGGGGGGGGTTTTTTTTCCTTTTTTTTTTTTTATTTTAAAAATTTTTAAAATGGGGGGGGAAAAAAAATTTTTAAAAAAAAAAAAAGGGGGGTTTTTTTAAAATTTTTTTTTTGGAATTTTTTTTTTTTTGGGGGGGGGGGGGGGGGGGAAAATTTTTTTTTTTTTTTTTTGGTGGGGGAAAAAAATTTTTCTTTTTTTAAAAAATTTTTTTCCTTAAAAAAAGGCCCCCCCCTTTTGGGAAAAAAAAAAAAAAAATTTTTCCCCAAAAAAAAAACCGGGGGGTTTTTTTTGGGGGTTTTGGGGTTTGGGTTTTTTTTTTGGGTGTGGGGGGGTTTTGTGTGTGTTGTGTGTGGGGGGGGGGGGAAAAAGGGAAAAAAAAAAAGGAGGGGGGGAAAAACATTTTTTACAAATTTTTTCCCAAAAAAAAAATTTTAAAAAAAAAAAAAAGGGAAAAATTTTTTTTTTTTTTTTTTAAAGGGGGAAAAAATTTTTTTAAAAAAACCAAAAAGGGGAAAGGGGGGGTTTTTAAATTTTTTTTAAAAATTTTTTTTTTTTCCCCAATTCCAAAATTTTTAATTTTTTTTTTTTTTTTTTTTTTTAAAAAATTTGGGGGGGAAAAATTTTTTTTTTTTAATTTAGGGAATTTTTTTTTTTTTTTTTAAAAAAAATTATTTTTTTGTTTTTGGGGGGGGTTTTTTTTTTGTTGTTGGGTTGTTTTTTTTTTTTGGGGGGTTTTTGGGGGTTTTTTTTTGTTGGGGGGTTTTTTTTTGTTGGGGGAAAGGGGAAAAAAAAAAATTTTTTTTTTGGGGTTTTTTTTTTAAAAAAACGGGGAAAAAAAAAAAGGGGAAAAATTTTTAAAATTTTTTTTTTTTTCCCCCAAAAATTAACCCCCTTTTTTTAAAAAAATTTTTTAAAAAAATTTTTTTTTTTTTTTCCCGGCCCCCCTTGGGGCCCCTTGGTTTTTTTTTTGTTTTTTTGGGGGGTTAATTTTTTTTTTTTGGGGTTTTTGGGGTTTTTTTTTTTTTGGGGGGGAAAAAAAAAAAAAAACCCCAAAAAAAACCAAAAAAAAATTTGGGGGAAAAAAAAAAAAAAAAAAAAAAAAAAAAAAAAGGGGGGGGGGGGGGGGGGGGTTTTTTGGGGGGGGGGGGTTTTTTTTTGGGGGGGGGGGGGGGGGGGGGAGGAAAAAAAAAAAAGGGGGGGGGGAAAAAAAAAATTTTTTTTGGGGGGGAAAAAAAAAAAAAAAAAAAAAAATTTTTTAAGGGTTTTTTTTAAAAAAACTTTTTTTTTTGGCCCCAAAAAAATTTAAAAAAAATTTTTTAAAATAAAATTTTAAATTATTTTTGAAATTTTTTTTTTATTTTTTTTTTTTTTCCCCCCCTGTTGGGGTTTTTTTTGGGGAAAAAAAAAATTTTTTTGGGAACCTTTTTTGGGGTTTTTTTTTGTAGGGGGGGGGGGGTTTTTTTTTTTTTTTATGTTTTTTGGGGGGTTTTTTTTTTTTTGGGGTTGTTTGTTTTGTTGTTTTTTGGGGGAAAAAAAAAAAGGGGGGGGTTTTTTTAATGTTTTTTTTTTTTGGGGGTTTTTTTTTGGGAAAAAAAAAAAAAACCCTTTAAAATTTTTCCCCCCTTTTCCAAAAAATTTTTTCCCCTTTTTTTTAAAAAATTTTTAAAAAAACCCCCTTTTTTTTCCCCCCCTTTTTTTTTTTGGGGTTTTTAAATTTTAAAAAAAATTTTTTTTGGGGTTTTTTTTTTTTTTAAAATTTGGGGGGGAAAAAAAAAAAAAAAAATTTTAAAAAAAAAAAAATTTTTTTTTTTGGGGGGGGGTTTTTTTTTTTTGGGGGGGGCCCCCTTTTTTTTTTTTTTTTGGGGGGGGGGGAAGGGGGGGGGGGGGGGGGGGGGGGGGGGGGGGTTTTTTTTGGGGGGGGAAAAAAAGGGGGAGAGAGGGGGGGGGGGGGGAAAAAAAAAAAAATTTTACTTTTTTTTAATTTTTCTTAAAAATTTTTGGGGAAAAAATTTTTTTTTTTTGGGTTAAAAAAAAAATTTTTTTTTATTTTTTTTTTTTTAAAAAATTTTCCTTTTTTTTTTCCAAAAATTTTTTTGGGCCCCCAAAAGGGGTTTAAAATTTTTTTTTTCCCCCCCCCCTTTTTTGGGGCCCCCTTTGTTTTTGGGTTTTTTTTTTTTTTTTTTTTGGGTTTGTATGTTTTTTTTTTTGGGGGGGGGGGGATGGATGGATGGGGTTTTTTTTTAAAAAAATGATGTATGAATTGTTTTTTTTTTTTGGGGGGGGGGTTTTTTTTGTTTTTTTTTGTTGTTGTTTTTTTGGTTGTGGGGGGGGTTGTGTGGGGGGGGTTTTTTGGGGTGGGAGGGGGGGGGGGGGGGGGTTTTTTTTGTGTTTTTTTTAAAAAAAGGGGGGAAAAAAAAATTTTTTTTTTGGGAAAAAATTTTTTTTTTTTTTAAAAACCAAACTTTTAAAAATTTTTAAAAAAATTTTTTTTTTTAAAAAATTTTTCCCAGGGGGGGGCCCCCCGGGGGGGTTTTTTTTTTTTGGGGTTTTTTTTTTGGGGGGGAAATTTAAAGGGTTTTTTTTTTTGGGGGGGTTTTTTTTAAAAAATTTTTTTTAAAAATTTTTGGGGTTAACCAAAAAAAAAAAACCCCCCAAACCCCAAAAAAAAAAAAAATTTTTTTTTTTTTTAAAAAAAAAAAAAGGGGGGGGGGTTTTAGGGGGGGGTTTGGGGGGGTTTTGGGGGGGAGAGGGGGAAAAAAGGGGAAAATTTTTTCATTTTTAATTTTTAAAAATTTTTGGGGGTTTTTTAAAAAACTTTTTTTTTTTTTTTTTGGGGGTTTTTCCCCAAATTTTTTTTTGGGGCCTTTTTTTTGGGGGGAAAATTTTTTTTGGGGAAAAGGTTTTAAATAAATTTAAAAAAAAACCAAAAAAAAAAAATTTTTTATTTTTTTTTTTTTTAAAAAAACCCCCGGGGGAAAAAAAAATTTTTTTAAAAAAACCCCTTTTTTAAATTTGGGGGTGGGGGGGGGAAAAAAAAGGGTTTTTTTTTTAAAAAAAAATTTTTGGGTTTAAAAAAATAAAAAAAAAAAGGGGGTCTTAAAAAAAACCCGGGGGTTTTTTTTTTCCCCCCCCGGGGGAAAAAAAAAAAAAAGGGGGGTTTTAAAAAAATGGCGTCATAGAAAGAAAAAAAAAACCCAAAATTTTTTTAAAATTTTTGGGGGGAAAAATAAAAAATTTAAAAAAAAAACCCCCGGGGGGGGCCCCCCCTTTGGCCCCAAAAAAAAAGGGGAAAACCCGTTTAACCCCCTTAAAAAAAAAAAAAACCCCCCCAAAAACCCCCCCCTTTTTGGGGGGGGGGGGCCCCCCCCCCAAAAGGGGGGGGGTTTTAAGGGGGAAAAAGGGGGGTTTTGGGGGGGGGGGAAAAAACCCCCCCCCGGGGGGGCCGGGGGGGCCCCCGGGGTTCCGGGGGGGGGGGGGGCCCCCCGGGGGGAAAAAAAGGGGGTTTTTTTAAATTTTTTCCCCCGGGGAAAACCCCCCCTTTTTTTTTGGGGGGGAAAAAACCCCTTTTTTGGGTTTCCCCCAAAAAGGTTTTTTTTTCCCCCCCCCCCGGGGGTTTTCCCGGGGGGGGAAAAGGTTTTTCCCAAAAAAAAAGGGTTTTCGGGGGTTTTTTAAAAATTTTTTTTGTTTTGGGGAAAAATTTTTTTTTTTAAAAAGGGGGGGAAAGGTTTTTTTGGGAAAAGGGGGGGGGGTTTTTAGGGTTTTAAATTTCCGGGAAAAAAAAGGGGGTTTTTTTTTTGGGGGGTTTTTTTTTTTTTTTCCCAAATTTTTTTCCTTTTTTTGGGGGCCTGGGGGGGGGTTTTTTTAAAAAATTTTTTTTTTTAAAAAAAAAGGCCCCCAAAAAATTTTTTTTGGGGGGAAAAATTTTTTTAAATTTTTTCCCCCCCTTTTTTTTTTGGGGGGGGGGGTTTTTTTGGAAAAAAAAAAAAAAGGGGTTTTTTTTCCCCAATTTAAAAAATTTTTTTCCCCAAATGAAAAATTTTTGGGGTTTTTTTAATTTTTTTGGGGCCCCCCTTTTTTTTTGGGGAAAAGAAAACAAAACCTTTTTTTCCTTTTTCCCCCTTTAAAATTTTTTCCCCCC
>CM054135.1:34750221-34775221 GCA_028751875.1 Rapana venosa | reverse complement strand
GGGAAAAAAAAAAAGGAGGGGGGGAAAAACATTTTTTACAAATTTTTTCCCAAAAAAAAAATTTTAAAAAAAAAAAAAAGGGAAAAATTTTTTTTTTTTTTTTTTAAAGGGGGAAAAAATTTTTTTAAAAAAACCAAAAAGGGGAAAGGGGGGGTTTTTAAATTTTTTTTAAAAATTTTTTTTTTTTCCCCAATTCCAAAATTTTTAATTTTTTTTTTTTTTTTTTTTTTTAAAAAATTTGGGGGGGAAAAATTTTTTTTTTTTAATTTAGGGAATTTTTTTTTTTTTTTTTAAAAAAAATTATTTTTTTGTTTTTGGGGGGGGTTTTTTTTTTGTTGTTGGGTTGTTTTTTTTTTTTGGGGGGTTTTTGGGGGTTTTTTTTTGTTGGGGGGTTTTTTTTTGTTGGGGGAAAGGGGAAAAAAAAAAATTTTTTTTTTGGGGTTTTTTTTTTAAAAAAACGGGGAAAAAAAAAAAGGGGAAAAATTTTTAAAATTTTTTTTTTTTTCCCCCAAAAATTAACCCCCTTTTTTTAAAAAAATTTTTTAAAAAAATTTTTTTTTTTTTTTCCCGGCCCCCCTTGGGGCCCCTTGGTTTTTTTTTTGTTTTTTTGGGGGGTTAATTTTTTTTTTTTGGGGTTTTTGGGGTTTTTTTTTTTTTGGGGGGGAAAAAAAAAAAAAAACCCCAAAAAAAACCAAAAAAAAATTTGGGGGAAAAAAAAAAAAAAAAAAAAAAAAAAAAAAAAGGGGGGGGGGGGGGGGGGGGTTTTTTGGGGGGGGGGGGTTTTTTTTTGGGGGGGGGGGGGGGGGGGGGAGGAAAAAAAAAAAAGGGGGGGGGGAAAAAAAAAATTTTTTTTGGGGGGGAAAAAAAAAAAAAAAAAAAAAAATTTTTTAAGGGTTTTTTTTAAAAAAACTTTTTTTTTTGGCCCCAAAAAAATTTAAAAAAAATTTTTTAAAATAAAATTTTAAATTATTTTTGAAATTTTTTTTTTATTTTTTTTTTTTTTCCCCCCCTGTTGGGGTTTTTTTTGGGGAAAAAAAAAATTTTTTTGGGAACCTTTTTTGGGGTTTTTTTTTGTAGGGGGGGGGGGGTTTTTTTTTTTTTTTATGTTTTTTGGGGGGTTTTTTTTTTTTTGGGGTTGTTTGTTTTGTTGTTTTTTGGGGGAAAAAAAAAAAGGGGGGGGTTTTTTTAATGTTTTTTTTTTTTGGGGGTTTTTTTTTGGGAAAAAAAAAAAAAACCCTTTAAAATTTTTCCCCCCTTTTCCAAAAAATTTTTTCCCCTTTTTTTTAAAAAATTTTTAAAAAAACCCCCTTTTTTTTCCCCCCCTTTTTTTTTTTGGGGTTTTTAAATTTTAAAAAAAATTTTTTTTGGGGTTTTTTTTTTTTTTAAAATTTGGGGGGGAAAAAAAAAAAAAAAAATTTTAAAAAAAAAAAAATTTTTTTTTTTGGGGGGGGGTTTTTTTTTTTTGGGGGGGGCCCCCTTTTTTTTTTTTTTTTGGGGGGGGGGGAAGGGGGGGGGGGGGGGGGGGGGGGGGGGGGGGTTTTTTTTGGGGGGGGAAAAAAAGGGGGAGAGAGGGGGGGGGGGGGGAAAAAAAAAAAAATTTTACTTTTTTTTAATTTTTCTTAAAAATTTTTGGGGAAAAAATTTTTTTTTTTTGGGTTAAAAAAAAAATTTTTTTTTATTTTTTTTTTTTTAAAAAATTTTCCTTTTTTTTTTCCAAAAATTTTTTTGGGCCCCCAAAAGGGGTTTAAAATTTTTTTTTTCCCCCCCCCCTTTTTTGGGGCCCCCTTTGTTTTTGGGTTTTTTTTTTTTTTTTTTTTGGGTTTGTATGTTTTTTTTTTTGGGGGGGGGGGGATGGATGGATGGGGTTTTTTTTTAAAAAAATGATGTATGAATTGTTTTTTTTTTTTGGGGGGGGGGTTTTTTTTGTTTTTTTTTGTTGTTGTTTTTTTGGTTGTGGGGGGGGTTGTGTGGGGGGGGTTTTTTGGGGTGGGAGGGGGGGGGGGGGGGGGTTTTTTTTGTGTTTTTTTTAAAAAAAGGGGGGAAAAAAAAATTTTTTTTTTGGGAAAAAATTTTTTTTTTTTTTAAAAACCAAACTTTTAAAAATTTTTAAAAAAATTTTTTTTTTTAAAAAATTTTTCCCAGGGGGGGGCCCCCCGGGGGGGTTTTTTTTTTTTGGGGTTTTTTTTTTGGGGGGGAAATTTAAAGGGTTTTTTTTTTTGGGGGGGTTTTTTTTAAAAAATTTTTTTTAAAAATTTTTGGGGTTAACCAAAAAAAAAAAACCCCCCAAACCCCAAAAAAAAAAAAAATTTTTTTTTTTTTTAAAAAAAAAAAAAGGGGGGGGGGTTTTAGGGGGGGGTTTGGGGGGGTTTTGGGGGGGAGAGGGGGAAAAAAGGGGAAAATTTTTTCATTTTTAATTTTTAAAAATTTTTGGGGGTTTTTTAAAAAACTTTTTTTTTTTTTTTTTGGGGGTTTTTCCCCAAATTTTTTTTTGGGGCCTTTTTTTTGGGGGGAAAATTTTTTTTGGGGAAAAGGTTTTAAATAAATTTAAAAAAAAACCAAAAAAAAAAAATTTTTTATTTTTTTTTTTTTTAAAAAAACCCCCGGGGGAAAAAAAAATTTTTTTAAAAAAACCCCTTTTTTAAATTTGGGGGTGGGGGGGGGAAAAAAAAGGGTTTTTTTTTTAAAAAAAAATTTTTGGGTTTAAAAAAATAAAAAAAAAAAGGGGGTCTTAAAAAAAACCCGGGGGTTTTTTTTTTCCCCCCCCGGGGGAAAAAAAAAAAAAAGGGGGGTTTTAAAAAAATGGCGTCATAGAAAGAAAAAAAAAACCCAAAATTTTTTTAAAATTTTTGGGGGGAAAAATAAGAGCTTTAGTAATGAAATGAGGCCCTTTTTAAAAATGATTGCAGTGCTAGTTAGGAAAAAATGAGCGGGAAAAAGTCAGCGGGGATTTAGGAAATCCCTTTACCCCTGATCTGACTCAAATTTAACACAAAAGGATGGGGTGGTTATCGTGAAAAGAAAACTAACCCGCGCTTCTGATTTTAAACAATAAAAATATTACAGCAAAATTTTTTTTTGCCTTTTTTGCTTTATTGAAATCATCGAGGCAATCAAATGGAAAACCGAAGTTTTCAGGCAGCAAAAAAAGGGTTTGTGAGTTTTTGGTCCCAAAGTGCCAACTTTTAAAAAAAGGCGAAAAACAATGAAAACTGATTCGGCCACATGAAATTTTTAGTTAAAAAATAGTTTCCCCTCGAAAACTCCCATTAAAAGTTTTCATCAGTGAACTACAGGCAAAAAAAGGGAAAAAGGGATTTAAGGGCCCAAAAATGAGAAAATTTTTTGTTTTTTTTTGTGTGGGGTTGGGGTTGGGGTGTGGTGGTTTTTTCAAGTGCTGTGATTTTTCATGTATGTGTGTGGGCCCACCCCAAAAAAATGTTGAATTTCATGTTTTGTTGATTCAATTTTACGTCTGTTTACTTTTAGTGATATTAGACGCCCCCCCCCCCCAAAAAAAAACCAAAAAAAAAAACCCAAAACAAAAAAAAGTGGTGTTTAAAAAAAAAAACTCGGAAAAAATTTGGGAATGCAACAGGAATTTTAAAAAAAAAAAAACAAAAAAAAATAAAACAAAAAAAAACAAAAACAAGTCATTAACGTTAATTTTAAAATATAAAAAAATTTTCCCATGGGTTTTGACAAAGACCTTTCACCAAAATTTAAAAGCCAGTTTTAATTTGGAATTGCTGGTGAGGGAGTTTTCAGAAAAATGGGGGATGAAAGGTTTTTTTTCTCTGGGGAGTCCAAAAAATATATGGTATTAGGATAAATTTCCCACACAGGCAATTTTCCTTTTTGCGGGTTTGGTTTAAACATTTTTTTTTTTTTTTTTCATTTTAGAAAAAAGTATTAATTCCCCCTTGAGTAAAAAAACTTGTACTAAATTTTTGAAGGTTCCCCTTTGAAATTTTCCCGGGATTGATTGCATTTTAGTTAAAAGTCTCTCCTTTTGTGATTACTAATCAGTGACCTTTCTCCATGTTTTTGTTTTAGTAAGCTTACCTTCTTTTTAAGGGTAAAAGGGGACAGCAATTTTTTAGGGGATCCCCCTCCCTGTTTTTCCCCTTTTTGGGGAGTCTATCCGCCCCTCATTTGGAAAAAAAACCCAGTGTGTGAAGGGGACCCCAAAAAAAATTCACACTTATGCCCTTTAAAGGGTTTAAAAAAATGTTGACTTTTTAATCTCTAATATTTATTTTCGAAGTTTTTTTTTGGAAAATGGCGATTTTAAGCATAAAAATGCCGATTTTTGAAATTTAAGGCAAAGAAGAATTTGAAATATACCCAAAAAAAAATCAAAAAATAAAAAGACCATTAGTATTGCTACAAGTTCTGTGTAAATATCGAGTGTTTCTTTTCCAAAAATAATATGATTTTTTAAATTTTTTTAAAGCTGGTTAACAAAAGCAGAAAACCGGGTTTTTTGATTATCTTGGGTGATCCCTCGGGATAAATTTTTTAAATTTGGGCAAATTTTTTATGATGGTGTGGGATCGGACATCAGCAACCATTAATTTGGGTTTTTCATTTTGTTTTCATTAGACACCTCTAATCAAAGTTTTCTTTATTCATTCCCATGTTTTGGGAAAGGTAAAATTGCTTCTTGTGTGTCCATGCTGTGTTTATTGACTTCAGAGTTTTTTTACCGTTTAGAACATTTGTACTTTTTGGGCTTAAAAAGGATATATATTTCGTCTTTTAGGAAAATTAAACTCTGATTTCACTTTTATTTTTTTTGAAATAAAGTTTTTTGTCTTTTTTTTCTAAACAACTATTTAGCACATGCCCCGTTGACGGTTTAAAAAACCCTTTTTTAAAGGCAATAAAAAAGGCCAAGGGTTTTTTTACTTTGTAACTTTCTAAGTTAAAAATTAGGCGCACTTTAAAAGGGCCCCTTGACCATAGGTTTAAAATTTTAACGAAAAAGGGATTGGGAAACTAAATATTTCTATTTAAAAAGGGCTTGGGCCCCGAACTTTTACTTCCATCTTCAAAAAGTTTAAGTTTCTTTTTCTTTATTAAATTGTCTTTGTTTTGTGCATTCCAAGTTGCCCTTTGAAGTGAGAAAAAACACCCAAGGGAAAATTTTTCGGTTTTTCTTTTTATTCAATCATGTTGGTTTCCCCAAATTTTAAAAATGGTAGTTTATTGGTTACTTTCCCCTTGTTTTTTAAAACACAGTGTACGTTTTTTCGTGGATAAAGTTTAAAACCCTTTTTTGAGCATATTAAAATTTTCGATGGTTTTTTAAGCTGGTTCTGGTTTTACCTTTTTAAAGTAGTTTTAAAAGCTTTTTTTTGGTGTTTTCGTTTTTAGGGGAAAATTTCATTTCCAAAATACTATTCATCTGTATTGTTTTAAAACGACTTCCTTTGATTTAAATTTTATAGGAAGGGTCATGCCCGCCAAAAAATTAAATTAAAAAGAGGCGATATTTAAAAAACCTTGGGGAAAATCCCATATGAAGAGTCTAAAACTTAGAAAATTTGTTTAGTTACTCTAACCCGTTATTCTTTAGTCAAAAAAATTTTAATATAAATTTTAAAAAAAGCCAAAAAAAAACCCCAAATTTTTTTAAGTTTATTAGCAATTAGCATGCCCCAAAATTGTAAAAGTCTTTTTTTATCAAACAAAGTTGCAAGAACGTTTTTTTCTTCTTGCAAACTGAAATTTTTAAAATGCGTTGTTTGCTTTTAAATAAGTTATCTTGGCAGATCTGTCTTTTCGAAAACCCCTTGATTGACCCGGGGTTAAATTTTTTTTTTTATCACAGAAAAATACATAGCCTTTTTAGGGAAAAATTCTCTCCCTTAGCTTGCCAGTGTGTGAGGTTTAAAACAATTGGCCTGTTTGGTAGTTTTGTCTGTTCTGGGGTTTTTCCTTTTTTTTGAAAGGGAAAGACAATAGATTGTTTTCCCAAACCCTGGCTTTAACACCCTTTAAACCAACATTTATTTTAAAAATTTATGTTTTCTGTATATTGCCCAAGGGGGCAAAAAGATCTGAATTTTGAGGGATACACAAACCCTAAAAAATAAAAGAAAAGGGTTAAATTTCAGGAGATTTTAATGGGACATGAACCCTTTGGGATTTTGGAATGTAGGCAAAATTTTCCCCATAATCGATTTGTTTGAAAAATTTTTTTTTCTTTTTGTCTATGCTTTCTTTAAATTTACGGCAGTGTAAAAAAATCCCCGACATTTGTTAGTCACAAAGCATCAGCCTTAGATCTGTCATTTTTGTGTCTCCTTTCATTAGTCCAGGGTGAGTGGTCAAAAATATTAAAGGAAACCCTTGGGAGTTTATTTACCTGCCCATTATCCAACTTTTTGGGGAACAAAAAATTTTTGTGACATCAGAAAGAAAAATCCTCAAATTTAACTATAAAAAAGCTGATTGGCAGAAGTTTGAAGACATCCCTTTCAATTTTAAAAAACTGACAGGGTTTGACACTGACAAAATTGACCACTTTTTTCCCGTTTTACTGAGCCATTCTTAAAGCTGCCCCTTTTTCTTTTCCCAAAAATTTAAAACGGTAAAAAAAATTAAAAAACCCCGGGAAAAATTGGTGGACACCAGCATGTGAGGGAAGCAGTTAAAAAAAAACCCCTCAAAAATTTTTCTAAAAAATAAAAATCAGGGAAAAAAATGTAAAACAGAACAAGCTAAAAATTTATTGTAACCTTGTTGTAGCTCGGCTAAGAGAAAAATTTTTGGGCTTCTTTTTGTTTCCACCCAAATTTAAAAAATTAAAGGGGGTTAAAAAGGTTTTGGGAAAAAATTTTTATGAAATGAAAAAAGGGGTTAGTTTACCAAAAATTGTCCAGTGAACTGGAAAAAAAAGAATTCCCATCAAATTTAGAAAAGGCAGAGGCCCTTGCAGTTTTGTTTTCAAAAAACGATTTCGGGCTTTAAGGTTGTCACTTAAGACCCGAAAAGAAAGGAAAAAAAAACAGAGTATAATTTACCCAAACTTGACAAAAAAGTTTAGCAATTTAAAGCTCCAAAAATCAGTGGATGAAGTTAGAGATGGTTTACTGTTTCTTTCTACTAAAAAAACAAATTTTCGGGGGGAGATGCAGTTTCTAATGATTTCAAGTATGTTGGGGGTTTGTGTGTGTGAGTAAAGGGGGAGTGGGGGGGTGAGTGATTTTTTGAGGGGGGTGGGGGTGGGTTTTGGGTGTGTGTGTGTGTTTGTTGGGGTGTGTGTGTTTTTAAATTTCATGTGTGTTGAAAATGTTGCTGTTTGGGATTAAAAAAAAATAATCCGATTTTTGGGTTCAATTTTTCAATTAAAAAATTTTAAAATTTTTTTAAAAATTTTTTTCTTGGAAAAACCAACAAAAAAAGATAAAACACATTTTTATATAAATTTTTTTACACATGTTTTACATGGGGAACTTATTTAAAAATATACTCATGGCCCGATTCCAGATTGTCGCAAATAAACAAGATACAGTCAATACCTGCCCCAAAATGGAATGTGGATGTCCCCCGGGATCAGTTCTCGGCCCCGTTCTTTTCACTCTTATAAATGCTCCCCTATCACTTTAATTTAAAACCCCTCCTCATATTTAAAATATCATTTTATGAGATGACTCTCAGTTTTAAAGTAGTGTTTTACCTGAAAATTGGCCCCTTTTTCTTGACAAAAATGGCCTATGCTTTCAAGTTAAACCAAAAATGGATGATTTCAAAACCCAAATTATAGTTAAACGCAGAAAAAAACCGAAGCCTGCTTGTTTGGGACAAAAAACAAAACTCTCTTCCATTACAACAACTTCAATTTGAAAATCGGCAACATCGGTTTCCCCCGGGCCCATGCTGTGAAGTATCTAGGAGTTGTTATCGAAACACATCTTTTAGCAAAAATTTTTATTCCCCCCCAGACCTGCCAGTCTGCTACTTTAATTACGGTATCGTGAAAATTTGAAGTCCTGCCATGATTTCAACATCCCCAAAAATTTTTTGCATCTCTCTTCTTTCCCTCTGGACTTTTGGGAATTCTCTTTTAGATGGGCTTCCCCGGGAAATTTATCCACTCCCTTCAACGTATACAAAAAAATGCAGCCGTTAAGTCCCAGAAAGAAAAAATCTGAAAAACCCTTACTCCCCCTTGCCGGGTTCTCCACTTGGGTTTCCTGTGAAAAGAGAGAAACTATAAGATCATACCCTTGTTACAAAAGTCTCCCCCAAAAAGCACCCTCCCACCCTGTGAATTTTCTTCACCGTTCAATCCTTTTCGTTCCCCCCGGGTTGCTGCCAAAACCTTGTGCTTACGAATACCCCGATTAACCAGTCCCCCGTTGGGTTTGTCGCTCTATCTTATTTCTGGTCCATCCATTGGAAAAAACCTTCCTCTCCCCTCTTCGACAGAGGCCTTCATATGGGCCATTTTAAAACCTGCCCCAAGGGCCCAAAATTTTTTTCAAAACCTAACTTTTTTCCCCCTTTCATCTCAAAACCCCCCCGCCCTTTAACAGCCCCAAAACCATTTCCCCGCCAAACCTTCAACCCCGTTGTGTGTTGTGTTGTGTTTGTGTTTTTGTGGTGTGTGTGTTTGTGGGGTGTGTGTGTGTGTGTGTGTGTGTGTGTGTGTGTGTGTGTGTGTGTGTTTTTGTTTGTTTGGTTTGTGTTTTGTGTGGTTTGTGTTGTTTTTGTGGTTTGTTGTTTTGGTTGGTTTTTTTTGTTTTTATTTTTTTTGTTGTTTTTAAATTTTGTTTTGTTTTTGTGTGTTGTTTTGTTTTTTTTTTTTGTTTGTTTTGTTTGTTTGTTTTGTTGGGGGTTGGGGGGGTGTGTTGTGTTTGTTTGATTTGGTGGGTGGGGGGTTTTGGGGTTGTGTTGTTTTTTTTTTGTGTTTAGTTGTTTTTTTTTTTTTTGGGTGTGGGTGTGGGGTTGGTTTGTGTGTGTGTGTGTGTGTGTGGATTTTTTGTGTTTTTGTGTGTGTGTGTGTGTGTGTGTGTGTGTGGTGTGTGTGTGTTTGTGTGTGTGTGTGTGTGTGTGGGGGTGTGTGTGGGTTGTGGTTTGTGTGTGTGTGTGTGTGTGTGTTTTGTGTGGGTGTGGGGTGTGTGTGTTGTTTGTTTGTTTGTTTTCTTTGTGTGGGTGTTGTTTGTTGTGTTGTTGTTTGTGTGTTTTTTTTGTTGGTTTGTGTGTTGTTTTGGGGTGTGGGGGTGTGTTGTGTGTGGGTGTGTGGTGTGTGTGTGTGTTTTGTGTGTGTGTGTGTGTGTGTGTGTGGGGGGGGGGGGGGGTGGGGGGGTGTGTGTGGGGGGGGTGTGTGTGTTGGGGGGTTTTTGTGTGTGGGGGGGGTGTGGGGGTGTGTGGGGGGGTGTTGGGGGGGTCTTTGGGGGGTTTTTTTGGGGTTTTTTCAAATTTTTTAAATTTTGTTTCAATTTTGGGTCTACCGAAAAAAAAATTGAAAAAACGCTTATTTGGCCAAATTTTAAAAACGTATAAAATTTAAAAATTTTTTTTTTTTGAAAACAAAGCACAAACAATATTTTAGTTTTTAATTTTGGGGAACCCGGCTTTTTTCCTTTATTTTTTTTTTTTAAAAACCAAAAAAAGGTTTGGGCCCGCTTTAGGAAACAGGGGTATCTTGACACAAAATGTTTATGAAAAAAAAATGAATTAAGGTAAAAGGGGGGAAAAAAATTTTTCACCCAAAACCCCCGGGCCCCAAAAAAGCCTATAAAATAAGTTCATTTAGGAAAAATGGGGGTTTTAAAACTTGGTTTTAGTTTTTTGTTTTGTGTCTGTGTTTTGTGTTGTGTTTTTTGGGGGGGTTTTTTTGTTTATTTGTGTTTTGTTGTGTGGTGGGGACCGTGTGTTTTAAATTTTATTGTTTTAAAACCCTTTTTGTTGTGTTGTACAAAGCTTTTTTGGTTAATTAAAATTTTTTGTATTTTTGCATTGGGGTGTTTTTGAGTTTTGGTTGGGGGGTTTGTGTTTGTTGTTTATTTGGGGTTTTTGGGTTTTTTTTTTTAACAAACAAATTTTTATTCCTTTCCCAAATTTTTTTAAATTTTGCCTTTTAAAAATTTCTCAAATGGAAAAAGTGGCCCCTTTTTTAAAGGGGCCCAAAAAAAATTTTTTAAAAAAACTTTTTGGGCAAGAAAATTTTAATTTTAAAGCAAAATTAAAAAATTTGATAGGGAAAAAAAAAAATTAAGCAAAATAAATTGGGGGCTAACATGGGAAATCCACACAAAAAAAATTTTGAAATCCAGGTATTTCTATTTTAAAACCCTTGGGGTTTGTAATTTATTTCTTAAAAAATAATTTTAATTGTTTTGTGGGGGGGTTTTTGCCGTTTTCAAATTTTTTTTTCCACGGTTTTTTTTTTAAAAAATTTGAAAATTTTTTTTTTTAACCCCTTTAAAAAAAGTTTTCGCTGTTTAAATTTAAAATTTCAAAAACTTTTGGTTTTGAAGTCTAAAAAAGCAAAAAGAAATTGGGGACCATGGTTTTTTTTTCCCTTTAAAAAATATTTTTTTTTTTGTAAAATTTTAAAATATTCCCCGAAACCCCAAAAAAAAAAATTTTTAAAACAAAGCAATCCCTTTTAAAAGTTGGTTTTAATTTTATTTTGCAAAAGGGGTTTCCTAAGATTAAAATTGGTTTTAAAAAAAATCCAATTGGTTTGTTTAATTCAAAAAACCCCCCCTTTAAAATTTTCTCCAAAAGGCCCTTTTTACAGGGGTTTTAAAAATTTTCTTAAACCCCATAAATTAAATTTAAAAATGATTTTAAGGGGCAAGGGGGAAAAATTTTTAAATTTTTTTTTAATTTACTAAAACTTAAAAATTCCCGGGGGGGGAAAAGGGGGGGAAAATTATTTCTAAATTAAAAATTTTCTCTTTCCGAAAAATTTCATTTACAAAAATTTTTGGTTTTGGCCCCAAAATAATAATTTTTGCCAAAAAATCCCAATGTGTCCCCCAAAAAAGTTTTGGTTTTTTTTTTAATCTACCACCTTTTTTAATTCACCGGAGTTTTCCGTATGAAATTTCCTTTCCCCCGGGGGGGACGGTTGCCCAAAAAGGAAACCCCCCCCTTAAAATTTTTTCCTTTTTTCCTTTCATTTCTTTGGCCCTTTAAGGGGTTTTTTTCCCCAATTTTTCCCCTTTTAAAAACTAAATTTTTTGTTTTTTGGGTTTTTTACCCTGGTTAAATTAAATTTTTTTAAAAAAAACCGGGGGGTTGGGGTTTATTCGGTTCCATTTTTTCTCCCAGAAACCCCCCACTCAATGGTTCCCAACAGATTTAAAGGTTTTGGCCCAAACGGGGCCCAACCCCCAATTTCCTAAAAGGTTTGTTTTTTTTAAATCCACCCCTTTTGCCCCCCGATTTTTCCTCTGAAAATTGGGTGTTGGGGGGGCGTTGCCCCGGGCGGCCCCCTTTTTTTTTTCTTTTTTTTTGCCCTGTTTTGGTTTTTTCGAGGGTTTTTTTGGGTTTTCCGGAAAATCTTTGTTTCCTTGGGGTTTTTTACGTGCCCCTTAAAATTTGTGTTTCAACCCGGGGGCTCTCACCAAAAGCTGACCCCCCAAAATTCAAAAAAGGGGAAAAGTTTTTGGCCCAAAGGGGCCCCAAAATTTGGGGGGGCTTTTTCCCCCTACAAAGGGTTACCTTCTTTTTAAACCCCTCCTTTGTGTTTTGTTTGCTTTTCCTCCGGGCCTGGCTGTGGGGCTTTTCGTAGTTCATCGGCGTCTGCTTTGTCTGTCGTTTGCGGGTTTTTCTGCTGTCCCCTTCTTCTCTCCCTCCCTCTTTTTTTTTTTCCCCTCCCACCCTCTCCCCCTTTTTCCCTTCTTTTTCAGCCTTATTTTAAACAAAGGTTCCAAAAACTTACACCCGGGTTTGAATCCCCTTTCTTTTTTTTTCCTGGAGTTTTTTTTTCAGCGCCGGTCCCTTTTTCCCGCCCTTTTGGTTTTTGGCTTCCCCCTTTCCCCCCTCTTCCCCTTTCCTTTCCCTTTTCGGAAGGGTTAAAAAAACTTCCCTTGGAGGGTTTTTTCCCCCCTTAAAAACCCAGATTTCATTGGGCAAAATTCCCCAAAATTTTGGATAAAAAAACCCGGGGACGGAGAAAAGCCCACGAAAAAAATTTCCCTTTTGGGGCCCATTATAAAACGAAAGAAAAATTTTAAAAAACCCTTCAAAAGGGGAAAAAGAAGGGTTTTTCCTTTTTCCCCCTTAAAAATTAATATTAAAAATTTTCCCCCAAAAAAAAAGGGGGTGACCCAATAGGTTGTTTCTTTTTAAAGGATTTTTTTAATTTTGTTTAGTAAAATATTTTAAATGTGGTGAGCCCTTTTATTTTTTCCCCGCCTTCTGCGGGGGCAAAAGTCCCCGAAGGAATAAAATCATCTGGGCTCCCCAAAAGGGTTTTGCATTGAATTTGGTGTGTGTTGTGTGGGGTGTGTTGGGGGTGGTGTGTGTGTGTGTGTGTGGGGGTGTGTGTGTTGTTTTGTGTGAGGGGTAGTGTTTGTGTTGTGGTGTGTAGTGTAGTGTTTGTGTAGGTTGTTTGGTGGGTAATGTGTGTGTATGGGGGTGTTTTTTTGTGTGTGTGTGTAGTGTAGTGTGTGTAGTGTAGTATAGTGTAGTGTAGTGTGTTTGTTTTTGTTGTAATGTTTGTGTGTTGTATGTTTTTGAGTGTTTTTGGTAGTGTAGTGTAGTGTAGTGTGGTTTTTGTGTAAAAATGGTTTTGTGTGTTGGTTTTGTTGTGTGTGGTGTGTGGTTTTGTGGTTTGTAGTGTAGTGTTAGTGTAGTGTAGTGTAAATGTAGTGTGGTAGTGTAGTTTTAGTGAAAGTGTAGTTTTTTTGTTGGTTTTTTGGCAAAGTGTTTTTGTTGTGTGTTTTGTGTTGTGTAGTGTAGTGTAGTGAAAATGTAGTGTGGTTTTTGTGTAAGGGGTGAAGTGGGAGTGTGGTTTGTGTGGGAAGGGGTTGGTATGTGTGTTTGTGTGTGTTGTAGTGGGAGTGTAGTGTTGTGAAAGTTTTAGTGTTTTGGGTTTTTGTGTGCAATTTTTGTTGGAGGTTGTGTGTGGTTTTTTTTGTGTGTTGGGGTAGTGTAAAGGGAAAATGGAGTCCCCAATTTTAGTCGTTAGGGGAGGAAGGGTAGGGAAATTATTTTGGGGCAAAGGGGGGAAATTTTTGTGTTTTTTGTTTAAAGGGGAGGGTTTTTAAAATGGGGGAAGGGGGAAAGTAAAGGAAAGGCCCAAACCTTAATCCGTAGGATTCCCCAATTTAAACTTGGCTTGGGGGAAAACAAAGGGTTTGAACCCTACTTCCCCCCCTAGGGAGGGGGGGTTTTGGGGGGGGGTTTTTTGTGCTTTAAATTTTTAAAAAAAGGGGGTTTGTGGTGTGTGGTGGGAAAAGTTGGGGGGGTTGGTCCCCATTTAAGTTTTTTTTTCCCGGTTTTCCCGCCCTTTAAAAAAGGTGGGGGGAAAAACAGTCTCCAAACTGGTTCCCGGGGCCCCTGGGGTTTGTAAAGGGGGGGAGGGGGGTTTTGGTAAAGGGTGCCCTTTTTTTTTTTGCCCCTTTGTGGTTGGGGGGTTTTTGGGCGTTTTCAATTGGTGTTGTTGGTTTGTTCCCCCTACACAGTCTTTCCCCCCGGTTTAAAAAAGGGGGGGAAATCTAAAAACAGCCTTTCCAAATCCCCAGACAACGTTGGGTGCGAGAGGGTGGGTTCTGGGAAGGGACGGGCCCCATTTTCTCCAACCACTTTGAGGTTGGAGGAAGGTTTTTTATTTACAACGGGGGTGTCTTAACCCAAATTGGGCCTGTTCGGGGGTTGGGGCCCCCTAAAAGCACAAAATCTTTTTTCACGTCTGTGTTTTAGGAAAGGTGGGTTTAAAAATTAAGAAAAAAAGGCGTTTCCCTTAAAATTTTTTAAAAAAATTTAAAAGTGGGAAGGCTTGGAAAGAAAAAAATTTTTTGGGGGTCAAAAAAGGGTTTTCATTCCCCCCCCTTTTTCCCCTTTTGTCCTTTTTTCCCCCCTTTGGGTTTTGGTTTTTTTTCCCGGGTTTTAAAATTTTTAACCTGTTTTAAAAAAAGGAAAAAAAATTTCTATATTTTAGTTTTTAAAAAGGAGAAAAGGGGGCATAGGAAAACCAAAATCTTTTTCCCTGCCCCCCACCTGTTTGGGGGTTTAAGAAAAAAGGGGGTTTCGGTGGGAAAAGGCCCCTTTTTCCCCGGGCGAAAATCCCATTTTTTATGGAAATTTATTACCCAAAAGAAATAAATAGAACCCCGAAGGGGGGGGGAAAATGGGTTTTTGGGCCGTTAAAAAAATTGGGGTTTTTTGGGAAAAATCCCTCATTTTTAAAAAACGGGTTTTTAAAACAAAGGAAAAACCCCAAAAAAACTTCTGGGGGTTTTATTTAGAAGGTTTTTTTGTTTTTTGGCCCCTTGTTTGTTTTTCCCCAAAAATTTTTTTTACCCACTTTTCCCCCCTTTTCCTTTTTAAAAAGGCCCTTTTAGCCCCCAAAAGTGGGTTTTATGAAGGGCTTTTTTTCCCCCCTGGGGGGAGTCCCTCCCTTTTTAAACATATTTATTCCCCACCGAATAAAAAACCTTAAAACCCCCTTCTTTTTTAAGGGGAAAGGGTTTCCCCGGGCCCGTTGTCGGGGAAAATTTTTTGGGGTCAACTGGGGGGTTAATTTTCCCCCCCTCCTTTTTAAAAGGGGGGTTTAAAACATTTAAATTTTATTAAACTTCCCCAGGACTGCTTTCTTTTTGAAATTTTTTTTTTGTTGGGGGTTTTTTCTCTGGTTCTTGTTTTTTCCTTTTTTTCCTCTTTTTTTTTCCTTTGACTTTTAAATTGGGTTTTGTTGTCTGTTTTTGTTACATTTTGTCTCTCCCGTTTGTTTTGTTTTTTTTTTGGGGTTTCCGCAAAAATCCCCTTTTTTACAAACCCTTTTTCCAATGAAAAATTTTCCTAAAAATAATAAAAAATTTGGCCCCAAAAAAAAACGGCCCTTTTTCGTTTTCTTTTCATACTGGGATTTCCCCCCTTTTTTAACCCTTAAAATTTTTTTTTTTTACCCCAGGGGGGTTTTTTTTTCTTTTCCTTAATTTTTTCCTTTCAAAAAGGTTTATGTAACGGGAAACCCTTTTCTTTTTTCCAAACTTTTTCCCCAACCCCCTGTTTTCGGCCCAAGGGGCGAATTTTTTTAAGGGCCCCCTTTTTTTTTTGGTAATTTGTATTTTTTTGGGCCCCCCCCCACCCCGAACCGAAAAAGTACCCCATACCCCCGTTGAAACCCCCCTTTTTGCCTTCAAAGGTTTTCCCGGGGTTAATTTTCCTAAATTTTAAAATTAAAATAAGGGAAAAAATTAAACGCCCCCATTAAACAGTGTTTATGAAACCCCTTTTTAAACCCCCCTTTCAATTTTCCATGTTAAAACGTAGGTTGGTTTTCCCCCCAACCCCGGGAAGTTTTTTCCTTTTCAAGGGGAAATTCGGTACCCGTGGTTATTAAAAACCAAAAGAAACAATTTTTTTTGCCAAAAGAAAAACCACCAAACCCCCCTGTTCCGGAAATGGCAGGAAGGGGGAAATTGGCCCAAGGGCCAAAACCCCAAACCTTCCCGCTGTGGCCAGGTTCCCGGAAGCTGGGGCCCCCCCCCTGCACCTCAGGTTAAGAAAGGACCAAAAGGAAGGGCCGGTCCCTGCTTTCCCCGACCAAAAACCCCCCTCCCGTGGATCAGAAGGGAAAAATTCCTGGGGCCGAAACCCAAATCCCTTCCCAAAAAGGCCGGGAAACCCCAAAGGGAAAAAAGGGGGTGGAGAAATCGGGTTATCCCCCCGGGTTTGACCCATCTTCGGAACCCCTCCTCTCTTTTCTTCTTCCTCTTTCCTCCCTTCCATCCCATCCCCTCTCCTCCTCTCTCCGTTCCCTGGGTTTTAAAACCAAAGGGGGAAAACCATTAGGGGTTTGAACTTTAACCCCCCAAAATTGACTTGAAAACTGGAAAAACCCCCCAAAAACCCGGTTACTTGGTTCAAGGTCCCCCTTAAAGCAGGGCAAAATTTGTATTCCTTTGGCCCTGAAAAGGGGGAAATGTTGTTCATGAAGAAGGCAAAAAATAGAAAAGGGAAATAGCTTTCCATCAACCATTTTCCCAAGGTTTAAAGGGTCTTAGTGGGGCAAACATAGCTTTTTTGCCCAAAAAAATTTTAACAACCGTGAAACCCCAAAAAAAAGGGAAAAAATTTGGGAAAACGACAAACGGGTCTATTAAGGTAATTTTTGACCTAAAATGCTGGGGTTTTTCCTCCAATTAACTTTCTCTTTTTTTTCTTTCTTCTCTTCTTTTCCCCTTTCTGAAAAATCCCTTATTTTTCTCTCTTTTTCTTCCTCTCCTTCTCTTTCAAAAATTTTAATGCCCGGGGAAAAACTCCCTTGTGGGTTTTTGAAATATGGTTGCTTTCCCGTAAACCCCCTTTTTAAAAACTGAAGATTTTAGAAATTTTTCCAGGTTTTTGTCCCCCCTTAAAAAAGCAAATGCCTTAAAATATGTTTTCCTTTTAAAAAAAGCAAAGGGCCCAAAAAATTTTTTTGTCCTTCATTTAAGGGAAAAAAAAAACTTTAAAAAAACCCTTTTTGACCTTAAAAATATATTTGTTATTTGGGGCCTTATTTGGGGACAATTTTAACCCTTTGGCTTCTTACAACTTTTCTTTCATTTAAAAAATCCCACCTGGGTTTTTGTTTAAAAGGGGTTTAAAAAGGGGAAGCTCTATTTCCCCTCACTGCAGTAGTTGAAAAAAATTTGAAGAAAAACATTTATGAAACAAGAAGTTGGTTTTTTTCATCCAATTATTTTTTTTTCAAATTTGCTTTTTCTGAAACCCTTTTAAAGGGCTTTAAAAAAGCACCGGCGCTTTCTTTCCCCCCTTTTTTTTCTTTCCCCTCTACTTCCTTTCCCCGCTTTGTTCCCCCTTTTTGAAAAATCCCCGTGACCCCAAAAAATTTCCTTTGGGATTCTGGAAGAAATTTTTTTTTTCCCAAAAAAATTTTTAAGGGGGGAAAAAAAAAAAAAAAAAAAAACCCTTTCCCCCAAAAAAGGGGTTTTTTTAAAAAGAAAAATTTTTTAAAAAAAAAAAAAAAAATTTTTTTCCTTTTTGGGAAAAAAAAAGGGTTAAATTTTTTTACCCAAAAAAAGGGGGGGAAAAAAAAAAAGGGGGAAAAAAAAAATTTTTTTTTTTTTTTAAAAAAATAGTGCTTTCTAAAAACATTCTATTTGTCCTTGCTTGAAGGTTAATAAAAATGAATTAAATTAAATTCTTAGAAGTCACCTAACTGAAAATGCATTGTTTCGTGAGTGTTTCTGAAAACTCATAGTGCTTTCTATAAACTGCATTGTGCTTTCTAAAACTTTTATTTGCCCTTTCATTGAAGGTAATATATAATGATTTAATTTATTCTTAGAAGTCACCGTATGACCTAAGAAGAATATTTGTTACGAGGTCCATGAGTACATTTTATACCATTAACGCTTGCTGACAATTGACTTTATGTAAATCAATCTATCCGGTTGTTTCTGTTGAAGGCAAGCAGCCTTTGACCAAGGGACCAGCTCTCATTCCAGTAACTGTCAGTGAGCTTAGAAAAAACATTTGAAGATGCATAGTATAAACATAGATAGTAGGTTTTGCGTTGTCAGTCCGAACTATTTCCTTTGCTTACAACATTTGTTCATCTCTGATTGCCTGTTGATTTGGGGCTCTACATAATGCACCTGGCTCTCTCTCTCTCTCTCTCTTCTCTCTCTCTCTTCTCTCTCTCTCTCTCTCTCTCCTCTCCTCTCTTCCCTCTCTTCTGAGTTTTTTATAGATCTCCCGTAGACCTCACGGGCCATTGACCTTTAGGGATGCTGGCAATGTAGGATGTTGGTGGTCTGCTTGTTTTCCCTTCTGCCCTCCACCAGGCCTTGGAGGTCATCAGATGCTTGTGTGTTTCTGTTTTCATGACCAGAATATCGTAATCTGTGCTTACCAATGTCAGCAAATAGTTTTTGTTTGCACTGAGAGTTCATCAAGAATGCCTTCATTTGTTCTTCTGTCTGACCATTTGACTTACAAGCCGCGTGTAGAACCCCATTTCAGCGGCGTTGTTTTGTCTCTGATCAATGTTCGTAGTGTCTAGCCTTCTGGCATTTAGCTACGCTTTTCTCTTGAGAGAGAGGGAGGGGTTGGCGGTTCAGTCTGGGGTGGTGATGGTGACTAAAGGATAGTCAACATTAGCATCACGCCGCCATCACCTTTGTATCCATAACTATGGACAATAATGGTAGTCGTGATAATAACGATGTTAATGATGAGGGAATGACTGGGACCTTTTGCGTTGGTAGACCTGATAGACTGGGACCGTCAGTGTTGGTAGGACTTATGGAATGATTGGGACCGTCAGTGTTGGTATGCCGGATGGACAATCATCTGTGGTTAAACTTCATGGTTCAGTAATCTGGACATCTACTCTTGGGTCTCCACTTCCGCTATATGAGTCATCAGCAGCAGCAGCAGGTGACGGCTCTGTGTGATCCTAGCTCAGGAGCTTCAGTGCCATGCCGCACCCTGTAGAGCACTGTGTCACGGCAAGGAGTGTGCCATACACGTGCCCAAAGACACTTTCTGCAGTGAAAGGGACCTCACTCTTTTAAGTCGATATAGTAATAATAATAATAATAATAATAATAATAATGTAAGGAATTTATATAGCGCTTAGTCACCTTAAAACTAGCACGGTTGTTAATTGACGGGAAAGGGCTTTTACAAAAAGGACGGTAGCTACTTGTCAATCTTTCCTTTCCGAAAAATAAGTTATGAATTTTACTTAGAAGAAACAAGAGCTACGAAATGAAACCTTACAGAGCCATCATCATCATTATCATTATTATTATGATTGTTATCATTGTAAAATAATCTTAAACGCATACCATGTGGGCCAGTTCTTTAGGGTTCACGTGACTCAGATCCATCATTGAGGCACCTGTCAAGACTGGTCGGACTGACGTCTTGAAGGTGGGGTGGTGGTGGTGGTGGTGGTGGGTGAACATGGCTACAAGGCTCTCGGGGGAAATAACCTCCTGTTTACTTACAAACGCCCATACTAGTCAGACAACTCTTCAGTTTGATGTGCTTCTAATCCCCTTCTCTTTCTGGTTTGTGAAAGAGTTTTATTCAATCGCTGTACTTATGTTTTGGTTTGTTTATCTGCATGTTTGCGTTGCCATCTGTCTCTTAAATCTTTCCCCCAAAATCTATTTACCATTTGAAATTTTACAAAACGCTTTGATTTCCAGTCAGGGCGCAAGGAAGCGACATAAAACGAATACAATTCTCTGAATTTCTCCTTAAGGACAAAAAACCGGGAAACGGGAAAAACCCTGAACCCAAAGTACACCTATTGCCAACTTTTAAAGGGGGGAAAGGGGGAGACAAAGGGACAGAGAGGATGGGGAAGGGGAGGGGGAGAAATTAAAAGGGAAGATGGGGAGGGGGAAAGGACAGGAGGCCGATTTTAAAGTGAGGGACGATGATGAAAATTTTTTTGTTTTGTTGTTTTTTGTTAAAGTTGTTTTAAAAGGGGAATGAGGGATAACGATGAAGAAAAAGATGATGATGAAATGATGATGATGAGATTTTAATTTGGGGATAACGGTTTTCTGATTAAAAATTTAAAATAAAATAATAAAATAATAATAATAATAAAAATAATAATAAAAATAAAAATGGAATTTGTATTGCGTTTATTTTTGTTGCAAAAACAAATCAAAGCGTTTGAAATTTCATCCTACTCTCACACATGAAAACAAGTTAAAATTTAATGTTTTTAAAAAATTGGAAAACACACACGCGCGCGCACACACACGCCCCCCACACCACACGCACTAAAACCCCACCACCCCCGCGCGCACCACCCACACACCCCCAAACATCGGTGGTCTAGAGGTAACGGCCTGACTAGAAACCCAAAAAGGGGGGTGGGAAAGTGTGCGGGGGTTTGTACCCCGTTTGGACCCAAACTTTTTCCCCAACCCTTAGATCCGAGTGGTGGTCTTTGGGGCTAGTCTTTCGGGGAGATGGGAAAAAAAGGGGCCCAGGAGCCTTGTGGGCCCTTTTTCCCCACCACCCCCCCCCCCCACCCCCCACCCCCCCCCACCACCACTTTCCCAAATCCCTCAGTCCGACCAGTTTTTGACAGGGGGCCTCAATGATTTCGTAGAGTGTTGGGGATTAAAAGCTTAATTTGGGGGATAAACAGTAATTTTGATAAAATTGGGGGGCTGGGTGAAATGTGGGGGCTAAAGACCACTCTAGATCACACTTTTTATTTTTGCAACATCAAAAATTGTCCTTTCAGATATCCCCCAGTCCCTTTTCCCCATCACCCTTTGGGCCCCCGAACGTAGACTTTTGGGAACCCCCGGTCCCATTACTGTCACCATTTTTTTCCTTTTAATTTTACCCCCCAACCCCGGCGACACATTGCAACAACCGAAAAATTATCTTTTTTTTCCTTGTGTTGTGGTGTGTTGGTGTGGGTTTTGTGTGTGTGTTTGTGTTTGTGGTGTTGTGGTGGGTGGTTTTGTGTGTGTGTGTTTGTGGGTGTGGGTTTGTTTGGGGGTTTTTCCCCAAATTTTTCGCTGTTAACTTTTTAAATGATATTAAATTTTTGGGGGGTTTTTGTGTGTCAAATCAAATTAAAAGTCAAACTTTTTTTTCAATGGTACAATTTTTTTTAAGCATGCATTTTTCTTTTTCAACAAGCCAACTACAAAAGAAAAAAAAGCGAGAAAAAAGATAATTTAAAATGCAGACATAGAAAAAAAAAAACCTAAACTAAAGTAAACTAACAAATCAAAACAAGAAAAGACAATAACAATTTTCATTATGGAATTAAAAACAAAAAAAAAAAACCCCAAAAAAAATTAAACCATACAAATTTAAAAAAATTCAAAAATCTTTAAAAAATACATTCATAATAAAAAACAAACAAACAACAAAAAAAAAACAAAAAAAAACAAAGAAGACAAAAAAAAAATTTAAAAATTTTTAAAAAACCCACAAAAACCTTCCCCCCCTCCCCCCCCCACACCCCACACACACACACACAAAACACACACACACACACACACACACACCCACCTTCAACCCCTACAAAAAACTGAATAAAACAAAAAAAAATAAAACAACAAGAACAACCACAAAAAAAGGAAATAAACAAAAAACAAACACAAACATACAAAAAAACCCCAACAGCGACAATAACTAACAAAAGGACCCGGGGTGTGTGTGTGTGTGTGGTGGGGGTGGGGGGGGGTGTGTTTGTGACTTTGCAGCATTTTTCACCTACATTGAACTTGAAAAAAAGTATCATCTTTTCGATCAAAAAATACAACCCAAAAAAGAAATAAGGTGGATCGGTGGTTTTAGGGTAACGCGCCGTCAAAAAGCGAAAATTTGGGGGCCCGGGAAAATGTGCGGTGGGTTTGAAACCCTTTTGGGCCAAACTTTTTCCCCATCCATTTAAATGAGTGGTGGTCGGGCGCTAGTCCCCTTTTGGGTGAAACGATCAAAACCCAGGCCCCTGGTTCACAAAAAAATTTAAAACGGGACAAAAGAACCACGGCCCAAACCCGAGATTTTTCCCTGGCAAAAAAAATTAAAAAAAAGCCCCCCCGAATTTAAAGGAAAAAAAGGGAAAGGAGTCCCATAACCAAAAAGTTTGAAAGGGGAACGAGGCGTCAAGACCTCACTTCCTAGGGCCCCGCATATTGAGGGCCGGGGCCCATCTCCTCTCCCCCCGCTGCTTTAAACCCTTTCCCCGACCCAAAAAAGGGAAAGGGACCCATTTTTCCCCTTGGGGGGGAAATGGGGGGAACCCTTTTCTGAAGCCAAGGCGCGCAAAACGGCACCCATCCAACTGGGAACCACGCCCGACGCGCTTAACCGGCTTGGGGGAAAACGAGGCTTTCCGACCACAGCAACCCTTCCCCCCGATAGGAAACAAAACTGGGGCAACAGGAAAAAAAAAAAAAAATGGGTGGGGCTTCTCCCTTTTGGCGACCCTGGGTCTTTCCCCGGGGGGAGCAAAACCCGAATTTCAAAGCAGGGGAAATCGCCCTGACTTTTAGTGGGATAAATAAATAAATAAAAAAAAAATAAAGAAATGACCAACTTTTAAACATCTTAAAATTTTTCCTTTTTTTGGAAAAAAGGGTTAAAAGAGTGTAAAACCTGACCAGACAACACTTTTTTCTTTTTTACATTTTTTCTTTGAGTTTTTGCCGAATGGGCCCTGGCAAAATTATTTTTTTGTTCCATCCTAAAAATTTACACTTTGTTATAAATTTTTTTAAAATTTTTTTAAACAGACACTTTTTACAACACTTTTTGCTGGGGATGTTTTTTTAAATCAGACCCCCAAAGGGCAAAGATGTGTTTTTTAAATTTTATACAAAAATGGAGGAGGAAAAGTGTAATGGTTTTAAAAACAAACCCTTTTAATTCCCAGAAAAAGTAACAAAAGGGTTAAAACCCTTTTATTCAGGTACTGGTTATAGCATCCCAAAACCCGTCATTTTACAGTACATTGAACTGAAAAAGGAAAAAGACCTTATAAGGGAAATCAAAACCCTACTTAAAATTTTTCAGCACTTACTGTATTTCTTAAAAAAATTTTTAAAAGTTTTACTACGACTGGGGAAAAACTGCACAGTACACCTTTTATGTGTGTGGGGGGAAGGGTAGGTGGGGGAAAAGGGACCTTAAAAAATCAAAGAAAAAGAGTAATCTATAAAAACCCGTAAAAAATCTACCAAAATTTTTTTAAAACATGGAAAGGGAAAAGAACAAAAAGGGAACCTTATAGCCCCGATTTGTGACATCCTCCCCTCCCCTCTCCTCTCTCTCTCTCCTCTCTCCCCTCCCCCCTTTCCCTCCTCTCCTCTCCCCCCTCTCCCTCCTCTCCTCTCCCTCCCTCCCCCTCCCCCCTTTTCCCCAATTTCCCTTTCTCTTGTCCCCAAATTTAAATTTGGGTTTTTCATGGATGTTGTTCTTTTTTACATTTTGGAAAATGGCCCCCTTTCAAAGCGCAACAAATTTTAACGTTGTCAAGATTTTTCGTGCTTACATCGGGCCTCATTTTAGCCCCTTTAAGGCTGTTAGAGGGAGTGGAGTCTGCACTGATGTTTAAATCCGGCAAAATCCCCTTAACGGGATTCGAACCCGGGGCAGATATGACACTTTCCCTGTAGCTCTAACCACCAAGCTATACGATGTGGTTGTGGAACAGTGGTGTTGGGTTTCTGATCGTGCGTGAGTGGGTTTTGGTGTGTATGTGTGTGTGCCACCCGCGTGTGTGTATGTATGTGCATGTGAAGCATTGGGTCTATTTTAGATGTATTGCAAAAGTATAGATTGTTGCATGTTGCATGCATGCTGCTGTGGTAAATTTTTGTGTTTAGGCCCTTGGACTTGTGCCTGGCCTGGGGTTTCCCCGTGCTTGACACAGTGGGTCAAAGCCAGGCGCCTTTTGCTTTACGATTGTTCTCTACCCGGGCGTGGTCTTACCAAAGACTTGTGACAGCCAAAAGTGTCTGCCCTCCCCTCTATCTGTGTTGACCTACAACACGCTCTGTTTCCCTCTCTTCCCTTTGGGCACCTGTATTTTTTTTTTCTAGGGTCTTGGGTTTTTTAATTCTCTTGTCAGTGACAAACTGTAGAACCCTTGAAAAATATTACAAAAGTTTTCCCAAAATTGAACAGTAACTTTGAACTTTAAATCAAGCATCCATTGCTCAAATTTTTTTAACAACAACTTTTGTACGGCAGAGAAAAAAAACTTTTAAAAAATGTGCTCGGTTTTGGCTTTTAAACCTTTTGCATGTTTAAAAAGATTTTTGCAGGCCTTCCCTTCACTTTTAACTTCCCCCGCCACCTTTCCCCCTTTTCCCCCCCCCCCCCCCCCCCCCCCCCCCCCCCCCCCCCCCCCCCCCCCCCCCCCCCCCCCCTTTTTTTTTTCCCCCCCCCCCCCCCCCCCCCCCCCCAAAAAAAACCCCCCCCCCCCCCCCCCCCCCCCCTCCCCCCCCCCCCCCTTTTTTTTTCCCCCCCCCCCCCCCCCCCCCCCCCCCCCCCCCCCTCCCCCCCCCCCCCCCCCCCCCCCCTTTTCCCCCCCCCCCCCCCCCCCCCCCCCCCCCCCAAACCCCCCCCCCCCCCCCCCCCCCCCCCCCCCCCCCCCCCCCCCCCCCCCCCCCCCCCCCCCCCCCCCCCCCCCCCCCCCCCCCCCCCCCCCCCCCCCCCCCCCCCCCCCCCCCCCCCCCCCCCCCCCCCCCCCCCCCCCCCCCCCCCCCCCCCCCCCCCCCCCCCCCCCCCCCCCCCCCCCCCCCCCCCCCCCCCCCCCCCCCCCCCCCCCCCCCCCCCCCCCCCCCCCCCCCCCCCCCCCCCCCCCCCCCCCCCCCCCCCCCCCCCCCCCCCCCCCCCCCCCCCCCCCCCCCCCCCCCCCCCCCCCCCCCCCCCCCCCCCCCCCCCCCCCCCCCCCCCCCCCCCCCCCCCCCCCCCCCCCCCCCCCCCCCCCCCCCCCCCCCCCCCCCCCCCCCCCCCCCCCCCCCCCCCCCCCCCCCCCCCCCCCCCCCCCCCCCCCCCCCCCCCCCCCCCCCGCCCCTTTCCCCCCCCCACCCCCAATCCCCCCCTCCCCCCAAACCCCCCCCCCCAACCCCCCCTTCCCCCAAAAACCCCCCCCCCCACCCCCCCCCGCCCCCCCCCCCCCCACCCCCCCCCCCCCCCCCCCCCCCCCCCCCCCCCCCCCCCCCCCCCCCCCCCCCCCCCCCCCCCCCCCCCCCCCCCCCCCCCCCCCCCCCCCCCCCCCCCCCCCCCCCCCCCCCCCCCCCCCCCCCCCCCCCCCCCCCCCCCCCCCCCCCCCCCCCCCCCCCCCCCCCCCCCC
>CM054135.1:34660776-34743276 GCA_028751875.1 Rapana venosa | reverse complement strand
TACATCTGATTTACATATATTCTTCATCAATATGTTAGCAGCATATAAACTATATTCATGTTACAGTTTGTGAGAAATAAACTTTTCTCTATTTGTGACTCTCCATTTCGGAATGAGTTGCTTGTCACCTTAGGCCTTTTTCAGCTAGAGGCCAAAATATGTGGTAGGGGTGTCAGGTGCTGATTTTGGGATTTGGGATAAAAGTGATAATATAGACATTTCCAAACCTGAAAACATCAATAAAATAATAATATCTAGTTTCTTTCCTTATCAAAATCGCATTTTAAAACACATACCCACCTCAGAAGACGAGCGATTTTGATGAAAAAGATCCTGAACAGGATACTTTTCCGAAACCTGTATCCCCTCAAGATTTACAATAGACCCACCGAGTGACACACCGTTTGAAAGCTCACAGTTTCGACCTTCACACTGTGTCAACTATATCTGGATTGAATTAAAACTGTATCCAATGAAAACGCTCAAAATAGGGGAGCAGTCGTAAACAAAACGTCACTAGGTGGAGATTTCATTCTCCTCATTGGCCGAAGAGATCATGTGACCTACGAAAACCAAGGATGAGATGCCTGTAACAAAAATGGCGTCATAGAAAGCACAATCGATAATAATACCTCGAAATTCTGCTCGTTCTGCAAATATTCTTGAAGGATAGAACTCATAAGAGCTTTAGTAATGAAGTGAGGACTATATTAAAACTGATTGCAGTGCTAGTTAGGAAAACATGAGCGAAAACGATCAGCGGATGATCGGGAAATCCCTGACCCCTGATCTGACAATTGAACACAGAAAGGATGGCTGGTTACTCGTGAACAGAAAACTAACAGCGCTTCTGATTCAAGCAATAAAGATATTAACAGTCAAATATATTTTGCCCTTGTGCTTTATCTGAACATCATCCAGGCAATCAAACTGAATACCGAAGTTCTCAGGCAGCAAAAAGGTTCAGTGAGTTTTTGACTGAAAGTGCCAACTGCTAAAAATAGGCTGAAAAACAAAATTAATGAAAACTGATTCAGGCCAATGAGTTTCAGTAAAACATAGTACACTCGAAAATAACTCCCATTACACAGTTTTCATCAGATGAACTACAGGCAGAAACTGAATAAGGCATAATGCACTAAAAGTGAGAATTTTGTTTTTAATTGTGTGTGTGTGTGTGTGTGTGTGTGTGTGTGTGTGTGTGTGTGTGTGTGTGTGTGTGTGTGATATTTCAAGTGCTGTGATATTTCATGTATGTGTGTGGGCCCACACACACACATGTTGAATTTCATGTTGTTGTTGACTTCAATTTTACGTCTGTTCACTTTTAGTGATATTAGACGCCCCCCCCCCCCCCCCAAAAAAAAAAAAAACAACAACAAAAAACCAACAACAAAAAAACGTGGTGTTTAAAAAAAACAAAAAAACTCGAAAAACTTGGCAATGCAACAGGAATTTTAAAACAACAAAAAACATAAAACAAACAAACAAAAACAAGTCATTAACGTTAATGTAACTATAACAAATGTCCTATGGGACTGTGACAAAGACCTTTCACAATTTCAAATGCCAGTTTTAAATTACTGAATATGCTGGTGAGGGAGTTTTTAGAAAAATGGGGCATGAAAGGTTTTACACTCTGGCAGTCAAAAAGTATATGAGTATTAGTGATATTCTCACCACACAGGCATTTACCATTTTTGCTGGAATTTGGTTATCAATGCATTTAGTTTCATTCTATAGAATAAAGTATAATTCTCCTTGACGTAAAAACACTTGTACTAACTTCTGAATGGTTCCCCACTGTTAGATTATCGGTATTGATTGCAGTTCTAGTTAAAAGTCTCTCATTTTGCTGATTACTATCAGTGACCTTTCTCCATGATTTTTGTTCTAGTAAGCTACACCCTTCTTGTAAGGATAAAAACACATGCAATTCTATTGTATCCCGTCCATGTTTTGCACCCTTTTTGGCAGCTCTATCCGCCCACTCATTTGGAAAGAACCCAGTGTGTGAAGGCACCCAACAAAAATTCACACTTATGCCCTTTAAGGTTAAGAGATGTATGACATGCTTAATCTCTAATATGATTTTCGAAGTTTTCTTGTAACATGGCGATTTTAAAGCATACAATGCCGATTTAGAATCAACGCAAAGAAGAATTTGAAATATACCCAACGGAAAATCAAAGATATAAGTAAGACCCATTAGTATTGCTACAAGTTCTGCTGTAAATATCGAGTGATGCTTACCAATATAATATGATTTTTCAATTTTTAACGCTGGTATAACAAAAGCAGAACCTGTTTCTTGATTATCTAGGCGTGATCCATCTGTATAAATTTGTAAATGGTCAAAATATTTATGATGGATGTGGGATCGGACATCAGCAACCATTATATTTGGTTGTCATTCTTGTTTTCATTAGACACCTCTATATCAAAGTGTGCTTTATTCATCTCCCATGATGGCAAGGTAAGATTGCTTTTCGTGTGTCCATGCTGTGTTGATTGACTTCAGAGTTTTCTACCAGATCAGACACATATGTACTTATGGGCATTAAAGAGGATATATATTTCGCTCTTTAGGAAAATTAAACTCTGATTTCACTTCTATTTCTTCTGAAATAAAGTTTTCTGTCGTTTTGTTTCTAAGCAAATATTTAGCACATGCCAGTTGACGGTAATCATCTAAAGGCAATATGCCGACTTCGTTATATGTTCCCAGGGCTGAGGCGTGATAAGGCACATCAAGAGCCAGCCTGTATGCTTTGCAGTCTATACTTTGTAACTTTCTAAGTAAATACTTAGGCGCACTGAAAAGACCTCTTGACCATAGGATAATTTTGAACGAATAAGGGATGTAGCTAAATATTTCATATTTAATGTGTCTTGGCCCCAGAACTGTTTACTTACCATCTTCAAAAAGTTTAAGCCTTTCTTTGCTTTAGTTAAATTGTCTTCGATATGTGCATTCCAAGTTAGCTTAGAAGTGATAATAGCACCCAAGAACTTTACGGTGTCTTTATATTCAATCATGTTGGTCCCAATTCTAAATGCTGGTAGATCATCTGGATTACTTCCATTGTTAAAAAGCACAGTGTACGTTTTTTCTGTGGATAAAGTAAATCCATTTTCGAGCATATAATTATCGATGTTGTTAAGCTGGTTCTGGTATACCTTTTTAATGTAGTTTAACGCTCTTTTTGGTGTGTTTCGTTTCATAGAAACATTCATCCACATACATATATCATCTGCATATTGTACTAAGACGACTTCCTTCGATAATTTCATAGGAAGATCATGCAGCAAAACATTAAATAAGAGAGGCGATATTACAGAACCTTGGGGAAGTCCCATATGAAGAGATCTAAAACTAGAATATGATTTAGCTACTCTAACCTGTATACTTCTATTAGTCAAAAAACTTTTAATATAATTATAAAAATGCCCAGAAAAACCCAGATTCTTAAGTTTATGTAGCAACTTAGCATGCCAAACTTGATCATACGCTCTTTTTATATCAAACAATGTTGCAAGAACGTTCTTTCTTCTTGCAAACTGAATTTTTATATGCGTTGATAGCTTAACTAAGTTATCTATGGCAGATCTGTCTTTTCGAAAACCCGCTTGATTGACCGGGATTATTTTATTTTTATCACAGAAGTACATCAGCCTTTTGAGAATAATTCTCTCCATTAGCTTGCCAGTGTGTGAGGTCAAAGCAATTGGCCTGTAGCTAGTTTTGTCTGTTCTGGGTTTTCCTTGTTTATGAATAGGAATGACAATAGATTGTTTCCAATCCACTGGCATAACACCTTCAATCCAACATTTATTGAACAATTTATGTGTCTGTATATCTGCCCAAGGGACCAAATGATCTGAATACTGAGTGGATACACAACCTTAAAGATAATGAAAAGTGGTTCATTGCAGGAGATTTTAATGCACATGCACCCTTCTGGGATAAGGAATGTAGAAAAATATCTCATAATCGATTTGTAGAAAACATAGTTGACTCTTGTCTATGCTTGCTAAATGACGGCAGTGTCACAAGAATCCCAGACATTGTTAGTCACAAAGCATCAGCCTTAGATCTGTCATTTGTGTCTCCTGCATTAGCTCCAGAGTGTGAGTGGTCAACATATAATGACACCCTTGGCAGTGATCACCTGCCTATTATCACAACTTTTGTGGAACAACAACTTTCTCGTGGACACTCAGAAAGACAAATCCTCAAATTTAACTATAAAAAAGCTGATTGGCAGAAGTTTGAAGACATCCTTGCAGTTTACAACACTGACAGCTTTGACACTGACAACATTGACCACTTTTATTCCAGTTTTACTGAGACCATTCTTAATGCTGCCACTTTTTCTATCCCCAAAATTTATACGGTAAAAATAAATAAACACCAGGGAAATATCTGGTGGACACCAGCATGTGAGGAAGCAGTTAAAAATAAACGCTCAATGTATAAAGTTTATCTAAAAGATAAAACATCAGAAAATAATGTAAAACAGAAACAAGCTAAAATTCATTGTAACCTTGTTGTAGCTCAGGCTAAGAGACAGTTTTGGACTTCTTTTTGTACCACCGAAATTTCAAATCATAAGGACCTTAAAAAGGTTTGGGAAAAATTTCATGAAATGAAAAAAGGCGTTAGTTTACCAACTTGTCCAGTGAGACTGGAAAACAAAAATTTCCCCATAAAATTTAGAAAAGGCAGAGGCGTTTGCAGATATTTTTTCAAAAATCGATGCGTCTTGAAGGATTGCCCACTTAAGAACAGAACAGAAGAGGAAAAATAAAACAGATTTATAATGACCCAAACTCTGACAACAGTTCATGCATTAATGCCCCAATATCAGGGGAAATGAAGTTAGAGATGCTTCGTCTCTTTCTACTAAGAAAACATCTGTCGGTTAGATGCATTTTTCTAATGAATTTCATGTATTTTGGGGGGAGGTGTAGTGAGTAGTGAGTGAGTGAGTGAGTGAGTGTGTGATTAGTGAGTGTGTGTGTGTGTATGTTGTGTGTGTGTGTGTGTGTGGTGTGTGTGTGTGTGTGTGTGTTTGTGTTGTGTGTGTTAAATTTCATGTGTGTTGAAACTGTTGCTGTTTGGGGATTAAAAAGAATAATCAGATTTTTGGCTTCAATTTTTTCAATTAAAAATTTTTAATTACCTTTTTAAAAATTTGATTCTTGGAAAAACCAACACAAAAGATCACACATTGTATATAATTCATTATACACATGTATACTTTGTGAACTGTTTTAAAGAATATACCTCACTGACCGATTCCAGAAGTCGCAGTAAACAAGATACAGTCAATACCTGCCAAACTGGAATGTGGTGCCCCGCAGGGATCAGTTCTCGCCCCTGTTCTTTTCACTCTCTATACTGCTCCGCTATCACATATAATAAACCGTCATCATATCAACTATCACTTTTATGCAGAGACTCTAGATTCAAAGTAGTGTTATACCTGAAAATCTGCCTTCTCTCTTGACAAAGATGGCTACTGCTTTAAAGATATCCAAAACTGGATGTTTACAAAAAAGTTATAGTTAAACGCAGATAAAACCGAAGCCATGCTTGTAGGGACCAAACACAAACTTCTCTCCATTAAAAACAACTTCAATAGAACTCGGCAATACATCGGTCCCTCTGTCCACTGCTGTGAAGTATCTAGGAGTTGTTATCGACAACACACTCTCTATGCAAAAATTCATCACCCAGACCTGCCAGTCATGCTACTATCAATTACAGCGTATCAGTGCAATTCGAAAGTACCTGTCCACTGATGCAACATCCAAACTTGTTGCATCTCTCATTCTCTCACGTCTGGACTATTGCAATTCTCTTTTAGATGGTCTCCCGGCAACATCTATCCACTCCCTTCAACGTATACAAAACTCTGCAGCTCGTCTAGTCCTCAGAAAGAAAAAATCTGAACACATTACTCCTCTCTTGCGATCTCTCCACTGGTTGCCTGTGCCACAGAGAGTAAACTATAAGATCAGTACCCTCTGTTACAAATGTCTCCACCAAACAGCACCCTCCTACCTCTGTGAATGTCTTCACCTGTACACTCCTTCTCGTTCCCTCCGCTCTGCTGCAGATACCTTGTGCTTACGAATACCTAGATTCAACCAGTCCACCGTTGGTCGTCGCTCTTTCTCTATTTCTGGTCCATCCATCTGGAACAACCTTCCTCTCTCTCTTCGACAGAGGCCTACATATGACACATATAAATCCAGCCTCAAGACATATTTTGTTTCAAACCTAACTTTTTCCCTCTTTCATCTCAAAACCGCCCTGCCTTCAACCCAAATCCCATTACCTGCAAATCCTACAACCTGTGTGTGTGTGTGTGTGTGTGTGTGTGTGTGTGTGTGTGTGTGTGTGTGTGTTGTGTGTTTGTGTGTGTGTGTGTGTGTGTGTGTGTGTGTGTGTGTGTGTGTGGTGTGTGTGTGTGTGTGTGTGGTGTGTGTGTGTAGTGTGTTGTGTTCTGTGTGTAGGTTGTGTGTGTGTGTGTGTGTGTGTGTGTGAAGTGTGTGGTGTGTGTGTGTGTGCGTGTGTGATGTGTGTGTGTGTGTGTGTGTTGGTGTGTGGTGTGTGTGTGGTGTGTGTGTGTGTGTGTGTTGTGTGTGTGTGTGTGTGTGTGTGTGTGTGATGGTGTGTGTTGTGTAAAGTGTGTGTGCTGTGTGCTGCGTGTGTGTTGTGTGTGTGTGTGTAGGTGTAATGTGTGTGTATGTGTGTGCTGTGTGTGTGTGTAGATGTGTGTGTGTGGTGGATCTGTGTGTTGTGTAGTGTGTGTGGTGTGTGGATGTGTTGTTGTGTGTTGTGTGGTGTCGAATGTGCTGCTGTAGTGTGGTAATGTGTGTGGTTGTGTGTGTGTGTGTGATGTGTGTTGAGGTTGCTGTGTGTGTGTGTGTTGTCATGTGTGCTGTGCTGGTGTGTGTAGTCGTCGTCGTGTGTGATGTCTCCCCATGCTGTGTTGTGTGTGTGTCTTGATGTGTGTGCTGTGTTGTGTGCTGGTGTGTGTGAGTGTCTGTGTGTTGAATGGTGTGGTACAGTCACGTGTGGTGTTGTGGTTGTGTCGTGAGTGTTGGTGTGTGTTGGAGACTGGTTCGTGTGGTTGGGAGGGGGGGTGAGGGCGGGGGATGTGGGGTGTTGTGTTGTGCGGCGGTAAGTTTGTTCTTGGGTGTGTGTACGGGCCTGTGTTATGGGGAACCCTGTGCCGGGCAAAGCTAACTGTGTGGGGGTGTGTGTGGGTGTGTGGGTGTGTGTGTGTGGTGTGTGTGTGTGTGTGTGTGTACACACATTTGAATTTTGTTTGAGCTTTTTATAGTTTTTGGCTGCATGACTCTGTAAGAATATGTTGAATACAAGCGCTCTGATTTGTCTTTGCAAGATATAGCGCTATACAAATTTCATATTTTATTATTAATATACCACAAATGCACATTGTATTTTCACATCTTTCTAGTTTCATGTTTTAATGTAACAGTGCTTGTTCATCACTTGTATTTTTTTTTATATAACAAGCCTTTGATTTTGATATTGATATTGTTTTTGTTGTGTCTCAGCTTCAGCCACAACAAGTAGACTGTACTGACCAAACATGATTATGAAAATAAAATGACTTCAAGAGTCAAGAAGGGAGGAGGGAAAAAAGTTTAACACCAAAACCCTGACACCAGAAGACAGACTTGTGTTGTCTATAATAACTAATTTTGCATGCCAGTATATCAGTTGTTTTTTTTAATTTTATTTAATGGGTGTGGGACACACTGTAGGAATGCTTGCAGAATTATGTGTGTGTGTGTGTGTGTGTGTGTGTGTGTTGTGTGGTGTGTGTGTGTGTGTGTGTGTGTGTGTGTGTGTGTGTGTGTGTGGTGTGGTGTTGTGTGTTGTATGTGTATTGTATTGATGTTATATATTTGTGTGTGTGTGTTGTATTGATTGTGTTGTATACGCTTTGTGTGTGTTGTATTGCATTGCTTTTGATTAGGATTGTATGTCACTTGGTGTGTGTGTGTGTGTGTGTGTGTGTGTGTGTGTGTGTTGTGTGTGTGTGTGGGTGTGTGTGTGTGTGTGTGTGTGTGTGTGTGTGTGTGTGTGTGTGGTGTGTGTGTGTGAAGTCAAATCAAAAGTAATATTCACTGCCAAATTATCAAGTTTTGTCATTCTTGTTCATCCTGCTCTCACAAGGAAAAACTTGTAAGCAAAACTGCTTCATAAAGACCAACTATTATAAATCATATAAAATAAAACATTAAAAGATGAAAACAAGCACAACAATATCAGTTAACTTGTGAGACCAGACAAAATTAACAACTTACCTAGACATAAGAAAAAACCCAAAACAAAGTAAGCATCAAATGAATGGACAGACTATACATGGCACACATACATGTGCATTCATCAGATAAACAGATATATGAATTATAGGTAACAGGATGATAAATAATGAACATATTTTGCAATACCTGACATAACAGCCTATAAGTATTTCATTCTAGAAAAATGAGAATTTACACTTGTTTCAGTGTGTGTGTGTCTGTGTATTTGTGTCTGTGTTTCAGATTATGTTTGTTCACTATGTGTTTGTGTGTGGTGTACCAGTGTGTGCACAATTTTATGTGTTTTATACCCATGTAAGTTAGTGTTGTACAAAGCTGTAGCTAAATAAATTACAGTATAAGCATTGTGTGTTTTCAGAGTCTAAAATTGGCTAAGGAAAGAGAATTGTGTTTTGTACATGTTCATATTATGTTACAACTTTGGAATAATTTTCAATATCTACAACATTTCCTCATTTACTGTGCAAATTTTATAATAACTATTGCCCTGAAACCTTGCATGCAAATGCAAAAGTGGCTTCTAAGAGCAATGCAATCCTTTAAAAATGTCTGGTCTATGAAGGTTTTATTCTTAAGCAAGGTTAACATAATTTGATAGTGTAAATATGTTGATTTTAAGCAAAATCCATATTGGTGTTGTCTACACCTATGCAAATCCTCACAATCAAATTTGTATCCATGGCACCTTTCTATTCATGCCCTTTGGTTTTGTAACAATTTTAGCTTCAACACTCCATACATTAGTTAATTGTAGATGAGGAGCAGGTGTGCCGTTTTTCACCCAAATTATTTTTTTAAATCACTGAAATAGTTCTTCAAAACATTAACTGTTGAAACTTAATATTCTAACATTAAACAATGTATTCTCTTTCTGTTTAAAATTTCATTACAAAATCTTTTGTAGAACCCGAGATATAATAATCAGCCAAAATGAATACCGAGACCATGGTAGTCCCCCATTAAAATATGTTTTGTATTTGACACAATTCACATCTGACCACAAAAATTTGTAAACATGTACTCTTTCATGTATGTAATCAGTATGCAAAGTTTCATGAAGATTGAAGATCGGTTGCTAAGGAAAATCTAACATTGAAATTGTAATTCAGTTTTCCTTCATTTTCTCAAAATGGCCGCTCACAGGGATTCCACATTCTAAACCCCATATCTCAGAAACTAAATGTCCGATTTGAATGGAGTTTTCACCAGTAGAAAGAGCATTCAAAGTACATTTTGAATCACATAAAACATGAAAAACCCGGATGGTGAGAAGAGACTCATTATGTGCTGGAAGGTCACATTTTTCTCTCTCCAGAATCCACATCTACTACACCTGCTGCTACAGCAGATTCTTCATCAGGTATGGCAATCATAACTATTTGTCTACCAGTGTGCCAGATGTGTGCACTACATGTTTGTGTGTTTATTTTTTTATACCACTTTAAGTCACGGCAGATTTCTCTGCATGAAATTCGGGCTGCTCTGCCCGGGGAAAGCGCGTTGCCACAAGAGCAGCGCCACCCATTATTTTTTTCTCTTTTCCTGTCTGCAACTGTCTTTGTTTCCCTATCAGAGAGGCTTTTTTCTGCAGAGTTTTGCCAAGGACAACTCTCTTGTTGCCGTGGGTTCTTTTACGTGCGCTAAATAATTATGTGTAACACACGGGACCTCGGTTTATCGTCTCATCTGAAAGACTAGCACCCAGACCACCACTCATGGTCTAACAGATGGGGGAAAGTGTTTGAGCCCAAACGGGATCAAACCACCGCACACTTCCTACCCGGACTTTTTGCTTTCTAGGCAGATGCGTTACCTCTAGACCACCGATCCACTGTGTGTGTGTGTGTGTGTGCGTGCGTGCGCGCACGTGCATGTGTGTGTGTGCGTGTGCATGCGTGCGTGCGTGCGTGTATGTGTGTGTGCGTGCGTGTACGTGCATGTGCCCCTTGCACATTGACGGTCATCACAGCATGCCCTCATTGAATTGTGTGTTTCAGCGGGCTCTGCACCACCACACGCTGAAAGCGTCACAACAGGTATGTGTGCCCCATGTCTGCATTGGGCAGCCTTCATTCCTCACATACATGGTGTACATAATCTTATTCATTCATCTTTGAGTTTATGTTATGACTACTCTCTCTGTCTGTCTGTGTCTCTCTCTGTATGTCTCTATCTGTCAGTCAGTCAGTCTCTCTCTCTCTCTCTCTCTCTACGGTCTCTCTCTCTCTCTCTCTCTCTCTCTCTCTTCTCTCTCTCTCTCTCTCTCCTCTCTCTCATAGCCTAGTGGTTAGAACAATGCGCTCGCAATCTGACGACCCGGGTTCGAATCCCCTTCAAAAGGATTTTCCCCCTGGAGTTAACATCAGCGCCGACTCCACTCTCCCCAAAAGTCCTTCGGATGAGACTATAAACCGAGACCCAGTGTACGAACGCACGCAGAACATCTTGCGCGCACGTTAAATCCTGTTCCCCTTTTCGGAAGAGTACACCATTGAGTGCCGATGGAAACAGATGACAAAATTTACAAAATCGCATACACACGGGGACTGGATGAAAAAAGCACACGAGTGCTTATTCCATTGTCCTCGATATAAAAGAATGAATACATAGAATCTCTCTCTTCAAAAAGAGAAAAGAAGGTAAACGTGTACGCTGTATATGCAGAGTTGCTCAAACATACATGTTGTGACCAATAGGTATGTATGTAAGACTGCTATGTTGTAGTAAAGTATTGAAATGTGGTGAGCCATTGATTTCCCCTGCCTTCTGGGTGGCATACAGTACAGAAAGGAATAAATCATCTGACTACACAAGGCTCTGCATTGAATTGTCGTGTGTGTGTGTGTGTGCCCTGTGGTGTGTGTGTGTGTGTGTGTGTAGTGTAGTGTATGTAGTGTAGTGTATGTAGTGTAGTGTAGTGTAGTGAGTGTATGGTGTAGTGTAGTGTAGTGAAAGTGTAGTGTGGTTTGTGTGCAATGTGTGTGTATGTGTGTTGTGTGTAGTGTAGTGTAGTTGTAAGTTATGTAGTGTAGTGAAAAGTGTAGTGTGGTTTGTGTTGTGCAATGTGTGTGTGTATATGTGTGTGTAGTGTAGTAGTAGTGTAGTGTAGTGTAGTGTAGTGTATGTAGTGTAGTGAAAGTGTAGTGTGGTTTGTGTGTGCAATGTGTTGTATGTGTGTGTGTGTAGTGTAGTGTAGTGTAGTGTAGTGTAGTGTAGTGAGTAAAAGTGTAGTGTGCTTTGTGTGTGCAATGTGTGTGTATGTGTGTGTGTGTGTAGTGTAGTGTGTGTGTGTAGTGTAGTGAAAGTGTAGTGTGGTTTGTGTGTGCAATGTATGTGTATGTGTGTGTGTGTGTGTGTGTGTGTGTGTGTGTGTGTGTGTGTGTGTGTGTGTGTGTGTGTGCCTGCCTATCATCAGTACGTTTCCACAGCCCAGCTAAAAAGGCTGGCAGCAGTGGGCTTCACACAAACAGCTCTCCAAACTGCCTTCCCCTGGAGATCACTGTGGCTAGTTCAGGACGGCCAGTGGGTCTCCTGGTAAGGACGTGCCCTCGTCCTCTCTCCTGCCACTTCTGTAGGCTTGAGGAGTTTATTCACAACGGGAACTGTTCTGAACAACTTGCCTGTTGTTCGATTGTTTCCCTCTAACACAGATCTTTCACGTCTGTGTTGAATAGAAAGATGGTTTAAATCTAAGAACAGCGTCCTTAATTTTTTATCCACCCATACATACGTGGGCTCGCGAGAGTGTGTGTCATCTGTATGCATGCACAGCCATGCATATGTGATGCTCCACCACTTAATGAGTCGGATTGTACTCGAGGTTAATGTTTACTTATTGACGTGTTATTCATCTGCAATGAAAAGTCTTACTCACTCACTCAGTCCCATGTCTCAAAGGACGTAGGGGGGACATGAGAGAAGACGCGACAGAGATCTTTTTCCATGCTTCACGATCCTGTGTGGCTAGTAGAAGGTGTTGCATGAAAAGTCTATTCACCATGAAAAACAGACTGAAAATCGGACAGTTCTATGACAAATTATTACAAACTGAAATAATAGACTGCAGGAAGTGACAAAATGAGAAATTGACAAGTTAAACAATGTAATAGGTGGTCAAAACTCGGGCCTGGGCATTTTAAAACTGTTTTGAAAGCAAAAGGAAACAAACTAACTTCTGGATATTTCAGTTCAAGGTAGAATAGTGGCTATAGTTTTGTAATAACTCAAAATCTTAAAATTGACAACCTGCCCCCCACCTGCCTAAAATGGCTCCTAGCAGAAAAGTGGGTCAGGTGCAAAGCCGCTTATTTCGTGGTGGAGAATCCCATACTTATGTGAGTACATATGTATGCCACACACGAAGGCCTACAAGACTTGAACCCGCCTTGTTTTTCAGGGGGAGGGGATGATGGTGTTCCTCTGGGACCGTTGATCGGAGGAGTGGTGGGGGTGGTGGTGATAATTATCATCATCATTGTCATGAAGAGGAAGCGGAGTAAGACACCTAAAGAGCAAGTCGATGAATCTGCCAAAACAGTCACCGCCACTGACAATGGGGGTATCTTGTGACTTAGAATTTGTTGTTTGTTGTTGTTGTTATTTTCTCTGCGTTCTGTTTCCTCCTCTGTTATCTCTTCTTATCTACTTTTGCCTGTGTGTCTATTTGAAATATGAGCTTATCTGTCTGACTGTTTCTCTGTCTGCATTAGTGTCTCTACCTGTAATGTGTTTGTCTTTCTGTTTACCTGCCAGTGTGCCTGCAGCATCCCTGTATACCTACATACCTTTCTTCCTGCCTACTGAATAACCTACCTACTACCTCACTACTTTCTGTCTACAGACTTACTTGGGCCTGTCTGTTGCCTACATTTCTTTGAGCTCATATCTGGGCCCACTATCCCTCCATCCTTTTTAGCATTAAAGCACTTATTTTCATTCATCTCCAGTATTTATGTCTTTCTTTCCTTGATTCTCTCCCTTTCTTTGCTCTTATAGTCTCTGTTGAACTCTCTGTTCTTCATTCTTTCCTACTTTTTTCTTTCCATCTGACGTTTAACTGCTTAATTTGTCTGATTTTTGCTACAGTATTTCTCACTGTTTGTGATATTGTTCGTTCTGGGCGTTGACAGAACAGAAATGTACCCATACTGTTGACACCTTTCAGCCTCACAAGGTCGAACAATTTTACCTAAAATAATAAAATTAATATAAGAAAAAATCAACGCACACTTCAATTCAGTGTTTACTGAATCATACTAGATTTCATTGTTTAACCATGTATATATAAACGTAGGTATGTACCCCACGGGATTTTGTTTTCTTTGTCAAGTAAGTTCGCAGTAATAGAAACTGGATATTATACCAGTAACAGAAACACTTATCTTTTTGCCAGACTTTGAAGAGCACACCAACCCGATGTACGGCACTGGAGAGGAGGCAGACGGATTGCCCAAGTCCAAACCCAAACCTTCTGCTGTGGCCTTGAGGATTCCCGCTGATGCTGAGACCCCCACCCCTGCATCCCAGCATCACCGCCACAGTGACCATCAGCAGCCGCCTCCCTGCTCCACTGACAACTCCCCCCTCTGCTGCTTCAGGAAGACAGTTCTCCAGGACCGTTAATTCTCCTGATGGTCTGTACAGTTCTGTGGACGAGGAGGACGCGGCTGTTGCCGCCATAAGTGAAAGGGCAGTGGATGAAGATCTGGGTGATTATGCAGCTGTTGATGATCCCGATCTTCAGAACCCAGCCTCCTGGCAAGGTCCTGCCGATGTGGAGGAAGATGCTGACGCTTACGCTCTGGTTGCCATCGACCCTGAACCATCACTGACATCACCAGATGCTCCTCCTCAGCGGTACGAGTACGCCGTGGTTGATAAATCCAAAAGTAAGACCAGGTCAGGCTCAGCCAACACCACTCACCCCCCAGGTAGTACTCCTGAAGAACTGGACAGCGCATACTCTGTTGTGGACTTGGCATCAAGGTCACTGGACAGCAGGAGCACACTTCCTGCTAGTGCCAGTTCTGGCCAAGCTGAGGGCTCCAACAATGTCTACGCTCAGGTGAAGAAAGGCACCAAGAGAGGTCACGTGCTTCCATCAGACCAGTCCAGAGCTGAACCAGCTCCTGTGGAGTCAGAGGGAAACGAGTATGCGGTGGTGCAGAAACCCAAATCCTCTGCCAAACCCAAGCCTGAAACCAAACCCAAACCTGACATCAAACCCAAACCTGACATCAAACCCAAACCTGACATCAAACCCAAACCGAAAAGCGAAAAGGAGGAAGCAGATTCCTCACAAGGTATGACCACAACTCTCTCTCTCTCTCTTCCCCTCTCTCTCTCTCTCCTCTCTCTCTCTCTCTCTCTCTCTCTCTCTCTCCTCTCTCTCTCTCTCTCTCTCTCTCTCTCTCTCTCTCTCTCTCTCTCTCTCTCCTCTCTCTCCCCTGCCCCGCCACCCGCCCCTCCCCCCTTCCTCACCCAACACCCCTCCTTCCGCCACCCGCCACCCGCCATGCAGTTAACAGTGCACTCTGAACATGACCTCAAACTGACCATGCCTTTCCAGCTGTGCATCAGGAAGCGACTAGCAGCAGCACTTGCTTCTGTCTTCACACCAAGCCCAACGCACTGTTGCTGGGCGCGCTTAAGGATATCAACAGTTCAGTTTGATGGAGGCTATCTGGACGTTGGCTAGCTATTAACTATACATTTTTACAGTGATGGGACCAGTTTTTCTCCTGGTATTTGACACAGAAGTAAACTTTGTCAGACAGTAGCATGAGAATTTGTATTAAATGAATTAAGCTTGCTGATTCCATGAGTTTTGCAGATTAACTAGTCTTATCCCGAGAAAGAAGGGAAAGCATTACATCTCTGGTTGTTTCTGTTGACAGGCCAGCAGCCCACCGACCCCCAGACCAGCACTCGTGCCCAGGTAGGACTTTGTCGGTGACCTCAAGATAACTCGTTCTCCTAGAGGCATCACTATCAGATAAGACAGTTTGCTTTGTGTTGTGGTCCGCAAGTTTTATGTACCTTTACTTGTAAAATCTGGCCGAATATTTTATAAGAATAATGTCATCAGTGTACGTCTTACATTTCGTAGGGGCTTCTACTATAGGAGGAGGATAAAGGTGGTGGGGGTGATGATGGGGATTGAAGGACAGCCAGATCATCATCATCATCATCATCATCATCATCATCATCATCACCACCACCATCATCATCGTCGTCGTTATCATCATCATCATCAGCAGCAGCAGCAGCAGCAGCAGCAGCAGCAGCAGCATAGTCATTGTCCTTCTTCTTCTTCTTCTTCTTCTTCTTCTTCTTCTTCTTCTTCTTCTTCTTCTTCTTCTTCTTTTCTCATCATCATCATCATCATCATCATCATCATCATCATCATCATCATCATCACCATCATCATTTGTGCACCAGCTGGGATGGCTCTTCAGGTATCCTATGACTGTGTGGATTCAAGCTACCTGTCAAGCTCAGTATGCCTGATAGGGTAACTGTTGTTGGTGAGAATGTTGACAAGGATCTGCATGGAAGTACCTCTTGTGACCTCAACCCGCCATGTCCACTGACCCAAACATTTGAGTTTTTCTTAGAATTGTGTTTCCCTCCCATACCCCCCCCCCCCCCCCCCACCCCCGTCTTCGTCGTCTTCCTCTTGCCTCAGAAATAATGTATTCCTTGATATATTTATCCAGTAACTTGTCTTTGACTTATCTATTAACGCATCTAGCTTTTTGTTCATTTCTTTCTAAACCTACGCTTTGATTTCAGGTCACGGCGCAGAGTGAAGCAGACGATGACGAATACAATACTCTGAATTTCTCCCTCAGAGGTCATCAGCCTGAAACGGACAACCCTGAGGATCCCATGTACAGCCATATTTCTCATCTCTAAGGAGAGGAGACGAGAAGAAATGGAGAGTGGAGGGGCGGAGGGGGGGGGGGGGGGGGGTAGAGAAAAGACGGGGAATGAGAATGGGAGAGACTGAGAGATGATTACATGCTATTTGTTTTATACAGAACTTGCCCTGGCTAGGGCCTACAGAAATCAAATTCAAGCTATCATTCAAATAAAAATAAAGTTTTGAGAAAACACCCCAGAACAAATCAAAAACAAAATCTATATTTAAAGACCAGAGACAGAGAGAGAAGAGAGAGAGAGAGAGAGAGAGAGAGAGAGTGTGTGTGTGTGTGTGTGTGTGTGTGTGTGTGTGTGTGTGTGTGTGTGTGTGTGTGTGTGTGTGTGTTGTGTGTGTGTGTGTGTGAAATTGTACTTGTAAAAAGCCTCTTTTTTTTTAAAAGTAGGGGTACATACAAACATTTCATAAGGTTTAAACTCATACATGGTTAGCGAAAAGCTTACGGGACCCAGAATCTTACAACTTCTTTACTGCATTTCTAAGCTTAAAAACCCTATACATACTTGACTACATTAACACACACACACACACACACACACACACACACACACACACATACATACAACATACATACATACACCACATGCATACACACAATACATACATACCATACATACATACATACATACATACATACATACATGCACACACACAACATACAATACATACAAACATCATACTACATACATACATACATACATACATACAACATACGTACGTTCTCTTACATACATATAACCATACAGACATTCGTCTAATATCACTTTGAATGAACAGACATAAAATCGAAGCAACAACAAACACACACACACACACACACACACACACACACAACACACACACACACACACACACACACACACACACCACAACAAACACATCACGCACACACACACGCACGCGCACGCACTCACAGACAGACAGAGCGAAAAAGAAAGACAAAGACACAACAGAGACAGAACACAGTAGCCCTAGGAATCTGGATACGCAGAACACTCCAGCACAGGTTGTTCCAAGTTCCTAGACAGCGCAGTCAGTTTCCATATGGAGGCCTCACTGACAGGGCCTGTTACCCTGTCTGACAGGGCTGCTTACCCTTGTCTGACAGGCCTGCTTACCCTTGTCTGACAGGCCTGCTTACCCTTGTCTGACAGGCCTGCTTACCCTTGTCTGACAGGCCTGCTTACCCTTGTCTGACAGGCCTGCTTACCCTTGTCTGACAGGCCTGCTTACCCATGTCTGGACTGCTGGACTGGATTAGGCACGGCCCAAGTCTGGGGAAGATGTGCCCCAACCAGAAAACCCTTGTTCACGTTTCCAGAATGGACAAAAATAGATTTCTCTACAGTACTGGATTTGGACTTTATCAAGGAAAGCATCTAAGGGGAAGTTCGTTTACAAGAGTTGCAATGGAAAGTTAATCGCAATATATTTATCCAACAAGCATACTGTTACAAAAGATGAAAGTTACTGAATCAAATAGATGTGACTGCTGCACTGACGAAATTGGAGTGATCGAACATTTCTTTTATCAATGCCCAAGTATTCATAAATGTTGGAAAGACATAGAATATTTACTAAACAAATTAACGGGGTCATCATTAAACCTATCTGCAACGGATGTTCTCTTTGGAATTCATAGCCGAAGCAGACAAAAGTTGGCTACCACCAACCATATCATTCTTATAGGTGAGATTTTGCAAAGAAAACGAAACGTTTGTCTTCGTTACAAATGATCTTTGAACAACAGATGGATTTAAGAAAAAAAGAGGATATGAGACTGTGGCGGGTAGTGATCTTGTTGGTGTGCCTGCAGCTGCTATTTGATCGATATTTACAGTGAAATTTTGTTTTAAAAAAGATTTTTTTAATGAAAAAAAAAGAGATTTCTCTACATGAGATCAAACTGCCAAATGATACCTGTAGACTGGCTGGAATTTGATGCTGAATTTCAAGATGGTAAACATCTGATTTCTACAGGACGGCTTGGGCTGAGTGCTTTAATTTCATGACAATACAGTATTCTGATTTCTGTAGAGGGATGAAATGTGACGCATAAGAGTCTACTTTACATAGTACTGTCATTTTGTTGTTGTTGCTGTCGCAGAATTTTTTTTTATGCTCTTTCATATAACCACAGCCATTTCCCATCCCTCCTTGGTCCCTGCATTGTAGACTTTGGTGGCCGCGCAGCACAGCTGTAGCATTGTTTTGAGAAGCCTCGGCTATGGAAGTGAACAGGTGCTTTACATTGGAAGGGGACGGGATAGCTCAGTGGTTACCACTTGGATGGGTGACCGTTTGTGCGCCTTGGCTTCAGTACCGTCCCCCAGTTCCCCCAGCTGTAATGGGTACCTGCCTCTCTAGGGTCAGGGAAGGTAAAGCAGCGAGGGAGAGGAGATGGATGCCGCCCTCAATATGCTGGCCCCTTGAGAAGTTGAGGTCTCTGATACCTCATTCCTCTACGACCACATAGGGACACCTTGACCTTTCTTTACCTTGCATTAGAAGGTTTGCGATACCCCCTGCTCCCCGCCCCCCAAGCCTTTAGATCATTCATTTATTCATGCTAATACAGCCATGACCATAATGGCTGCATTGTAATCATAGCTATTTTCTTTTCCATCGATGTGTGTGTGTGTGTGTGTGTGTGTGTGTGTGTGTGTGTGTGTGTGTGTGTGTGTGTGTGTGTGTGTGTGTGTGTGTGTGTGTGTGTGTGTGTGTGTGGTGCGATTCACTTCACAGCCTTGTTGACATACCTTGATCATAAACCATTCACACAAAAGTACCATCTCTCAATACAGAATTCTTATCACCCCATACAAAAACGACAATAATACATCATTTAAGTGAGCCGCCTGACTGACGTAAGGTCAAGCCATAGGACACCATTTTTTTTCAACCTGAGAACTTATTCCACCTGTAGTGCTGACTTAATGGCGTGGAATTAAAAAAAAACCAAAAACATCACTCAGAATGTTATGAGATAATCGTGGGTAACTGTTCCTGTCTTGAACAAAGCTTCACATAAATGCAATCACTGATACAGAAATTAGGGTTTGTTTTGTGTAGACTGTACTTTTGCCTTGGATTCTGTCAACAGTGCCAGAGTTTAAATCAAATGCCATCGTGTTAATGACACCACATTATGTTTTGATATCATCTAAAGGTTAAATGTACATCAAGACTTTAGTGTTTTAATGGTTTATTATGCAGGTCCACTAGAAGCATACCCTGCAGATCCAATTGACAAAACTGTGTTGTTAATGGCTATACACAATGGAGCAGGTGGAAGAGTAATGGTCATTGCATCAAACCATTCTTTCACCGTAATTGAGGAATTGGCTTTGAGTCTCAGCTGAGTCAGACGTTTATTCCAATTCCATTTCCCCCAGGTCTGTCGGATGAGACTACATGAAATCTCCGTGTGTCAGTTGTGCACACGTCAGGAATGCCTCCATCTTTGGTAGATCAATATGTCAGCTATGGCCGATGGCTCCGATGACAGGTGTATACCCAGCATGCAATTTATGACCTGAAGAGAAATGGCTCCATTATTCAGCTTGTTCATGACACAGTCACTGCCAGAAAAACTCGGTGCAAAGAACGAACTCCTGTTTTGGTTTGAATTGTCCTTTCAATTAGCAATTAGATAGCTTTCATTTCTATTATTTTCTTTCAGCAAGGTTTCAAAGTTTAGCTTTTGTTTTCCTGTTTGTGTTGTTGTTGTTGTGCTGCTGCTGTTACATGTCAGGCAGAGCCTTTGGTTGGTTGCTTATTCATCTGCTTATTTCGTTGCACTTTGTTGGGTCATTTTCTGTTTGCTTGGGTTGGATGGGGTGCGGTGGGTTGTTTTTCTTTTGTTTCTATTGTTGGGGGGGGGGGGATTGGGTTCTGTTATTTTTATGGTTTTGTATCTGCCTGCCTTAGCGTTAAGACATGGAAATATCTGATATGACAATGGACTGTTCTAGACTAAGCTGATTTGTCGGCTTTTTTAAAGATGACCTTTCCTTGAGGTCTGAAAATTATACCATTACAATTATGTATCGTTTGGTTCAGTTCTTATTCATTAAAAATGTTCACACACACACACACACACACACACACACACAGAGTACCACCGACATAGTCTCCTGCGATACATTTGTTTGGTGGTGTTTGAACACTGTTCTCCTCATTTTGCTTTGTGTGTGTTTGCAAGGTGGTCATTGCCCACCTTCAACACCGCATGTGTAGTTGTCGCTTTATTTTGATCTTGAATTAGTTATGTATTCAGTGTGCAGAATTATATAAACAGTGATCAAATGCAGTTTACGTTTGTAAAAGCATTAACATTTTGTAAAATACTACATCATTCTAAACCTGGCCTCTTGCATACAAATACGTTGTCATGTTTTCACTGTGCCTGATGCTTCTTTGGAATCAATACATTTTGCTGTGATCCAAACCAGGTGTCTAGTCTTTTGATTGATGTTGTTGTTGTCTTTGTTTGGCGTTTTGTTTTTCTTCAGTCTGTTTCACACTTCAGCCATCTCTGACGAATGTGTAACACAGAGATACTCGTCTGTCAGTCTTTTTGTGGTCACGAACACGACGGTGCTGGGTCCCCTGTGGTCTTGCATTCCTCTTGATCACAAGTATCCCCCCCCCCCCAAACATACACACAGACATGCGCGCGCACACACATACACAAACCAACATAGTCACATCCTTACCCTCCCCCACGCAATCTCCATGTGACAAAAGCACGCACACACGCGGGCGCATGCTCTCGCTCTCTCTCTCACACACACAGTCTTGTTATTTTATATTTTCTTCATTTGGTTTTGTTTCATCATGTTTTGTATATATATATATATATATATATATATATATATATATATATATATATATATATATATATATATATAATCCTCATATACAATATTGTTCTTTTCAACATGTATTAACATTGTCTTTTGAATGCTTTTATATGTCAATTTTCTTGGGGGTTTTGTAAGGGAAGGATGAAAAAGTTGTGTGAAGTTTTACCCTCAATAAAGATAATTTTGACTTGACTTTACACACACACACACACACACACACACACACACACACACATCTGCACGACTTTGCTGTAAGTGCATGTTCAGTGCACAAAAACGGGCCGAGGCCCGATTTCAGGCAGCATGGAGATACCCCTAGAGTTGAAACTAATTTTCCCCTGGAGTTAACACCATCGCCGACTCCACTCCCCCCCCCCCCCCCCCCCCCCCCCCCACCCCCTATTTGTTTATCTATTTTACTTGTTTATTTGAAATACAAATGGATTGTTTTCTCTTTGCTGTCTAACCATCATGACCCCGTGACTTACGATTTACAAAGGAAACACTCAAACCAATAAGATATAGGCCTACATCAAAAATACAAGCTTGAAGACTTTAACTGTTCTGAGTGCATAAGTCTGCGTATAAGCATGCATATCTATCTATCTATCTATCTATCTATCTATCTATCTATCTATCTATCTATCTATCTGTCTGTCTGTCTGTCTGCCTGTCTGTCTGTCTCTCTCTCTCTCTCTCTCTCTCTCTCTCTCTCTCTCTCCTCTCTCTCTCTCTCTCTCTCTCTCTCTCTCTCTCTCTCTCTATCTGTCTATCTATCTTTACAATCACAACGTTGTCAGACCAATTTTAATTCAAGTCCTACCATTACTATAAAAAAAAAGGTGAATAAAAGAACAGAAGTGAGTAACGAACAAGGGCTACCAGAAGAGAATGCTTGAGTAGAGGCAAACTCATTCAGATGTTGGTACCCGCCTCCAGTGTTCTCTACATCTGTCAGCATACTAACATACCCATCTTTAAGGGACCTTCGCGGTGGATTGATTTTGATGAACTCTCAACAAATTTAAAACAGTTTCATCTTACTGCTTAACAGCCATGGCAGGTTGCAGCTGTTGTTGTTGTTGTTGTTGATTTGAATACGGAAGTACAGTAAAATCAGACATCCCATTTCACTGACTCCAATTGCCTATCAGGTGTTCTCAGTCTCTACAGAAGAAGAGAGGTGTTGCATTGACTTGTCGAACTCCGGAATACTTTCGCCTTTGTGTTAAAGACAATAGGTGACAAGCAAAAGCAAAACAAACAAATAAATAATAATCAATTAGCCTGCAGACGTGGATGCAGAGCAAACAACTCTTACCATTACTCTTTTTGTAAAAGCTCAGTTAAGATTTCCCTTCGATGGGACACAGTGTGTTGGGTGATCTGCTATGGCGTGTGTTAGAGGATGAAACAGCCTTTGAATGTGGTGGTGCCTAGAGGTAATTATTTAACAGAGTAGTAGTTCCAATTTTGCTTTATGGATGTGAGGTCTGGACTCCATCAATGTGTGAATTAGCTTCAAAATTACAACTTAAGTTCTTCAAAATAATTCTTAAACTGGGAAAATCTACTCCAAGTAAAATGGTTTATGGGGAACTTGGTCAGTTTCCTGTGGAAATAACAGCTAAAGTAAGGATGCTTTGCTTTTGGTTTAAGCTTGTTGATATCGGAAGTGAGCCTAAATTTTCTAACATTGTTTATAAGTTGCTACATGATATGTATATCGTTAATACCCACAAATCTACTTATTTAACTAACGTAGAACGTATATTAAACGAAATCGGGTTAAGTGGCATTTGGCAGAATCAGTTTGATCTCAATGTTTCATCTGAATGGTTTAAAGCCAAAGTTACACGTAGTTTACAAGATCAGTATTTGCAACAATGGTTTTCTCATGTTGATAACAACGACATATTTCTTAATTATAGACTATTTAAGAAGTGTTTCTGCTTCGAAGATTATCTGACGATTCTTCCCCATAATTTGTCATTAACTTTTATTCATTTTCGAACGTTAAATCACAGACTTCCCATCCAAATTGGCAGAATAAGAAATGTCCCTAGAGCAGAGAGAGTCTGTGATAAATGTGGTGAAAACGAGCTAGGTGATGAGTTTCATTATCTATTCAAATGTCATTTCTTTGTGCAGCTAAGAAACAAATTTATCCCAAGATACTATAGAGGAAACCCAAATGTTATGAAGTTCCATGAATTGTTTAGTTCCACAAATAAATCCTTGCTTATTAAAGTTATAAAATTCTTCAAAGAAATAATGAAAACCTATTGATTTGTGGCATCTCTTTAGATGACACCAGTGCATTTTATTACATGTTAGGGTTAAGTTAATTTCCTTTGTTAGTATAGACTTGAATGGCCATGTCATTGTGTGTGAGCACACTAGCACCCCCACGTGCGTGTGTATATGTGTGTGTGTGTCCCCGCATTTGTGTGAAAGTGTGCCACATAGTTTGAAATGCTTCCTGGGTGCGTGGGTGCACGAGTGTGTGTGTGACCGGGGTAGCGGGTTTCTTGGCGGGTTTCTTGGCATGTTGATGTTCCACGCCTGCGTGTGTGTGTGTGTGTGTGTGTGTGCTTGTGCTTGTTGATGCCTTTGCTTGGGCGTGGTGTGCTGGGAGAGAGAGAGAGAGAGAGAGAGAGAGAGAGCTCAGAACTCACAAATTTAATGTATCTCAGCCTTAGGCCATATTACATGGGGAGAGAGAGAGAGAGAGAGAGAGTGAGAGAGAGAGAGTGCAGTTGGTTATGGGAAATGTATTCAGGCATGTTAGGTTGCTATGCCTTTCCTGTGTTGTGAATGCTTTTTCACTTTTCATGTCCATGGTTTGTTCTCTTTCATTTTGGAGCGAATTTGTGTGTGAGTATTTTTCACACGCCCACATCCGCAAGTTGTGATTTTGTTAAATTTCATGTACCCCTTGGGGTTTTTTCTTGAAATAAAATCTTGAATCTTGAATCTTGAAACCTGCCTAGAAAGCGAAAAGTCCGGGTTCGAAGTTTCTGGTGGTTTGATCCCCATATGTGTCTGAAACCTCCCCTCCACCCCCATTCACTAGACCATGAGTGGTGGTCTGGGTGCTAGTCTTTAGGATGAGATGATGAACCGAGGTTCCGTGTGCGAAACGCATTAAATGCATGTAAAAGAACCCATGGCGACAAGAGAGTTGTCCCTGTCATAAATCTGTTGAAAAAAGTCACTCTGATAAATACACATGCAGACAAGAAAGGAAAAATAATGGTTGGCGCTGCTCTTGTGGTGACGCACTCTCCCTGGGGAGAGCAGCCCGAATTTCACTCAGAGAAATCTGCTGTGGCTTAAATTGCTAACAATACAATACTCCAATACAATGCAATTACGTTTCGTGTTTGTGGGGTTGTTGGTGGGGTTTTTTTTTACACAAGTCCATTGTGTTTTTGAATAGGCCACCACATGCTGAGTGTCAACAAATCATAGGCAACAAGCCTCCTTCTCAGTCCCTAAAATCAGAAATCACCACATGAACGTAAAAGTCACAATACTGCCCGTAGCAGTGAAAGGGAAGTAACACCTTAATGTAAAATCACTTATACACTGGATTCTTTCCCCTACATACTGCACTACTTTAACATGTTTCACACTAAGCTGTGGGGGAAGAAAAAGGCCGTGTTTATCATACTGTATCACTAAGCTTTAAAAAGAACTAATCCACACAATCAAATCTGTTTTGAATTATTGTGTTCAAAAGAGTGCGTTTGTCTTTATTTTTTATCGCACAGTATACCCCAGAGTAATGCCCCTTCCATCGCTTCCGGTCGTGGAGGTGATCGGGCCAAGGTTAGCGACACCGCAAACCAATACCAGCATCATTTCTGATCACTATGGGCGGTGGGGGAAAATTTGAGGTGCCCGACTGGAGGGCCTACAAGATTGATGGCATTCCTGAGTTGGAGCAAACCCAGAGGATGCTGGCAGCCCGAGGTCTGAAAGATCCATGGCTCAGGTTTGTTCCTGAAGATATATAATGTGCACTGTTCTTCCCCCAAAGTCCGTTCCTTGCCCATCACTACTTTCATTTACTCTCTTACTCTGTGCACATTCTTTGAACACATTCGCATCTTTAGTAACCACACTGATAATGATATGGTCGTCGGTACAGTGCTGTGAAAAAAAAAAAAGATTTAACTTTATTTAATGTAAGGGGTGCAATCCACAAAAGTAAGCACATGAGTGTACTCGCGTGAGTGTGCGCGCGCGCGCTCACTCACTCACTCAGACTTACAAACGCACACTGACACACAAACACACTCGAAGTCACTCACAGTGGCACACACACACACACAGCATGGTGCACACTTACACACACACACACTGGCACACACACACACACACACTGGCTCACTGGCACACATCACTCAAACTGGCACACACACACAGTCACACAGTGGCACACACATACACACAGTGGCACACACACACACACACACACACACACACTGGCTCACTGGCACACATCACACAAACTGGCACACACACAGTGGCGCACACACACACACACACAGACACCCTTGAGCTTATATTATACTGTCTTGGTTTTGTTTTATCTTGTCTTGTTTTTGTTTGTTTTTGTTTTGTTTTTTGGTTGATTTTTGTTTGTTTGTGGGTTTTTCCATTGGTGTGTGGGGTGGGTTTTTTTTTGGGGGGGGGTTTGTTTTTGTTTTTTTGTTTGTTTGTTTTTTCTTCATTTATCTGTATGACTTGAGCTTATGTTATACTGTCTTGATTTGCTTTGTCATGTTTTGTTAGGCTGGAATTTATATATAAAATAAAATCTCCATAGATTTTGTCATCAACATGTGTGAACATTGTATTTTTATTGCTTTTATATGTCCATTTTCTTGATTTTCTTTTTTTTTGTTAGGGCAGGATGAAAAAAAGTTGTATAAGCTTGATCTTTTACCCTCAATAAAGGTCATTTTGACTTGACTTGATTTGACATGACTTACACCTTTTATTTTCCAAAGTGTGAACGTGAAAGAATGGATGATATATTAGGTGAAGTAATTTGTTTCTTTTGACGTTTTATGATTTTCATTTTATTTTCATTCTTAAAACATTCTTTACCTTAGAGTGTGTGCATGCACATGTGTGTATGAGTGTGTGTGTGTATACTATATGTGTATGTGTGCGCATGTATGTGTATCTCACTATCTGTATGTGTACGTGTATACAATGTGTATCTCACTATCTGTGTGTGATTTGTATTTTCCAGTGTACATATTATTTTGTTGGTTTTCCTCTTTTTACTGGTACAATTTATTGGTAAAGGTTGCAATAATGTAGTATTTATATTATCATTAACTTGATTAAGAAATGTATTCTTAGATCTAGATGGCTTGATGAAAAAAAGCAAATGCATTGCTTATTCAATGTACCACTTGGAAATAAAAATGTGACTTGACTTGACTTGACACACACACATACACACAATTTATGTCATGATTAACTCACTTCTTTTAAATTTAAGTATTATAAGTTCTGTGTTTTGGAAAAAAAAAGTTGATTGCTTCTGTTTGCAGTGTGTGTGTGTGTTTGTGTGTGTGTGAGAGAGAGAGAGAGAGAGAGAGAGAGAGAGAGAGAGAGAGAGAGAGAGAGTGAGTAGTGTGTGTTAGAGACTTTAAAAATGTTTTTATTCTTTTATTTTTAATTTTTTATTTGGATAATGGAATAAGCACTCATGACTATGCTTTTTTTCATCCGGTCCCCGGGTGTTTGCAGTTTTGTAAATTTTGTCATCCATTCCCACCAGCACACAATGGTCTACTCTTCAAAAAAACAGAACAGGTTTTACCATTTTAGACTCTGTGTGTGTCACTGTGTGTGAGTGTGACTGTGTGTGTGTGAGAAAACTGTATCACTGTGTCAATGTGTGTGTTTGAAAAGTCTCAAGCATATCTTTTTAAACCATTTATGGCAGGATTGTCTTTTGGATAAGTACCCATTAGTACAGCTTCATAGCCACAGTCTGTTTCATGTGTCTGAAAATTTATCTGCGGGCAATTTTTTTGTACTCCTCTTCCTATGGTTTTTGTGGTCTTTTGGGCTGGCTGACTTGGCATCCTCCTTAACTTTTGGAGAAACCGTTTGAGCACAACACTGAATGCTTTGAACAGTCTTTCAGCTATATTGTAACACTTCATGATTAAAGGAGCAATATTGATTATAATATTCTATTGAGAACTCACAGTCACTTAGAGAAGACAGAAATAATTTACCACCTTTATCAGAACAATTTTTAAAATAGTTTGGGTTCATAAAAATCTAAACTACTTGGAACTTTCATAGAAATCATTGCGTTACTTCTTCTTTCTATACTACTACTAATATATTAAAAATTAGTATAACTCTTAGTAAATCAATGAGTCTATGAAGAAAACAACAATGATTTAATTTTAACGAAAAATGAGGTAATGCATGAAATACTTGACATTAATCATTGCTTATCTTTATAATGATAATTGATATTAATAATAATAATGATAATATAATAATACATGGAATTTATATAGCGCCATATCTTGAAAAAACCAAATCAAAGCGCTTTTGTTCATCCCATTCATTCACATGCAGCCAGTTACAATTAATAGTTTTTATAAATTCAAGTGTATACACACACACACACATGCACACACACACACACACATACACGCACACACATAAAGGTTTCAAATATACTTTGGCAGGGTGATGGGGTTTTGGCTGTTGAGGGCAGGGACAAGAATGAGATGGAACAAGAGGGGAGAATCTTAGGTTTGAAATAAATGTGTCTTGAGGCCGGATTTAAATTAAAAGATTCATAAGAAGGCTTTTGGCGAAGGGAGAGAGGGAGGTCATTCCAGATCAATGAACCAGAAACAGAGAAAGAGCGATGGCCAACGGTGGACTGGTTGAATCTAGGTATTCTTAAGCACAAGGTGTCTGCAGCAGAGCGGAGGGAATGAGAAGGAGTGTGCAGGTGAAGACATTCACAGAGGTAGGAAGGTGCTGTTTCATGGAGGCATTTGTAACAAAGGGTACTGATCTTATAGTTTACTCTCTGTGGCACAGGCAACCAGTGGAGAGATCGCAAGAGAGGAGTAATGTGCTCAGATATTTTCTTTCTGAGGACTAGTCGAGCAGCAGAGTTTTGTATACGTTGAAGGGAGTGGATAGATGAAGCTGGGAGACCAGCCAGAAGAGAATTGCAATAGTCCAGACGTGACAGAATGAGAGACGTGACTAGTTTGGATGTTGCATCAGTGGACAGGTACTTTCGAACTGCACTGATGCGCTGTAATTGATTGTAGATTGTAATTGTAGCACGACTGACAGGTTTGGGTGATGAATTTTTGCATGGAGAATGTGTTGTCCATAATGACCCCTAGATATTTCACAGCAATGGATAGAGGGACAGACGTATTGCCGAATTCTATTGAAGCTGTTGTAATGGAAGAGAGTTTGACAAGTTCATGATTTTATTTATTGATACTTCTGTTATTTGTAACTTTTAATGTAAAGTAAATTTTATATTTTATTCATTAACTCATTAATTGATACTTCAGTTATACCTGTTAATTGTAGCTTTTAATGTAAAATAAATTAATATTTTATTCGTTCATCGCCGGATTTTAATTACGATCTTGAAAGACTGACTTAGTGACTGGCACGCATTTTAACTTAAGTCATTTTCTGAAGTGCATTACCACTGCCCAATAAAAACTGTTAAAAGTGATTGCAATCCATTTTCATTTACAAGCACTATTGTAGACTGGGTATGATGCTAGTCAAAGATCGATAAACCAACATTCTTGGCTGGTTGTAAAGCCAGCATTAATGATATTACAGAATGACATTAAAAATGATGATGATAAAAAAGTGATCCACAATTAATACTAGTTACTGGTTTGTTTTTTAAAAATAGGAATGCAAATTCATATGAATATAAATGCTTATTATCTAAAAACAACAACAAAATAACCCACAAGAAATTCCTGTGGGTTATGAGCAAAGCTAAACTATGCCTAAAGCCAGTAAAGGTGTAAAGCATAGAACTTGAAAACAACTAACAACTGAACAAGTAAACATCGTGATTGTCACATAAAACAGCACAAATCAATACACAATTTCAGGCGAACTATTTATTTATACAGGTCTGTAGGCATTAACAGTGAACATTCATACACTGCATTTATGCGTGCTCACACACACTCGCATGCACGCATGTACACACACAATACAAACCCCAACATTGTTATATAACATTCATAAATCATTAAATGATATGGAGAAGTATTCAACTATTTCAAGTAGTGAAGTAGATGACTGGCTGTTTTCAGAAATGTTCCAGTAGCCTAAGTGGGGTTCTGTACATGTGTACAATAAAAGTTTTGGTTGGATTTTTTTTTATAAATTAGAAGTATTACAGCACATTTTGCACACGAGGAGCTGCCTATTTACTAACTAGTATGAGTTCATTGAATCTTCAGAAATAGTATGCATCGTAATTAACTATGAGAGTTCAAACAGTTGTCTGACACTGAGTGACAGTGAACTCTCATTAAACTGTGTTTAGGAATGATCATGGAACATAAAGCTTGCTGAAGGACAATTGTGCATTGGAAACAACAATCGTCATATTAATTATATATACCTACCTTTACAATTGTCCCCTGTTCTTGGCTAGAGCTCCAAGGTTCACCATTGGTGAGATTTTTTGTGTAAGCAACTGTTTTTGCCCACCATTCAGCCATTTAACTTTTAAGGAGCCGCTTTCTGACTTCGGGGTTGATTTATCATATGAAATATTTAAATGAAAATTATGACAGAAAAGTTCTTGTAATTGTAGACAGGTTGTTTTTTTTAAAAGATTAGTTGATGGGCTTTAAAAAAAAATACTGGATTTCTTGGAATTCATTTTTAATACATTGGCTTCTTCAAAATAATTAATTTTGACAAGCCCTTGATGTGTTCTTTGGTCATGTTGTCTACAGATCACTAGCCACAGCTACAAACATTTAGAGGTAGCTGATCATGTCTCTTTGAGTTTGGTAGAGTAATGCTTAATATCTAAGTATATACAAAGAAAACTGTTAGGACCATAGTACATATTTTTTCTTGTTTTTCGATTTGTTTATTTTATAGATTCTAAAGAGGTCTGTAAAAGATCTTTTTTAATCAAGAACAAACATAGCATCCTTTGAGCTGACTGTAATATTAATACCAAAAGTGAAAATTAAAGAACAAAACAAGAAGGTAAAATAAAAAGAAAACCCCAGGAAATTGAGAGTTCTCACAGCATGAGCACTATCTCAGTGTTGCTTGCTTCTGTGAACTTTCTGTTTTATCACCAGGCCTTTTTCAAGCTTTTGGCATGCCTAATGATAATCATCTGTGACATAACAAATCTTGTTTCTGTCATATGCCACCATATGGCATACTGCTTGCCAAAGGAATCATGGAACTAATAGAAACATTGACATAGGTCTGCTGGTGATGACTCACCTGGCAGCGTTGGGAGGCAGCCTGTTCTACTGTTTGATATTACATCAGTTTACTTTTCATGTCTCGTTTTTGTATGACCTGGTAGACATTTTAAAAAGGGCCATCATCTGACTTCACAAGGAATGATTTTAGTTTTATGATGAGATTAATCAGGAAAGTACTTTCTACAGAGTTTCTCTCCTTAGTTCTACCTCTAGAAGCAGCATGGGTAACTTTAGTTTACATCTTGCCAAAACTGTGATGTTAGACAAAACAAATGAAGGCAGGTCTACATCAGTAAACGGTCACTTGAACTTTCTCAGAAGGACATGAGTTCTCTCCCTGTGTTGCAGGAACGAGGCGTGGCGCTACACCAAGGAGAACTATGGGGGCCAGTGGAAGAACGCCGCCATCAGCATGGGGCGTGGTCTGAAGTGGGCCGTGGCTGCCATGGCTGTCACCATCGCCGTCACCAAGCTTGTGGGCAAGAAAGACGACGGACATGGAGATCACCACTGACTGACTGGCGGTGTGAAGTAGTCTTTTGTGAGCTGAAACTTCTTTCGACATGCAGTGACTGGGCTAGTGTTAGTCTGTGTGAGAAAGAGTGTGTGTGTGTTGAAGGAACTGTTCAAGACACAGCGTACAGGTTTGTTTATAAAATGTTCTGTCAGTTTGGGTTTAGACACTTCTTTTTGCCTTTTATGCTGTGCATTATATAATAAATAATGTCAAGTGATTGGTATATGAGCAGATTGGGAATTTCTTTGCTATGAGAAAATGTCCCCTTTGTTCCCATGTACTGTTTACTGACATTTATGAGCCATGCGAGTCGATGTCATTGACTTGAAGTCCTGTACTTTTAAGGATAAAAGTGTAAAATTTTTGTTTAGATCTTTACTTATAGTATTGTTACACAGTACTGTGTTAGTGTTATCTGCAGTAAGGCTACTCTGGCCATGACAGAATGTTTAGACTTAATGCAGAATAACTGGTCTGAGACATGATGCAGCATGGTAATAGCAAGAAATGGGTTGAGGGAGTGAAAATTCTCAAGAAAACAAGCAGAATGCTAACAAGCTGTTTGAAAGAAGGGCTCTAAATAACATTAGTTTGCCATTACTATTTGTCCAGTGCAGAAAGCCTTAGGTCACCTGCATGATACCTCCTAACTTAGAGATCTATTCATTATGAGCCGTTGTTTGAATTTGTACATCCCATAATTGTCTTCTTTTTTTTTAAGCTCATAGAAATTTTGTTGATTTAGCTTTTTTAACTTTTACTATAGTATACATGTGTACATGTATATGTTTATACTGATTCTGGTTAACCTTTGGAGAGAAGAGTGATTTATAAAATGAATCTAGAGCAAAATTTGCTGGAAGATCTGTTAGTTATACTGTTTATTAAGATTTGGTTTGAGAAGCGTTATCATGGAGCTGTGCTCTAACATTGTTTGTAATCATGGAAAATATCATTAGATAAACCAAGTTTACATGATCAATGATGAGTGAGTACATAGAATATAACTTTGTTTTTGAAATGGACTTGGTGTGTCTCTTGTGAATAATGTGTGTGTGGTGGTGTTAATGTTATTGTTAATCAGTCAGATCCTTTTTATTCAGATTTATTCTGTTTTATATGGCAGGTGGGACTGGGGGGTAACTTGTGATATTTATCACTTGTAGAACTTGAAAGGAAGACGACAGTCGAACAATAACATTAATTTTGTTGTTGCACTTGACCAAAATAATGCGTTCTCAGTTTCTGGAAGAGTCTGATTATTATCAGAAAAAATATGACAGATTGAAAACTGGACAGTCATTTGACGTCAAGTGATCACAAATTGAAATATTAGACTCTAGGAAGTGACAAAATTGAGAAATTGACAAATTTTGCATAGAAAAAGGTGGTCGGGATGAGGAGTTGTTTGTTTTTAAAGCAAAAGGAAATACAATTCTGCCATCATTCTTCAATGCAAGGTAAGAGAAAGTGTATAGTTTTATCTCTCTCTGTCTCTCTGTGGTTCCCTTAATGGGTGGGAAGGATGTCTAGGCCTGGTCGTGGTGGACTTGTCGAGGATCTCTCATGGCTGCATGGTGATGGTTAGATTGTCAAGGGAAGTCAGTCCTCCGGAGCTGTGGGTTTCAATCTTCACTGAGATTATGCCCCTTTGGGGCGATATTTCCTTTATGTACTTCTTTTATTTCTAAGATAATGGAATAAGCACTCATGTGCCTTTTTTACATCCAGTCGCCATGTGCATGTGGTTTGTAAATTTTATCATTCGTTCCCACTGGCACAATATAGCCTACTCTTCCGAAAGGTTTTAACTTGTGCGAAGATGTACTTCGTGTGTTCACACACGGGACCTACACTGATTTCCACTTCATTCCTGTGAAAGGCCTTCAGATGTTGATTATCATCACTGAAATCTTATGAGGGAACTCATGCCCAACTCATTGTAAGTGAATGAATTGCATTCATTCAAAGATTATTTTTTAAAAAACACTATCAGCAGTTTCCTTGCCCACGGAAATTAGAAATTCTAATACATAAACTGAGATTAAATGCATGGAATACTAAATATTCAAAAAATGTAACATGATGTTGTTCTATTCCCCTTTCAATCAACCATTTATTGTTTGATTGCCCAATTCTTTTTGACATGTAGAGAAGAAGAGGTTTAGATATTCATAAGAGAATATGCCATTAGTCAAGAAGTCTTATATGACTCTCAGCAATGCATAATGTCAGTTGCTGAAGTCATATATTCTTCGCCTGTAAAACCATTACTGTAATTAGTTTTATATATATATATATATATATATATATATATATATATATAATATATATATATATATATATATAAGGGAGAGAAAGAGAGACAGAGATGGGGTGTGTAATAATAGGCACTTTGGTATGAATGCTGGTGTGTCTAAATCACCATGTAGTGAATAGACATAAAACAAAACAAAACCAAATCATGCACAACTGTTTTTAACATCACTTTAAAAAAACCATACTCATTTTGTAGAAGAGAGGCCTGCCACAGCTGATAGATTGGATGACACCAACATACCCAGCATGCACTCTGTGATCATAGATGTGGGCATTGGTAGGTGGAACTTGCTCAGTCCACATTCCACGCAGACAGTTGCCCTGCAGTACCTGAATGACTCCTCAGGGAGGTCCAGCTGGTGGTGTGATTATTGAAATATTACATTACCTCTCAGCAGACATTTCTGATTTAGGGACTGAGAATTTAGCGAAACATCTTTCCTGTGGAAGACGGGATAGCCTTGTGGTTAGAACATTGCGCTCGCAAACTGATGACCCGAGTTTGAATCCTGTTCAAGGGATTTTTCCCCTGCAGTTAACATCAGTGCAGACTCCACTCTCCCCAAAAGTCCTTCGGATGAGACTGTAAACCGAGGCCCTGCAGAACATCTTGTGCACACTTTAAATCCTGTTAAGATTTTCGAAAGAGTAGGCCATTGTGTGCCGGTGGGAACAGATGACAAAATTTACAAAACTGCATGCACACGCGAATTGGATGTAAAAAAGCACACGAGTGCTTATTCCATTATCCTCGATATAAAAAGAATGAATAAATAAATACATGAATAAATAAAAATAAATCTGCCTCTTTTAAAAACACTCTTTCAGCATGCATGATTGTTCGAGGAGGTAATTGAGCAGTCCGCCTTCCTTCCCTGTAAAACTATGCAGGCTTGTTGCATTTCTGAGGATCATCAGAGGACGGGTGCACAGTGTGGGGCAATGGCAAGCCTGGTAATAGAACAGCCAGCCTGTCTGCTCACCGAACCATCCGCAACCAGGTTCATGAAGGATTGAACTTGCAGTTTGATGGGTCTCAAAGTCATTGGTCCGAATCTTAGCTGTTTGTTACGTGTGTATGTGTGTGCACGCGTGCGTGTGCTTTTGTGTGTGCGGTTTAAAAAAAAATTCTTTTATTTTGAGATTGGAATAAGCATTCATGTGCTTTTTTTTTTCCTTAGCATCCAATCCCCTTGTACATGCGGCTTTGAACATTTTGTCATCTGTTCCCTTCGTCACAACAGGCCTACTCTTCCGAAAGGCAGAACAGGTTTAAAAGTGTGCACAAGATGTTCTGCATGCGTTTGCACACAGGACCTCGATTTATAGTTTCATTCAAAGTCAAAGGACGTGCTTGCGTAAGCGCGCGCGCGCGTGTGTGAGTGAGTGCGTTGGTGCGCGCGTCACGTGTGTGTGTGTGTGTGAGAGAGAGAGAGAGAGAGAGAGAGATCCGCAAGATAGCTAGAGTGCAGACTTGCCAGTGCTTTACGCCCTTATGCATACGCAATTACAAGATGAAAGGATCTGTTTAAAATTGTTTATTTCCTGGCAGACTTCAATGGCTTACACACAAAACATATATAACATATTCAGAGCATGCACTGAAATGGACAGGGTCATCCTTAGCGTTCAAAGTGATGCAACTTGTTCTTAGATTGATTATAATGTAATAGAATCTGCACTAGGATCAGAAGTCAAAACAAGTTCCTCCATTTTAGGACATTTATTTTTACCCCGAGTCTCCCACAATATGTAAAGGCAGAAAAGTTATCTCCCAGGAATGACCAAAAGACACTTGTGGGCTGCAAAGTATTTTTGCTGGATGGTTTCCTAGCCCCTCCCCCCCCCAATCCCCCCCCCCCCCCCCCCCCCCCCCCCCCATCCCCATCGCCCCTCCACTTCCATCTAGTTCATTTTGTGTGCCTCTATAGTAACTGTTGCACGTTTAAAAGACAAAAAATTATGATTCCCTAGTGAAATACCTTTTATAACTTTAAAAAATGAAAACAAAACAACAAAACGCCTGCTCCCCCCCAACCCCCGCAACCCCCGCCGAACATCAACAATGATATAATTTCAACACATCTAAAGACATTTCAAGAATTCTCGTGTCAAGACCAGACCAATTCCCAAAGCTGACTCGGAATCTTCAGTCGGCAGGAAAACTCTGGCTACATACAGCCGCCTCACAGCCCAGCAGGCAGAGGGGAAGATTGGCAAGGGCCCAGTGGTCCCGGGCTTGCAGTGACGCCGAAGGAGTAGCGGGCTCGGCACTTTCCCGCTCCATTCCTTTCGTCACCGGTGGAGGTTTCAGGGCGGGCGGCAAGTTGTCCTGTACCGGCAGCCTCGGGAGGGGGAGGGACGAGGTAAGGCATGTTGAAGGACATGGCTGGAGCAGGGTGTGCTGCTGACTGTCAGGGTACCTGCCATAGAAGAGAGGAGGACAGTGGTGCTGTTGTTTCTTTGAGTGTGTGTGTATGTCAGGCACTGGCAGTCTGGGGGTCACTTTGAATGTGCACTTCACCTGTCTCCCTCTTCTTCTTCTTCCCAATAATTGTAAAGTTGGGTTTACGTTTGTTTGTTGTTTTTTCCGTCCATCCGCTAGAGTTTGGAGATTCACCAATGGTGAGCTTTTGCATATGCAACCGTTTTTTGCCTAGCATGAAGGTAGCGGCATTTCGACTTTGGGGATTGTTAGTTGTCAAATAATATAACAATCAATAATTGTTTTATGTAATAAGAACAATCATCTTCGCCTTTATCATCATCATCTGATGAAAGAATGAAATACAGTGTGGGGTAAGGGGCCTATTCCTCTGTCCAATGCCTGAAATATCAACGCTGTCCGAGATTAAGAAAGAAAAGAAAACTTGCAATAAAGACCATGGTGATCACAACAATTTTCTTCAAAATAACCTCAGCTACCGATATGTCGAAGGACTGAGGATTGCACAGCACATGGTGGACATGACAGGCCAATTTGGTATCTATGCATAGTCTTTTGCTGTAAACTCTGTCAGTACAGGGCAGTCAGACGATAATGGTGGACTGAAAGGGTATTCACCATTCAAACATCTGCATTTCACATTTTTGAGAGATTTTCCTGAGTCACACATAAAGCCCCAACTTAAAAGCTGTTATATCAATGTCTGTACTTCATAAACAAGAACATTTTCTGAAGGCAGAGGCAAAAGCGAAGGATTTCATACTACGATAATTTCAAACTGGAACTAAGCTTCTCAGTCACCCCTCCCCCAAAGCAGCCTTTTAGCTTCTGGATTATTCAATCGTGCTTTTCTAGTGTATTCCACAGTGTAGGGGACCCAACCAGAAACCTGTTCAAGCGCCTTTAAATCTAAGGCCATGCCGTAAAAATCTTCATTTCAAATGCAATGCCGATCTTTACTTTTTCATTCCAAAATACCAATACCCACAGGACTAACTTTGCATCAAATCATAATGAACACTGGGGAATTACTGTGAGAATACACACTGGATGAGAAGTTTGTGTGCAGGGCTGTCTTCAAATACCTCGCCAACTGGTTAGCCATGATCCGACTTCAGGGGATTTCTCTTCCTTTAAATAGAGGATACATGCTGCTATGGTAGGAACTAGCTAATCATGGATGAAAACATTTCCTATATAACATGTCAAAGTATATGATCATTTTAATGAAGGCCTTAGACATGTGCCTACTCTCAAAACTGACAAAGCATTTGACTTTGGCCAAAGTGGACCATTCCAATCTCCTGTTTCTGTATGGAGATAGATCTATCCCAGTGCCCGCAATAATAGCAGTAGCTATAGTGAAGCTTTCCGGCAGTGACCGACACACGGATCAGGTCAGGAAGAATGCGTGGTCCTTGCTATGCAAACACGAAAAGAAAGAAACAAACAAACATGCAGACAAACAAAAACATATAAATCGCTGGGATCGTTGTTCATCTTTTAAGGAGTGTGTTGTTGGCCTGTGCTTTCTTCACAAACATTTTTGGTTACAAACAAGCTTTAGCTAAACCACAAATCGACGATGACGGAGTTGTCAGGGATAGCCTGCACTCGTTCCTCCACTGCAGGACTAACAATGCCATGACAGAAAGCAAGAGCAGGCACATCAAGCACAGCTCTGTCATCATTCTGTACTTGGTTTTGCAAAGATTACCTATACCTGGGTGCGGGACAGCTCAATGGCCAGAGCACTCGCTTTCCCCAAGCCAATGTTAAGCAGCATCGAGCGTGATTACCTAGTGGATGAGTGACCGTTTACGCGCCTTGGCTTTAGTACAATCTCCCAGTTCACCCAGCTGTAAATGGACACTTGCCCTCTGTAGGGTCAGGGAAGGTAAAGCAGCGAGGGAGAGGAGATGGGCGCCGCCCTCAATATGCTGGCCCCTGGAGAAGTGAGGTCTCGGATGCCTTGCTCCCCTACGACCACATAGGTTATGGGACACATTTACCATTTGACCATTTTTACATAAACAAAATGTTAGTAAAATTCCCCTTAAGATATGATACCTTTTAATAGCTGCAAGTTTGAAGCATTTTATGGTAGAGACCAGAGCTAAAGATTGCCTAACGTTACTCGCGTGTTACGGCCCCTGAGTGAGCCATTGCAGAGATCTTAGCACTAATGGAGCGAATTAAGCCTGACAGAGACCAAAAAAAAACTTCTATAAAATACAGACGCTGTGGTCGCTTTTTCTGAAATTGAGAGCAATAGTCAATACTCTGACACACCAGAACCACTAACAAAAGAAAGTGATATAAGACACAAAAGGAAGAGACCTTGGGCAAACTAGCTTAGCTGCCTCATTGGGGTAAAGCAACCACAATTCAGGGATATCTATCTATCTATCTATCTATCTATCTATCTATCTATCTATACTACAATTCAGGGATATCTATCTATCTATACTACAATTTAGGAATATCTATCTATACTACAATTCAGGGATATCTATCTATCTATGTGTGTGTAGCTTTATGGAGAGAGACAGACAGAAAGTGACAGAGACAGTGAGAGTTTGGTTGGGACTGTGTTCACATGCATCCTGTGTCCTGATAGTACCCGTTTTATGATGAATGCATAAAAGGCAAAGCCAAAGCACATCGCTTTGTTAACCCATTGGCTAAAAGAAATCTACTAGATTTACCAAATAACGTGTTCTGTACGTGTCCTTACCTTTTGTTGACAGCTGGTCAGTGCTGGTAGTTTGCTTGTTGGGCCTCAGACTTGGCCTGCAGCCTGTGTTTGTTCTGCGCTTGACTTGGCGTCTGTGGCCCGCGCTCTCTGCAGTCGATTTAAATACATGTGCATAGAGGAGTCGGTAATGAGCACATCCCCACGCCATGAAGATGACTGTTTACTCATCCGAACCAATTGACACCACACTGATGCATACTGTCATCACTCACTTTGCTGTTTCAGTTCCTCCTCCACTCCCCACCCCCTGTCCTTCTGCCCTTATTCCCCCCACCCCCCACCCCACCCCCTCCGAAGGCCGCAGACGTTAGGACTACAGTATTTTCCAATTCAGTGTTGCTGGTTTTCATGAAGTTAACAGTTAGTTTGAGCCTCCCTGTCTGCTGGCTCTCCTTCTCCTTAACCCCTCAGCTCTCCAACCCCAAACTTCCTTCCTCAGGGGCTGGTGAGGTTTGTTCTTCTCCTTGCTCCCTTCCCTCTGTCCCTCTTTTGTCTTTGATGCTCAGCATCTGGAACACACGGTGCCATTATAGATGTTACTGGGGTATCATAAACTGGTTCTTTTCCCTTTTCACCGATTCTCCGATTTTCCGATTGATCTTGGGTTGTTTTTTTAAATGTTCTTGCTTCTGTCCTTCATGTTCTTATTCTTGTTCCTCTCAGTTGTTGACGCCTTTGGAAATTCTGTGCCAAGAATGTCCTCCTTCTGTGCCTCTTTTTGCCTCCAAAGCCTTGCTCCTTTCCTTCCTTTCATCTGCTTTTTTGGTCTGTGTTCTGCCTTTTCACTCCTTCTCCTGTCCCCCCACCCCCTTTCCACTCACCCAAATGTCTACAACAAGAAATGTTGCAGGCTTGGCCCTGGCTTATGACTTGTCCAGCGATTCTGAGACAGATATACAAGAAAAGGGGGAGCGAGGTGTCAGAGACCTCAGCTTCTCTAAGGGCCTGCATATTGAGGGCAGCGCCCAAATCCTCTCCGTCGCTGTTTTACCTTCCCTGTCCCTAAAGAGAGCATGTAGGCCTACCAATTTATAGCTAGGTGAACTGGGGGAATGTACTGAAGCCAATACGCGCAAATGGTCGCCCATCTACTTAGTAATCACGCTCAATACTGCTTAACCTTAGCTTGGGGAAAGCGAGCGCTCTAAGCACTGAACTATCCCATACCAGTACGAATGGCCGGCAATCAAACCTTGAATTCACATTGCTTTTGTCGATGATTCTTGACTTTGCGGATCTTAATTCTCCATTGAGCCCACAGCACACGCAAGTCAGAGTAGGAGCTTGCCAAACCCCTCATTTCTAAATCCCTATGCGTCAATGGAATAAACCCAATTTCCTCGCCAAAACGAGGCTGAGCTAGTCATGACACACTAGTGATTGATATAACAGTTTGCTTCATGTACACTTTCCCTGCCTCATATTCTGTGATGTTCCTGTCCTGTTCCTACGCCGCCCATTCCAATCTCTTTGCCCCAGCTATACCCAAACTCATTATATTCCATCCTCAGGGTCAGAAGGCCACAGGGAGCCTATCAATGTCAGGCCACCGAGCGGCCATCAGCCAGAGGGACCTTGAACTGCTGCTAGGTCACTTTGGTGGTGTTCAGTGGTGCTTGCTCTGAGTGAACACATGCGGAACACCACTAACTAAGCCCCCTACTGACGAGAGCTATAGCTTAGTCTCAGAGACAGACTGAGCAAGATGCGTACCCGGGCTGCTGACGACCCCAGTGCCCCTGCAACAGCCTTCTCCCTCACTCCAACCACGAAGGCCTTGACACAAACCCAACGCAAGGGCACAGAAGTGTTTGAGAAACCAAAACTGGGGTCACCATGAGACCAGAGCAACAGGGGCCACCGAACCAGACATTTTTTTTGCTGATCAGTGACGATGATGATGTCATGATGCTGCTATGGTCTTGCATGTGCTTTGAGACTACTTTTCCTAGTCTACGCTTCCACACACACAATATATTGTATTGTATTGTATTGTATTGTATAGCACTGTAAGTCACGGCAGATTTCTCTGCGTAAAATTCGGACTACTCTTCCCAGGGAGAGCGCATCGCCACAAAAGCAGCGCCACCCATTATTATTTTCTTTTCCTGTCTGCATTTATGTATTTGGTTTCCTCTTAGAGTGGCTTTTTCTCTACATAATTTTGCAAGGGACAACAGTATCTTGTTGCTGTGGGTTCTTTTATTTGCACTAAATGAGCATCGTGTCAACCGAAAGTCTCGTGGTCTAGCAGATGGGGGACAAGTTTCGGGCACAAACGGGGATCGAACCACCACACATTTGAAACCCGGACAGACACCTGCAGTGTTGGTCAGGTAATTCGAGGAGCACTCTCAGCATCGCATCCGTAAAGTGGATGAACCTCGACTGTGAGGTCCCCGTCTTTTCAGTGAAACACTGGGTAGAAGTCTGAAAAACCCTGTGACTTTTATGGGATTCAATCACGCGACCTTCCAGCCCGAAAGATAAGGTGCTAACCACTGCAACTAGAGCTTCATGTAAGCTTGACAGTCCCCAACCTTTAAGCAAAGGCGCAAAATACCTCCCCACCCATCGACAACAACAAAAACGAAAAAGAGTCAAACCACATGGAGGTTAGGAGGAAGGGCTGTTGACTTTGCAGCTAGCAGGGCTCTGTACTCTGTGCACAGGGGGGGGGGGGGGGGTTGATCAGGTGGGCATTAAGTCAATAAGCCCCATTATACCTGTCAACATGGCAACAGTTTTGACAATGACCCTGCATGACCTATACCAATACTGCATACTCCCCTCCCCCCACCATTCCCCACTATCCTTCTTTTCGATGTTATTGTGCTCTGTCCTTGTCTCTGTCTTTACCTGTCTCTCTATGTATCTGACTTGTGTGTTTGTGTGTGTTGTGTGTGTGTGCACGTGCCCGCGCGCACGTGGATGCACGCGCAAAGACATATCTGCCTTGTGTGAATAATTATGTGTGTGTGTCTTCACCTGCGCGCACGCGCGTGGCCTCACGCGCAAAGAGAAAGAGAGGCAGAGTCTGAGAGACAAAGACACAGACATACAGATAGACAGAGATACAGAGACGGAGATAGACCGACAGACAGACAGACAGCCGGGAAGGCTGACAGTGACTTGTGAGATTGTTATTTGCCATTAGGGTTCCTAAGTTTTGCCAGGTGTTGAGAGAGGCATTACGTAGTTTGGTTTTTAACGTGTGTGTAAGATGTACTGTGTGCGTGTTTGCATAGGGCCTCAGTTTATAGTGCCCCGGAAGACTTGCTTGGGAATGGAGTCTGCACCCCTGTTTCCTGTGGAGAACAAACTACTCTCAGCTGATAGCTCGACCCTCAGGGACTGTGCTATGCCTGGCATCGTGCTCTCTCTCTCTCTCTCTCTCTCTCTCTCTCTCTCTCTCTCTCTCTCTCTCTCTCCTCTCTCTCTCTCTCTCTCTCTCTCTCTCCACACACACACACACACACACACACACACAACAACATGAACAAATTCCAAGTTTTCAGTGGATTTTTTATGTATTTTACAACAACAATCAACATGTTAGGCATTTAAGTTCAGTTCCATATCAGATTCATAGTTCGCAATAACAATCAACAATACATGTTCATAACGCAACAGTTTGTTTATTATATATATATATATATATATATATATATATATATATATATATATATATATATATATATTATATATATATATATATATATATATATTCTCGAAATAAGCACAAAAGATAACACCAATGATTCCATGAATTATAACAAATATTCATAAACCGAGTATATATTGCAACGTTGAACAGACGACCAGCGCCCAGCAAGAGAAAACAGCATATCTAAGAACACGCACAATGTAACAACAGCAACGTTAACGAGAAAGGACACCCCTCCCCCCTCCCGAAAACCCCCCAACCAAAAACCACAAAGAAACCAACAAACCACCCCACCCTAAAAACCCAGCCAAAAAACCAGCAAAACAAAAAACTAGCAGACATCTGAAGAAGAATCAAGAGACAAGATGTAACGTAAACGACTGCCAGGCGATTAAAACAAACAGCAGGCATAACCCCTGTCTTCAGAATCTGGACACAAGCCCCCCCCCCCCTCCCCCCATCTTTCTTTCTCTCCTGTTCTACTATACAAATATCATAACAATACAATGTGAGTAAAGGAAACGAGCTGAAGAAGTAAAATGTCACTTCTGGGTAGAACTTTACCCCCCCTCCCCACTCCCCCATCCTGTGTGTACAATAAACAGTATCCAGTACAGTCTTCAGAATCAATGTTGCTTTAGGCTAGTCACTGACTCTGTCTGTCTGTCTTTCTGTCTGTTCCCATTATTGTTTGTGCACTGAGCTCAGTGTAGGTAGGTGTCAGACTGATCTATGGCAAGCAAAATTGTCAGATACTGTCGCTGACAGTTGGTTCATATCTGTATGGCCTATACAAAGCTTATTATAGTATAGGTTAAAAATGCCCCCCAAAACATCGTAAACAGACACTCAGAATAAAAATAACGCAAATAAGATAGATTCTTAAAAAAATAATTACCCGAAATTATAGAGAAATGAATAAGTTTGTAAAGATCTCAAGACGTATTGCACACACACACACACACACACACACACACACACACACACACACACACACACACACACATACACACACACACACCACACACACACACACCGGGCTTAAATTAATGTAATTCACTATATTATACACACCAACGACCAATCCTCTACAAAATTTCAACCAAACCATTCGTAACATAAGCCAGAATGAAAGACATTTTCCAACCCTGATGTTCTGCTTTAGTCTCTGTCTGCCTGTCTGTCTGTCTGTCTGTCTGTCTGTCTGTCTGTCACTCTGAAAGACACATTCTCAGTCAATCTACCAATCAATCAATCCGTCATCTGATCAGACATCGTCAGGTTTGTCATTGGAGTCAATAGGCACACAGTATGGGCCAGGACGCCAAACAATAACACCAAACAAAGAGGTTTTGATAATAAGGATATGCGTTTCAGTTTAATTGCGACCAGCGCACAAAGTAATGACTGGGAAGCATCTACTTAGGGTTCTGTGACAGGTTAAAAACTGGAAACAGTTCAGGATTTCCGTAAAGAAAAAATTAATGTTTAAACATAGCGCACAATATACCCCCGACGATTTTCCACACCTTGCAACTGGTTACACTTACAAACATCCCAAAATGAAGAAAGAAAATGGGAAAGAAGATATATGCAATACATATGAATGAGAAAGCGAAACAGTAATGACTGAATAATAAATATAGCAATGGAAAGGTAGCAAGCGAACAGCTACATCATGAATAAAATCAATTCATCAATGAATTGAAGGAAAATAAATGAAAGGGAAAAAAGATTCATTCATTAAAGCATCCATTCTCATCAATCAGAAATGAAATAAAGCACCATGACCAGAGAAAAGGAGGGGATGGGGTGGGGAAGGAGGTGGTCAAGGGGAGTGGGGGGGGGGGGGGGGGGGGGGGGGAGAGGGGGAAGAACGGGACTGGAAAAAAAAAGAGATGGGTTGGACGTATGGGAGATAACCACAAGCAACTAGCACTGTGTCTATATATATATATATATATATATATATATTACTATTAATCAAGCTATTATGTCAATCACAGAAATCGGCCCCACCGACTGATCAGCTGTAGAGCTCTAAAACTGATGCTACCTGATTTGATACTCAAATTGTATCTACCCGTATGTTAAGCAGTATCTAGGCTTACATCATATGTATTCTGTGTTCAAGCAAAACATGTGTGAATAGAAACTTTCAACAAACGACCTGACTCATAAATAACTAGTCGAATAGATGAATGAATAAGTACCAATAAATACACGAATAAACAAATCAGAGAATTTGGCACAACAATCAACAAACACACACACTCACACACACTCACACACACACTCACACACACACTCGTACACACACACACACTTCTACAAAGCCACCACCACCAATTTCAACAAAAATCGAAACATCACGAATGCTTTTAACCTGTCACAGCCCAAAACTATGCGTGACAAATAAAAACAAAGCTGGCCCTTTTTAACAGTAGCACAACGATAACAAATCCCTCAGATACAAACAACTTGATAAACAATTTATATTCGGTAGCTATTGTGAATCTGCACATAACGGTACCTCCGACAAAAATCAAAATGGAAGCCACATTTCAGTTGATTGTGTTTGCACATATCACAGTGTAGTCTGTATGCACTGATTGTGCATAGAGTCCATTAAATACCTCAACAAACCATTCTTGTACATACTCTCATATACACGGGAATACACACAAGCAGCCACACGCTTCATGACGATGGACAGATTTCACTCATTTGGGAATGAGTATAGTTGTCTGTCAGCGGAAACCCGACTCGTCTATTCTACCCAAATTCCCAATGTTTCAATGAAAGACTTGTCCAGCATCACACCAGTGATATGATAGGTGTATACCCTTTCTTCCAGGCGTTACAGAGGCAATGAGTTAAGTGACAATAAAGTCACGCTATCCATAAAGCTAACAAGAGCTGTTGCATGTAGAAAACTATCAAGCAAAACTGACCACCCTGGAAACAAGGCTTCCTCTCAGCCCAGTCCATGTCCTCCATCTTTGAAACTGAGAAGTGAAGAAGGAAGAGAGCAAAGGCGGCACTCATTACTTGCTTCACGCAGCCACAACCGGCGACCAGTTTCAGCGGCATCTATGTTAGACCTCCAATTGCAATAAGTCCCAGCAACTTAAAATTGATCTAGAAACTGACCCAAATAGATTCTTTAAAGAGTTAACAAACCTACTTCAAAAGGGAGTATCGAGAGTCATTTTACGTCGTAACTTTCTAAACAGAGAAGAAGACTAAGAAAGGTGAGATTGAAATGAAGGTCATCACCGGATTTTGTTGAAATCCTTCTGGTAACAAGTTGAGCCTACGTGTGTTGGGTGACGAACAATCCGGTGGTGCTTGCCCTCACAGATGAGTTCGTTCCCAGTCAAAACGTCCAAGAGTTGAACAGTTCAACCCGTAGATCTCCTTCAAGTTCTTCTTGTGATGGACAGAAGAGGACAAGAAGACAAGAACCAACTGGGCAGCAAAGGACGTACTGGAAACCATCTCAGCAAATCAGGGATGCCTGGAGTCAACCTCCCAGTCACTCTTCCCCAGAGTTCCCGCCTTTCACGTTTCAGAGCTTCACCAAAAGGAGCACAGACCTTTCGCGAAAGAAAAAGCGGCTCGGGAAAGAAAGTCACCGTCTGGAACTGAGGACAGCCCTGCAGCACGGAAGGGCGGGCCAGACCTCTCTCCCCGCGGGCGCTGGAGAAGTCTTGGCATCTTCAGCTGTGGCCTTTGTGGGGTGCCGTGGGCTTCCCTGTAGGTGAAGACCCGGCCCTGCTTACAGCAGTGATGTGCGGGTCTTCTTGAACACAGGAGCTGAGCGTTGTTGCTTGTCTGTCGTGTGTTCGAGCTTCACGCTTCACAGCCCTCTCCTGTGTAGAACACAGCGATGGGAGTGTTGGAGATGATGGGTCTGTCGATGTACTGTCAGAACAAAGCAAACAGTGACACAATCAGTACAGGCATTCGTGTTGGGGATCAAACTCACAGACAAAAGCAACATCGAAATGAACAACTCTTCATTCTCTTTCTATCCTAATGGCAAGAGCGCGCGCACACACAGGCACACGCACGCACGTACGCACACAAACACACACATATATAATCACACACACACACACACACACACACACGCGCGCACGCACGCACGCACGCTCGCGCGCGCGCACGCACACACACACACACTAGCACGCACATGTACAGTTGCAACTGAATGCCTTTAAGTCGGATGGCACCACTGTTAGACTGAATATCCAGTTTCCAAGTCTTTCCGTTAGAACAGTTAAACAATCACCATTGCACAGTGCCACTACTTTCTTCTTGCATGTCCATCTCTGCTCTGTCTACAAGAGAGCGTTTTTGATAACAGAACTCTCACAGCTACAACTGTCATGATGCCGTGTGATCTTTAACACGCGCTACCCTCAGTCACTACATAGACAACGTCCGAAGGAGAACGCTACTTACATAGTCGGCCACACTGGTGGGGTCACACAACTGGTCAGCATCTCCTTCATCCTCGTAAAACGTGAACTGGACATCGCTGAAAAAGGCCGACAGAAACACATGACTGATTATACAGCATTATGCATGTAGGCACGAAAACAAACTGAAGAGTTGCACATTCTGATAAAATGGTGGTAGAACATTGATAAAAGACTGATATGTTCACACACACACACGCGCGCGCGCGCGCGCGCACGAAAAACCCCCCACGGAAATGAAGGCAGTACAGAAAAAGAAAAGAAATAACAAGGCAAAGATGAAAACCACCCTTAGTATTATGATCACATGAAATATTTTGCTTCCTGTAACATTTTACACAAGTCGGCGTCATCGTCATCATCGTCATTATCATCGTCATCATCATCACCATCATCGTCGTCGTCATCATCACCACTATCATTATCACCATCATCACCGTCATCATCGTCGTCATCATCATCATCACAGTCATCGTCATTGTCGTCTCTGACAGGACCACGGCCTCTAGCATCAGCAGCCTGAAGCCTCTTCCCCATGGTGACTAATAGCACCGCCGTTATCACCACCACCGCCATCGTCATCGTTGTCATGGTTATCACCACTACCACCATCTTCTTTCTCATCTCACATCACTAGCATTATCATCGTTGCCATCATAACCACCCCCCTCCCCCTCCACACTCACACTACCACCATTATTACCACCACCTCTACCATCTCCAAAACATCATTACCATCCACCACCATCATTATCATCATCATTGTCATCCATCACCACCACCACCACCACACACCACCACCACCACCACCACCACCACCACCACCATCATCATCATCATCATCATCATCATCATCACCGCCATCATCATCTTCGTAGTAATAATCATCATCATCGTAATCATCATCACCGCCGTCGCGTCATCATCATTATCATCATCACCGTCTCTCGTCTCATCATCATCATCATCATCACCGCATCATCATCGTCCGTCTCGTCGTCATCGTCATCACCGCCATCATCATCATCACCGTCCATCATCACCGCCATCTCATCTCTCATCATCATCATCATCGTCATCATCACGCCTCATCATCATCATCACCACCATCATCATAGTCATCATCATCATCGTCATCATCATGGTCATGACTGCGGGCTGCCTGGCTGACCTTTGTCTCTTCCTGCAGCAGAGGAGGAAGCAGCAGCAGGACAGCAGGGCCAGGGCGGCGGCAGCAGAGGCCACGGCCACCCCCACCGTCTGCCCCTTGGACAGATCCTTCTTCTTGTCCCGCCTGGTCTGACACAACTGGCCCTGGTACAGCTCCCCGCAGCTGCGCGTCAGACAGGGGCATGCTATCAGGCCGGTGATGACAGTGTTATTATAATTAGGGAGAAGAGAGAGATATTCATTTTTATTCATTCTTTTACTCCACTCGTGCTTTTTTCATCCAGTCACCGTGTGTATGCAGTTTTGTAAATTTTGTCATCCGTTCCCACCAACACACAATGGCCTACTCTTCCGAAAAGCGGAACGGGTTTTAACGTGTGCGCAAGATGTTCTGTGTGCGTTCGCACACGGGGACACGGTTTATAGTCTCATCCGAAGGACTTTAGGGGAGAGTGGACTCGGTACTGACGTTAACTCCAGGGGAAAAAATCCTCTTGAACGAGAATCGAACCCGGGAGGGAGTGAGAAAGAGAGAGAGAGTGACAGACAGACAGACAGACAGAGACAGAGACAGAGACAGAGAGAGAGGTGTCTCAAAAATAGGTTACAGCTAAGGGCAAAGTGTGAGTTTATCTTTTCAATTTGTTTAGCAAAGATAGTCTGCTGGCAAAAAAGTGTCGGTGTAACTCATGCTTAGTTTGTTTTGTTATAATCAAGCCACTAGAACTATCTGAACAGACAAAGGGAAGAGTTTGGAGTGATCCATTTTCAACTTGTTTGTAAGAATCCCGCTGTAAGCTTGAACTGTTTCCAGTCACGTTTTCTCTGTGGCTTCAGCTGGCATGTAAGATGAAATCATGAAAACAGCTGTAGCCAATTTGCGTCCATCTAAACTTATTTAAAAACCGTACAACTAAAAACAAATGTTTGGAACACATGACACAGTAAAAATTCAAAACACATGATACAGTAAAAGTATTTAGAACAGAACACGTAAAAGATATTTAGAACAGAACACATTAAAGATATTTAGAACACGTGAAAGTGTAAACAATATTCAGAACACATGACACGACACGGGGAACTTATTTAGATCACAAGACACGTTCACTCGGTAAAAACGTATTTACAACACAGGCTCAAGTCAGAAAATAGCAGGAAACAACAGGACATGGTCTGAAAATATTCAGAAAACAATCCCCCCGCCTCCCCGCAAATAATACAGTGTTTTAGAAAACAAGGACACGTAAAATCTAGTCAGAACACATGCACAGGTCACATGATTTAACTAGTTAGAACAGAGGACACGGAGGAAGAAGAAGACGACGAAGGAGGAGGAGGAGGACGAGAAGACGATGATGATGACGACGACGACGATGATGATTTGTTGCTTTACAAGATTCAGCGCTATATAAATTCATACATTATTATTATTATTATTTAAGATGATGACGTTGATGACGATGATGACGATGACGACGACAACGACGACAACGACGACAACGACGACGACGATGATGATGATGATGATGATGATGATGATGATGATGATGCAGTGCACTCACTTGCAGTAGGGCTTATAGTCTCTGTCGATCATGCAGACAGCGTTGTTCAGACAGCCGAAGTTGTAGCACTTGTGAGGACACAGGCCGCTCATGAAGCCCGTGTTGATGCAGCGAGTCTTGTCGTACTCTGGGCCCAACTGTGGGCACGGCTCTTGGGAGTCGCAGTAATTCAACAACACCGTCTTCACTGTTTGACACACACACACACAACACACACACACACACACACACACACACACACACACCAATCAGAAACAAGCTACAGCACTCACACACAACCAATCAGAAACAAGCTACAACACACAAACACAACTAATCAGAAACAAGCTACAACACTCACACACACAACCAATCAGAAACAAGCTACAACACTCACACACACACACAACCAATCAGAAACAAGCTACAACACTCAACACACACAACTAATCAGAAACAAGCTACAACACTCACACACAACCAATCAGAAACAAGCTACAACACTCACAAACACAACCAATCAGAAACAAGCTATAGCACTCACAAACACAACCAATCAGAAACAAGCTACAACACTCACACACACAACCAATCAGAAACACCCTACAAGACAGTTTCTTTAATAAAATTTTTAAAAAGAAGAAACATTTTGGAAATGAGAAAATAGACAATAGCACACAGACCACTTGTCCTTTCAGTGATGATGTTGATGTCATCCACTGATATGTATAATTATAACCTGAATGACAAGGATTGAACAGAGAATAAACCAGAATTTTCTCAAAAATGAAAATGCTCAAAGTTCATTATATATATAATATATATATATATATATATATATATATATATATATATATATATTATATATATATATAATCAGAAACAAGTTTGGATTTATCTTCCTTTCAAATGTTTAGCAAAGAGAGTTTGTTTGCAGGGTGAAAAAAAGTTTGGGTCTAACTCCTATTTAGCTTGTTTTTAATAGTCCAACTCCCTCACATATCCATCAACAACACCACCAGTTTGAGACGTCACGTCTATCTTTTCCAGGACAACTTCGGAAACCCCAAACTAACCCACTCCAAACACTCACGGTCATCGACGAAGCCTTTCCCGGGCGTTTTGTCGGGGTCCACCTTGACGCCGAAGATGGAGATGTTCTTGATGTTGGGGATGGTTGCGCTGGTCAGCTGGTCGATGAGTTTCTCCTCCAGGTTGTCTTTGCCCAGTTTATTGGCCGCCGCCCCTCCGTCTAACAAGATGGTGTAGTTACTGACCAGCAGGCCCCCCCTGCAATGCACAGACCGCCCAGTGAGCATTGCAGCTAGTCTCGGTGTCAGTGTTAGGATGAGAAAATTGGGTTTGTTTGGGGAAGGGGGTGGGGTTTCATTTTGAGAAGGGCGGTGTGTGTGTGTGTGTGTGTGTGTGTGTGTGTGTGTGTGTGTGTGTGTGGTGCGTGCGTGCGTGCGCGTGCGTGCGTGTGTGTGTTTGTGTGTGTGCGTGCGCGCGCGTGGGAGAGAGAGAGAGAGAGAGGGGGGGGGGGGAGGGGGTATTCAAAGAAAGAAGAGAGACTCTTATACTAGACAGAGAGAAAGAGACAATATGATAACTAACTACACTACATTACACCACACCCACCACCTACACCACCACACTAACCACTACATACACTACACTACACTACACTACACTACACCACACAACACCACACCACACCACACCACACTACACACACTACACTACACTACACCACACCACACTACACTACATACACCACACCACACCACACCACACCACACACACTCACACACCAACACACCACACCACACCACACCACACTACACTCCACTCACTACACTACCACACAAAGCAACTCAACACAATACAACACAATGCAAAAGCACAATACAACACACCACGACACAACATTATATATATCACACACCACAAGACGCCACAGCACAGCACAGCACAGCACACCAGGCAACGGCAGCACAGACACACTGAAGACAGCGGACAGCCGACACAGCGGAGGCTGGCTGTCTGCCTGCTCCAGCCCACACTCACTCTAGCTGCGGTTCCGTCACGTTGACCTCCTTGAAGCCGGGGAAATGTTTCTTCAGCACCTTGTCCAGCTGCAACACAAGGACATCATCACCACGTCAGTAGCGCCTGGCTGACCCAAAGCCTCCGGTCATGACTGTCGGGCCTTTCCCCAGCTGAACTCCCTGGAGCTCACCCACAACAATCCTGCACTCTGCCTCACCCCTCACGCCTGGCAAACACTCTGAGACCGTTGGTATACGGTGGACGAGAAGTTAGCCTATATGTCTGTGGAGAACCTCACCATATAGGCAGCCATCTTCCGGCTTCAAACATTGTTTTCTGTTAGTGGACAGTACAGCTTGTTGTGGTAAGAGCTTGTCCTGGATGAAGACAGTCCTAGCGTGCACAATATTGCCAAGTATTAACGACATGTTGATGTCGGCTATGGCACTTTGCTTCCCTCAGTGACTGATGTAACACAGCTTTTGGCCTGGGCACATTCATGGCACAACACGAGCATATCAGTTTGTGTATGATCAATGAGATAACAATACATAACATGATGATATTAAATAATGCATAATCAATGTTATAGCAATACATTGAATTGGAATTTTCTTATTTCCGTTGTTGCGTGTGATTGTTATGCATGTCTTTCATTTAAAAAAAATACCGCTTAAGCTTTAAGCTTGTTGATTATGATTTCTCTCTCTCTCTCTCTCTCTCTCTCTCTTCCTTCTCTTCTCTCTCTCTCTCTCTTTTCCCTGCTCGCCATGCTATCACTTCGATGCCCACGCGTGAATATATCATGTGGTGTACGTGTGTGTACGCACGCGGGTCTGTGCATGCGTGCATGCCTTCGAGTATGCGTCAGTCAGTCAACGAAGGAAGATTATGTCCGAAACACAAGAGAGGGGACGGACTGAGGCATCTTCTCACATCACTGTCTCCATTGCTCTTGACTACAGCTTTAGATTTCTCAGTTCTCACCAACAAACTCACCTCTTTCTTAATTTCCTGTCTGTAATTCTCCTTCTCTTCCTGCGTGAGGTTGGCAGAGGCATTGGCGGGGCGAACCCCTATGGCGCCTTTCACCTTGTACTCCCCGTCTCCAGTGAAATCCGCGTCTTTCTTGTAAATGATTTCTGCACGACAGTCGGAACAGGGCATGAGCTAACTGGACCAGCCTGTCCCCTTTCACGACCATTTCAAAACACAATCAGTTTATTTCTGCTCTGGAATAATTATATGAAAATATTCCCCCTTTATATCTGTAACACTATGTTGTGCAATTTTAGTTTCACTTCTCTATAAATTTTTTCTGAAAGAACTGATATAGACAGTAGTCTCTGGAGTCAACAGCTGGCACAAAATAACTTTGAACGTAGTCCACGTGTGCCATCCGAACAAAATGCTGCAGCAACCTTCCACAGATCAGGAGTTTTCTCACAAAGTGGAAAAGTACATGAAGACGATTGAACAAGTTAAGAACACTTGGGGCAAAGCCAGGAAAGTAGCTTTGGCAAGTACAATATGAACGTTTTGATTTGTTCAGCCCGATTTCAGTACGTGAGTGGATCTAGTATTCTAATGATGTGAGACATCTGAAAAAAATCCTAGAAAAGCTAAGAACCAGCCAAACAAAGTAACAAACAGACAAAGACACAGACACACACAGAGACACACACGCATACACACACACACACACAATTTTGGGATGTACCTGATGTTCCTGAGCCCTCCTCTGTCGAATCATCGTCATCAGTTGTGCCTTTGTTGTTGTTGTTGTTGTTGTTGTTGTTGTTGTTGTTATTGTTGTTATTATTGTTGTTATTATTGTTGTTATTGTTGTTGTTATTGTTGTTGCTGCCGCTGATTTGTCGTTTGTGTCTGGACAGGAGGAAATCCCTCCTCCCATCCATGTCCTGAAGATCGTCCTGATTCTCCTGGTCCACGAATTCAAAATCTGCACGAGATGGAACATGGAGTAAATTAGTGTGTGTGTGTGTGTGTGTTTGTGTGTGTGTTGTTGTGTTTGTGTGTATGTGTTGTGTGTGTGTGTGTGTGTGTTGTGTGTGTTTAGTATGGGTGCTGAGTACGAGCACAGAACGCACGGGGAGGGGGGAGAGAGAGAGAGAGAGAGAGAGAGAGAGAGAGAGAGAGAGGAGAGAGAGAGAGGAGGAGAGAGAGAGAGGAGGGAAAGAGAGAGAGAGGGGGGGAGGGGGTGGAGGAGGAGTAAAAACAAAAAGACTTCTCACCAGTTTGCCTTTTGCGCAGTGCCTCAATTGCTAAGTCATCCACATCGAAGATGCAGTCATCGTCTGCCAGATCTTTGCAATCCGAGGACAGATTGACTGAAACCATCATCATCATCATCTCATCATCATCATCACCATCACCATCATCATCATCATCACCATCACTACCCCCATCATCACTCACTACCACTGACCTCAGTCGTCGTTGTCTTTGGCATCATTTAACATATCATGATCATCATGTACCATTATCTTCACCGTCATTGCAAGCATCCATGACGTCATAATTGACGTCAGAGTGCTGATAATCACAATTCAAAAACGTGAATCACCACCAACCAATTAAATAAAAAGAAAACGACAGACATCGTTTCTGCCTTCCACCACCACCACTCAAACTCTAGTCTCCTTTTACTCATGGATTCCAAATGTCAAGTGTTCAGTGACTTGCACTTAGGTACACACTGTTACCACCAAGTGAAGCTGTCCTCTGGCTGCAATGCACAGTTGGAACAGCAGCTGTATAAATCTAGCTACTGCCTCTTCTCTCCTGTCTCTAAGTGGAAGATTTTTTCAGTCACTTTTCTGTTTGCTCTTTTGCAAACCCCAATGTCATTGATGTCAACAAATCAAAGAAAAAAAGTCTGACAATTTCTGTTTAGTCTTTAATATCAAGAACAAAAACGACCAAACCTTTCCTGTGTCTTTCTTTGGATGAAAAGCATTATCTCTGATAGTGAACATTTTGTTTGCTGTTGTTAATTTTGCTTTTTTTTTTAAACCTCACCCACTCCTACCTTACACAAATCAGGTAAAGCCCTTACCTGCACCACTTCGTACTAGTTGTCGCTTGAATTCCAGTTCCGGCGGTAACGTGGGGCCCTGTACGGGGGCAAGTTGTAAAAGGCGTCTCTGGCCTCGCCGCCGGGGCACGCCCAGGGGTAGCAGCTCCTCTTCTTCCACCTCGCTTCGTTCATCTCGTTGGACGGGTCGAGGAGGGAGAAAAGGAACTTTGAGAGCTGGCTTCATCCTGCTCTCAGCATTTTCTGCAGGTAACAACAACAAGCAAATAGTGTCTTAATTAGTTGATTAAGTGAGTATACAAATGTCTCCACAAAACTGCACCTTCCTACCTCTGTGAATGTCTTAACCTGTACACTCCTTCACGTTCCCTCCGCTCTGCTGCAGATACCTTGTGCCTACGAATACCTAGATTCAACCAATCCACCGTTGGCCACCGCTCTTTCTCTATTTCGGGTCCATCCACCTGGAATGAGCTCCCTCTCTCTCTTCGCCAGCCTCAAGACATATTTATTTCAAAGCTAAGATTTCCCCCCTCCTGTTTCATATCAGAACTATCCCACCTTCACTAACCCATGTCCTATCATCCTGCTAAAGTATACGACCTCTGTGTGTGTGTGTGTGCGTGCTTTTGAAAAACATTCGGCTATTGAAATTTTATTTCATAGATTTTGTCTGCAGTCACAACATGTTTGTAATATCTGTTTGTTTAAACTATTGATTATTTATCATTGATTGCATGACTGTGTAAGATTAGGTTGAATGCATGCGCTTTGATTTGTCTTTGCAAGATATAGCGCTATATAAATTCCATTTATTATTATTATTATTATTATATTATACTGGTGCTAGAAAATATTGGGGTTTTGTTTCGTATACTTACAATTACGCACATATTATGCATGGGCATGCAAGAGAGAGAGAGAGAAGAGAGAGAGAGAGAGAGGAGAGGGAGAGAGAGAGAGAGAGAGAGAGAGAGAGAGAGAGAGAGAGAGAGAGCGAGAGAGAGAGAGAGAGAGAGAGAGAGAGAGAGAGAGAGAGAGAGAGAGAGAGAACACATTTAAAAAAAGCAATAATTCCTGCCACCCATTCCCCTCCCCTTATACACACATACACACTTTCTCTCTCTCTCTCACACACACAAACACACTCCCTCTCTCACACACACTCTCTCTCTCACACACTCTCTCTACACACACACCACGTGCCTACACACACACACTCTCTCTCTTTCACACACAAACACACACACACTCTCTCTCTCTCTCCCTCACACACGTGTCTACACACTCTCTCTCTCTCTCCTCTCTCTCTCTCTCTCTCCTCTCTCTCTCTCTCTCTCCCTCCCTCCCCCCCCCCCCCACCCCAGAGTTAGCGGAACAAAGAAAGCCTTACCGTGGCGAGGAGCCCGGGGCCTGGGTTTGGCTTTGCTGGCCCTGTAGGGGATGAGCTCCTCCTGGGACAAGATGTCCTCCTGGGTGCCGCTGTCGTCGAAGGGCTTGACATCGTTGATCACCTCCCACCTCCCGCCCGCCGCTGTGCGCCACAGCAACACCAGACCACAATGAGTTCAAGGTGGGTAGAGAGGGGACAGGGAGGGGGGGGGGGGGGGCTGGGGGGGGGGTGTAATGTGTGTTTGTGCATGTGTGTGTGTAATGTGTGTGTAATGTGTGTGTATTTTTTGTTGTTATTGTTGGTGTTTTTTGTTATTTCATTTTATGTATTTATTCTTGTATTTCGAGTGTAATGGAATAAGCATTCATATGGCTTTTTTTTTACATTTAGTCCCCCCTGTGTATGCAGTTTTGTCAATTTTGTCATCCGTTCCCACCAGCACACAATAGCCTACCCTTCCGAAAAGCGGAGCGGGTTTTAACGTGCGCGCAAGATGTTTTGCGTGCGTTCACACACGGGACCTCAGTTTATAGTCTCATCTGAAGGTCCTTGTGTGCGTTGTTGATGACCCTTTACCCCTGCTGGCACGTGATGGACAGCTTGGATTACATGATTTGTTTACTGTTTACCTTGAGGAGGGGGCGTACAGAAGTGGGGGACGATTTGTTGTTGTGTTTATTGGTTGGTTTTTTTATATCTGTATCCTCATTCCGATCTATGTCTGTCAAACCTCAACACTATTCACTCTATCGTTTTAGAGTATACTTCAACCTGTTCATCTTATCGCGCTTTGAGTGAAATGGTTTGGTGAAAGACCAACACAAGGGGAAATACACCGCTACCTGAAGCAAGTCGATAATCAGTGGTGTTACTTCCCTTGAATTGATCTCGCACTCGTGAAAGCAGTATTGAACTGCAATAAAAAAAAATATAAGAGAGAGACAGACAGACAGACGACAAGGTAAGGATCGCCCTCTTTCCCCCCTTTTTGTTTTTTGTGTTTTTGCTTTGGTTGTGTTTTTTGTCTGCTAGTGATTACTTAAGGACTTAAGTTTAACTGAGCACCAAAACATGTGTTTGTCGTGAACTGTTGTTCTACTTTCTAGAAACTTCTTCATCAGTACAGCAGTTTGCTGGGTTATCAGAAAGAGATGATGGATCCCTCTTGTGAACAGGACCAGGTTTTGTTGTTGCACATCTCTGTGACACACTGGCACTGCACTGGTGACTGATCCAGTTCCGATTTGACAGCATTGTCATAAATTCTTCCGCTGAAAGCGGGCATTGAAGATAACGCAAGAAGCAAGGTAGAGAATTTTTTTGATAATGTAATTTTCTCAGGGCTGACTATTGAAGAGGTATGGCAATGGTGTAGGCCATCACTGGATATGTCAATATCTAAACGCACTGTTTATTCATTCATCAATGAATAATTGCTTTGAGTACAGAAATTTAAGACAGCGGAAAACTACCTCTCTCTGTGCTGTGGTATCTATGTACCTCATCCTCCTACACACTGGAAAATTAATAATTATTTAGCTTACACGTGCATGAACGGGGTTGCAAGTGCTGTGTATGCTCGAGAAAAAACCTAACTTTCCTGGGTCAGACTCTGTGTGTGCGCGCGCGCGCGCGTGTGTGTGAACAATGAACAATTTTTATGTATAGAGGGTTATAGAATAAGTATATTAATTGTTTTCTTTACATCCATCTATCCAGAGAGAGACAGAGACACAGAGAGAGACAGAAAGAGAGACCAAGAGTTGACCTGACCTACTCTTACATTTTCTTCTGACATTATTCATCATTCTTGTGCCTGACTAGCTGAGTTCCTTAGGTTACGACCGAGAACTGAATAGTGAAATCTAGGCTAGTGGTTATGAGAGAAATGAAAGGCAAGATTTTGATGGGTGGGGGTGGAGGAATAAGGGTCAAGGGGGGGGGGGGGTGATCGGGGTTATGAATGCTTCAAGTGTTTGATGACCGCCTGTGACCTATAACCACGGAGTTACCAGGTCAGTGAGGTTCATAGGAAATAACATTCTAGGATGGTATTGCTTCCCCTTTCATCATTAGTTTCTTCATATTTTTTCTCTCTGAGTCTCTGACTCTGTCAGTCAGTACATCAGTCTGACAGCTGTCATTTTGTGTGTGTGTGTGTGTGTGTGTGTGTGTACCTCCCCTTCTAGCTTTATCTCTGCCTGCCATTCTGTCTGTTAGTCTGTGCTCTCTCTCTCACGATGCAATTTTTGTTTGTTTTGCATATCAACTTTTTGCGTTTTCTATCAGCCTTCGAATTCTTAGTTTTGGTTTTTGATTTTTTTCTTTTTCTTTTGACAAATACAGGCATGCAAACCGGACGCGCTTCCGTCACTGCATACGAAATATTACACACACACCGCGCGCACGAGCACGCACGCACACACACACACACACACACACACTTCACACTTTTAGAACAAGCAAGACAAAACTCGCCTGGCTACACAACATTTTCTTTTTTCAAAAGTTGAATTTCGCGTGAATAGTACAGAAGCATTGGAATTCGGAGTGGGCCGCGGGAAGGGCTGCCTATAGAAATGAAGAACTATCGGAGACTAGAGGCAAAGCGAGGGTTGGGCCGACTACAGAAACATGGTTATGTGCCTACTGCCGATATCGGCCGTGAGAAGACCGCCACGGTGGGCTTTGGAACAGTGTCAGCTCCAGGTGAGGAATGAGATCTATGGGACTTTAATCCTCGCTGTACCGGCCCCGCTTGTTGCCAGGGGAGAGAATACGGACAGTTTGGTATTGTCTAAGATCTGGTAGACCACGAGTTTTTGGTTTAGTGACACAGTTGTGGGGGTGCGTCTTAGGTTAGATTTTTATTTTTTTTAAAAAGTTGTTGAATGTATGTGTTTGCACAAGCACCCGTGCGCGCGCGCGCGCGCGCGTGTCCTGTGCAATAATTCCACCTCTATACACAACCAGAAAGAGTACCAAGCGGAACAGCTTTGTGACTGTCTGTCCTTTCCCCTGATTTGATCTCTACTGGCTTTCTTCTCTGGCCATCGCTCGCTCCATCTTCCTGTGTCTAATGCCATTTTGTAGGCTACAACCTCCACTATGCATGAATGCTCTTCGGCACATGCCGCCATGCGCACACCTACCTGCACAAGTGCGCGTGTTCCCATAATATATATATGTATGTATATATATATATATATATATATATATATATATATATATATATATATATATATATGTAAAACATATAGTGTTTAAAAAGTAAAAATATCCAATGTGTTGGAAACATACAGAGAGGGGGGAGGGGGGAACTGGTGATTTAAATTTAAAACATTAGTTGCATATAATTCTAAAATTGAAAAAAAGTACAAATACGTTCTAGAAAAAAATATATGTGTCCCACTGCTTTTTATATTCATATTTTAACATTTTACTGAACGAAAAGAAAGGGGGAACAAATGAAAGAAAAAGAGTGGAAGACAGAGAAAAATTAATCCTTGTAACTGATTATTCATAAATAACATAGAGAAGCACCTTACATAGCAAAGTATGATGAACAATAACTTCCCAACAGCCAATCAACCACTCAGCCAATCAACCAACCGACAAACAAACCATCCAATTAAATAAGCAAATAAAAACAAGAACGAACGTTTGGAGTTCTAAAACAATAACTAACTCCCCCCCCCCCCTTCCCTCACCAAAACCCAAAACAAAACAAAACCAATCCTAACCAAAACAAACAAAAAAGGAAATCAAACAACCACAACCACAACAACAACAACAAACAAAACGAACTCACATGCACAGTGTAGCGAAAGGCACACCAGAACACAGGCAATGTGAAGATGCATGGAAACTGCCCACCCCACTCCGCAACTGGCACTAAAGTCCGCACACAGGTCCACAAGAAGAAGAGGAACCACGGCAGTGCTACTGCAGCCCTGGCTGTGACAAGAGGTCCTCGAGGCACCCTGTAACAAGGGCAAAGGATGCTGGCTAACCCGGCCACTGGCAGAGTCGAGAGGAGCGCAGTGTTGACACCTACACAGTCTGGAAGACATTGGCACACTCACGCCGCTCCCTGGCCACTAGAGACTGCCGCCATGTTGAGCCATCCTGCTCTTTTATAGCGATCCCAAATTAAATTCATTCAACTTTTCCGCAGAAGGCCCTCCCCAAGTGACGTCAGGTTTGTGTACTGGTTTGGGAGAGGTGGGAATGGGTTGACAGGGTGTGTGGGGTGGGGTATGGGTGTGGGGTGTGTGAGGTAGCCTATGGCGGGGTGGGGTAGGGATGGACAGATAGGCGGGTAGGTGTGTGTGGGAGTCAGTGGAAGTGGCAACCAGGTGGCATAGCGGGACCCTCTTTCGTATTTGCCCCCCCCCCCCCCCCCCCCATCCAAAAGGGGGTGGGATCAATATAACGGTGTGGGTGCCCAGAGCGGGACTGGTTGCAAGCGCACGCTGGTATAACTTTTCGGACACCCGCAAGCTTAAGCAGGGTATATCGCCAACCCGTCACCCCCCCCCCCCCCCCACCTCCACCTTCCCCCCCACACACAGACACCCGTTGCGAGGCGGTGACTTTTGATTTTTCCAGAGTGAGAATGGTACCATGTAAAATCCCTCCCTCCTCCGTCTCCCTATTCTATATTTATACTAGCATTATACGCCATGTTCACAGCTGGATTACACCCTTATGTTTATCGCACTGCTTTTTATATTTTCTGGTACAACTACGATCTTTGTTGTTGCAGTCTGTTTTGGTTTGCTGTCTCCTGTATGCAACTCGCAAGGGTATAACAAAAACATGTAAAGAAAACACTTCTTACATATATTACTACATGGAGTAGCACAGGAACAATCTTAAGTTACAATCGTTCATTTTGTAGCAGTTGGCAGACAAGATAGCAAAACAAGATGTAAAGAAAACCTACCTAACAGTAACTTGACAATGCGTTTGCAGTCATAACTTAATGTACTGAAGAACTGTGTGTACTGAGATACACGATGTGTGAAACACCATGCCCTGTCTGAAATAAGCCAAAGTCTGATCTTTAAACTTCGCAAAAGTTCTTGAAAACAAAGTCTTTATCTTTAAAAACAACTCTTGCTCACCTGATAAACCTGGTTTTTCCCCAAAGCTGCAAATTGCAGTGTTGCACGAAAAAAGCCTGTCGTGATCTGTGAAGAACTTTACCTCCCTGGTATCACACCATCATTGCTTCCATTTTGTTCTTAGACAGAAAGTTACGGTTATAGTGTCAGGTTTTTTTCCCTTAAGCGAACAGTTTAATATGATACTAATAATTTCTGATTCTAAAAGGATGGACTTGCGTTTTGTTTGTGTTTCAAGCCCGATATCAGCAGGGTGAGGAGAGTTGCAGTATAACCCTGCAATCCAACTACTCTGATTCAGACAGCAAAAATCTCACACATGGCACACCTTTTCACTTTCAATTGATCTGAGGACCATTTTCCCCATGAGCGATCATCTGATAGACTCTTCCCGCGTGTGGACTGATTGCAGACAGAAGACTGTAGTGCACTTAACCTTTGGGTAGTGCTCTTTGCCAAGCTAAGGGCTGGCAAGGTAAGGTGGGGAGAATAGGAGGGCAGAGACAGGGAGCATGGGGGAACCTCCTTAGTTTAGGCAACGTTCTAATAATTATAGGAATAATTAATGAAATAAAGAAAATGGCTGTTTAGACAATACTGTGTAGTGTCTCAGCGGTCAAAGCAGGCACGGTGACGTGTCAGTCCACAGAGCCACCAACCTCCACACCCACCACTCAGACAAATAGTATGAACAGAGTCTTGATGCCAGACCCATGACACCTTATTCCTGCAAGTAAAAAAAACAACAACCCCGAATGGCAGAAGTACAAACAGTTCTAAGGAAAGACCTTTCTAGAACAAGCCAGCCTTTTGTAGGGATGTGATTTATGTCACCTGTAGGGACGCCATGGACATTGTTAAAAATACGCTTCAAGTAAGGAAAAGAAAAAACAAACAACCAAAAAACAAGCAACCAAAAATCCTCCCTCAAAAATCCAGACATCAACGAGAGATGGACATCTGATCATAGAAAAACTGTCAAGAAACGGATGGAAAAGGCCTGGGATTTAAAACAGCAAGGGGCTAGCTATTGATACAGTCCTACATCATCAGAACAAAGCATTTCTAAGAGAAGAAAAAGCAAAAAGAAAATAGATCAGAGAATACTTCTAGAGAGGCCCCTCCCAGTTTGCCAGGAAAGTAGTTGAACGTACGAGCAAAGTTTCGGACATTTGCAGTGGACACAGACGCTTTGACCAGCACCTTGAGAATACAGGCCCACCCACAGAGTGCAGAGCTGCCTGAAATGAAGGGTCTGTTAGGGAGTTTAGCCCCAGAGAGGATGATCAATTGAAAAAAATCCACCAGTTCGGGTTGAAATCAAAAAGATCAGTACAAGCCAAACTGTCTTCCGGGCTCAATGTAATACAAAGTAATACAACACAACGCAGCTCAATGCTGTGCAATACAGTACAATGCAGTGCAATGCAGTGCAGTGCAATATGCGTTACACCATTCAAATAAGTGATTCTCACTATTGTCATTCACATTTTGCACGAATGATGATGAAAGAAAAGCCTGCAGTTTAACGCAAACATATTTGACAATAATTGCCTGCAGTTTAACGCAAACATATTCGGCAACAGTAGCATAATGTTCAACCAGAATTAGAACTGGTATACTTTATTGCTGGGGTGAGTCCGTCTCCTTTTACTTTACAACTTAACAGTGATGTGTTAGGAGTCGTGGTCTGACATCATCGCGACTAACACTTTGCTCTTTAACAAGTGTGGGTGTCTACGACTCAAAACGATGTAACAGGGAGCCCAACATGTTTTCCTTCCGCAAAGCTGGGTCAGGAATTTCCAAAAGCAACATTGATTTATTTATTCCTGTGAAAATTAACGGACACAAATGAAATTATGTGCAATAGAATTTCAACTTTAGTTTGACATATACCTAAAATTTAAAGTCGTTATGGGGGAAAGTAAATTTAGCGTTTGGTTTTATGCATAAAGATGGTTCTTTTAGGGCCACGAAGTATGGTGAAAGTTAAGACAACTCTGATATCCTCAGACTACCCCCTTTTAATACTGCTACGTTAATTTCTTTGCTTTGGTCTCCCCTGGTGGTTGACAAAGCTTCGAAGGCGCCCCAAAGGATTCAGAATCTGAGGGATGGGTGATGGTGACGGTCATTGAGAGGACGTCTTCCCCATACCATCGGTGTAACATTCCCTCCTCTTCCCGCTGGTTTCAATGATTCAGCAGAGTACTTCAGGCTGACAGGACGACGTCGTCTAGAGCCTGAGCCACGTGTAGGTATTTTGAGCCTTGTTCGGGATTAGCTGGTTCAGCGGAGTATTAGAAATTGTCAACTGCCGCATCACTTGTCAGGTGGGGCTGACCAAATCCAGCTGTGATCTCCACAGCAACTTCCAAACTTGGATATGGATTTGTTGTTAGTGTTTTAGACATTTTTTTCAACGTGGATATACGCATGTTGCAAAAGTTGAAGAAAAGTTGACTCCTATGTCCATATTTAGAAATATTTTACCTGTCTTATCATCATCATCACCGTCGTCGTCATCATGATCACCATCCTATCATCATCATCATTATCAATAATCTAATCTTAAACACAAGTGTAGAGTACATGGTATCTTTGTGCCTCAAAGTGTTGTTAAATTGACAAGTAGACAATGTTGTTGGTACTCCGACATTGTTGATAAATGTACATATTGATCTTTAACGTGGGTGGGGGGGCTTTTTGTTGTTGAAGTTGGCAGTTTTTTTCTTATGTTCCTAGCAACAGAATAGGACAGAGTGCACTGACGAAAAGCTACACCGAATACCATTTGAGGCCATGTTTGATCTGCACAGAAGACGAACATGGCTGTACAGTGTGTGGCTTGGGCACAGATTTCAGAATGGTGCCTTTGATGAAAATGAGAGGATAAGTGGGCGTTAGGCAAACCTTTTGCTGCTGATTGCATTAAAAAATCTGTTCCCGAAGTCAGAATGTGGCTACCTCAATGATGGGTAAAAACGGTCGCATGCGTCTCCCTGTTTGTGAACCTGGGAGATCTAGTGGAGGAACGTCACACATTTTTAAGTGTTTCTGTGAGGTGTTCCCTTCGTGTTTGCTTTTATGCATTTTATACATTAGGTTTGTTTGTTGTTGTTTTTTAAAGGTTAGCACAGCCCTTTGGTTGACAGAACTTAAACTGTTACTTTGAACAAACTGTTTGTTTACATGGTGTGACCTGAGGTTTCAAAGCTAGCCAAAAAAAGGCTTAAAAGTAGCTTTCAGTCTTAATTCAGTTCTCTCTCATGAGTTCTGTGACTCTGATCTATTTCCCTTTATTTCTCTGTCAGTCCTTTTGTTGTATGTCTGTCTCTGTTCGTCTCTCTATCTTCCCATGCCTTCGTTCTGTGTGTGTGTGTGTTGTGTGTGTGTGTGTGTTTAAGATAAAGGTCTCTACAGGTATCATCTCTTTAATTTCTGTTGCTCTGAGGTTTGGCACGGTGTATAATAGAAATGCTTGTGTGTTATCCATTAGCGATTAATGACAACTTTACAGTAAGGTGGGTGTGGAATGCTTGGGGGTCTGTGGGGTGGACAGGGGGCAGTGGGGATGGGAGGAGAGATAAGGCTTTGAGAGCGCTAGGATATGTGGAGGGTTAGTTTCAGATACCAATGGGGTGAGAGAGCATAGGAGAGGGTAGACCAAGTTACAGGCTGGTAGGAATGTATACTTTCACGAATGGTTACCAAGATCCCGAGTGCAAACGCTAGCACAGCATCATCATTAAAAGCCATCCCTCTTAGGAGGTCGACTAAGGCCGGTGGTATGGATGAGCTAAAGATACCCAGCAGCCAGCCTGCTTCTTGGGCAATGATTGGCTTTTGCCACTGGCCCAAAATACTGCATGCATGATGACTTCAAAGCTATGCCCTAATGACTCTTTAGCGAGCTGAGAGAGAGAGAGAGAGAGAGAGAGAGAGAGAGAGAGAGAGAGAGAAGAGAGAGAGAGAGAGAACTCAGAAATGTTACTGTACCTTGGGCTTAGGCCACAATACTTAAATTTGATGAAGGAGAAGTTGACAATGCCACACAGTGGGCAAAAATCCTAAGGAAAATACATCATGTCAAGCTTCATTTCTCTGGAAGAAAGGATGTAGACAATGCACAAAAGCATAAAAGAACATGTGTATCAAACAGAATTGACAATAGTATTGTAAGTATACCTTCCTTGTGTCTGGACAAAAGTAGATACGTGCATAGCTGGTTAAAATAAGAACTAAATGATAACCAGAGAGAGAGAGAGAGAGAGAGAGAGAGAGAGAGAGAGAGAGAGAGAGATGCTTTTATCCATATCACGCTGATTTTTTTAAAAGGTATATATAGCGATCACAGCTAAAAGTTAACATGACATATGCTGTACCTCCACTTGATCAGGATACACACCCTCTCATAAATCCTGTTCATTTTCATCTGCTGTTGACTCTCGATTTCCTCCTTTTCATACGTGTTGTTATTGATGATCAACAGTCTAAACGACATACAAACAATCGGTTACGTCAGCTATTCGCGCCATTTGTGAGAAATGGAAATCGACGTCATGTATTAACTGTCACTTGTTATTTTACTGAGCGCAGTTCCGTGGCAGTGTGTAAGAACTGCGGGTAATGAATTTTCCAGACCACTGCATGGGGGCATTGAGAGGAAAAGAGCACAGCCACAAAAGGGCCTTCAGCCCCATGCCTTTGGCAAGGCGCCAGGTTTGAGTGACATGTCTGTTCTGTCTTGTGGATGACGGTATGGTGACGGTATCACTTAGTGGGTCGAGGTCTTCGTCCTGAGCTGACCTAAAAAAAAAAAAAGAGTGCATGCATGCGCGCAGGCGTGTGTGTCTGCATATGTGTGTGTTGGCCATTTCATTACCCAAGATCTCTGGCGGCGGTGTAGGTGGTAGCCTCTAGTCTACGGTTCATGTACAACCCTAAGTTATCGTACATGAAACAAAGACACCATAGGAGGTGTTCCTGGAAACATTGGCGAGGCAAATATTCCAGACAAAACAACATACACTGACAGGAAAAAGAGGACATCAAATAAAGTGGCAGGGGCCTATGGCGACGCATTATCTGCTTGGGGAGGGCAGTCCTTTTTCACAAAGAAGAACTTGTCAGAGACAAAACACAACACAACACAACATATTACATGACAAGACACGACACATCCCGACACGACACGACACAACACAAGAGCAGCACAACACAACACGACGCATAAAAACCCAATGCAAGCCTTCCCAATACACCACGACGCAATCCAACCCAACCCAACCCAACCCAGACAATTCCAACCAACCCGACCCAAAGCAGTACGATTCACAACGGCATATTGCAACAGATTCGTTTGTGAGCGTGAATTTCTGGTCGTTTTTTTCCATGAAAAGGCGTTACCATACCAAAGTGTTGCCGAGGACAACTGCTTTGTTACCATAGTTTCTTTTACGTGTACTACTGGCATGCTGGGCAGGGATAGCTCAGTAGTCGGACCAATCGCTTTCCCCCAGCCAAGTTAAGCGGCGTCGAGCGTAGTTACCACTTGGATGGGTGACCATTGGCGCACCGTGGCTTCAGTACAGTCCCCTAGTTCACCCAGCTGTAAATGAGTACCTGGCTTTTTAGGATCAGGGAAGGTAAAGCAGCGAGGGAGAGGAGATGGGCGCCGCCCTCAATATGCTGCCCCCTAGAGGCGAAGTCTGACACCTCGCTCCCCTACGACTACAAAGGTTATGGCACACCTTTACCTTTACTACTGGCATGCTGCAAAAGGAACCTGATTACTTGTCTCACCCGAAGTACTAAAAATATTGATTAGCAAGTATGATTTAAACACTGTGTTATGGCTGGAACGCTTTGTGAGCTTTTGCTTTCATATTTCTGTTTCTCTCTTTCTTTGTGTACCTGTCTGCCTGTCTGTCTGTCTGGGTTTTGTGTGTGTGTGTGTGTGTGTAGATCAACAGTCTGCCATTGTTTTCTCCTGAATAGAGACAGGTCATGCTACAGAAGCTTATGAGACAGCAATCATTACAAAGATTAAAGAAAACTATTTTTTTAAAAGCTCACATCTCTTTTAGAAAAGCCTTGTGTTAACTGGAAAATTAAACCGAATCGGGAAGAAAAACATAGGAGAAAAGGAAGACGACTCCCACCGGCGCTCCCCCCCACCGCCCCAAAAAAAATCAACAACAGCACAACAACCACAACAAACAAACAAACAACACCCTCCCCCACCCCACAAAAAAACACCAAACAAACAAAACCAAGCAAACCATTCAAGCAACACCCCCCCCCCCCCCCCCCCCCATTCCCACTAAAAAGAACCCCAAAAGGGAGGGGAAAAACCTACAAGACCTGCCAAATAGTTTTTAATAAGTAAAATTCTATACTTAACCAAACCCTTTGCTCTAATCAGCCTTTATCATACATTTTAATCGTTAAAAATTCAGCTATTGAGAGAGAGAGAGAGAGAGAGAGAGAGAGAGAGAGAGAGAGAGAGAGAGAGAGAGCGTCGGGAAAATTCTCCACAAAACTTCTTCACTTTGCCCGTATTTTACGCCTGAGTGATACCTGGAGCTAACAGGTCTGGCGCAGACACTAGAGCTCTTTACGGCCTGTTTCAATGATCAGCTGTATTGACACCTTTAAAAAAACTACTCAAAGGTTTGATTCCAAGTACGGATTCTCCAAATGGGCCGCGAATGAAAAGAAAACAGAGAGAAAAACTGGCTCTTTTCCTGACGAAGATCATACCACGTCAGCGTTGAATACGGGATCAATACAAGTTTGGGCGTGGGCCGTTATTATGACTTCTGATGTTTCACTGAACAGTCGGCTTGTGTGAGATAACGTTTGGCCCCCATACAGATGAGGAGAGCAGGGTTCAAAGAGGCTTTTAAAGAGACTGAATGCCTGGCCCTGAATGGAGGGAGGGCAGGCTGAGGGCGCTGCCATATGGCCAGGGTGCAACACACAGCCAGCACATCCACAGTGTACACGGCTTGCGAGCTTCTACAGCAGAACCAACAACTAACAGCCATAGCAGTAGTGAGACGATTTTTTTTTTAGCAAAACAGCTTCGACGATAACAAACAACAACAGCAACAACAGCATTAGTAGTAGTAGCAGCAGCAACAACAACAACAACAACAGTTGTAAGAAAAAGTGTGCTTTGGCAGCTTGAGAAAAAAGGGTTATGTATGTATGTTTGTATGTATGTATGTTTGTATATATGTATGTATGTATGAATGTATGTATATATGTGTGTATGTTTGTGTGTATGTATGTGTTCGTATGCATGTATATATGTTTGTATGAGCATATGCATGATTCAGATTCAGAATATTTTATTGCCATCAAAGTCATGTAGACTTAGTCGACACAACAAAACAAACATCAGTTAACTATGTATGCATGCATGCACTCAAATGCACTGTTATAGTCAACCCCAAAAGCCTGGAGATTTATTTTATTTCCCGGTTGAAAATAGAGCATTACAACTAAAATGAAGGCAGATTCACTTTTGACAAAAATCAGATCAGCAGCTAGACTGTGGTGTTGTAGTGTTAACCCAGTGTTCTGCCCTCCCACCGTCATTGTGCAGACTACAGCGCACTGTGTCAACGGCTGAGCTTTGGCGTGTCTGCACTGGGCTAGGAAGGCTTGTCGGGCAGTCAGAGGGACAACTGCCATCAATCATCTCTGCTATAGATCTGCGAAGAAAGATTTCTTTACGGCTGTCATGTCTGACCCGCTCGGTAGACAAATGCCTTCCTCCTCAACCCCTCTCACCCCTTCACTTCTCACTATGTTGTATTTTTTTAACGAGAATCTGTGTGTATGTGTGCGTGTGTGTTTGTGTGTGTGTGTGTGTGTGTGTGTGTGTTTTTGTGTGTGTGTGTGTGTGAAGAATTGGGGAAAAATAGCAAGAACATAAATAATCAGAAAAAAAGAGAAACCGTCAAATACAGATGACACATACCAGGGAGAGGGAGAGAGAGGAGAGAAGAGAGAGAGAGAGAGAGAGAGAGGGGAGAGAGAGAGAGAGAGAGAGAGAGAGAGAGAGAGACAGACAGGCAGGCAGGCAGGCAGGCAGGCAGGCACAGAGACAAAGATAAACCGACAGAGAATGAGAGAAAAGCCAAAAGAGAGGGAGGGGGGGGGGGCGAGTGAAAGAAAGACAGAAAGAGACAGAAGAGAATGAATGAATAAATGAACGAATAATGAACGAATGATCTTTGATGTGCGGGGATGAAGTTTGTAGGCCAAGCCTCTGCTTACAATCTGCCCTTGTAAACATACATACATCATAACAATCACTAGAATATGGAAATAATAAAAAAAGCATTCGAGAAAAAGAAACGCAAACAAAATACTTAATAAACCACAGAGAAATGTTAAAATCTAAATGCACACTACTATCACTCTTCTAATTTAGAATAACACACACACACAGCCATACACACATAAAGCATACAATTGAGAGAGAGGGGGAGAGAGAGATATAGAGAGACAGACAGACAGACAGACAGACAGAGACAGACAGATTGGTTGATTGATTTTTTTCATTGATTAATTAATACTTTTTATTCCCAAGGGTTACAGTTAAGTATTGACGTACTTTTTTTTCATCCAGTTCTTGCCCTGAGAAAAGACTATCTTTAATAACCAGGGGTAATCGTTTTCACCAGTGAGACAGAGTTTTTATTTATCTATTTATTCTTTTATATCGAGGATAATGGAATAAGCGATCGTTTGCTTTTTTACATCAAGTCCCCGTGTATATGCGGTTTTGTAAATTGTCATCTATTCCCACCGGCACACAATGGCCTGCTCTTTCGAAAAGCGGAACAGGATTTAATGTGTGCGCAAGATGTTCTGCGTGCGTGAGTGAGTAAGTGAATGTATGTGTGCTGGTGTATGTGTGTGTGTGTGTGTGTGTGTTAGTGTGTGTGTGTGTGTGTTAGTGTGTGTGCAAGCGTGTGATGATAATTGCCACTTCCTTGATGTAAATAGTATGGTATCTATTCTATCGCACCTGAGCAACGGTTAGCAGCACGTGGGGAAACAGCAGGACCAAGCCTGTTATTTCCTCTCTAGAAGATAGGAGTCGTGACGTCAGATTCGCCATGTGGACAGGCAAGGAACGGTTGCATGACGTCAGCAAAACAATGGCTGCGGTCCTGTCTGGCACAAGGAACTGGAAGACAGACAGAGCGTGAGGCTGGATGGAGTCTCGTCAGTAGCCTGCTGTGTGTGTAGTCTGCCATTCACCGCTGACTGGCCGTGGCATGAACACACTGCCAAACATGGCAGTAGATGTGGAGAGCTCGTGGGGTCAGCACTCAGTGCACTGTCATGTCCCTATTGAAAGCAGCAGTGTCCACAGTGTGAGGGACTTTCCACAGCTGAGGAAATCTGTGAATAGACAAATAAGTATGGGCTGATTTGTTTGGTGACTGCTTTGTTTCTTTGGCTTCCTACTAGTCATGCAGCAGTGGCATGGCATGTATACCAACTCCATTGTTCACTGAACTGTCGACTATTCATTTCCATGACACGAGTGTTTTCTTTTCAGTGGCAGTACGCTTGATTTACAAAAAGCCCGTAAAAGACACAGAGCTTGGTGCTTCATTTTATTATCAATCACATCTACAAATGGAGGCACCGTGGTCGAGTGGTTTAGGCGGTCAACTCGTGATCCAGAGGTCGCGGGTTCGATCCCCGCTCGGCTCGGTGTTGTGCCCTTGGGAAAGACACTTTACTCCTATTTTCCTCACTCCACCCAGGTGTACAAGTGGGTACCAGCTCTGCTGGGGAAGTATCTGGCGACAGACTAGCGTCCTGTCACAGGGGTGGTGAAAACCATCAGTTCGCTTAACGCTACAGAAACCGGGATAAGCTCCGGCTCTATGGGCCTTCTGGCTCGAAAGAACATACATCTACAAATGAGAGATAGATAGATAGATAGATAGATAGATAGATAGATAGATATCAGACATACGGACAGACAGACAGACAGTCAGACAGATAGATAGATAGAGGGAGAGAGAGAGAGAGACAGAGAGAGAGAGAGAGACGCTTTTGACGCTTTGACCAATTTATTGTCATTGCCCAAAGTGGCCTATTGACAAGGGGGGTTATACACGACTTTCTTTTGTAAATACAAATAAATACAAGAAAAATCACATGATGCATTTAACGTAATGAAAACCAAAAAACCAAAAATGAGCTCTTATGAACGGATACGACTTTAAGCTCTGACGTAAACTCAGTTTCAAACTGAACACAAAGTAATAACAAGGATGAACAATAGGAACCAATAAGCAATAAGTAAAATAATGAAAAGAACATTCTAGAATGCTATATTAGACCATCCATTGACATTGTATGTGAAATTTTCAAAAAATATTCTTGCTGGAGACTACAGCGTAATTATAAATGTTTCTTTATGTGTTTCACAAAATGCTGGAGTTTACATAATATAAATGTTACTTTAGTTTAGTCACAAATGTTAAGCTAATTGGAACTTAGCTGTAATTGTCTGAATTTCAGTGCTTCAGCAATAAACTTTGCAACCGATTTGATCACAATATCATCATCGGATGATAATAAGATAGAAAAAATATCTTGCCTTCGGAAAGCTTCTAGATTGAGAACACCACATTTTTCACGTATGGAAACATATGATTGACAATGAAACAGGAAATGCACTTCATCATCAAGAATATGACCACACATAGGGCATGGGAACTGTGTGGACGTCTCAGGTTGAAACCATCTTTTGTTTGCATTGAAGCCGAGTGTTCTTAGTCGAAATCTTGCATAAATTAGTCGATGCCATTTGTCAGTGACTATTCGAAGATACTTTTCAGCTTGAAAAGCACACTTAAACGAAAAAAACCAGCAGTATTTATCTTTACTTTCCATGTCCGAGTGCCAATTTTGTTTAAATGAACAAATGAGTCTAATAAACCCATGCTCGCTACCTACTTCCTGAGACAACCACACGATTCCAAAACCATGTTCTGATAAAAACTTTTTAACTTGATATGCCCAATTCTTCTTACCCAGCTCCATTTGTATAACCATCATGTCATAAGACTGCCTACATAAACGTGACCCTGGAAGTTTCAGTAGTTTTAACCAGTACTTAATACACTTAACAGACGTTCTGATGTTTAAAGGATATCTTCCCGTTTCTCCATATAGTACAGTATTTGACGAATGGATTGGGACATTTAAGAAACGTTTGATAGCATATGTATGTATTTTTTCTATTTGTGGATTAACAGTAAGTCCCCCATATTTCAGATGCATATGTAAGTAAAGGTTCTATTTGAACATCAAACAATTTTCAATCTCTGATTACTAGTAACCTATTTAGAGAAAGTTAGTAAGTCTATTTGACCTCCTGCAACTGAGAGAGAGAGAGAGAGAGAGAGAGAGGAGAGAGAGAGAGAGAGAGAGAGAGAGAGAGAGAGAGAAGGGGGTAAAACTTTGCTAGGAGCAGCATAAAGTCCGAAATAGCTTTAGACTTAAAGCCAATAGCACCAATGCACCCATTCTTCATTTAATAGTTTACTGCACTTTTTTTTTTTCCAATAGTATGAATGGGGGACGGGATAGCTCAGTGGTCGGAGCACTCGCTTTCCCCCAGCCAAGTTAAGCAGCGTCGAGCGTGGTTACCACTTGGATGGGTGACCGTTTGCGCGCCTTGGCTTCAGTACAGTTCCCCCAGTTCACCCAGCTGTAAATGGGTACCTGCCCTCTTTAGGGTCAGGGAAGGTAAAGCAGCGAGGGAGAGGAGATGGGCGCCGCCCTCAATATGCTGGCCCTAGAGAAGTGATGTCTCTGACGCCTCGCTCCCCTACGACCTTATAGGTTATGGGACTCCTATGAATGGTATGCAAGGTGTGGTAGGCTATGTAAAAAAAAAAGATTAAAAAGCAAAAAGAAATCGAACAACTCAATCTTACGATTTATGTTTTAAAAAAAAGTGTACGGCTGCGTCCCGCCGTCCCGATCTGTTGGGCGGTATGTCGACTGGGCCTTTAGGGAGACACAGAGAGGGATGAGACACAGAGAGGGATGAGGGACTGGGCCTTTAGGGAGACACAGAGAGGGATGAGGGACTGAGTGCAAGGCAGGGACTGTGCACTGTGGGCAGAGTTCACAGGCAGTGGGCTCAATTCAAGGCAAAGGGAGTGGTGCACTGGTGTCACATGCCGCAAAGAATACAAGAAATAAATTAACTGAATTGAACTGAAGAACGTGGCCCCAATGCTGTGATGAATAGATATGTTGACAAAGGAACGTTTAAAAGAAGGGTGTCTGTATTGCTGCAGTTCTGGTTGTAAAAGAAATTCCTTTGAAATATATTAAACAGTGTGGTTGGGGGGAGGAAAGGGAATGGAGGGCACTGACCTGAACGAAACTTTCTGTTTTCGTGAAGTGCGAGGTGACAGTACAGTGGAAATGTCTGGTCATTGCAGTTCCTTGAAATATCACATCTAGTTGTTTATCACACTGCACAAAAAACAGTCGTTATAGTCAGCATGACATCTAGTTGTTTATCACACTAAACAAAAACAGTTGTTTATCACGCTAAATGAAACAGTCATTGAATTCAGCATCACATCTAGTTATTACACTGAACGAAACAGAAACGTGTTTTATAACAAAACTTTGTTTGAAACGGGGAACACTTGTCGTGTTTTGTCAGAAATGCATATGATACATTCCTTTATAAAGTTTATATACTGAAATCATAGGGTATAAACTGATGGATTCATACTAAAAGGTGTGCATAGGCAAGACAGAAACTATGACATCACGATACAAGCGAAATGGGGATTATATGAATACGAATGTCATTTGCTTTTGAATGCCCGATATCTTGGTAGAATAGGGGCAGGCATTTTTATTGTTGTATTTTCCTGGCAGACTGATGTTCAGTATAATGCAGTCTACTGTCTGATGATGGAAAATGTGCTCTGCCTAATATTATTGGATTTCTGATGCCCTGCACTTAGAACAGCTGATTTTTTTTAATCGCTTTGATCAGGTATTTGTAGGCGTTGTCGAGCATTACATATCTTTTACCCCCCCCCCCCTCCCTTCCCCCGTACCCAGCCTTCTTGATGAGAAAAATATTAATGTGTTTTGCTTAGTATCTATGAATTTTATCAGTTCTGTAAAGCCGTAAGACTGGTTTTGTAAGTGTTTACTGATCGGTTGTGGTGAGGCGTTAACAACCATATTATGCTTATTATTTCTCCTTTACCTCCAAAGGATTGCAAAGGCCTACAACTGGCCGCTGCTCTCTGTATGTCTCTGTGTGTAGTTACTGCATGCTCATGACTCCTTTTCACTCTTACGCATTGACATCGCCGTCAATCGGTTGTTGTCAAACTTTGGCCTTGTTGCTACTCTGCAAAGCAAAAGAACTTGATCTGTTGAATTGAGCTTTACAACTGAACTGCGCCATTGCAGACAAATCATATAAGACCGCTTGAAAAGAAAGGTCAAAATGAAAACGGTCATAAATCTCTCTCTCTCTCTCTCTCTCTCTCTCTCTCTCTCTCTCGGTGGCTTCTCTTGCTGGGCTGCCAGCAATACGTTCTTTCCAGCTGTATGTCAAGTTGTATGATGTGATGTCCAGAAGCCCTGAGCTTGCCCACTTTACTGTCTATCAACAGTTCATGTTCTCTTTCCTTCCCTTCCTCTGTCTCTTCCCACTCAAGTATACTGACAAAGTAGCGTAGGAAGCAGTCAGATGGACAAACAGTATGGCATTTAGTCGTGGACGCTACTGGTAGGAAGGACAGTGTGGCTATGTTGATTTAAGCAGTCCTTTGGGAAGCAGGGAGGTGTCGAGTGTCCAGCTTTTCCACTGTTGGCTTTCAGGTAACGGTTGTTTGGAGTGACACTGTATAGAGAATGGCCCAGCTACCAAGTCTGGGCACTGTCTTGTTTGTGTTCACGATCACTTTAATTCGAGCTTTGTGTGCGCTGACTAAAGCTGCGCGCGCCGACAAGATCTAAGTGATGGTTTGGGAAAGGGTTTTTACTCCCTCAATTTTGTGGGGTACGTTTTTCTTTTGTGGTTGGGTGTGTGGGTTTATTGTTTGTTTGTATAACTGTCGTATACATTGCAGAGAGAGACATCACACATCGTCTACAGTCAAACTGGTTCCCGTATTGAGATAATAGGTTTTTGCTTGCTTATCTGTCCACATTCCAGTGTAAAGTGCGACTTAACTCACGCAGAATCACACAGTTTCTTGGATGTGCTGTCTGCTATAACACATCTGGAAGGGTGCAATACCCCAGTGACTAAGGCAAAAGACTTCTAGCTCCTCTGGTTTGAAGTCACTGGTGGCTCCCGCTAGATTATGAAAAGGAGATGGTTTTTACAATCTTCCACGCCAAGTGGTCAAGCAGACCCGTCGGTGCCTTACATCATGCATGCATGTGGAAAATGAGTGAGTGTGCGTATCAAAAACTAGCTCGTCATGTCGGTGTTGGTTCAAAACAGGCGTTGATTTCATTTGTGATTCTGTTTTTAATAACACCTGATGAAACAAGGAATAATTTTATGTTTGAATGCAGTTACTATTATTTGCTTGGGTACGCGCGCGCGCGCGCGCGCGCGCGCGCGTGTGTGTGTGTGTGGTGTGCGCGCGCGTGTGTGTGTGCGCGCGCGTGTGTGTGTGTGCGTGTGTGCGCTTGTGTGTGCGCGCGCGCCTCTGTGTGTGTATGTTCCTTTTTCTTGTGTAGGCTTGCCACCTGTGCTAATATCAAAGCTCACATTCTGGCCACGAAAGATCTATAGAGTCCATCCCTTGTGCACATTACTTTCTGCAGTCTGTGAGGTCATCCGCAGTAAACTAATACGTCACTTCACAGTCTGGTCACTAACTTCCTCCCTCCCCTTCACCTCCCTGCCCCCTGCCTCAGGCGGATATCCCAAAGACCAAAAGTTATAATCAGTACAAGTTCTTTTGGTGTGATTTTTTGCACGCACGCGCGCGCGCGCGCACACACACACATACATACATACACACATACGCAAACTTACACACACACGCACGCACGCACGCACGCGCACAAACAGAGACAGATAGAGAGAGATAGCAATGAAGGGTTTCGCTTTGGTCTCAAACAAATTGAAACCACTTGAAGAGGAAGGTGACAGCAGGTGAAAACAGTCACATGGCTGAACTGGAGGGCAGTTTTTCTGGTAGTCGTTTGGCAGAGTCATACACACGTTCCCTTCATGTTCTTATCTCATTTAATTTAACGGTAAACAACGCACACGCCATTTACTGTTCGCCCTAAGTACTCTATATCAACATTTACTTTTTCTCTGTCAATATTGGGTATCGACATAAACCTTTTCACCGTAGACGTTGAACGCCAACATTTGTCTCTCTTTGTAAATTTTGGAGATAAACATTTACCTTTCATCGTAAACATTGGACCTGAACAGTTACCGTTCTTCGTAAACATTTGACATCAACACTTAGTTTCTTGTTGACTGTCTTCATAGATTTCTTACAGTAAGCATCGTGATGGATTTTCTTTCACTTTTAACATCGAACGTCAATATTTACATTTCACCATAGACTTCTGTGGGGCTTTCACGATCTTCTACATCATCAGTCCATGTGCAAACCTGCCCATGCATTCACCTCACACTTGCAGAAGACCACAAAGGCATGTCAAAGACCCTGTCATTCATGTAAGCATTCGCAAAGTTCCAAAATTACAAAAGTATCCTGCATGCACCCGAGGTTTTACCAGCACATTGGCTTAGACGAGGAGACAAGCGTCTGCAAAGTGAGTTTCCCCAGATGTGTGTCTTTGTTTTAACGTCTGTCCACTAACTAGTGATTTTAGACAGTTCCCAGTAGACGTGTGTCTTTGTTTTAACGACTGTCCATTAAATTGGTATTGTAGACAGTTCCCAGTAGACGTGTGTCTGTTTTAACGACTGTCCACTAACTAGTGATTTTAGACAGTTCCCAGTAGATGTTTGTCTGTTTTAACGTCTGTACACTACATAGTGATTTTAGACAGTTCCCAGCAGACGTGTGTCTGTGTTTTAACGTCTGTACACTACATAGTGATTTTAGACAGTTCCCAGCAGACGTGTGTCTGTGTTTTAACGTCTGTACACTACATAGTGATTTTAGACAGTTCCCAGTAGACGTGTGTCTGTTTTAACGTCTGTCCACTAACTAGTGATTTTAGACAGTTCCCAGCAGACGTGTGTTTGTGTTTTAACGACTGTACACTACATAGTGATTTTAGACAGTTCCCAGTAGACGTGTGTCTGTTTTAACGTCTGTCCACTAACTAGTGATTTTAGACAGTTCCCAGTAGACGTGTGTCTGTGTTTTAACGTCTGTACACTACATAGTGATTTTAGACAGTTCCCAGCAGACGTGTGTTTGTGTTTTAACGTCTATCCACTAACTAGTGATTTTAGACAGTTCCCAGTAGATGAGGCGGAGCGGGTGTACAGCGTTCTGCACGCTGTGGAAAAACTGAAACAGAAAAAGAAACGCCCTTAAAGATGGAAGATGGGAGGACTGTTTTCAGACAAAGAGGTATGTACACAGGCAGACAGACGCCTCGTCATGCAGGCCAGCTATGGCCAGTGGTATGGATAGCACAACATGGCCAACGTGTTGTCTGACACCTGAACACATGGAGGCTTTTCCAGCTTCAAGGTGCCCAGGAAACACTTCCTGAAAGTGTCTGTGCACTGCTCCATGATGGACTCCTGAGGGAGTGCAGGGAGAAGTCCAACAGTCAGTCAGGCAGGCAGACAGACAGACAGACAGACAGACAGACAGACAGACAGGCAGACAGACAGACAGACAAACAGACAGAGGCCACAACCATTCTACTGTATGAAGAGAAAACCCGGTCAAGGACAATCAGAACTGACTGGTATCTCGAGAGGCACAATGCGTGGCTCTACAGAATGTTTGATCTCTGCTCTAAGTGATCTCCAGATCGTCTGCTTGAATCCCAGCCACATTTCAGGATTAGGCATATTGAGATTTGTCCTTTGTTAGGCAAGATTATTAATTTTGCGCAGACTCGCTAGTGCTTTATACTCATTCAAATAAACACACTTGCATTACGAAAACATGCTTGTTAAAGCGTGTAATTCAGATAAGGCTTTTTTCAAGTTATTGAAAAACGCACGCACAGAATTGAATTGAATAAATTTTATTTAAAGATAAGCAAACATGCTTTTCTACAACCAGCCCTCTGGGCAAAATCACACCTGAAAACAAAAAAACCCATCTCAGCCAAACAACAAAGAACACAGTTTTGTTCAAAGAAAAAGGGGGAAAATCAAATCATCCAAAATATAAAATACATAATTATTGTAAACATGTAACTTAAAAAAAACCTGACTGGAGAGAGAGAACCAGAAAGAGAGAGAGAGCGTTATTTTGCAAACATTATTAAAAAAATTTCTATAAAAAAAACAACAACCCTACTAATCATGTAAATGGTCATATTGATAACAATAAGAAGAAGGACAATGATGATGATGATGATGATGATAACAACAATAATAACGACGATGAGGATGACCAAAGCGATGAGAGAGAGAGAGAGACAGACAGACACAGACACAGAGTCAGAGACACAAACGGCATGCATACCCCATGATAGAGTCATCAGCAGGGTATTGGCCAGTGTGGGAGGCAGAAAAAAGGATTGACCGTTTTTTCTCCCCCCCCCCCCCCTTCCCACCCCCGTTCCTGTGCATTAGTGGCTGTTGAAGTGGAACGTTCAGTCAGGAAAAAGGGAGGCTATCTTCATCTGGCCAAGATCTGGTCAGAGGACATGGCTCTCCCCAGTAGAGGCCTGTAGAGTGTGCCTTCCTTGTGTTCAGTGGAGCATTCTGTCAGTTCATTTAGTGAGGAAAGATGAATAATAACCAGAGAATAAAGACTGCGAAAGAGATAGAATCTGAGAGAGGGAGGGAGGGGGAGACAGACAGACAGACAGACAGAGACAGACAGACACTTTGAGAGTCTTAGTATCCTGGTTATGGTTTTCAAGGTTGTTGGTTTGTTTGATAACCTCTTTGTTCACCCATTTTCATTGATCGATTGATTGGTGATTATTGTGGCTGTGATTGCTGTTGTTGTATTCTTAAGTTGTATCCCGTTCTCGAGAATCTTCTGACCATAATGTAGCAGTGATCGTGCCGATGAGAGGGGGGAGGAGGAGAAAATGTAAGTGTATGGAGGCGGGTGTGTTTGGTGGGGGGAGGGGGAGGTAGGTTGTTTGCACATGTCAGTGACATGCTTGGCTGTGTCCCAGGGGAAAGAAGGAGCCATGGCCTGGTGGCTGTACAGTCCAACCCCTAGTCTGACTGGCAGTAACTCGGGATTTGAACCCCTGCTGAAGAGGGCGTGTGAGGGGATTTCCTTTGGAGTCAACATCGAATCTGACCGCACACTCTGCATGACCCTCCGATGAGAGTCTTCACTGAGGTGCCGTGTGCCGACACTGGCAGAACACCTTCCGCACACGTTCAAACTGATGGCTGTTGGGTGTTGCCGGCTCTGGCCTGACCTACCACAGGACAAGCTTTCCCCGGAGGCTCTGTCAATATTGACGCTAGTTGGGGGTTTTTTTCGGGCTGGGGGAAGGGGGTGGGAGGTCTTTGCATGTGAAGATGTTTGAGGAAATGTGTTCCCCTGGCAAGTCATGTAGATAGATTAGATAGTACAAGGACAACCTTCAACAATTGTACTCCTTTCTCTTTAAGGTTGTTCGACACATGGTCGAACAGATAGAGAATCTCCGTTTGCCTGTCTGTCTCTCTGTCTTTCTGCCTGTGTCTGTGTCTTTCTCTCTTTCAGTCTGTCTCGTTCACAGACTTGCTCTGTCTGTCTGTCTCTCACCTACTCTCTCCCTTTAAAATATTTAAGCTCCCAAAAATATGATTAGACGATATTTGCAGAAGAGCCTTTTCATAAAAAATGAAGACAGAAAGACACACTTTGATACCAGTTTTGACAACAACATAAGCTTCAGGTCTAGTTTTTCACAAAACAGTGTTTCTGCACACACAGACAGCTCCATATGCGCTACATCGCATTTACCAAATCTGGGCGAGTTGATGAAGAGGGAAAATGGGGTAGGTGGGGAGAGGGGGACTTCAGGGAAGGCAGGGAAAAGTCTTCTGAGGTAGGAGACTAGCCTTCAACCCTGGTAAACTTGATCGTTGTTGCTCTTGATAAGCGCATTACAAAGAATCTACAAACTAGAATAATACACAAAGCAAAACAGAATAGCCGACACATACAAATGTGGGAAAAGGCCAGAAAAGAGAACGTTGCAGAAAGGTCACATCAAAGTCAACGCACATTGTAAACAACTTTCAGAGCGAGCGAGGAATAAAGTAAATGAACGGCAGGGAAAGAAGGAGCAAACACTATGTTGACATTATTATTATTATTATACATTATCTCCATGATCCCCGTTCGTTGTGCAGTGTTGGCCTGGTCGCTGTCTGCCTCGTGCAGGAACATGATGGTGCTGGTAGAGCAGTTTGGTGATGCATGGCTGACCGCCCTCCGCTACAAGGTCATGCATCATCGGTCGTGTTTTAACGGATATACACATGTACATACACAGAGATGCAGAGACAGAAGACACACACACACACACACACACACAACAGAGGGAGAGAGAGAGAGTGAGAGAGAGAGAGAGAGAGAGAAATAGAGATTTAACAAATAAGAGTGACTGGTAAAGCACAGAGAGAAAGAGGAGAGAGTGAACTCGAACTCGAAATGTTTATTGAGAGTAAATGGATAAGCACAAGGCTTTTTTACACCATGCTCTCACAAAAAAGAAAAAAAAGAAGATAAAAGTCAAGAAAAACTACACTCACACTAATCAAAACAGAAGAACCGAAGCGCAACCCAACAGCAACAAACACACACCAATGCAAAAAACCTCCAAATAAACTAACGTATGCAAACAGTAATAATCAGCAGCTTTATATGCAGTCAAAGGAAGATTCAAATGACCATCATAATGAAATAATTAGACAGGCAGACAGGCAGAGACAGAGACAGACAGATATACAGAGAAAATACAAATGCGGAGGATCACAAACCAAATGCGGATCACAAACGTCCGCTTCGCAGATGACATTGATGGAATAGCAGGATCAGAAAAAGAGCTTGCCAGCCTAACAGAACACCTGAATAAGGCCTCCAAAACATACGGCATGGAAATCAGTGCAGAGAAGACCAAACTGATGACTAATAACACCAACGGCATTAGCACTGATATCAGGGTTAATGACCAGAAGCTGGAAACAGTTCAAAGCTTCAAGTACCTGGGAGCCATTGTATCAGACCAGGGATCCAAGCCAGAAGTAGTATGCAGGACTGCACAGACAATAACAGCACTGTCAAAACTAAACACCATCTGGAGAGATAAAAATATCTCACTTATCTCCAAGATCAGACTAATGTGCTCCCTTGTCATATCCATATTTCTGTATGCCTGTGAATCATGGACCCTGACTGCAGATTTGGAGAGAAGAGTAGATCGGTGGTCTAGAGGTAACGCGCCTGTCTAGAAAGCGAAAAGTCCGGGTCTGAAGTGTGCGGCGGTTCGTACCCCGTTTGGACCGGAAACTTTTCCCCCATCCATTAGACCATGAGTGGTGGTCTGGGCGCTAGTCTTTCGGATGAGACGATAAACCGAGGTCCCGTGTGTTACACGTAATTATTTAGCGCACGTAAAAGAACCCAACGGCAACAAGAGAGTTGTCCCTGGCAAAATTCTTAGAAAAAAGCCACTCTGATAGGGAAACAAATACAGTTGCAGACATGAAAAAGAAAAAAAAATGGGTGGCGCTGCGCTTATGGCGACGCGCTCTCCCGCTCTCCCCGGGGAGAGCAGCCCGAATTTCACGGAGAGAAATCTGCCGTGACTTAAAAGTGGTATGAAATGAAATCTGAGCGCTTTGATTTGTTGCTTTACAAGATTCAGCGCTATATAAATTCCATACATTATTATTATTATTATTTTAAGAGTACAGGCGGTGGAGATGAGATGCTTTCGGAGACTCTTTGGCATCTCCTACAAAGACCACATAAGCAACGAAAGCGTGCATACCAGAATCCAGCAAACCATTGGACCCTATGAGAACCTTCTAACAATCGTGAAAAAGCGTAAA
>CM054135.1:34635776-34655776 GCA_028751875.1 Rapana venosa | reverse complement strand
AGAGAGCAGCAGTGTCCATTAATATCAATTTTCACAGTAGAACGCCCCCCACTATATATACAGTGCTGTGAGGCCAGGTCCATTGGACAGTAAAGTAAAGTGAAGTGAAGTGAAGTGACGCAAGCTGCCTGAACTAACTAAGGACCCAGTCAGCACAACACTGCGCTGCATGTCAAGACTGTAGTCAAACTAGCGCCTAGCCTGTCTCCTGTACTTCTGCCCCTTCTACTGTACCTCTTCCTCCTTGTCTTCGGATGTTAAAATTAAAGACAACAACCACAACCTCTTCCTCCTTTTCCTGCTATCCTTCTGTCTCTCTATGTTGAACTTTCTGTCTGTCAGTATCTGTCTGTTTTTCTCTCCTTTCTTTACTCTCTTTCCTTTTTTCTTTCTTCTTGCTTCTCTGTCTTTGGGTCTCTGTCTCTCTTTGTCTGTTCAGTCTTTTCGTGTCATGTATCTCATTGATCTGTATTTCTCTGTGTTTCTGCCTCTCTTTTTGTCTGTTTATTTGTCTTTCTGTCTATGTCTGTGTCTCTATCTCTCTCCCCCCCCCCCCCCTCTCTCTCTCTCTCTGCGCCCTCCCTCTCTCTGTGTCTGTCTGTGTCTCTGTATCTCTCTCTCTCTACTCCCCTCTCTGCACCCCACCTCTTTCTCTGTCATCGATGTGTTTATCAATTCATTGATTTATTCATGTTTGTTTTCCTTTGAGGGCCTGGCTTAAACACGCCTCTGGCCTATCCCATTGCCCTCGTTAACATGTTTGACTTCTCTCTCTCTCTCTCTCTCTCTCTCTCTCTCTCTCTCTCTCTCTCTCTCTCTCATTAAGATAATTCTCTGTCTTTCTGGCTGAATATGTCTGTCTTTGTCTGTCTGTATGCATGACTGTCTGTTTTGGCCACTGTCTGTATGCATATCTCTCTCTCTCTCGTCTGTCTCTCTCTGTCCCTGTCTGCTCATCTGACTCTCTCTCTCTCCCTCCCTTCCTCTCTGTCTCTCTCTCTCTGTCTGTCTCTGTCTCTTTGTCGCTGTCTGTCTGCCTGTCTCTCAATCTCTCTCTGTGTCCAATCTCTCTCTCTCTCTCTCTCTCTCTCTCTCTCTCTCTCTCTGTCCCCCTCTCTCACTGCCCCACCCCTCTCTCCCTCTCAAAAGGTAAGCAAGTTGTTTTCCCTACCGACACCTGCCATCATCATCATCATCATCATGGTCATCAGAGGGAGCAGTCATGCCTGCAATTGATCTTTTGTGCCGGGCTGATTTGGGCAATGGGGAGGTCTGACTGTCCCCTGACACCGACCGATACTGGCAGGGGGTAAAAAAGAGTTCAAAGAAGGAATGACATATGTGAGTTGTGTGCGGCATTAATCTACATAGAAATAGTGGGTGAAGGGTTCAAGGTTCACGTGTGATTGAGGGTGGGGGAGGGGAGGTGGGTGACAGTGTGCGAGTGTTTCTTGTGTGTTTTGTTGTCTGTTCCAAATTCAGGGTTGTGATGCAGGTCAGAAAGTGTCAACTTTGGTGACTATGAAATAAAGGAACCTAACTCGTGTTCCCCTTTGTATTGTTTGTGTTTTGTTTTGTTTTGTTTGCTGTTTCTTGTCCTGATGTTTTCACAGTCTGAGCTCGTTATGAAGTGACCTTGCTTTCCATCGATGGTATTGTATTGTATTGTGTTGTACTGTGTTGTACTGTGTTGTATTTTATTGTATTGTGTTGCATTTTATTGTGTTGTGTTGCATTGCATTGCATTGTATTGTGTCGTATTGTATTGTACTGTACTGCATTGCATTGTATTGTATTGTATACGACTTTCAGATAGGGCAAATTTCTCTGCGTGAAATTCGGGCTGCTCTCCGCGGGTAGAGTGCGTGGCCACAAGGGGACGGATGGCCTGCTGGTTAGCGTGATGCGCAATACCATTGTGCTGGTCATCTGCCGCCCTGTGTTGGATTCTCTTTGAAGAGGATTTTTAACTTTCATACTTTGTTCTTTCTTAACTGCACACAACACATGCATGCACACGCGTGCATGAGGTCACATGCGCGTGTGCGCTGTGTGTGTGCATTGGAACACAAAATAAAAGCTGTCTCCAGCTTGTTCATATCCCATAACTGACACGTTCATTGTTCTTTTGCCCCCCCCCCCTCCCCCTGTGTGTCTTCCTATTTCATCTTTGGATTTGTGACCACTACATCTGAACTTAATCACAGAAAATACTTAACGGTTAGGTAGCTTCTGAGTCAAAACAAAGATCTAATTTAACCCTTTTTATTTTATCACTAAAGCAAACATGTACTGCTATTTTCTAAGGTTGCATACCAATTAACACGGTGTTGGCGCTTTTAAGATTGGGTAATATTCATGCAGAAATAACTTTTGCTATTAAAGGACTTGTTTTCCTCGACAGAGCCGTAATCTTATTCAATTCACAGAGAAAGACAATGACAATGCAAGTTCTTTTATTCCGAGGATAATGAATAAGCACCCATGCGCTTTTTTACATCCAGTCCCCGAAAGAGAGAGATAGAGAGAGAGAGAGAGAAGAGAGAGGAGAGAGAGAGAGAGAAAAGAGAGAGAGAGAGTAGAGAGAGAGAGAGAGAGTGTGTTAGTTTTCAGACAAGACTTCAGACTTTCTGCACAAAGGCGTTAGGTCATAATACAAAAAAATGGTGAGTATGCAGAGTAGGGGTACGACTTAATTGTTATAAACATACTACTATCAACGTTTTATATGAATCCATATTTCACAACGATAGTGAAAAGAAAGCATTATATTAGCCATATCTTCAATATCTATGCTGGAGCAAGTTAATTTTGTGTGGCTCATAATCAACAATGGTATAAGTGTATATCTATCAACATAAGAATCCATTTCTAGAAAATTATCTGATTTCTTCTTTGGTTGCATGAAAAAAATCGTGAGAATTTGTATCTGTCAGTGGGAAGTGTCATTTATGCCAGAGATGCAAAAGAAAGTATGTTTTTAATCTTTTAAGGTTTTTTTCAAATCTACATAGATGGGACACTTTGATAAAAAGTGTTCTTTACTCTCTATTTGGTCTTTACAAACAGGGCATTTATTCTTAACTTCGTTTGAACGTTGATGACAATGTATATCATTACTTGAATTTTGAAAACGACGTGTATCATTGTTTGAACTTTGATAACAATATATATCATTGTTTGAATTTTGATAACGATGTTTATCATTGTTTGAACTTTGATAACGACCTGTATCATTGTTTGAACTTTGATAACGAGCAAACAATGTTTGAACTTTGACAACGGTGTCTATCATTGCTTGAACTTTGAAAACGATGTATATCGTAGGTCAGTGGTAGGACATTGGATTGCATTTATTTAACTGCAACGTGAAAACAACATGCATCCATATCACCAACATACTTTCCTTTTCAACAACAAAAAGAGAGAGAAGAGACAGATAGACAGAAGGCAGAGAGAGATACAGACAAACAGACACAAACAAGTCAGACACGGACAGAGGGACACAGACAGACAGACCGATAAACACAGAGAGACAGACATACAAGACAGACACAGACAGACAGAGGCACACAAACAGACCGAGAAGAGAGAGAGAGAGAGGAGAGAGAGAGAGAGAGAGAGAGACAGACAGACAGACAGACAGACAGACAGACAGACGGACGGACGGACAGACAGACAGACGACAGACAGACAGACGACAGACAGACAGACGACGGACAGACAGACAGACAGACACAGACTGACAGAGGCACAGAGACAAACAGACCGAGAAATAGAGACAGAGACAGAGAGCTCCTACTGATTCATGTTGATCAAGTCATTCTTTCCAGAGGTAGGGCAGACTGTGTGTGTGTGTGTGTGTGTGTGTGTGTGTGTGTGTGTGTGTGTGTGTGTGTGTGTGTGTTTATTTATTTTATTTATCTATTTATTTTTATTTTATTCTTTTATATCGAGGATAATGGAATAAGCACTCATGTGCTTTTTTACATCCAGTCCCCGTGTGTATGCAGTTTTGTAAATTCTGTCATCTGTTCCCACCGGCACACAATGGCCTACTCTTACGAAAAGCGGAACAGGATTTAACGTGTGCGCAAGACGTTCTGTGTGTGTGTGTGTGTGTGTGTGTGTGTGTGTAGTCATTGTTTATCTGGAGGCCATCAACTGGTTGTACGGATGAAGGAGCACAGACCCATGGGATGACTCCCCGATAGAATCATCCCTTCTCTCCATTCACCTTCTTACAGAATGGGGAGTGTGTGTGTGTGTGTGCGCGTGTGTGTGTGTGCGCGCGTGTGTATGTGTGTGCGTGTGTGTGTGTACATGTGTGTATGCATGCGTGAGAGAGGAGAGAGCGTGCTTGAGCCTGCATGCATGAGAGTGACAGAGAGCGAAAGAGAGAGTATACGCGCGCGCGCGCTGGCATGCATGTAAGTCCCTGCGTGAGTAGGCACGCACATGAACGCTCTCTCTCGCGTGCACGCGCGCGCGCGCGCGCGCCTGCGTGTGTGTGTGTGTGTGTACACCTGTGTTTATAATACGAGTATATGTTCGCGTACTTAAGCGCACGCATCTAAATTGGCCTACACTTTAAATTAAACGGCGCTCCCTGGTTGATATTGCGAAATGTCTGACGATGATGAACATAGTGGTATACAAGTACAGAATAATGGTATACAAGTACACAATAGTGGTATACAAGTACAGAATAATGGTATACAAGTACACAATAGTGGTATACAAGTACACAATAGCGGTATACAAGTACAGAATATTGATATACAAGTACACAATAGTGGTATACAAGTACACAATAGCGGTATACAAGTACAGAATAATGATATACAAGTACACAATAGTGGTATACAAGTACACAATATGGGTATACAAGTACAGAATAGTGGTATACAAGTACAGCTGTGTATTTGCGCTGTAAGTCATATCATGCCCTCCCCTGTGGGGAATGCCGGAAGGCCTGTCAGTATAAATAGCATCCCCACCTTCTGGAAACTCTGTGCTAGGAATTCCTCTCTGTCTCTCTGTCTGTCTGTCTCTCTCTGTGCCTTGTTCCTTTTCTTCCTGTCACCTCCTTCTTCTCTATTTTTTGCCTTCTCGGCTCACTCTCTGCCTTTTTCCCAGAAAAGACTTAAACTATAACAATTCTTTCCCCTGCTGAATTCAGATGCGCTGGACCTGATTTGCCAGGCGCTCAACGGCAGCAACATGCACTTTCGCTCACATAGTTGCTGTCTGAGCGTTTGACAAAGAAAAATATCATGCCCTACCTCTACATCATGTAACAAGAAGTCAACTGTATCTCTCTTTCGTTAGAAGATAACCTGTGATGGACATTCAGATGGAGAACCGTGGATGTTTGGACTCTGGCACTGTCGGTGTTAGCTCTTTGCCTTTGAGAAAGTTTTTCAAGATTGTCTAATTTCAAGAACTCCCACCCCCTCCCCCCGTCCTGGGGGTGCATGAAATTCAACAATAACACAGTCTGCAGACGTGGGAGTGTGAAACTACTTACAGCACAAGCACAGCCCCCTCATGACACGATGACTCTTATAATGCTATCCTGGAAATCAAGGGCAAACCCGCACATCTGTCAACCCCAGATCCTAGTGATGTAGTCATGTTTCGGTCATGGTGGATATGGTATATGATATGATATGATATGCTGTATAGTATGACATGAGGGGACGGGATAGCTCAGTGGTCGGAGCACTCGCTTTCCCCCAGCCAAATTAAGCAGCGTCGAGCGTGGTTACCAGTTGGATAGGTGACCGTTTGCGCGCCTTGGCTTCAGTACAGTTCCCCCAGTTCACCAAGCTGTAAATGGGTACCTGCCCTCTTTAGGGTCAGGGAAGGTAAAGCAGCGAGGGAGAGGAGATGGGCGCCGCCCTCAATATGCTGGCCCTAGAGAAGTGAGGTCTCTGACGCCTCGCTCCCCTACGACCTTATAGGTTATGGGACTCCTTTACCTTTTTTACCTTTTATAGTATGACATGACATGACATGACATACTATGCTATGCTGTGCTACGACATGCTCGCTGGTCAGAGCTTTGCTTTCCACAAAGGCAGTTTTCGGGTCAATGACACGCTGATGACATTCTTTGGCTGAAGCTGTCCACTTTTCGGTTGAGTGCTTTTGAATACAGCACTTTCCGGGCAGTCTGCATACTTGATTTATAGCATTACTGACTCACTGTCTGTCTGTCATGTCTGTCTGTCTGTCTGTCTGTCTGTCTCTGTCTCTGTCTCTCTCTCTCTCTCTCTCTCTCTCTCTCTCTCTCTCCTCTCTCTCTCTCTCTCTCTCTCTCTCTCTCTCTCTCTCTCTGGTGTGGGAGTAGTAGCACTAAGACAGTCAAAACAGGTAATATAGCACCCCACCCTGTTCTGTTGCGCTGCGTGAGTGCGTGCGTGAGTGTGTGTGTACTTACTTTTCGGAGTTAATGTAGGAACTTTTGTTTAAGACAATTCTCTTTGCTGTAAATTCTCTTACGTGTGTCAGATGCAGGTTGAAGACAAAAGCTTGGCTACCTAATTTATTGCACGAATCGTACATGCTTGTATATTTATTTCCCTCAGAAATGCTTTGTTTTGGCAGGATTTTGCCAAGGACAACTCTTTTGTCACCGTGGATTCTTTTATGTGCGCCGAATTTTTGCTTGACACAGTACTTTGATCGATTATCGTATCATCCGAAAGATTATCACCCAGACCTTCACTCAAGGTTAGTGGACGGGAGAAAATTTCTGTTTGAAGTGGGGATTAAAACTGGGAATGATTGTCGCTGTGTAGGCAGGTGCTGTACCTTTAGACCACCGATGCTGGTTCTGTGGGCATGTGGTGAGCGCTGAAGGGAATTCATGGCAAGAGCAGGTCTGGCACAGCGGACCTGGTCAGTCACTGATCACACAGAGAGGGGAGCGGGGGAGGGAGGGGGGCACGTGTGAAACGTCTGCCTTAATCAGCTGCCTGATTGGTGGCGGGCATTAGGCCAGTGACAGCAGTGAAGTGTTGGACAGGGTCTCTGATGGCAGTCCTCGACAGCATGGTTCGCCTTCCTTTGGGAGCATTGACAAAAGGTTATCTCTCTTTTTGATTTTGACGAAAAGTGTCTGGCTGTAAGGCACCACCGAGACTGAAGCTTCAATCACCGCCGGGACCTCTGACGAAGGCTCATCCAGGAGCTGAAACTAGAGTCAGGTCAGGCCCACAGGCATGGTCCTTACTCATAAATGCCTAAAACACTGTCAGTGAGAGATACTTTTTTCTAGGTTTTTATGTGATTCTTTTCTCTTTATTGAGTATTTCAAAAACATTTTCAAAATGATGGTAACTGGTTACCTATTTTCCGCCAGTGATATTTTGTGAATAAGGTTATCTTTTCGATGCAAAAGAGAATGTCATTGACTCACGTACGTAACAGGGAAACTAACGAAAGAAACTTTTCAGCAGAAAGAACTTTTGTTTCTCTGGCTATTTCAAGCCGACTGAGAAAACTATGACGTAGAGTGCATATTTCAGAGACTTATCACAGTGCACTATGCTAGAGGCTTCATTTCCCCGACTGATTTGACAGAATCAGAAAAAGAGTACAGGGTTTTCTGAAAAAAAAATGTTGGTAACTTGTTTTTCCCTTTTGTGTGCGGGGTTTCTGCAAACCGTGGTCTATTGGGTAACATGTATGTAACTCTTGGACAAAAAGACAGTCATCCTTCAAGCAACCTTACTGTCTTAAAGAGACAGGCAGACAAGGAACAAAAGCGTGCATCAAGCTGTGGTGACATGCTGTGACCCTGTGCCCATAATTCAACTAAAGGAATTAATCGTGACAAAATGAAACGGGACAATATCCTACACTAAAACACAGAACTATACATGCTCTGTGGACTTTCTGATAGATAAGGCAGCCAATCACCTCGGGATAAAGGGAGATAAAGGCCCGGCCTGACCTTGACAGCTCTGCTTTAACAGCACTAGATTCAGGTGGGTGGCAGAAGCTTTCCCCCTTCAAAAGAGGGTGCAGAAGGTTTTCTCTTTCAAAAGAGGGTGACAGAAAGTTTTCTTTTTCAAAAGAGGTGGAAGAAGGTTTTCTTTTTCAAAAGAGGTGGCAGAAGGCTTTTTCCTTTCAAAAGAGGGGTGGCAGAAGGCTTTTTCCTTTCAAAAGAGGGTGGCAGAAGGCTTTTTCCTTTCAAAACAGGGTGGCAGAAGGCTTTTTCCTTTCAAAAGAGGGGTGGCAGAAGGCTTTTTCCTTTCAAAAGAGGGGTGGCAGAAGGCTTTTTCCTTTCAAAACAGGGTGGCAGAAGGCTTTTTCCTTTCAAAAGAGGGGTGGCAGAAGACTTTTTCCTTTCAAAAGAGGTGGCAGAAGGCTTTTTCCTGTCAAAAGAGGTGGAAGAAGACTGTTTTCTTGGGAAAGAAGGGGAGGGGGTACCGGAAATCCAAATCTTCAATGTGAGTTTAGTACAGGGCGAAAATTGAACAATGGAACTTTTTAAAAAATGGGTATACCTGCTGTTCATTTTTCACTATCAAACCACTTGAACTTATTTCATCTCTTGACCAATGGGCAGGAGCAGTTCAAACCTGTGCCATGGACTGTTTGTAGATGGACAAGTGCGCTGGACTGTGCCTTGGTCGGTCATGAGTTGACAATCAGATACACCAGACTTTTCACTCTCACTTTTTCTTGTACCTTTTCCCTTATATCCATCATATGAAAGGCCCGTATTTGTATACCTAACTCAAAATGACGTGCACATTAAAGATCCATAACTTGACAATGCAACACTCAAGCGTGTTCTGTACATCTGGTGTAACGTAGATGGACTATTCCTGGCGCAGCAACGTCTTTTTTCTTTTGGAAGCAAACACCGCCCCCCAAAAACAACAACAACAACAACATCAACAACAAACAAACAAACCCAACCCAGCAACAATTGAAAACAAACAAACAAACCCCCTGCAGTAGTTGCTGGATGGACAATATCCCATACTACGCTCCGCTTTTGTATTGAAGGTACTGAGAAAGGAGGGAAAGGAAATGCAACCATTATCATGATTATGTTGTCAACTTGCTGGGGAAAAAATGAACGTTCCAGTTTCAACTGACGAAGGTAAACGCTGTCAAGCCTTTCACGTACACTGTCGAGGATTTTCCTGCCTCCACCTTGAGATAAGCGGTGTGGCGAGCCTTTCCCATAACAAATGGACAGCTATTGACAACTAGCCCCCAACCTGATTTGGTCTTCGGGTATGAAAGTTTAAAGTTCCTTTACCGCTTATCAGCGTTTAATGACAAGGAAACTGCTGTTTGATGGAGTCCGTCGTCTTTTCCCTCTTGATAGCTGCTGGCTGTGTGTGAGTGGGCACTGAGGAGAGCTGCAGTGGTCATTTTTTAACAGACTATTCAGACTGATCCTGGCTACAACATGGTCAGACTGGCCGTTAAGGACGTGACACCCGCCCCCTCCCCTCCCCCTCCCTGTCCCCCCAAGGTTAGGAAGGTGTCAACTAATCCACTGTACAGGCCGCGTTCCTCAACATCCGGGCATGTCCAGCATCTGGCTTTCACAATGGCGGCCACTCCCTGCTAAAGAAGGCGACTTCAGATGCCTGTGTGCTTGGAAAGCTATTTTTCAAACCCAAGGTATTATGGCAGCTAGGAAAGCTCTTAGTCTGCGTTGAAGGCCCCTGATAAAGTAGCCACTGATTTGCGCGGTCTGTTTGCAGAGGGAAATGCGAGGACAAGCACATTGTGTGCACTTGTGTTTTGCCCACACCTTCATGCGATGTGTGTTGAGGTGTTGGTAGGTGTTGCTGCACATGCACATGAGGTCAGACATATATCGTGTTGTTTTGACACAGCTAGCTGTGCTGTTCACTTGCAAAGAGAGGGATTAGGACTTGAGCGAGTGTGACTGCAGTGACCTGCTCTTTCTTTCTTTCGTTCTTCGTCAAATCTTTCAAATTCTTCTTCAATTTCTTCTTCTTTATCATCCTCTTCCCTCAGAATTTCTTTCTGTACATTTGTGTGTGTGTCAGTGTTTTGTTTGTCATCAATAGTCCTTACTCCTGTTCTTTCCAAAGGAGTTATGCATCTGACATCCAGAAAATGCCATCCAGTCATTCTTCCGTCCACCCTCTCATTTCTGTGACCACCATAGTGGGCTCACCTCTTCTTTGTTCATGTACACACACATATTATATATATATATATATATATATATATATATATATATATATTATATATATATATATTTATAAATATATACATATATATGTGTGTGTGTGTGTGTTTGTCTGTGTGTCTGTCTATTCATCTATCTATTGTATTGTATACCATTTTGAAGTCACGGCGGATTTCTCTGCGTGAAATTCGGGCTGCTCTACCCGGGCAGAGCGAGTCGCCACAAGACCAGCACCACCCATGTTTTCCTGCTTGCAACTGTGCTTGTTTCCCTGTCAGTGTGGCTATTTTCCACAGAATTTTGCTAGAGGCAACTTCCTTCTTGCCAAGGGTTCTTTTACGTGCGCTAATTAATTATGTGTAACACACGGAACCTCGGTTTATCGTCTCATCCAAAAGACTAGCACCCAAATCATCTCTAACGGTCTAATGGATGGGGGAAAGTTTCTGTCCCAAACGGGGATCAAACCACCACACACTTTGAACCCGGACTTTTGCTTTTTAGGCAGGTGCGTTACCTCTAGACCACCAATCTATCTATCTATCTGTCTATCTATCTATCTATCTCCTCCTATATATAGTATATGTATATAAATATGTATTATCTATAAATAATATATATATTATATATAATATATATATATTTCAATGTCTGTCACTCTCTGGATCAGTCCTTTTCCTCTGTCTCTGTCTCCTTCTTTGTATAATTATATAATATATACCTGTCTCTCTGCTGTCTGTCTTTGTCACCTCTCTCTCTCTCTCTCACACACACACACACATGCTCACGCTCATGTGCACGTGCACGTTCACGCACAGTCTAGGTCATGTTCGTGTACTGCATCGTCTCCCGCTTTGCGCTGTAGTTTTCTCTGCAGTCATCTGCATTGACAGATACTTGATAAGAAGGACGACACTGGTCAGTACCCATCATTGACAGATACTTGATAAGAAGGACGACACTGGTCAGTACCCATCATTGACAGATACTTGATCAGAAGGACGACACTGGTCAGTACCCATCATTGACAGATACTTGATCAGAAGGACGACACTGGTCAGTACCCATCATTGACAGATACTTGATCAGAAGGACGACACTGGTCAGTACCCATCATTGACAGATACTTGATCAGAAGGACGACACTGGTCAGTACCCATCATTGACAGATACTTGATCAGAAGGACGACACTGGTCAGTACCCATCATTGACAGATACTTGATCAGAAGGACGACACTGGTCAGTACCCATCATTGACAGATCAAGATCAGAAGGACGACACTGGTCAGTACCCATCATTGAAGACAAACTTCAGCTTTCTGTTTCTCCAGCTTTCCCCTTATGTTTTATAAGGCGTCACTGCGTCCAGAACATTTCATTAAAACTACACATCTGAGAACAAGTGCACTTAGTAGATGGTTGACCACTGATGTTACATGTTGCGCTGGAAGAGCCTCGGTTGCATGATAGGCATGTTCCTGTTTCCACAGCCCACTGAAAAGAATGGCAGAATCTTCAACAGGGACACGAGGTTTTCTGCGTGTGTTGACGCTCAACAGGAGTAGTAAGGTACCATTGGGTCTACGCTTAAACTGACCTTGGAGATTGGACTGGATTCGTTTATTTATTTATCTATTTATTTATTTATTTATACATACCACTTTTAAGTCACGCAGATTTCTCTGCGTGAAATTCGGACTGCTCTCCCCAGGGAGAGAGCGTCGCCACAAGAGCAGCGCCATCCATTTTAGGTTCTTTTTCTGTCTGCAACTGTATTTGTTTCCCTATCAGAGTGGCTTTTTTTCTTTTTAGAGAATTTGCCAGGGTTGCCGTGGGTTCTTTTACCTGCGCTAAATAATTTTGTGTAGCACACGGAACCTCGGTTTATCATCTCATCCGAAATACTAGAACCCAAACCACCACTCATGGTCTAATGGATGGGGGATTTAGTTTTGGGTCCAAACGGGATTCGAACCACCGCACACACCCGACCCGGACTGTTCGCTTTCTAGACAGGCGCGTTACCTCTAGACCACCGATCCACCAATAGCTCAGTAGTCAGAAAACTAGCTTTCCCAGAGCCAATGTTAGTCAGCACCGAGCGTAGTTACCATTTGGATGGGTAAACGTTTATGCGCCTTGGCTTCAGCACAGTCCCCTAGTTCACCCAGCTGTAAGTGGGTACCTGCCCTCTTTAGGGTCAGGGAAGGTTAAGCAGCGAGGGAGAGGAGATGGGCGCCGCCCTCAGTATGCTGGCCCTAGAGAAGTGAGGTCTCTGACGCCTCGCTCCCCTAGGACCACACAGGTTATGGGACACCTTTACCTTTGACCTTTTTAGTCCTACCATGCGCTGCAAAGAACTGCCCCCTCCCTTATGTCTTCAGGACCATTAGAATCTGAAAGCTGTTTTCTCTTACATTCAGAGCAGACGTCAGACCAAGGTCCTGCGTGCAGCACGCATTTAGGGCACGTAAAAGTACACACGACAACCAGATGCATACAGTTTCAAGATACAGGATACAGCCTTTATTAGCCACTTATATATTTCCTTAGGGTAGTCGACTAAGTTCAAAGACTTTTTTTCAATCCAGCCCTCGAAAGAAATACAAATAGAGCAAACATGTAAACACAGCCTACATATGAACAAATATCCAAGCAAGATGAATCATAATTGTGTAAAAAAAAGTTGATATAATATTTAAAAGCGTGTGTGAAAAGAGACAAATATTAAAAAGCGTGTGTGAAAAGAGACAAATATCAAAAAAGCGTGTGTGAAAAGAGACAAATATAAAAAAAGCGTGTGTGAAAAGAGACAAATATCAAAAAAGCGTGTGTGAAAAGAGACAAATATTAAAAAGCGTGTGTGAAAAGACAAATATCAAAAAAGCGTGTGTGAAAAGACACAAATATTAAAAAGCGTGTGTGAAAAGAGACAAATGTCAAAAAGCGTGTGTGAAAAGAGACAAATATCAAAAAGCGTGTGTGAAAAGACACAAATATCAAAAAAGCGTGTGTGAAAAGACACAAATATCAAAAAAGCGTGTGTGAAAAGGCACAAATATCAAAAAGCGTGTGTGAAAAGAGACAAAGAAACAAAAAGGAATCGGGGAAGGAGGCAAAGAAAAAGAAAAGGGGGAGGGTCAAGAGAGAGAGAGAGAGAGAGAGAGAGAGAGAGAGAGACAGACAGACAGACAGACAGACAGACAGACAGACAGACAGCAGAGACAGACAGACAGAAAGGCAGAGAGAGACGCCAGAGAGAGACAGACAGATAGAGATTTATTTTTATTAATTTGATTTTTTTCTTTTATATCGAGGATAATGGAATAACCACTTATGTGTTTATTTCCACCAGTCCCCGTGTGTATGCGGTTTTGTAAATTCTGTCATCTGTTCCCACCGGCACACAATGGCACAGAGAGAGACAGAGACAGAGAGAGAGACAGAGAGGGCCTAGGGAGAGCAAGCGTTCTTGCCTGTCAACACATCTAACTTCAAGAAGCATTCTGTGTACAACTTCTCGTTATCATCTTCATCATTCACTTTATACTTCCAGCTCCACCAGATAGAAATCATTTAAAATGGATAAGACTGGATTGCATTGGACGGGAAAATTGACCTGCCAAGCCTGCTACGACCCCATCAAGAGTTCAACTCTCCCATCTGGCTTGTTACAAACACAACAATACACACACATTCAACAGAAATGATTCATGACTTCGCACTGAGGCCAAGTTTGGGCAGTTTGGCTGCGGATACAGAGTTTGTACGTGCTGAAGTCTTACAGGGCCGTGGTTGTCCAGGTGTTTTGAGCAGATTACCGTTAGCAAAGCTCCAACCTTCAGTTTACACACAGTTTCCTACACACTGCCATCTTTGCTAACGTCGCATGGAATGTCTGCACTCTTACGTACAGCTAATCGCGCGGCAGGCTTGTTCCTGTAGGATAAATGGCGCTGCTTTACCAAGCGCCTTGGCGCAGTGGTTAGAGTCCCGATCTCCACGCTAGAAGGTACCGGGGTTGGCATCCGATAAAATTAAAAAAATTAGTGTTATTTGGACACTGGCCGGTCCTTAGCCAGAGTGAGTTTGCTGTGAGCTCATTGAGAGGACTGGGTCCACACAGTCGAGCATCATCTACTTTATGGATGCAATTTAAAGAGTGTTGCTCAAATTACATAACTGAAACGGCAGGTGTCTGTATCTCTAGCGCCCAGCTGATGCCAAGATGCATCATAAAAGGAAGTGTAGAGTAAGCATTGTCAAGTAGTTTCAGAGTTAGTACATTCTGTAGCAGCAGCACCCCATCCTCCTCATAGTCATTGGAATAACTGTTGTCTCTGATTCAGTGGGTCCTGTTGGTTTGGTCTCATGGGGATCTCAATTTCTGTTTTCCATACACTTCTGTGCCTGTGGTGAGTTGGTACACAGCCTTCATGGCAAAAGGTTGTTGGGGGGGGGGATGCTGTGGAGGTGACTACGTCAGATGGGTCTCACTCGGTCTGGCTTTGCAGCTAAGCTATCATTGTCGTCAGTTGGAGTCACAGTAGGTGTTTGTTGGTTCAGAACAGGCACCACTTAATACCGCCTAAGTGACCAGGCAGCAATGCAGGGCCCTTCTGGTTGGTGGCCTCAGCGGGGCCTAACACCGATAACCTCCCTGTGGACTTCTGGTCCTAGGGGTACATGGTGAGCCTAGGCGCGCGCGAGTGTGTATTTTTATATGTATGTGTGTGAGAGAGAGATACAGAGACATAGAGACAGAGAGAGACAAAGAGAAAGAGAGACAGAGAGAGAATAGAGGGGGGGGGGGGCGATCTACTTGTTTGTGCATTAATACACCTATATGCTCGAAAACATTTATTTATTTATTTATTTATTCTTTTATATCGAGGATAATGGAATAAGCACTCATGTGCTTTTTTACATCTAGTCACCGTGTGTATGCGGTTTTGTAGATTCTGTCATCTGTTCCCACCGTCTTACAATGGCCCACTCTTACGAAAAGCCGAACAGGATTTAACTTGTGCGCAAGATGTTCTGAGTGCGTTCGCACACGGGACCTTGGTTTATAGTCTCATCCGAAGGACGTTTTGGGAGAGTGGAGTCTGCACTGATATTAACTCCAGGGGAAAATATCCTCATTAACGGGAATCGAACCCGGGTCGTCAGATAGCGAGCGCAATGTTCTGACCACTAGGCTACCCGTCCCCTCTAGGCCAACATCCTAGGCCTAGGGCTGTTCATCACCATTGTCACCGTCGACATCGTCATCATTATCACCATAGTCATTGTGTTATATGATGATGACGATGATGATGATGATGTTGAACATCCCTACTCTGCTTTCTCATGAACACAACAGTACAGGCAGAAGAAACGTGTACATACTCATTAGTGTTTTATTCACAACTGAATCAGTGGTTTTTCTATTTTGATTTTTCGATTTCTGTCACAAAGAATGGGAAGGATACAAGTTGTGACCTCATTGTAGCCAAAGTGTTGTCGTCTTTCAGACCTAGAAAGTGAAACTGATTATGACCTAATTATGTAGAAAAAACACACAGACAGTATTCATCACCCTCATTGAAGCAAGGTGCATGCCCTTTTGGCCTAAGTACAGTGTGTTGTCGTCACTGCAATCTGTCAGGGCCAGTGGGTGTTACTGTTAGCGGTTTGGAGTGGATCACTGTCAGTTAGCAAAGCTGCAACCCTCAGCCTCAGGTGACTGACTCCTAGAACTTTTCCAACGCACTGCCATCTTTACTGACGCTGGCTGCTGTCCTTACACTGGCAGCTTACGGATGTAGGTTTTCTGTCAGTGTTGATAGTAGTGGCCACAGCCTACAACACTCTCCGCTACTGTGGACAATAATAATAATAATAATAATAATAATAACAATAATGAGAATAATAATAATAATGAAATTTACATAGCGCTGAATCTTGAAAACAAACAAATCGAAGCCCTTGCACTCAAAGCGTTTACACGCATGTAACTTTCCTCAAATAACATCAGATATTTAAATTAAATTTTATGCACACACACACTCACACACACACACACACACCACACACACACACACACACACACACACACACACACACACACACACACACACACACTTAGGTGGTGATGAAGGAGATGAAGGATGCTGTTGAAAAGTAGGAACAGATATGAGGGGAAAGTGTCAGGTAGGAAATAAGTGCGTTTTGAGGCTGGATTTGAAGGTATCAAGTGAAGGCTTTTGGCGAAGTGAAAGAGGGAGATCATTCCAGGTGGATGGACCAGAAACAGAGAAAGAGCGACGGCCAATAGTGGTTTGTTTGAATCTGGGTGTTCGAAAGCACAAAGTATCTGCAGCTGAGCGAAGGGAACGGGATGGAGTATACAGGTGAAGACAGTTACAAAGATAAGAGGATGCAGATTTGTGAAGACATTTTAAAACAGAGGGTGTTTGTCTTATACTTCAGTCTCTGTGAGACAGGCAGCCAGTGAAGAGATCGCAGGATGAGAACATTAACAGTTAATCACCGTTTAAAAAAATTAATCACGGTTATGCACCTGGAGGCAACTGTCTGCCACCAGTCTTCAAATAGTAATCCCCCAAATCAAAGAGTTTTAATACTTTTTAAGACTGTACGGTCCCTTCCATAAGAGTATTCTGCTCAAACTTCTTTCACAACCAAAGGGTCTGCAACATCGGTACGTGCAAACACCTCCATTGGCTGCAACATTGCCCCAATACTAATGCTCATATTTACAGTTTCCAGGAGCGGTATGCATGTAGTATTGTGTTGATGTATGAGAGAGAGAGAGACAGACAGACAGACAGACAGACAGACAGACAGACAGACAGACAGACAGACAGAGAGAGACATAGGTTAATGAATGAATGCATACGCAAGGATAACAATTTTTTTCCTTGCTCGAGCTCTTAAATTCATCGAGGGTGAAATGTTACTTATGCTTCCATGTTTAAACCATCCAGGTCGCTACATTCCGACTTCGGGCATGGCGTCTAAACAAACCAGTGTGCAAGCAGTTTAAAAAAATCATCCCTTCCTACAGGAACTCAATGGTCTACTCTTCCTGACAGGCAGAACAGGTTTTAACGTGTGCACAAGATATTCTGCGCGCATTCCCACACAGACCACGTTAATAGTCTCACCTGAAGGACTTCTAGGGGAGCAGAGTCACTATTGGTGTAAACTCCAGAGGTGAAATCCCCTCAAACAGGATAACGATTAAAGCCGAAGCCTAGTTTTGTAATAGGTCCTTGGAAAGAGTGTATGCATCAAAACAATCAGGGAAAGATCAGAAAAAAAACCATTACCAAAACACACACACACGCACATACGCGCGCACGCACGCGCGCATGCACACGCACGCACGCACGCACGTGCACCACACCAAACACACACGACGCACACACACACACACACACACACACACACACACACACACACACACACACACACACACAACGAAAAAGAAACGAGACAAACAAACAGACAGAAGCGGTTTCTGATCCTTATCTCCCCCACCCTCATATAAAATCTATCTATCTTCCCCCATGAAAACTCCACTAGCTAGGCTAACACTGTAAGTCCAGATAGTTTGGTTGAGAGCCATGAAGGACAGACACAAGGCGCAGAGCAGGCAGCCTGCAGCCTGCAGCCTGCAGCCAAGTGCTGGTATTGTCAGGGTCATCAGGCCAGCCCCGAACAGCCAACACCAGCATTCTGTGTCCATTTCTCTTCATTGTTCTAGGGGCAACCTGTAGGTTCAACAAGGCCCTGTCCCTTAAGTATCTTAGGTATTTAACCATACTGACAAGATTTTCTTTTATTTCGAGGATGGTGGAATAAGCACTCGAGTGTATTTTTACATCCAGTCACCGTGTGTACGCGCTTTTATAAATTTTGTTATCCGTTCCCACCAGTACATAATGGCCTACTCTTCTCAAAAACGGAACGGGTTTTAACGTGTGCGCAAGATGCTCTGAGTGCGTTCACACAAGGGACCTCGATTTATAGTCTCATCCGAACGACTTGTGTGGGGAGTAGAGTCGGCACTGATGTTAACTGCAGGAGGAAAAGCCCCCTTGAACGAAATTCAAACTGGAGTCAGCAGATCACGAGCGCAATGTGCAACGCTCTAACCACCAGGCTATCCTGTCCCCAATTGTAACAGGAGTGACTGACCTTAAACACGGCAGAAGGCTGGAAGAAATAAAGAAGAGGAAACAAATAAAATAGAAAGAAAGAAAGAAAGGGTAAAGTCATAATCAGTTTCACTTTCTAGGTCTGAAAGACGACAACACTTTAGCTACAATGAGGTCACAACTTGTATCGTTCCCATTCTTCGTGACAGAAATCGAAAAATCAAAATAGAAAAACCACTGATTCAGTTGTGAATAAAACACTAATGAGTACGTACACGTTTCTTCTGCCTTTACCATTGTGTTCATGAGAAATCAGAATGGGCATACAGGCAACATGGGAGTTCTCCCTTCATCATGGAGTGTCCCCTGTGCCTGTTGCATGTCTGAAATCACTGTCAGCTGGCAGGGATAGTGGCAGGGTGTGTTCTGGTCCAGGCCCAAAGCTTTGTTAGTTAGTAATAATTATGGAAAATAAAGTGCCAAGACTGACATGCAATAAAGGACAGTCTTCAAGACAGAGTATCGGTGCCTATGTGGCGAAGTAATTGAAAACAGGCATACATGCAAACTTTTCATCCGATGTGCACCTATTGTCTTTCAGTGATTGCTGTGTGTGATGCGCGAGCCAAAGTCTGGGTAACTCTGTGTGCTGACGACGTTCCCCCAAAGTCCTTCAGATGAGTCCATAAACCGAGTAGCCCTTACGAACCCTCGCAGAACATGTTGTGCACCGTTCTGCCTTTAGCCTTCTGTCTCGGGAGACTATGGAGTTGCGCTCTAGGTGTTTATACTCCAGAGCTCAAAGCCTGGATAAGTAAGTATGAGGGCAGGCTGTTACCCATGCAGCAGACCTTCCTCTCCACGTCGCTGGAATGGTCCACTGGAAAAGCAATCGCCCATACACACGGTTCCAGAGCCGTCACAGCAGTTGCCAGACGCTGCTGTATACAGTAAGAAACGGTTGACAAAATATAAAGAGAACCAAAGAAACAAAGCATGCGCATGGTGCCGCGCTAGCTGTCAGCCCGGTGTGGAAATGCAGCTGCCTTAAGGGAGAACAAACGGTGGCCAACACAAACTCACACGTTAATGAACGGCAGAGCACTAGCCCAGCAACGAAAAAATGCGATATTATTTAGCGTCATGATGTTCAAAGTAATGGTTTGTCGAAAATGGTCAAGCAATGGTCGAGCGATGATTTGTCGAAAATCAACCTGTTTTCTGCCCTGTTGAGATGTGACTGTCTCTGTACCGACATTCACTGTGAGAGCTCAGGTAAGAAAGACTATCTATCCATCGACTGTGTTATCACGGGGATGGCATAGCTTCCAGCTAATAGGAACATGTGTACAGAAATCTGGTTTTACTAACACTCATGGCGATTGCCTAGGTTAGTTTCGTGATAAGGTTGACAAGTGTGTGTGTGTGTGTGTGTGTGTGGTGTGTGTGGTGTGTGTGTGTGTGGTGTGTGTGTGTGTGTGTGTAAAATGGACGTTTGTGTGTAAAAATACGTTTACACTTGTGTGAGAATTGGGTTACGTGTATCCGCTTAAACGTTTTCTCGCGCAAACATCAGTGTGCATGTAGTGTGAAAGTGTGCACATGTATACGCTAAGGATGTGTATGTAATATA
>CM054135.1:34628276-34630776 GCA_028751875.1 Rapana venosa | reverse complement strand
CTGTCAGTATAAAACAGCATCCCCCCTCTGAAAATTCTGTACTAGGAATTCCATCTTTTTTATCACTCTCTTTGTTTCTGCGTGTTTCTTTTCTTCCTGTCACCTCCTTCTTGTCTCTTTTCCGCCTTCTTGGTCCATTCTCCTGCCTTTTTTCCAGAAAAACTTGAAAGACAACTCTCCCACTCCGAAGCAGATTTTTGCTCATATGGCAGGCAATAGTTGCTATCTGAGCGTTCGAAGAAGAAGAAAAACAAGAAGAAGAACAGAAGAAGAACAAGAACAAGAAAGATTACATTATAAGCGCAATCACATCACAAAGACGGAATCTGGAGTTGCCTCCCATCTGTCCCTGTGGACAGAAAGACCAGACAGCGAAGGCAGACAGTTCAGCGTGGCCTGTTGACACTCTGCTCTCTTCCCAAATGCCATGGCTGCTGTGAAGAACTGGAGAAAAACGACCTAATTTATTTTCTCACTTCAACCTGATTCACTCTATAGCTACGATTGCTAGGAGGAGGTGGAGGAGAAGGAGGAAGAGGAAGAAGAAAAAGAAAAAGAAGAAGAAGACGTACATCGTATATTGTACGTTATTTCTATTTACAGTGCACTTCTCTGCAGGAAATTAGAGCTGCTCTCCCCGGGGAGAGCGCGTTGCCACAAGAACAGCACCACCCATCTAACATTTTCATTTTCGATTCTGCATATGTATTTATTTCTATATCTATGAGAGTGGCTTACTTCTACAGAATTTTGCTAGGATCAACTCTCTTTGCCGTGGGTTCTTTTCTCTATGCACGTTGCATGCGTGACCTCATTTTATCATCTAAACCAGAAGACTAGCACTCTGACCACCAAAGAGATGCAGTGAATGGGGAAGGTTGGGTTAAGATGGAATCGAACCAGCAATCTCTCGCCTTCTAGGCGGGTGTGTTACCTCTGGATCGCTAACCACCAGCCGTGACCTGACAGCCGACAGGGTGGAGGGTGAACGATAGGCCATAACCAGCAAAGGGCCCCCAATAATCACGACCCAGCGGTGTCTGCAACCCAGTGTATTTGAGGAGTATGACAGCGACAATGTTTCTGAAGCCCCGCCATCTTTGGAAGTGCAGGCCGGGGTGTGCGCTCCATGGCTCGTGCTTACTTTTGCAATAACAGATCCTTGTCCTCAGAGATCCTGTCACTGACAGTCATGGTCAGGTCATTGAGGAAACACCCTAACACCTGTCACTGACAGTCATGGTCAGGTCATTGAGGAAACACCCTAACACCTGTCACTGACAGTCATGGTCAGGTCATTGAGGAAACACCCTAACACCTGTAACTGACAGTCATGGTCGGTCATTGAGGAACACCCTAACCTGTCACTGACAGTTGGTCAGGTCATGTGAGGAAACACCCTAACACCTTATCGCAACAGCTGAGCGGTACGGTCTCGGCTGCTTGAAAGCCATACTCTGCTTTAGCACTAAGGGTACAGCTGTGAGAGGCTAGCAACAGCAGCACAGTGATGCCGGTGTCTTCCCAAATTCAAGCCGTTACTTTTGTGATACATGTAGCTGACCAAGTAGCTGGTCATTCTTTTGTTGTTATTTTTTATGTTGCATTTGTATGTTCTTGTGTGTGTGTGTGTGTGTGTGTGTGTGTGTGTGTGTGTGTGTGTGTGTGTGTGTGTGTGTTGTGTGTGTGTATTCACATCCTTCTTGCTCTAACCCAGCATGTATGTCTCTCTTTCACTCTCTTACTCGCTCCCTCTCTTCTTCTCCTCCTTTTCTCTTTCGTTTAAATATTGTTTACTCAAGACACGTACGTCATATTAAGCAGACAACGATACAGCAGCGGACAGGCATCAAGCTACAGCTGATTTTAAGCCCCCCACACCTCATGGTAAACTGGCATTGTTGCTTATGCAAGCAAAGCGACTGTTATATTTACACATACACGAAGTAACGTTTTTACACATACAACTACAAGTACACGAAAAATGAACAAAAACATGCAACAATATAAAAATTTGAAATGTAATGAAAAATGATAGCTGTAAATGTGTACCTGCCTCTTTAGGATCAGGGAAGGTAAAGCAGCGAGGGAGAGGAGATGAGCTCTGCCCTCAATATGCTGGCCCCTAGAGAAGTGAGGTCTCTGATGCCTCACTCCCCTACCACCACAAAGGTTATGGGACACCTTTACCTTTAAAGGAAAACACACAAGCGCACCAGGAAGCAATTGCTAAGCCCAAGGGGGAAAACTGTGTTTGTGACGGCAACCGAACAACACATGAGAGGAAGCAGTCCATCAGAGACAGACCTGTTTACATGACTTGTTATTGGCATTCTAAAATTGCTTGGACTTCTCAATAACTTCATGCGCTGTTTCAATGATGTTACTGCTGTCATCACAGTTAAGCTGTGTGTCGCCATATCACAAAGTATTTAAATTCTTGCAATCGATTTCTTTCTCACCGTCTTCTTTCTAACCCTACCCCGTCCAATTCTCTCTA
>CM054135.1:34610776-34625776 GCA_028751875.1 Rapana venosa | reverse complement strand
GGGATGTAGTGGGTATAATCTACCCACTGGCCATCTATTCCTGAAGGCAGGGCAGGCCGACACAGGGCCTACCTCACCCGCCTATGAAACACCAGGTCTGTAGTTCGTATCCCCCATGAGGACCGGGGGTGGGGGGAGGGGTGAATAATGGTGACACAAATGTCGTTTCTATTTTGGGAACAAGGGATCTTTGGCTCATGTTCCCGTCTACAGCCGGATCCCCCCCCCCCCCCCCCAAACCCCCTGCCCCCCCCCCCCCCCCCCCCCCCTTCTGCCATTCTGTGAGGGCCTGAATAGTGGCGAGAATGCTAAAGAGTTTTTAATAGAAACGACAGGTCGAAATTTCGTGTCGCATGACGTATCAAGCGCATTTACCACATGAAGGAAGTTGTTTCAGTGGAACTTCAGTCCTTAAGTCCTTCGGATGAGACTATAAACCGAGGTCCCGTGTGCGAACACATGCAGACCATCCTGCGCACACGTTAAATCCTGTTCCACTGTTCGAAAGAGTAGGCCATTGTATGCCGGTGGGAACAGATGACAAAATTTTAAAGAAAATACAAAAAAACAACAACAGCAAAACCGCATACACACGCATTAAAAAAAAAGTCATCAGAGCGCTTTGATTTGTTGCTTTACAAGATTCAATGCTATATAAATTCCATGCATTATTATTATTATTATTATTACTATTATTTTTATTATTATTATTACTATTATATTATTATTATTATTATTATTGAAGGAAAAGAAAGGCTGCTGCATAGGTGAAGAGACAGACCTACAGAGAAAAATGCAAAGGTGGACCACAGGACCGGCGATGTGAAGGTACAGAACTTTGGCCTGTCGAGGCTTCATGGGTTGAAAGCATAACGACGAAGCAAGGTGATCCGGGAGGAGGTCAGCAACCATGCCGGCAGACCGGAGCACTGCAGGCGTCACCATGCTCGCTGTCTGACTCTCACCTTTGGACTGGACTGTCATGGTTCTGCAGCTGTCCTCAGCAGTCGCTCTTGTCTTTGTCCGTTGCGTTTTGGTTTGGTTTGGTTTGGTTTGGTTTGCTCGTTCGTTTGTGTTTTCTTGTTGTTGTTTGTCTTACGCCTTGTCTGTGTTCTTGTTTTGTCCTTAGGATGTGTCTGTTATCTTGTTTCATGGCTGTTAATCTGTGTTGTTCATGTTGTTTTTGAGTGTATGTGTTGTTTGTAAAGACATTGGTCTTTTTTTGTTTCCTTTATTCATGGGTAGGAAAGTAAGAGGACGTGGGGGGGGGGGGGATGTTCACCTTTTTTTTGGTTCCTTTCATTCAGTAAAGCATGACACGAATGCCAAACGCTAGTACTGTTGTTGGGCTTTTTCTGTTTTTTCTGTTCTGGTCATCACTCAGACCCCTGGTTGTCCTACGAATGTTACTGTAGTTGCTCAGCATAACATAAGCTTTCAGCTCGTCGTTGGTCTGCTCATGTTTTCACAATCTTTGTAACTGGTCGTGTCATAAATGACTAAGACGCCGTTTGATTCAACAGGTTTGGCCTAGACCAACCATGTTGTCTTGCAGTGACTGACGTGAAAAAAGTGGCAAGGCCTGTTTTCAAATGTTGTTATGTTTCGAAATGTTAATTTGATATTGTCTTTATCCGTGACAAGCTCCTAGTTTGGCGACATGTGTTCCCTGACAAGGGGGACAATTTCATCTGAAGTCAGAGAATGGCCCCCCTTTATGGCGGGTCCTTGACAACAGCTGCATAATTATGCAAACTTCTCATCCAGTGTGCATTGACAATTTCACTTTCAGTCCTAGGTTTGAGCAGTGATACAGTGCCTGTTATGGATGACCCCCGCGGTTGAGCTGAGGAACGCCCAACAGTAGAAACAGTAACAACAACAACAGCAGCAACAACAATCACCACCAACCACGACCAACAGGTACACAAATAAAGACGGAGAAATGATTCACAAAGTAACTCTGGTACCTTACTTCCCTGTGGATTTAGGGGAGTCAGTGAAGGGAGGGAGGTTGGCAGGTTTTATACTACAGTCATATTTTTTGCCAGCAACATATATTACAACAGCTTCTATCACAACAGCTTCAACAAATTTGGCAATACGCCAGTTCCGCTATCCACTGCAGTCAAGGATCTAGGTGTTGTTATTGACAACACACTCTCTATGCAAAAATTAATCACCCAGACCTGCCAGTCGTGCTACTATCAATTACGGCGTATAAGTGCAATCCGAAAGTACCTGTCCACTGACGCAACATCCAAGCTTGTCACATCTCTTATTCTTTCACGTCTGGACTCTTATAATTCTCTTTCGGCTGGTCTGCCAGCATCCTCTATCCACTCCCTTCAACGCATACAAAACTCTACAGCTCGATTAGTCCTCAAAAAGAAAAAAAATCTGAGCATATAACTCCTCTCTTGCGATTTCTCCACTGGTTGCCTGTGCCACAGAGAGTAAAGTACAAGATCAGTATCTTCTGTTACAAATGTCTCCACAAAGCAGCACCCTCCTATCTCTGTGAATGTCTTCACCTGTACACCCCTTCTCGTTCCCTCCGCTCTGCTGTAGATACCCTGTGCTTACGAATACCTAGATTCAACCAATCCACTGTTGGCCGTCGCTCTTTCTTTATTTCTGGTCCATCAATCTGGAATGACATTCCTCTCTCCCTTCGTGAAAAGCCTACTTACGACAGCTTTTAAATCCAGCCTCAAAACATACCTATTTCAAACCTAAGATTTCCCCCTCCTGTTTCATCTTATATCTGTCCCTGCCTTTAACAGTCAAAATTCCATCACCTTGCTAAAGTGTATAACCTCTGTGTGTGTATGTGTGTGTGTGTGTGTGTGTGTGTGTGTGTGTATGTGTTTGTGTGTGTGTGTATTGTGTGTGTGTGTGTGTGTTGTGTGTGTGTGTGTGTGTGTGTGTGTGTGTGTGTGTGTGTGTGTGTACATTTGAATTTGTTAAAATATTGTTAATTATTGTTGGTTGCATGTGTAGGAGTGGGTTGAATGCAAGCCCTCTGAATTGTATTTGTAAGATATAGCGCTATATAAATTCCATTTATTGTTGTTATTATTGTTATTATTATTATTATATTATTATTATATTGTGACACCCAGCGCGTTAATAATAATAATGATAATAAATGGAACTTACATAGCGCTATATCTTGCAAAGACAAATCAAAGCGCATTAAGATGAGGAACACACAACAACCACGGCGACAGATGCGCCAAGTACATGAAGGACAAAGGCCCACAAAGCAAAGAGTCGTTTAGGTTATGTCTGGAATCCCTGTTCAGAATGATGACTAACATAATCTGACCATCATACCAGAGCAAATGCCGCTGTGCCTCTATCTAAGAGTAGAATAGAGCTTCAGCAAAAATGATACAAACAAGAAACAACAACGAAAGCATGACACAGCAAAAACAATAAACTGCATGACAACCGATATTCTGTAAAAGAATTCGATAATGGGGATAAGTTACAGACGCTTTCTCTGAATATATATTAAAAAATCAAGAATGCCAAGTACTGGAAAATAAGCCCGTAATTGTCACACACACACACACACACACACACACACACACACACACACACACACACACACACACACACACACACACACACACACACACACACACACACACATACACACACACACACACACACACACACACACACACACACACACACACACACACACACACACACACACACACACACACAGCTTCATTTGGCCGTAGGGTTGACGAATTGATGATATTGTATGGAAATGATCGGGGTGCTCATCGTGTGTACACATTGTATATGTGCACATGCTTTGGATATGAATCTGCTGCATGCAGTGTGAAAGTAGGCTGTGTTAGATAAAGGATGTTAGCTGTGTTGGGGAGACTGTCTGGGTTGGTTGTGGCGGTCAACATTCCTTTGGTACTCTTCACAAAGCATGCATTGTGCACACTTGAACCATACACACACATACACACAGAGAACGGATGACAAAATTTACAAAACTCCATACACATGGGGACTGGATATAAAAAGCACAAGTGTGCTTATTCCATTATCCTCAAAAAATATAGAGAGAGCCCTTCTTCCCATTCCCCGAACATACGCCACCTTATACCGGTACAATGAGTTGTTTTTTTAAAACCCATTAAAATGTGAGTAAACTTCCTACACTATGATGAATTGTCTCTAGGGACATTGTACATCACGAATCCAGGCAGCCCCACTACAGAGACTGGCAGAAGAGGGCGTGGGGGCTGGGGCCACACAGGACAGAAGCTGCTGTTTGGAGAGCATGCCAGGGGTGGGAAAGGGAAACCACACTGCCAAGCCAAGGAGGATATATATATATATATATATATATATATATATATATATATATATATATATATATATATATATATATATATATATATATATTATTATATATATATATTCAGAGAAACAAGGAGGAGGGGTAGGTAGGGGTAGGTAAACTCTTGTTTGAAGGCAAACTTCGCCAGGCGTGTCTTCACAACTGTTGACTTGAACATTATACCCCTGAACAAACGTGGGGTGCAGGCAGGGTGGGTCCTGAAGAAGAGCAGGCGGGTAGAGGTAGACAGCGCCGTCCTCCTGTCTTCAGTCAGTGGTGAATGCAGGGCGGGGTGTGGCGGCGCCTGACCATGGCGACACTGCTGGTGTCGCCTGACAACACAGAAGACAAACAGATGAGCGGGATAATAATAGCCTGTCTTTGTATAAACATTTTTCTAAGACTGGTTTAGCAGGGATGGAAGCTAGTGTCCTAATCCTAGCAAAACAGTTCAGCGGTTAATGCAAGGGTATTGGTCAAAACCTGCCAATGAGAGTGACAGCTCACCGTTTGGCATACACATACTTTGGACCCACCTCTGCACGCCAATACTGGCGTGAGAAACACTATACTGGTCATGTGTTTTCCATTTAATTTTATACTTAAAGATATTATTATAGACCATGACAAATGTAAACCTTCCCCTAACCTGCTACTGCCCTTCCCTCCCCTATTTTATCTCCTCCTCCTTCCCCCTAATCTACCCCAATACTTCTCCTCCCCTCCAATCTATCCCCTCTTTCCTCTCTAATCTCCCCATATCTTTTCACCTCCTCCTTCCCTCCACCTACCCCTCCCTGACCTACCCCCTCCCTCCCCTGCTCCTTCCTAACATAGTCTCCTTTATTTTACCCCCCACCCTCCCTACCTTCCTTATCTACCTATCCCCCTAATGTCCCCTCCCTTATTCCCCTTGCTACCCTCTTACCCATCCCTACCTCCCACCCCCTCTATTTTACCCATATTTTAATACCCCCCCCCCCATCTTATCCCACATCTCTCAATCTAAAACAAGAAATTTAAAAAACAAACAAACCACAAAAGTGGCACAAACATGGGAAGATAGACAACACATCTCCTCCAAACTTCGGAGGATTAGTAGTTAGGAGTGATCACCTTAGAGTTCTTAAAGTCCTAACTCACAGGCTACAGATGTTGCATGTATAATTTTACAATATATCATTAAACTAACATTTCCAAACTTTAAAGGTGTTTTTTCCTATTATCAGTTCGTAAAGATCAAAAACATCTTATTCTGAATCTTCACTTTCATCCAGACGGGTTAACAATAGAGTCTACAACATTTTATGTAAAAATTGCTGCTTCATGTCCATCAGATACAAACTTTTATTTAGACTTCTTAGCAATTTCAGACAATAGAAAGGAATGTAACTGTTTATGAATGGGAGGTAATAAGATAGAATGAAACTTTTATCATGCACATAGAATATGTCAAAAACGCTAAATATAGTTCAGCAACGTAGATACACAGCATATACACAGGATGTTTGCAAATCTTAACAAAAGTAAACAAGATTCTTATGCACATAAAAGAATTCACAGCTTGAAGACAGTGGTCGCTTGCAGATATTTTTAAAAATAGAAAATGCCACTTACATATGCAGGACAGATTAAATAAATAAAATTAGAAAATGAACAATTAGATCGCGCTATTTGCTTGTGAAAATTTGTTCTGTTTAAAAGGGGTTGGATTTGCTTTGTACAATGCTGCAAAAGTGACTCAGGGTTAATAAAATATTCTGGACGCAATAAACCTTTTAAGACACTGAAACTAAACCTTTTCTAGTTACAGACACAGTCAAAAGGGATGATAACATTAGTTCACATAGTTAGCATGTAATTCTTTACTATGAAAAACATTTTTGTTGGGATTTTTTTTCTTTTTAAGGTTTTATCCCATTTCTTTGTGTCGTTTATGGGGTCTCCTACAACCCAATGACCATCCTTGTTTGACTCTTATGGTTGGCTGGGGCTTTAATAGCAGCAAGGGCAGCAGGGCTGGTTTTAACCTTGTTTTAATCGTAGATAATGGCGTGGGCTTTTTTCCTTCCTCAGCTAGAGCTATGGAGAGATTTTATGTATGTGACCGTTTACCCACCATTAAAGTCGTAGGCACATTCGCACTTAGGGGATGGATCTAATACGACATTTTAACATTTGTAAGGAGGCAGGATCTGTGATGAGCGGGTAACCACCCCCCCCCCCCCCCCCCCCCTCAGGATTGATTGAATGAAAGAAGAGGCTTTTGAGCGGTGAACCGGTGCCATATGACCAGGACAAAAAATGAAATGGTGGAGGACAGTGCATACATTTTCATTATTGAACATGGGAAAATAACTACAACCTCTTTATCTCTGTTGATATGTCTTTCTGTGTCTGTCTGTCTGTATGTCTGTCTGTCTGTCTGTCTGTCTCTCTCTCTCTCTCTCTCTCTCCTCTCCCTCTCTCTCTCTCCTCTCCTCTGTTGGCGATTTTTGTGGGGTTTTGTGTGTGAATATATTTGTTTCCGCTTACCGTGTGAGTGTATTGGTATGAGCTTAATCTTATTTTATTATCATATGTATCCCTAAGAGCTGTAGAAAAGCACATGGGTGCTTATTCATCATCCTCGAAATGAAAGAATTTATGACCTCCTTTCTCTCTCTCTCTCTCTCTCTCTCTCTCTCTCTCTCTCTCTCTGTCTCTCTCTCTGTCTCTCTTCTCTGTCTGTCTGTCTGTCCTGTCTGTCTGTCTGTCTGTCTGTCTGTCTGTCTCTCTCTCTCTCTCTCTCTCTCTCTCTCTCTCTCTCTCTCTCTCTCTCTCTCTCTCTCTCTCTCTCTCTTAATCTCCCCTCCCGGCTGGATGTAAAAAAAAGTCTTGTGCTTATTCTATTACCTATTATTTTATTACCCTCAGAAAATAAAATTTCATTATCGTTATTGTTTTCTCTCTCTCTCTCTCTCTCTCTCCTCTCTCTCTCTCTCTCTCTCTCTCTCTCTCTCTCTCTCTCTCTCTCTCTCTCTCTCTCTCTCTCTCCCACCATATAATTATGTACATGAACATAACGTGTCTAAATATCGTATCATGTACTTTGCGCGCTGTAATAAGTTCGTGTGTGCATGGCCATAAATGTGTGTGTGTGTGTGCGTGCGTGCGTGTGTGCGCGTGTGTGCTTTGTTACAACTATTTGTGATTTAGTTAAATGTGTACGAATAGGTGGAATACAAGCGCTTTTGTTTTGATTTTACAAGATAAAACGCTCTCATGGTCTGTACTAAGCTGGTTGCAAAATGAAGAACACCATTAATACATTTGACATTATATATGTTTCAATATTATTTTTGGTGAAATACATGAAATGACATGTATTAAGGAACAAAGGGCTATGTAAGACGGTACTTGCAGGAGTTTAAAGAACATAACAACTACTAATTGTCAAATATGACCTCAAAACTTCAACTTTTCGTCACTGATAAATCCAACTTTGCAGTCCTATAATAAAGCATGCAAAGTGGGTTTTGCGGTAATAATTATTTACGTGTGCTTAAAGTACATGTTGCTGGAAATGAACATTTTTGTCACACCTACAGTGTGACAACTTTCATATCTCTCGTATAGCAATAAAACCCCTCCCATCATAGGCTATCAACCGCTGAATATGCCGCATGTTGGACTGATGAAAATTTCAAATCCACATAACACATGGTGACTGTGATGTAAAAAAGCAAATTGTTTATATAAAATGTAATCACTGAACCAAAAAACAAGGTACAGGCTACAAATATGATTGAGTCAACGATTTTGCATGTAAACAACTATAGAAAACAAACCATGTAACAGTTCAACATTTTGTTTAATTTGTGTGTGAAAAATATCAAATTGAAGAACGCACGCGTAGTACGCGCAGCGCGCAGAACACCCCAACTTCACATCACGGTCAGGAAAGTTTGGATGTGAGTATTTATTTTTATCTTGCAATGTGTGTTTTTTTCAGTTTCTTTGCTTTAATGGAATAGGGAATTTCGTATTTATGATTAAAAAATATGGAGATAGTAAGGGGGGATTGATAGGCGAGTATGTGGGGAGGGGTACTGGCGACAGTAAGGTTAAGGGAGGAAGCAGGGAGGGGGGGGGGGGGCATGCATTTGCATTTTAATCACAGGCGTATCAGTGCATTCAACATGTTGTCCAATATAATTTTTGGTGAAGAGACATGAAATGGACATGTAAAAGGAACTGTGGTGGGGGAGGAGGAGTGGCTATGGGATAAGTGACGGGGTAGTGGAGGGAGGGTAAAAGGGAAGGGCAGTGGGGAGAAAGCTACTAATTGTCAAAATTGCCCATTTTCAGGAGTCTTGCATAACTTTATTGTTGTTAAATCCCACGTTAGCATTGTTCACTATGATAGTAAGTATGCAAGCTGGTTTGCGGTAGATTTTAATTATTGGCAGCTGTGCCAAAAGGACATGTTCCTGGAAAAAAGAACATGTGTGCCCCACAGGGCCTCCCTTTATAATCTCATCGGAAGGTCAGGACACCCAGCGCTAAAATCCCCTTGAACAGGCATCTTGGTAGTGGCTCGAACCTGGGCTCGAATCTAGTGCACAAGCATGTGGGAACAGATGACAGAATTTACAAAACCGCATACACATGGGGACTGGATGTAAAAAAGCACATAAGTGCTTATTCGATATAAAAGAATACAGAAAAAAGAGAAAAGTACACGTGGTACAAATATGTTCTTGAGTGCACGCATTTGCATGTAAACACTTGAACACACGCATACATGTACCCGTGCACTCAACATTTTGTCTAATTTTGTGTGTGAAGAAATATCAAATTGAAGAACACGCACGCGCGCGCGCGCGCGCACACACACACACACACACACACACACGGATTGGAGGAGAGAATGAGGAAAGGAAAGGGGATGGTTAATGTGATTGTGAGATATTGTAATATGGCAGTACTTACTTCTTGCAATGTACTGTTTTTCTATCAGGGTTATCTTTCCTGTCTTTAAAACACTGAAAACAAAAAACAAACAAAAACACCCCAAAAAATAGAGCAACCGCGTCACACTCTTATCATCAACATGAAAAACATTAACACCCTGCAACTAGACTGGTGGACACCAGGTAAAGTGGAATAAGCAGGCATGTTTGGAGAGGACTCCAGTGATGGGATAGAGAGGGGAATCGCCATACCAGGGATGAAGGCATTGTGTGCCTGCGGTCACCAGTCAAATGGCCTGCTTTACTGGATATCAGCCCTGAACATACGTGGGCTGTCAGGGTGCATTGCCAACAAGAAAAGGCGGATTCGGGCGAGGTTTTCCGCTATCGTGAACTGTGAACGGGCGAGGGCAGACAGAGTCATAGCAGGAACAAACCAAGGCTATGTCGTATTTCTGATAGACTGGCTTGGTAGACTAAAGGTCTACAACGCCGGGAGAGCATGATTTGGGCCACTTTGGGATCCGCTTAATGTCCCCTGGCGTGAGCATTAACCTTTAGCATGTGATGTCTTCTCTTGTCAAAAAAAACAACAACAGCAGGCACGAGCTAAATAATGCGTTTTAAAGAAGTTAAAGAATAGATCACAAATTGACCTGGCCACAACCATTGGCAAATGCATGCGATCTTTTTTAAATTAAGCAAATATACAGTTAAAATAGTTGATGCTATAGACCTGCAATTCAAGCTGATCAAAAACATCATGTTTCCTTTGAAGGTATAAAATAATTTTGTCTAAATTGATTCTAGAAATTGTTAATGACTTTTAGCAGGAAAACGAAACCACAGCAAAATCAAACAAAATAATCTAACAAAGCAAAAAAAGAAAACCCACCATTAAAAAGGAAAACCTCAAGCACGAAAAACACCAAAAGGTAATAAATCACTGGCAACGGTAAGCGGGTAAACAAACTATTCGCTAGGGTAGCTTTGAGTACATTCAGGGTGGATTCTGAAGAAGAAAGGGCAGCTCTAGGCTAGGTCCAAGGCTGTTGCTATCTCTGAATGGACGAGGGCAGGCAGGGAGAGATGGGGCTTACCCTTGGGCTTCTCTGGCGGTGTCGTGTAACATCGCTGGGCGGAGGATCATAGGATGCCTTTCTAAAGCACGGTTTGGGGGGCTTAAGGCAAGAGCTGTTCTGTAGATGGAGGGAGTCTGTGCTACACGGGCACTGTCGAGCAGTAAACACTTCATGGTCATGGACGTGTAATGTATGCAGATGGGGGGGGGGGGGGGAGATACTATCTGCATACAGTAAATATGGAGCTTTATTTTGGCAAACATGTTCTTCTTAAGAGGAGTCTTGGGTTTTTCACAGTAACACATGTCTTGACAAAAACTTATAGTCTGATACAAGGCAGAATGTGGGTGCCTAATATTCTTTCCTTGTCCTCGTAGATTTAGTGTTATGCCCCTTTGTTTTTCTATCCCTCTATCTGATTGTCTGTCTGCTCGTCGGTTTATTAGTGTGCCTGTGGTTCTGCATATGTGACTCTGTTTCTCCATGCTGGCTAGTGTGTTTCAGTATCGATGGTTCCTTTCATGTCTATCCCTGTCACACATAACTCTACCTTCTCCTTGTTGGAACATGTGGCAATGGTTAAAGACAAAACTGCAACTGCACATGGCAAAGTAGGTATGGCTATTTTTTAAAAAATTGAGAAACGGTACATTTTGTTTTTGTTCTTGTTGTTGCTGCTGTTGTTGTTGCTGCTGTTGTTGTTGCTGCTGCTGTTGCGCGTTCTCCAGCTTAACATAAGATAGCTTGGTGGTTAGTGTGATCTGCTGACCCGGGTTTGAATATCGTTCAGGAGGAGTTAACTTCACTTCCACTAAAAGTCTTTAGAATGAGACCTAGGTCCTGTGTGCGAACGCTCGCAGAACATCTTGCGCACACGTTACAACCCGTTCCGCTTTACGGAAGAGTAAGCCACTATGTACCGGTGGGAACGAATGACAAAATTGACAACACTACACACACACGGGGACTTGATGTAAAAAGGCACATGAGTGCTATAAACTAAATGACGACAAGTCACCCAGAACATGCACCCTGATTCATCACAGCGGGGAATCACCGTCAAGTACACACTGGACGATAACTTGCGTGTCTGTTTTCAAGCAACGCACCCGACAGGCAGCCATACTCCGACTTCAGGGGACTTTTGCTCCTTCAAATGTGAGCACAGATTATGATACTAAGAGCTTTGTCATGGTGGATGACAATATCAACATAGCTTATTCAAAGCATAACACCATCTTCGGCACCCAGCTTACAGCAAGCCATCACTTACACAGCTTTTGGACTGGGCCGGCCAGACAGTTTTGAGAAATGGTGAATCAGTGAATGGCGGCAGTTTGGGAAACAAAGAATCGGGAAATGGCCATCTGACAAAGCAGGATTTCTCTGGAGGAAAGTGCACTATGGTGGTGTGCAGTAGCACGTACCCCTCCGCTATAAACACCTCTCCACAAAACCTACACAAAAGTCCCTCCTCACCAAAGCCAAATCAACGTTCCCCACACAAAGTCTGACTTTCAGTCTTCTGCCATAAAACTGCTGTTTCTTTTACTGCCCAGTTTCATGGTGGTAGGGGTGCATGCAGTGTTGTAACCATTGACTGTTGTTGCCCAGTTGTAAAAGATGGCTTTGGGTTTTTGATTGAACCGGTCTGTGAGTCGGCGCTAGAGCGATTTGAGGTGACTGCATTAAATGGAGTAAAGAAAGTCCTTATTTTACACGCACACACACACGCACACGTACGCACGCACGCACGCACGCACACAAGCACATTTAATAATTTTCGAGTGTTACTTTCGTTTTAGATACTCGATGTTTGTGCGTATTCAGCCAACGTTCTTGTAGCATAAACATGTTCACTGCCTGCTAATGATCGCTAGATAAGATGAATATGATCACTTTAAACAAATGTTCCCCTTATCCCCTTCAAACCCCCCACCCCCTCCCTCCCTGCCCGTAGAGTGCTACCATTGCCAGGAGACAGTCAGCACCCTGACCCTGAAGGAAGCAGCCCCAGATCATTGCCAAGGTAGGTAGGTGCACCCTGCTTCAGAGCCCCGCCAGCAACAACGCCTGCCGCCCAGCAGACACAGGGGATTATACAAATGTTAGTGTTGCCGTTGTTTGAACACCCCCTCTGTCTGTCTGTCTGTCTGTCTTTCTGTCTCTTTCTCTCTCTGTCTCTGTCTGTCTGTCTGTCTGTCTGTCTGTCTGTCTGTCTGTCTCTCTCTCTCTCTCTCTCTCTCTCTCTCTCTCTCTCTCTCTCTCTCTCTCTCCTCTCTCTCTCTCTCTCCTCTTCTCTCTCTCTCTCTCTCTCTCTCTCCTCTCTCTCTCTCTCTCTCTCTCTCCCCTCTTCCTCTCTCTCTCTCTCTCTCTCTCTCTCTCTCTCTTGGTTGACTGACTGACTGAAGGCCCCCATCAAGCGTGTTTAGTCTTTTTCCGCAATAAACGCTTCAGAGCGTGTGTACAAGTTTCTGCCGGTGAGAAGTTCTGGAGCAATATAATTTGCATTTCTGCAGTTCTGGAGCAATATGACTTGTATTTCTGCAGTTCTGGAGCAATATGACTTGTGTGTGGTAGTTTGGGTTTCTATGCTGTTTCTGTAGAGATGGATTTGTTGTTGGGATAGGGGAAAAGAAAAACCAATGTCTTGATCAAAATGTATTCATTTATCTATTTTTATTGATTTGTTTTATTCTTGTATTTCGAGGATAATGGAATGAGCACGCATGTGCTTTTTTTTCACATCCAGCCTCCGTGTCATGCAGTTTTATAAATTTTGTCATCCGTTCTCACCGGCACACAATGCCGTGTGTGGGGTGTGTGTGTGTGTGTGTGTGTGTGTGTGTGTGTGTGTGTGTGTGTGTGGTGTGTGTGTGTGTGTGTGTGTGTGTTTGACATGTAACTTTAAAAGCTTATCATTTGCTTGCTTGCTCGTGCAGTTGTGAAATAACCATTGACAGTAATGTTAGTTTTGAATAGCAAATGACAGGGATGACATTTGTCCACCACATTTTTCGTGTAAAATAAAAACTATTAAGACAATGCAGCTATACTTATGCTGTTTCGTGTGTTTGTTCAGTATGGTTGTTCAAGGTCTGTGTATATGAGAATACGTATTCATGTGAATATGTGCATGCTCTTGCACTCGTGTGTATAATGAATGTGTCAGTGTACGTGTGCGTGTTTGGGGACAGTCATGTTTCTGCTGTCTGCATTCGCCATATCCAAAATGATGACAGTGCATGTCTGGCATATAAACCACAAAAGCAAATTCTAAAAACTCTATAGAAAGAAAAACAAACAAAAACCTCCAAACAAATACATATCCTACAATAACGTAAAGACAGGAAATATCAAACTACACAATGGATGGATGAAGAATGGAGTGCAGCCAGTGTTCCTCATTTTTTAATATTTATTTTATTTATTCATTTATATCGAGGATAATGGAATAAGCACGAATGTGCTTTTTACATCCAGTCCCCGTGTGTATGCGGTTTTGTAAATTTTGTCATGTTTCCACCGGCATGTAGCTGTGTTATTGGAGGCGGTCTTTCTGATGTACATCACGTCACCTAAGCTGCGAGTTTCTATCCTGTCAGAAGCTGTTTCATTTTCATACCACTCTAAGTCAGGCAGATTTCTCTGTCTGCCTGAAATTCGGTCTGCCCTCCCCGGGGAGAGCGCATTGCCACAAGAGCAGCGCTACCCAATATTTTTTTCCCTTGTCCTGTCTGCAACTTTTGCGTGCGCAAAATAATTATGTGTAACACACGGGACTTCGGTTTATCGTCTCATCCGAAAGACTAGCACCCAGGCCACCACTTTTCGCTTTCTTGGCAGGCGCGCTACCTCTAGACCGCCGGTCCCTGTATGGACATGTAGTGTTTTAGTATGTGTGGTGTTGTCAGCGCCCTGGTCGGCCACCAGTCCAGTGCAGAGAGCACATAGTCTTGTCCAGTCTTTTCTTCCAGCATTATTCCTTTTCCTGTATTGATAACGCATACTCGCTCCTTGCTCATACAATAGCCACCTAATCATTGCCAAGTCTTTTTAAAAATATTTTTCAATCATTGAAAAAAATGTGTGTGTATGTGTGCGCGCTTTCGCTTGCTTGTTTGCTTTCTGGCATGTAAGTTTTCCTCAAATAAGGTGCTGTGATTTGAAAAGTACCCAAATCAGAGAGAGAGAGAGAGAGGTGGGGGAGGAGGGGTGCATGTGTTGCAAAATAATAATAATAATAATAATAAAACGATAATAAACAACAATCGTGATGTGTTTTATGAAATTATTCATTTATATCGAGTATGGGATATGTGGGTGTTTTTTTACATCAAGTCCCCGTGTGTATGCGGTTTTGTAAATTCTGTCCTCTGTTCCCACCTGTATTTCAGACATTCAGGAACAATACCCATGTGGTTAAACTGTGTTGGCGGCTGTTTTGTTTCTCGTTCCTCGGCTAGAGCTCCCAGCTTCAGCAGTGGGGAGATGGCGTGTTTACCACCGTGTTTGGCCGCCATGAGGGCAGCCGCCTTAAAAACAACTCTGTGTACAATTCAGGTCTGAGAGCACAGGACGGCTCCAG
>CM054135.1:34605776-34608276 GCA_028751875.1 Rapana venosa | reverse complement strand
ACAAGGCTTTCACTAAAGAGAACCACGCCTTAAATTTGAAGAAAAAAAGGGGAACAGCAAAAGAGTAAGCACACAAGGAACAGAAGCCAGATTTGACTTTCTCCCTTTTTCTAAAATGTTATGTTTTTGTTGTTGTGTTGTTGCTCCCCTGCCTTCTGTTCAGCGGCCTGTACAAAAAGACAGGCTGTGTGTACGTGGTCCTGCACCGCTGACAGGCCTATAGAGAGGGCAGGTGAACGACTTGTTACAGTCCTGCCACCGCCACTGCAGAGATGTGTCCCTTGCCTTCACCCCCTGTCCTCTGAAGTCAAGGTACACGTAGAGAGAGGAGGAAGAGGAGGAGGAGGAGAATAAGAAACCAGGCTAGGTCCGCATAAAATTGATAGTAATGATAGTTATAGTAATGACATCATCATCATCATCATCTTCATCATCATCAGCGGCAGCAGCAGCAGCAGAAGACAATATAACACCTCACATACAACTAATACAAATATACTAGCTCTACTACTACTACTACTACTACTACTTACTACTACTAACTACTACTACTACTACTTCTTCTTCTTCTTCTTCTTCTTCTTCTTCTTCTACCACTCCCACTACTGCTGCTACCACAATTACTACGGCTACTACATATATCGAGAAAATTAATTATAAAAAACAGTGCCATAATAATATCATGAAGAAGAAGAAGAAGAAGAAGAAAAAGAAGAAGAAGAAGAAGAAGAAGAAGAAGAAGAAGAAGAAAACAACAACAACAACAACAACAACAACAAGATGATGATGATGATGATGATGATGATGATGATGATGATGATGATGATGATGATGATGATGATGATGACAGCAATGCACAATACACACAATGTGTGCTATGAGGGATACTGGCCACCTTGATCTTCCAGCCACAGTCAGTCAGTCAGACATGGAGAGAACACGCTACATGCTGTCGTCTGCAGAGCGAGACCTGTACCGTGTGTGACTCTTCAATGCTGCTTTTATTGCAGATGGGGGCTACAGATAAGGAGGCTGGCGTCCCGGACATTAGGCACAGCAATGAAACCAAAGGCTCACCACAGTAAAGGGGAAAAGTAAAGGTGTCCCATAACCTATGTGGCCGTAAGGAAGCGAGGCATCAGAGCCCTCAACTTCTCCAAAAGGCCAGCATATTAAGGGCGGTGCCTATCTCCTCTCTCTCGCTGCTTTACATTTCCTGACTCTAAAGAGGACAGGTACCCATTTAGTACTGGGTGAACTGGGGGACTATACTGAAGGTAAAGCGCACAAACGGTCACCCATCCACTTGGTAACCCCTCTCGATCCTGCTTAACATTAGCGTATTTTATTATTTTATTTTTTTTATATCGAGGATAATGGAATAAGCACTTATGCGCTTTTTTACATCAGTCCCCGTGTGTATGCAGTTTTGTAAATTCTGTCATCTGTTCCCACCGGCACACAATGGCCTACTCTTACGAAAAGCGGAACAGGATTTAATGTGTGCACAAGATGTTCTGCGTGCGTTCGCACACGGGGCCTCGGTTTATAGTCTCATCCGAAGGACTAAAAGTGTGTGTGTGTATACAGATGTATTATTTATTTATTGTTATTACTTATTTTTTTTATTCTTTTATATCGAGGATAATGGAATAAGCACTTATGTGCTTTTTTAAATCCATGTCTTCATGCTTAAGGAAAGCGAGTGCTCTGACCACTGAGCAATCCCCTCTCCACACTGCCAAGTTTAAAAAAAAGTCAAGCGTGCATTTTTTTCCCTTCAGAAGGCACATTAGCTGCCACCAGCTACCAGCTTCATCACCACTCTGGAAATAACCTTGCAGGAACTGGGCAAGACTGGATGACGGGAAAGACAGTCCCAGTACACAACTGCCAAATCACTTTGGAAGAACTTGGATCGGGCATGGCTTCTCTCTCTCTCTCTCTCTCTCCTCTCTCTCTCTCTCTCTCTCTCTCTCTCTCTCCTCTCTCTCTCCCTCCTCTCTCTCTCTCTCTCTCTCTCTCTCTCTCTCTCTCTCTCTCTCTCTCTCTCTCTCTCTCCCTCTCTCTCTCTCTCCCTCTCTCTGCATGTAAGAAAGCACGAGGGTGCTTATTCATTATCCTCGAAATAAAAGAATGAAAGAATTTGTCATTGTCATTGTCAAATATCTCTCTGAGACTCTGCCCCCATCTCTCTCTCTCTCTCTCTCCTCTCTCTCTCTCTCTCTCTCTCTCTCTCTCTCTCTCTCCTCTCTCTCTCTCTCTTCTCCTCGCTCTCTCTCTCTCTCCTCTCTCTCTCCTCTCTCTCTCTCTCTCTCCTCTCTCTCTCTCTCTCTCTCTCTCTCTCTCTCTCTCTCTCTCTCCTCTCTCTCTCTCTCTCTCTCTCTCTCTCTCTCTCTCTCTCTCTCTCTCCCTCTAAGCGTGTATCAAGATCATGGCTAAAAGTATCTATTGACTCCATCGAGGAGAAAATCACAAAAGCGCCAGTCTTTTTTCTTCA
>CM054135.1:34578276-34600776 GCA_028751875.1 Rapana venosa | reverse complement strand
GGATTTTTTTTTTTTTGCTTTGAAAGAAAGGAATAGAAAGACAGCCAGAAAAAGTAACCAACAAAATTAATAAGGAAATGAACAGATTCTCTCTCTCTCTCTCTCTCTCTCTCTCCTCTCTCTCTCTCTCTCTTACTACTACTATTTCTTATTATATATATATATATATATATATATATATATATATATATATATATATATATATATATATACATATCACAGTTTTACTGGTTTACGGAAGGAATTTCTGGTGAGGTGAGACTCATAACAAGTTTTTGAACAAAAGAAAATCCATTTATGACCAGACATTTCGTTTTCCTTAAACTTTTCCACACAAAGAAAGAAACATAGCAACACAAACTTTTTTGCTTTCTTTTTAATTTGTTTTTTGGGTTGTTGTTGTTGTTTTTATGGCTTTTGTTTTTGTGTTTGTTTTATAGCTTCTCTTTTTTTACAGAGTAGTTGAAAGAAACAAGTTCATACACAAACTGGACTGCATGTTTTACCACTTATCCTGGCTTCTCTGGGTGATCTGAAGCAACACTTCAATGTAATGACACAAGCAGGTCAGAAGATAGGCCCCTGTGGCCACTCCCAGTCTCCCAGAGGACACACGTCTGCCTACTCCTAATCTGTTAAGCATCTTGTGTACACAGCCGTGAAAACTGCCATATATATAATTATATACAAGTTTTGTCGTAGCTTTGAATTATGTTCATTTTAATAGAAGTGTTTGTGTGATTTCAAAAATATGACAAGATTAGGGAGGGGTGATGTATGTGTGTGTGTGTGTGTGTGTGTTTATGAAGAGGAGTGAAAAGGCCTGCCTAAATCGTTTGATGTCCGACAAAAGGCATGTGCGTAAACTGTTGTTTCTTGTGTTGTACCTGAGAGACAATTTACCGGGCTATGAACTAATCTGCTATCTGTAAGAATGCTGAGAGCCTTGGCTGCTACATCTTCTATGTCTGTCAGTCAGTCAGAGTCAGTCAGTCTGTTCGTCTGTGTGTGTGAGTGTCACACACACACACACACACACAAACACACACACACACACACACACACACACACACGGAGACGGGATCGCCCTGTGGTTAGAACATTGCGCTCGCAATCTGACGACCCGGGTTCGATTCCCGTCCAAGGGGATATTTTCCCCTGTAGTTAACATCAGTGTAGACTCCACCCTCCCCAAATCCTTCGGATGAGACTATAAACCGAGGCCCCGTGTACGAACGCACGCAGAACATCTTGCGCATACGTTAAATCCTGTTTCGCTTTTCGTACGAGTAGGCCATTGTGTGCCGGTGGGAACAGATGACAGAATTTACAAAACTGCATACACGCGGGGACTAGATGTAAAAAAGCACATAAGTGCTTATTCTATTATCCTCGATATAAAAGAATAAAATACAATACTTTAAACAACACACACACACACACACACACACACACACACACACACACACACACACTCACTCACTCACTCTCTCTCTCTCTCTCTCTCTCTCTCTCTCTCTCTCCTCTCTCTCTCTCTCTCTCTCTCTCTCTCTCTCTCTCTCGGATTCATATTTTATATTTTCAATACTTATTGGACTTGTCCTCTGTACCTAAGTCTTAATGAGTGCCCTATTTCAATATCTTATTGTTATGTGTAACAAGTATATGTACCATTTGACAATGTGTAGATGTTTATCTTTATGACTTATTAAGTTTGGTTGTTATTCTTCTTGGTTTTGTTGTTGTTGTTTCTTTTTTTCTTTTTTTCTTCTTTTGTTGGTTTGGTTTTTCTTTCTCTGTTGTTTGTTTGTTTGTTTTGGTTGTGGTTTGGGTTTGGGTTTTTTTGGGGTTTTTTTTTTTTTGGGGGGGGTGGGGGTGGTGGTGCTCGGGGGTGTTTTTAGGGTTTTCTTTTATTAGTTTGCTTTCGGGTGGGGAAGGGGGGGGGTGTGTTGTTGGGGGGGGGGGGGGGGGGGGCTGTTTTGAACAGTGTTATTTCCCCATGTTTCTACTGTGAGACTGTATAAGTGTTGGGTTATTATTAAGATGTATCCCTACGGGCGGGGACTGGATGTAAAAAAGCACATGAGTGCTTATTCATTATCCTCGAAATAAAAGAATTTGTCATTGTCATTGTCATTGTCAAGGGGGGCGGGATAACCTGGTGGATACACGGCTGCACTCACCATCGCCCATGTTTGAGCCATCACCTGGACCCTGTTCAAGGGGATTTTCCCCTAAGGGCCTATTCCACTCGCCCCAACAGTCATTCGCGTGAGACCATAAACCGAGGTACTGTGTGCGAACGCATGCAGAACATCTTGCGCACACGTTAAACCTGCTCCGCCTTTTGGATGAGTCTCTTATGTCAATGGTAACGGATGACAACATTTGCATCACCGATTGTACTCGAGGACTGATTGTAAAAAAACATTTTTTTAAAGAAAGAAAGTACATGAGTGCTTGTTCCATCATCGCCGAAATAAGAGTAAATATATAAATGAAATAAATCATTTGAACACACACACACACACACACACACACACACACACACAAACACACACACATCACTCTCCCTCTCTCTCTCTCTCTCTCTCTCTCTCTCTCTCTCTCTCTCTCTCTCTCTCTCTCTCTCTCTCTCTCTCTCTCTCTCTCTCTCTGCGCGTGCGTGCGTGCGTGCGTGAATGTGTATGTATGTATGTATGTATGCATGTATGTATTGTGTGTGTGTGTGTGTGTGTGTGTGTGTTGTGTGTGTGTGTGTGTGTGTGTGTGTGTGTGAGAGTGTGTGTGTGTGAGATCTTCAGTTTAACGTCTATTCACATTTAGTGATTTTAGACGGGGAAAAGTAATATAAACAAGCGAATGCAAACAATAACAAAAAAGTGTCAAATAACAGTACATAAAAACTAACTTTAACATACTACAAAAACTGATTTATCGGACTTCTTATCAATCCTAACACAATGTCCAACAGTACCGATGGTTCAGACAAAATTTGATCCAGTGACAAACTTGGTATAGCAGGTAAAAATGCTTTTAAATGTCCACTAAAAAATAACATGACTATTGGTAATCTTCTCCCCACAACAGTTTACATCTTTCACGTACTTTGTCCTGAAAGCATTTAGTTTAAATCTGTACATAAGGGATAACATATTTCTACGATTATACCAACAACAGACTTTGTTAGAAATGAAAGCATGAGAGTGTGTTTGTGTGAATGTGTGTGTGTGTGTGTGTGTGTGTGTCCAGTTATAATTTTGTAGGCTAATGAAATGCAAATCTCGAAAAGTTTTCCTGTCGCTCTCAAAATTCATAAGATTTGCAGGTATTTCTTGAAATTTCAATTGTCTTTCATATGTGTAGATTATGTCTTTTAAAGAAATGTGTATACTTTAAAATCAACAACGAGGATGGATGTCTTTCTTGGGTGTTTGATTCAGAACCTCTTGTAGCTGGTCATAAAATTCTTCTACGGCTTCATCTGTGCAGTCTGATGTAGGGGCGTATGCCTGTACTATAGTTATGTTAAAGGGGGTTGCTCTCAGGCGGATGGTAATAAGTCTGCTGGACACAGGCTGACAGCTCATGACGGTGTTCACGGTGTCTTTGTGAACGAGAAACCCCACGCCGTGTTCATGTTTATCCTGTTTTCCACTGTAGTATAATTTGTGGTCTTCCTGGGTCGTTGTTTCTCCCATGTTTTTCACCTGACTTCGCAGAGCCCAAGGATGTGCCAATGATATCTGGACATCTCATGTGTCAGTTCTTCCACTTTGCCTGCAGCTCTTAGTGTCCGTACATTCCATGTGCCAATGATGGTGTTGTGTCTGGCACGAATTTTGCTGCGTTTTACATCAGTAGCATACTTTCGACATCTGTCCTGATGAGCAACAGAAGGCGCGGTCCTTGGTAACCCGGGCGACGACCGATCCGGTATGGAGATTCTGGCTGTCTTTGTCATTGGTGTATCTTGGGCAAATCAAACCTGGCGGAGCCCATCCCTCTCCAGGTCGGATTTTTTGGTTGGGTTTACTCCCCACATGTGGCAGGTGGTACTGGGTTACATGGTTACCAGTAGCAGAGGGAGTCTCTGACCTGACCATAGTGACTCGTTGTGCAAGGCGACTGGAACGCCAAGGTAGGAGAAGATGCATGGAAAGACTGGGAGGGCGTTTGTGGGCCACATTGTAATAACCAATCAAATGAAAGAGGCTTGAGACTCCTGGAGTTTGCCAGTAACAACCACCTCCAGCTAGTGAATACACTTGGCCCACACAAGAAATCCAGAAAATGGACATGGCATAGCCCAAATGGAGAACACCACAACCAAATAGATTACATCATGGTGAAAAGACGGTTTCAGTCTAGCGTTAACATCGCACAGACACGAAGTTTTCCAGGAGCAGACATAGGGAGTGATCATGATCTTGTGATGATGACTTTCCGACTACGTCTAAAGAAAATCCACAAGCGGAACAACATCAGGATCAAATTTGACTCGAGAAGCTGAAGGACCCAGAGGTATTAGAAATTTTTCAAGCAAGGATAGGTGGAAAGTTTGCAGCACTCACTGTGATAGACTCAGACATAGATACACTGACGAATAGTTTCAATACAGCAGTGACTGAAACAGCAAACGAGCTTCTTGGCAAACGCCGACCAGTCAAAAAACCATGGATCACACCTAACATCCTACAACTATGCGACAAGCGTAGAGAGTTGAAGAAAAAGAAAAATGAAACAAAAGAAAGAGCAGAACAATATAGGGCAGTCAACAAAAGAATCAGGAAGTCCATGACGGAGGCAAAAGAGAAATGGATCGGTGAACAGTGCCAAGACATTGAAGAAAACATCAAGAAAAACAATGCAAGAAAGCATATCAGCTGGTGAAAGACCTGACTAGCACGAAACAGAGAAAAGGTTTAACAATCCAAGACAAAAATGGAAGTGTCTCACTGACGACCAGGATATTCTGAACAGATGGACAGAATACTGCTCCGACCTGTATAACTATAGAACCGCAGGAGATCCAGAAGTCCTTAATGTACCCGAAAGCAAAGACATAGACAGTCACCCTATCCTCCGAGAAGAAGTGGAAACAGCAGTCAGATCGCTGAAAAAGGGGAAGTCAGCAGGGGCTGACAACATTCCAGCTGAGTTGGTCCAAGCTGGAGGGGAAGCCATGATTAGCGCCCTACTAAGAATCTGCAACAAGATCTGGCAGACAGGAAATGGCCAACACCATGGACGCAGTCATCATCATCACCCTCCCCAAGAAAGGAAATCTACAACAATGCCATAATTACCGCACAATCAGCCTCATATGTCACCCAAGCAAGGTCATGCTGCAGATAATATTGATAGACTGAAGCCACAAGCAGAGACCATCATTGCTGAGGAACAAGCAGGTTTCAGAGCATGGCGCAGCACAACAGAACAGATATTCAACCTCAGAATACTATGTGAGCGGTACCTTCAACATCAACAAGACCTATACCACGTATTTATCGATTTTAAGAAGGCATTTGACAGGGTGTGGCATGCAGCTTTGTGGGCAACCATGAACTTGTACAGCATCAATGCAAACCTGATCAGAGTCATCAAAACAGCTGTACAGCGAGGCCACCAGTGCAGTGTACTACAACAACAACATTGGAGAATGGTTTCGAACAACAGTTGAGTAAGGCAGGGCTGTCTACTCTCACCCACTCTTTTCAACATCTTCTTGAGAGAATCATGGCTGATGCACTGGAACATCATGAAGGATCAGTCAGCATTGGTGGCAGAAACGATCACAAACCTCCGCTTCGCAGATGACATTGATGAATGCAGGATCAGAAAAAGAGCTTGCCAGCCTAACAGAACACTTGGATAAGGCTCCAAAACATACGGCATGGAAATCAGTGCAGAGAAGACCAAACTGATGACTAATAACACCAACGGCATTAGCACTGATATCGGGTTAATGACCAGAAGCTGGAAAACAGTTCAAAGCTTCAAGTACCTGGGAGCCATTGTATCCGACCAGGATCCAAGCCAGAAGTAGTATGCAGGACTGCACAGACAATAACAGCTTTGTCAAAACATAAACACCATCTGGAGAGATAAGAATATCTCACTTATCTCCAAGATCAGACTAATGCGCTCCCTTGTCATATCCATATTTCTGTATGCCTGTGAATCATGGACCCTGACTGCAGATTTGGAGAGAAGAGTACAGGCAGTGGAGATGAGATGCTTTCGGAGACTCCTTGGCATCTCCTACAAAGACCACATAAGCAACGAAAGCGTGCATAACAGAATCCAGCAACCATTGGACCCTATGAGAACCTTCTAACGATCGTGAAAAAGCGTAAACTTAAGTGGTATGGGCATGTCACAAGATCCCAAGGAATTACAAAGACAGTTTTGCAAGGCACTGTCCAAGGAGGAAGAAGAAGAGGCAGACCAAGGAAGAGCTGGGAGGATAACATCAGTGAATGGACAGGCCTAGAACTCAACAAAACCCTGAGAAAGGCAGAACAGAGAGAAGAATGGAGGGAACTGGTTGCTGAGTCTTTGAGGGTGCCCCCACGGTCGTCAGACTACGGGACAGATAGAATAGATAGATAGATAGTATACTTTAAAATAGTATTGAGTCATTAATACTGTTTGCTTATCATTATGCGATGAACTCTTGCTTTTCAGTTACTGTTAGTATTCATGTTATTTTTGGGTATATTGCTGTTAGGTTTATTCTCCTATTTAATTTGTTTGTAGTCCTCCATACCCCAGAAGGGGTGAAAGGAATTAAATCTTGAATCTTTTGTGAGGGAAGGGAAATCTGCCAGTCCTACTAGAAGCATGTGACCTTATGTGGATCGGTGGTCTAGAGGTAACGCGCCTGTCTAGAAAGCGAAAAGTCCGGGTCTGAAGTGTGCGGCGGTTCGTACCCCGTTTGGACCGAAAATTTTTCCCCCATCCATTAGACCATGAGTGGTGGTCTGGGCGCTAGTCTTTCGGATGAGACGATAAACCGAGGTCCCGTGTGTTACACGTAATTATTTAGCGCACGTAAAAAAACCCACGGCAACAAGAGAGTTGTCCCTGGCAAAATTCTTAGAAAAAAGCCACTCTGATAGGGAAACAAATACAGCTGCAGAAAAAAAGAAAAAAAAAAGGGTGAAAGGGTGGCGCAGCGCTAAGTGGCGACGCGTTCTCCCGCTCTCCCCGGGGAGAGCAGCCCGAATTTCACGGAGAGAAATCTGCCATGACTTAAAGTGGTATGAAATAAAATCTGAGCGCTTTGATTTGATGCTTTACAAGATTCAGCGCTATATAAATTCCATACATTATTATTATTATTATTATTATTATTATTATTATTATTATTATTATTTTATTATTATTATTATTATTATTATTATTATTATTATTATTCCCGTCAGTCTGTTCAAAATGATCATAGAAATGTATCTTCATCAGACACCTGCAAAACTGTAGGCAGCCTTTAGATACGGACTGTGACCACTGAAGAAAATCCTTATGTTTTATACTTATTTTTCTTTATAGACGCACTTGATAATTATAGTTTGTCTTACAGTATTTTTATTTTTAAAGCGGATTGGGGTGAAATTAGGTCTTAAGGGAAGATTTTAACTGGAGAAACAGCTGATTATGCTTTATAATTTTGTCATAAAATTTGCTTTCATTCTAGACAGAAAGACCATCCATGGGGAGAATGTATAAGCACTCATGTGGGTTTACTTTTTACATCTAATCCCCGTTTGCATGCTGTTTTGTAAATGTCATCTGTTCCCACCTACGTAAATGGCTTAGTCTTCGAAAAGGTGGAACATGGTTTAACATGTGCACAAAATGTTCTGCATGCGTTCGCACACAGACCTCGGTCTATCTATCTATCTATCTATCTATCTATCTATCTATCTATCTATCTATCTATCATCTGTCTATCTATCTGTCTATCTACTAAAAGTATATGTATGTATGTATGTATGTATGTATGTATGTATGTATGTCTATACAATGCCGTCAGCGTCTTGGGTTTATCACAGTTCATGATTAAACCATTGACGCTGGGGACAACAGCAAAGTGAGAGGCTGTATGACTAGTAGCTTTCCCACTCATAGAATTCCACTTTACAGCTTAGTTTTTAGTGATCGACTATGACTCTGACTAGGAGGCTTGACTTGCACAATCCTTATGTGCTGCAGCCCTGGGGGGCTAGTTGGCCTTTGGAGAACATCCCCAAAGCTGACTGTCCTTATGCCCACTTGGCCGAGAGTGGGGATGTGCTGTGGGCAAGGCATCTCCACTATAATCAAATTTCTGCCCAATTTCCGAAACAGCAGCTGCCTCCTCTGCTGTTTTTGGAGGTCATCGTCGAACACGACGGACAAACATTAAAAAAAATGTATGTATGCATGTATGTATGTGTGTGTTGTTGTTGTTGCTGCTGCTGTTGCTGTTGTTGTTGTTGATGTTGTTGTTGTTGTTTTAAATGAGTAGACTGATAGTAGTCTATAATTTAAATTCTAATATGATTTCTTTGTGTGTTACTTAGTACTGTGTGTTGTTCCCTCACCCCTCAATGTTTGATTCAAGCTCATGTCTTCTTGATCGTTTGAAGGTATGTATCTTCACAAAAACCAGATTGAAAGACTAGATTTGGCCTAAAATCTTTATCCTTGTGTATTAAAGTTTATTCCTTCCTTCATTCATTCATTTATTCCCCCAAGTGCCCACTGTACGATAGTCTTGGTCACAGAACAGCCTCATAACCATGCAGTAAAGGGGCAATAACTCTGCTCATCGTTTGCTATCTCTAAGAATGAGAGTAACTTCTCTTCTCAGTACAAGTGAAGGTCACCAAAATGGCTTCTCTTGTCAACCGTAGGGCACTTGCCCTTTCGTCAACTGCACGGTTCATGCTGAGGACTATCTCCACTAGCGCCGTCAGACCTGCAGAAGGGCCGACTGTGGGAACCCCTACACATACTGGTCAGGTATCGGCTGCTTTTTTATGTGCGATCTTCGTTAAGGCTGCTATCACCCCACGCTCTTTTTTCCTCATAATTATGAGTTGACTCCAAACGTGCGTACACATTAGAGTGCTCTCTCTCTCTCTCTCTCTCTCTCTCTCTCTCTCTCTCTCTCTCTCTCTCTCTCTCTCCTCTCTCACTCTCTCTCTCAGTTTATTCTTCCCTTGTTACCAAAACGATATTCTTTAAATATGGTTTGGTTTTTTGATTGTCAGTATTACTACTATTAATTATGTGTGTCAGTGTGTGTGTGTGTGTGTGTGTGTGTGTGTGTGTGGTGTGTGTGTGCCAGTCAGCATGTGTGTGCACTGTGTGTGTGTGAGAGAGAGAGAAGAGAGAGAGAGAGAGAGAGAGAGAGAGAGAGAGAGAGAGAGAGACTGTGTTGTGTGTGTGTGTGTGTTAGTTCTTCAGTTTAACGACCTTCCACCAAAAGTGTGTGTGTGTGTGTGCACAGCATGTGTGTCAGACTGTCACTGTGTGTGTCACTGTGTGTGTATGTGTTTGTGTGTGAACTGTATGTGCCACTCAACTCACTGTGTGTGTGTTTCACTTTTAGTGTTTCACTGTGTGTCAGTGTGTTTCACTTTCACTTCAGTATTTCACTGTTTACTTTGTTTTCTTTTTCTTGTTTGTTGCTTGCATGATAAATATTTCTGTAGGCTGTTTATTTTCTATAGACTGTACTGCCAGCCGTGGAAAGTATACTATGGAAGTCTATCAAATGTTATAAATTTTCTTTTAACTTAAGTTACTCTATAACGTTTAAGTATAACATATTTAACTTTAAAAAAAAGACTTTTTCACATGGTTCATGTGGACAATTGTTATGGTCTTACTAAAAATACTAAATGTTTGTTAAAATTTTAACCACCATGTTCATTGATGTTTTTGTAGATTGATTAGTAATTACTCATCATGTGCATGCATATATTTCATGATCATTGATGATGCAGCTATTGAGATTCTCTCTTTGCATTGTGCTAGCTAATTTGTTTGAATGCTATGGGTGTATTATTTTGTCTGTCTCCAGGTTTGGGAAAAGGATGATTACAGACGCATCCGTTTCATGGACAAGGACAAACTGGTAAGAAGGTGAACTTGACAATCTTGAACAAGTTGTTAATTTGTCTTGCTTAAAATTAAATCTGTTGACAGGTTGTATTGAAACAAAAAAATCTTCATTATAATCTTCTCTATGATAGCCATTTGTTATGATTGGGTTACATACAAAGAAACTTGTAGAAAATAAAATGCAAACACATATAAAATATAATTATCGTGTGAAATTTGGAGGTCAGATGAAACCTGAAATAAGTTAGCCAACAGCAATATTTGACAGTATTCTTTTTATTACTGAATGATTTTTTAAATCAATATTTAAATTATATTTTCAGAAACATGGTGCAATACTCTCAGTCTCATGTGATTAAAAATTAATTATAATAATATTGATCTGTATCCCACATGCATCTAGACTAAAATTAATTGTACTTGTTGGTAGATCCATTTCCAATCTAAGGTTTGTGGATGATATTGATTTCCAAGGACACAGTAACAGTGACTTCAAATTAGAATGATGGCTAGCACTTACGGTATGAAGATCAGTGCAGAGAAGAGCAAGATCATGGTAAACACTTAAAACAGCACCAATAATGTAACAGTTGCCATTGTTGTGAATTATCACAACTTTAAGAAGTAGACTCCTTGAAAGTATAGATCTTGCCTCCACACTGATCAAAGATCTGACTAGCACAAGCATGCAACTTCAGCCATGGTTAATATTCTGTGCTTTCAATCATCTTGATTCAAACAAACCACTGTCAGCCATTGCTTTTTCCCTATTTGTCTGTCCACCTGGAATTACCTCCCTCTACCCCTTTGCCAAAAGCCTACACTTGATACTTTTAAATACAGCCTCAAAACACACTTATCTCCTGCCTGCCTAGGATCTTCCCTCCCTCATAATCTGTCCATATTCTTCAACAGCCACCCTCATTTCCATCACCCTACCTGAGTGCGCTGCTTGTGTGTGTGAAAGTCAAATGTTATTTCTTTTTATTTATTTTCTGATGGTAGATTCTGTGTGTGTGACTGTGTGTGTGTATAAATTTGACATCTGTTAATCCTATTTTGGGACAGTTGCATGCATGTAAAATGATTTGAGTGTAAATGCTTTGATTTGTTGCTTTCAGCACCATATTAATTCCATACATGATTATCCTTTGAAAGGCAAGAAATCAGCTTTCTTACAAACTGAAGTCATTTAGAGCGCTCCACGTTCAAGTATTAAAGCTGGACCTTGACTCTGAACAGAAATATCCAAGCCTTTGTAATGAAATCAATCAGAAGGCTTTTTCTGTCAGGACCATAGATTAGAACCAATTATTCAGTGAGGCAAGAAGTGATTGTGAAAGCTGGGCCACAGGAGCCCCATCTGGCTGGTGTAATGAGGAGGCAGCTGGTAGTTTGCTTTGGTTACATCATGCATCATAGCTCTCTTGTCAAGAGTATCCTACAAGCGTAGGGGCAGACAGAACATCAAGCAGAACTCAGAACGTCAAAGATTGGAGTACTACAGCCTTGACATGGCGTGTTGCTGTGAAAGGCTGAAGACAGATCAGCCTGGAGCAAATTGTCAACCAGTTCATCCTGCATGTTCCCCTGGCAACAATTTGATGAAGGGATTGCTGATGCTGGTGTCTATTCAGTCAAGAAGTTATATATATCCTTTAAGCTACTCAGAAAACAACAAAAATTGAAAATATGGTCACTCTCTAATTTAAATTATGTTTGTGTATGTGTGTGTGTGGTGCTTGCAAGTATGTTGTTTTTTTATACTGTGCGTTTCTTTGTGTGAATATGTAGCTGGTATCTTTCTATCTATTATAATTCATATCCTATCCTTATTCCCATCGCTATGTTCCAAATTTTTCCTCCCCTAATGGCATGATCATGCTTGTCATGATTGTGAAGACTTTTATGCACCCTATAAGTATAAATCACACTATTGATTGATTGGCTGACTGATATATTTATTCATTCATTCATTCAGTTGTTGATGGCCTAGTGATGGGTGTGTGTGGAATCAGGTGAACAGTCAGTTTGCCATCAACCTGATTGCTGAGGACCCGGTGGTGGTGGTGGACAGCAGCCACGTGTTCAGCGACAGCGGTGGAGCCCTGGGCCACCCTAAAGTCTACATCAACCTGGTGAGCTCCTCTCTTGACCGTCAGTCACCTGAAGCAGCTAAGCAAAGTATAGCGCTGGATTCGTTCCATAGCAGTTGAGGAGGTGGTGATTTCGTGGGTCTTTTGTTCACACGTTTTAACACAAAACTACCTCTACTTGAGGTCGTAGTGATGTCAATTATTATATATATGCGCATGTGCGTGCACACACACGCATGTGCACAAACACACATGTATCTGCCTTGCAGATGCAAATGAACTGTTTTAAGGCTAAATAATATGTTGGACATGTCTCATGCATATGTGGCCATAGTATAATTGTTTATCATGTTTATTTGCATATATTAATATGCAGCATGCTAAAAAGTTACATACCTGTTCTTACACAGTGCTCAAATCCAGCATAACTCATTCAAGGGTCAAGGGCCAGTTCTAAACTTTGCTTTAACCCTCTTGTTGTTGGATTCTACAGAGCTAAACTGCCTGTAGATTTTGAATTCTTTGCTTTACTCCTAAGACAATTGTGTGGGTGCATGACAAGTTATCAAGCTGAAATTTTGTCACAAGCTAGGTATGTCTTTGTACTTGCATTTAGGCGCAAGTTTATGTGTCTGGTCACCAGATGTCTTGTCATTGTCACCTTATTTGTCACCAATCACAGGTAAAAATATAGTATATATGATAAAACAGCAAATCCTGCATGGATTTGACAATGGTTCAAGCATATCAGTGTCGAATAAGGAAGTGATACCCAGCTGATGTGTTTACCAATAGTTATGTGAAATAGTACTTCAGGGATGTGTCACACAATGTCCCCATAGCACCTGTTGTTTTATGGTATGTCTCGAGGAGACAGAAGTTTTGTTTAACTATTTTTTCTTTTGAAAACAAGTAATATTCAATCGACATGTGAACTTTATACTGCAGTTCATATCTGCGTGTGCTACCACATGTTTGTTAAGTGTACAGAAGTGTATTATTGTACATGACTGTCACACTGTCACCATTGTCACAGCACAGGTGTGACAAATTCGAAACAACACAGAACTTCTGTAACTCTACAAAATTTTAATGTTGGTAGTCTCTAAAGTAGTCGTAGTGGTGGCACATGGTCACATCAAATCACAAAAAGCACAAATTATGGATGTGGTGTGTGTGTGTGTGGGGGGGGGGGGGGGGGGTGTACCCATTGCTCTCACCTGTCGAACCTTGGCAGACCAGAGACCTATGTTATTTTCCTTCTTGCTATTTTCATTATCAGCATATCTGTTCATTTCTGCCATTGCAGTTTCAAAGCAAAAGTGTGGTAATAATGAGAAAACAGTCAAAAGGCATCATGCTTTCAGGCGTCTATGCCGTGGACCGGCCGGGAGGTCAAATTTCTCCACAGTCGGTGTGTGTAGCACAGGTCAGGAATGTGCCGTGTAGCATGTTATTTTCAGGCACACTCTTCTCCATAACTGCAGCATTTCCTTCCTCCTCTTCCTCGTAATCGTTTAATATCGACTCACTTAACAATTCTCGTTCATAATGTTTCTACTTGCAAGACAATAACATTCAATTTATCATCTCGCTAATCAGATGAATCGCCTGCTACTAAAGAAAACGCCATTTTTTTTCGCCACGCTGCACCATTGAAAAGCCTTCCAGTCGCTGGCTGTTATTTCTTCCTTCCCTCCCCACTACACGCATTTTAGTGGTCTAAATTTATCACTGGCATCCTCTGACACCCTCCCTGCATCGCCCCACCAATTTTCAGACACATAGTGTGAAAACTGCGAGATCTGTGTGTGATGGAAAAGTACTGCCTACGTGGGCAGCACCAACTGTCGGCTACGGTCGTATTGGAATCTAGCGGCAGCCTCCGTTACTGTCGGCTGCGGCCGGATCGGGGACAAGAGGGTTAACCCAGTCCAAGTGCAGTCACTTTCTGCTGTGGTTAGCACCAGCCGGGATGGAATGGATAGCAGTTGAGAGGAGCTAAAAGTGGGGTCATTGGTGATAGTCAGTGATCCTTTACTGAGGTATCATTCTTTTCATGTCCTTATTGCACAGTCCAGATCAAAGCACTTGCATTCAGCCTTTTCTTACACATGCAGCCTATCACAAATAGTTGGTAACAAATTCAGTTGATTTACACACACACACACACACCACACACACACACACCACACAGCACTTTGGCTGTTCAAGGCAGGACAGATTATGAGATGAAACAGCTGGGAAAAACTCTTTCTGTGTATGTGTGTGTCTGTCCATCTGTCTATCTGTCTGTCTCTCTCTCTGGCTGTTGCTTTTGTTGTTGTTGTTGTTGTTATTATTATTGTTATTGTTATTATTATTATTATTATTATTATAGAGGTAAATCCCCTCCCTTCTCTCAATCATTGATCAGTCTTTAGAAAGTCAATGTAAATTCCACATTTAAATTAAAACCATACATGCCCTACCACCATCTCTGTCATAAGCCATATTCAGTTATTCACATTTCAGATCTTTTTACTGGTATAGATCTTATAACATCTTCGTGTCATGAGTTTGCTGGATGCATATTGCACTCCCAGGAGTCAAAGCATTATCCAGTGCATTACCTGGAAGTGAGAGGCAGAAAGGTACATGACTGCCAGCTCAAATGGCAAAAGACAAACATTTCCTACAAAATTTACGATTATTTTCATAGGGCTCTTTTATATGTATCATTACATCACAGAGTCATCTCAGCTTTGAAACATAAAGTTTAATGTTTGTTTGGTGATTTCACATGAATCAAAATGCCTGAAAACAAAAGAGCAGAAGACGAAGACAAAAACCAACCCCCCCCCCAAATAACAAAACAAAAAAACCATGTGGAGTGAGCATAATCTCCATAATGGTAAGAAATATTTCTAAAAGATTTTTCTGGATAATTTTTCTGTTCTCATTATTTTATTTTGATTATGGGGTATTTTGTAAAAGGCTTTGTTTCTTAAAAAATAAATGAATAAATCTAGCAAACTGAAGAAAGCTTAACAATAAAATAGAACTACAGCAAGAAGGGAGATAAGCATTACTATTTCTAGAATTACTGGGAGAAGGGAGGTAAACACAAACACACCTTCCTGATAAAAAAAAAAGTTCCTTCATTATTTGTTTCAGCATTTTTTTAAACTACTTACACTGTTTGGAGAGGGGTGTTTTTATTTGTAAACACTTTCATTCACCATTTTACAAGTTTGATATGGATGTTATATTTCGAAACAACACAGAATAACATAAATGATTGGACTTTTTTTTTTTAATGTTCATAGTGCATGCTCATACACAGGTAATCTTTTCCATTTGCTTAACTTTTAGACTCATTTCTGTTTTGCATATGGTAATTTGTTATTTAGTTTTTCCTCCCCTTCTCATCATCACATGTCAGAGCCATGCTGCAGACAGTAACAATATAGAGGAACAGATTTAGGACAGATAAACTATTATTTTCCCGTTTTCTTTCTTCTTCAAAAAACAATAAAAGGGTAAAGCCTAAAATGCTATAATAATAGGTTATATCTATGACCATTACAGTCATACACATGCACATGAACACACACACACACAATTCTCTCTCTCTCTCTCTCTCTCTCTCTCCCCCTCTCTCTGTCTCTCCCTCCTTTTATTTGAAACTGCCCCAGGGGAGCAGATTATAGGGGAAAAACGCAGGTAGACTTTGTATTAGAACCAGCTGTGCATGAAGGAAAGGAGCAATAAACAACACATCTAATTCCTTGCGTTTTTCTGTCTCTTTTTTTTGTGTATTTTTTATCCATGCAGGACAAGCCTGAGGTAGGAGTCTGTGGGTACTCTGGCCGCAAGTTCATCCAGAAGAAGTTCTACAACAAAGCACAGCATGGCCCCTCCATCACCTATGAGGACTACCTGAAGGAAGTGCGCCCCAGAGCGTAACCAAGATAGGCTGGCACATTTCTAGATCTCTACGAGAGTCTTCTGAGCTTGCTGTGTCTTTTCCCCCCCCCCCTCATGTTGGTGGAACTGAGTGAATGATTGATTTCAACAAACAACAACAAAAAACAGAAGAAGAAACACTGACCTGATGGCTGGATTTCCTCCTGTATCAGCGTTGCAAAAAAAGATGTTTGTGAGTGTTGTGTCTGTGTAATGTAGAAATAAAGTGGAGGATTTGTTTTTTGTCTTGAGGAACTTTTGGTGTTGGATATGTGAGAGCATGTGTATGAACAGTGAAGGTATTAGAAGCAGTGTGGCTGCCACCTTTCAGTTTAAAGAACTGAAATAAAGTTGTTTAAAATAAACACTTCCCCAAAGTTGGATGCGGCTACCTTAATGGCGGGTAAAAACAGTTGCAATGCAAAATCTCACCACTGGTGAACCCCAGACCTGTAGCCGAGGTAGTTTTCTTTTTTAAATTTAAACACTGAAAAAAAAAAAGAAATCATCAAGGTATCAGAGGGCTGTTTTTCAGCAAAGTCATGTAGCCATTTGTGCTAACGACTGTTTCCATTTCCCTGACTGGTCAAACAGTGACAGTTTCATGAAAAGGTTGATAGCTGGAAGGGATGACCGCAAGACTCTGCCAGAAAGTGTATCTGTCTGACTTTGGTGCAGTTTACAAAGTCAGGCCAATGAGGTCTTCATTCACTCTGCTATCTTAACTTCAAAGTGTTATCAATAGTGATACCATGTTTATAACAATCTTGTACACTTGTGCGTGTCTGAAGTGTGTACTGCAAGAGAAGCCACCAAGTAGCATTTTGAAAAAGAAACTCTCTTCAGCAAGGGATAACTGGAAAAATACCAGGCTATAAGGTATCTGCTAGAAGAAATCGTGATTTAAAAATAAAAAGTATGGAAAGCAGTAAGTTTTATATGCTGCAGTTCTTCAATGATGTTTGTAACGTGTTCATTAGCATGGAAGATCGGAAGCCAATGTCTAACTCCATTTAATGTCTCATTGAAACAGTTTTATTTTTGTTCATAACTAAACAAAAAAGGTATATGTATCAAACAAACAAAGAAATACAGACAAGGAAGCAATACTATTGCATTAGCTTTGTTCACTGTCAGGTGGGTATGAACAGTCTATCCAGCCAACGCTAGCCACAGCTTGTCCCCTTCTGTGAGTCAGGTCTTTTCATTATGCATTTTCACTTTGCCCAGTTACAGACATACTATACTCATGGGGTGCACTGCCTCAGCATGGAATGATGCTGTGCTGTGGGAACTGTGTGGTGCTGTGTGTGCTTCAAATGCCAGGTTTTCTTCTCATGTGTAACAAGTTCCCAGTGCTAGCAAGGTTTTCTAGTACATGCAAATGCAAGGGAGATAAGGCATGCTGAACTGCTTGGAAGTTGTCATGAATACAAGTAATATTTAATTCTCTGTTCAACTGTTGATGAAAAAAATCCTCTGTGAGCAGTGTTGAGGGGTTGACTACCACAAACGTGCATCAGCCTTTCCCTTTCTTTCATCTGTGGGCCTAGCTGTCAGCTGTCATGGCAGATATATGGCTGTGGTAGACAACACTCAATGTTATATAGAGGCAAGCAAAACAACATATGTAGGCACACTCAGGCATACACGTGCGCATGCACACACACACATGCTTGTGCACAGATAGACGTGCTCACACACACACAAATACACATATACAGTTTTAAAAAGTTCTGACTGAAAATTGTCAAACTATATTGATCAGCAATTTTAGTGTGAATGCATTTCCAGAAATACACATGCAGTACAGTAACACAACAGTAGTTATATGACAGTAAACATCATAGTTATTGCTCATAAAATATTTTGATTACTTTATATACCAAACATACATTGCCCCCCCCCCCCCCCCCCCCCCCCCCCGAATCCCCACCAAAAAAAAGAGAAAAACAAAAAAAAACATGTTTGCAAGCTTTCATTTTGCTCCAGGTTTTCACTCAAATTTGTTTTCTTTCAGGGACATTCAAATAAATCTGAAAGAAAATCACTTCTCATTCTAGCCTTATATGCAAATGAATTTTCTTCTGTCTACAAATTCAGTTTTTGTTCTAGCACATGTCATTTTGTGCCAGCTGGTGGAAGAGAAGGCCATGAGCATTTCCTTTTCTCTCAGCTTGATGCAGATCAACAAATCACTCGCTCAGAGATCATGTGCAGATTTAGATGATTACAATACTTAAACGTATGAATCTCATAAAATGTCCTATTTCATTCAGGGTTTTTTAAAGAGAAAAAATCCTATTTTTACCCAAGCTTAAGCATATGTATCTCATTTAAAATTATTTTTCACTCCACCTTATGTAAATGAATATGGAAAAATGGTTTTTATCACCCAGGCTTATGCCAAAGAAATGCAATAATCTTCTTCACCTGAAAGAACAGCGGAAGCCACAATCAATGAAGAAACACATGTCTCTAAAAGAGGAGACTCAGGAGGTATAGCATACTCCACAGATTGACAGGAAAAAGGGTTGACCACTCCTCAAGCCCCCTGCCAAAATTTCAGCCAGCAGAGATCATTCTGCCCAGTGAGTTTTCTCCCCTGGTTTTCACCGCATCCTGCCCATTTGTAAGATTATTTTGTTTTAGAAATCACCAAGAATTGAACAGTTATTACAAGTTTGTTATTGGGTTCTACTTTGCCTTGATGCAAAATAAAATATGAATCTCAAAGTCCTGATCAGGAATGCTCATACCAAAAAAATTGTTTAATCTGTGCACTCACATTCCCAAAAGAGTGTTCAGTCAGAGCGAAAGGAACAGACAAAAATCTGCCTGATAAAACTAGACTGAAGCTGAATAACTGTCAAGCCAGCACTGCCACTTGCTATGCTGATCTCACTAACCTCCTGTATATAATATATTTGTCAAAATTATGATTTTTTAAAAAGTAAACAAAGTAACTTCTAAGTTGAAAAAATTTTTTGGTTTCAATGACTGGTTTCAGCTGGCAGAGAAGATGTTAAGACAGGCAGCTGGGAGAATGACCACACTATGCTATAGAGGAGGCTGTTTTCCTGTCATCAGTAGATTGTCCCCCTTGCCAAACAAATCAGGCGATTCACACTGTTACAGTAAGCAACATACTGACCAAATGTAATAATTCATCACAATAAAAAGCTAGTTTTCAGAAAACCCCACACTGTTTACTGACTAACAACATCCAGTTTAATGTTGACACCATGAATATTATTTTGATAAAGCAAAGACAGGTCTGTAAAAACAGCAGTTTCTGTTTACTGACTGATTATGAAGGGATGTAAATACCCTGTGATTGCAATGTTGACTATATAAATGATGGAAATAATGAATACAAACTGACTGTAATAACAATGGTGATAATAGATCAATGACAAATGGATCACTAATGGTTTTAGCTCCCAAGTTTGATCAAATGTTCCATAGATCATGCAAAAGAGCCCTTGCATAACTGATAAAGGTAAATCAATATACAACACCTTTCATATAATTATGCAGTCATTAAGTTCATATCATCTGCAAAGATGACATTTTCTCTTTTCCTCAAAAGCAAACTGGCCAATCAGTCAACCAGGCTTTGGGAATCTTGAAGGTGGGACTTTGGCATTAATTTTACACACTTATAAATGCATGAGTATGCATGCACATGACTGGGTATTTGTGCGATTGCACATAAACATGCATGTGCTCACAAGCATGCAAGCAAATGTGTTCTCACATACACGCACACACCTGCACACATACATGTGTACACACACACATGCATACACACACAACATGCACACATTCACTCCCTCATTCACTTACCCAACTTTTTATGGAAAAAAAACCAAGATGCAAACATATTTTAGGCTGCCATACAGAAACCTTTGATCTAGACACCAAACTTTGCTGCTTTCAATAACTCCACCACAACATGACTTCTGTCTATCCAACCTTCAATATTTTCTTCTCAAGCTCTGTCTGACTGTCTCTCAAAAACTGTCCATGGATTTGAGTTTGAAGGTTTCCCGATCCTCCACAACCTGATAACTGGTTCGCAGCAGACACAGGACAAACAAGCTGTCGAAGAAGAGGAGGCCGGTAGCAACCCAGTGACTCATGAAGGACCAGTCGTAAGCCTGGTGGGCATAGGGCGGCACCACGGGCGGCATGACTGCTGTCTGTCTGAGCACTGTGTTGTCCAGATCTCTGATGGCCATGAAGCTGACACCGCTGGCAATGCCACTCACAGCTGCAACAGTCAGATTAAAAGTGGATTGTGTTTCATCTTTATGTAAAATCTAGTGTTAATTGTAATAACAAGACCTTATGGCGTAATAGGAAAACATATCTTTTCTTCCTGAGGACTTACCCACAAATTTCAGGGACTATTTGAAAATGAAGATACACAAGCAGCATCAGAAATATAGCTATGTCAAGTACAGATTTCACACATGTAAACATATTCTATACCATCTGAATAAAATCAAAAACATAATTATTTTATACATTTGTGCATAGTCTTTACCATCAAAATAATGAAAAATATGCAATTGAATCATGTGTAATTGTTCATAAACTGTCTTCTAGGTTTCCCAATTTTCACTTTTTCCTGTATAGTGTCATGTGTCTGCCCTAAGATGTCTGGTTTTCTCTGATAAGCCAGACTGGAAGACTACAGAGAACCAGATGGAAAGAACTCCTCATTGCATCATCAACAGTTCCTTTCTGCATGAAAGCTGTGCAGGGACACTGCAGAACCTCTAGAAACTGAATCTTCATGGGAAACACACCGATCATGACCTCAAAAATGTTTTCAGGAACAAAATAGAAAAGAACTGAAGCATACATGCATGCATGTGGACATGCGCATGCACATGTGTGTGTGTGCTGTGGATCTTTGTGTGCTTCTGCTTGTGTATTCATAGCTCATATCGTTTTTCTATGCCCCTACAAGATCACACAAAGAGATCCATCTTTAGCCAAGGAAACAGGATGGAAACTCACATACAAATACTCAACAGTATTCATGATATAAAAATATTCTTTAATCTTCTTTAAAGTGATTCTGGTAGTATATGATCATGAAACTAACAATAAAGAGCTAGCTGTGTTTACAGTACAGTGATCCACTAGGCATCTATCTCCATGATGCTACACCATAACAAATCTGAAAGCTGGCAGATGGCCTACAATTGCAATCAAAACATTGTCCTTTTTGAAATTTATTTTTAAAAAACTCGTGGTAGTGTCAGAAAACAATTTGTTTTCACTTTCTTTTTTTGATATAGAAACCTTTTGAAAATTATCAAAGCAAGACCAATCTTGTTAATTTCTTTGAAAAGGCTATGAAAAGAACATACAGAAATCATTACTATTGATCTAGCATAGCACACAGAGTTTTGGAAGGCAGACAAGCTTAATGGTTAGAATAGTGTTCTCATGACTTGTTCGCTTAAAGGCAGGCATGGGTTTGAATATCTGCGAAAGTGCCCATTTGAGGGGACCTTTCCCAAGGAGTTTACTTCAGTACTGACTCCACTCCCCTGAATGTCCTTAGCATGAGATAAAAAAGTGGGGTTCAATGTGTGAATGCAAGTAGAATATCTTGCATACATTCACATTGGTTTTCATGGAAGAGTGGGCCAGCTATGGCCATTGGGATGGAAGACACATACCCAGCATGCACATTACTAACCTAGAGAGGGATGAGCTCCACCAGCTTCTTATTGCCCAAGACACACGTCCTGAAAAATTCAGTGCAGAGCCCCAACGACTTCTGAGGGAGATCAGGGAGAAGTGAAGTCCATGTGATTCTGATTTGGAATGGGCCACGGTTTTCTCGATAGGGGCTTGCCGGGTGATGTGCCTTGGATACTACATGTAGTATAATGCATGGGGCAAGACTGACTGTGCTTCAGCTTTCTTTGTTCATTGCGGATTACAACAGTCGCAGGGCACAATGCACAAGTCCACTGATTTCCACCATATGGCCTACAGTGTGACAGTTCTGATTACAAGGCACAATGCACAAGTCCACTGATTTCTACCAAGTGGTCGACAAGGTGACAATTCTGATCACAGGGTAAGACTCCGTCATCCTTTGAAATAGTTGGAAAATCTGGACTTTCCATTAACTGATTCATATGGAAAGTAGTGAGGTTGGAGATAAATTCAATTTAGACTATAATTATAGCCTAATTGAATGAAAAGCCTAAGAAGATTTCCAATGATCTTCTTCCCACTTTTCAGTCTGCCTATCGCCCCAACCACAGCACCGAAACCACCCTAGTCCATACTTTAGATACACTTCTAC
>CM054135.1:34563276-34573276 GCA_028751875.1 Rapana venosa | reverse complement strand
CGGAGCTGGGCGTCTTTATCCAGATGGTCTTCCTTCTTCTGAAGCAGCTGGCGATGGATGAAGATACAGGACGACCCTTCTTTCTGGTAGTTGCTGTCCGCCATCACCTCTGCCAGCACAGAGAGAGAGAGAGAGAGAGAGAGAGAGAGAAGAGAGAGAGAGAGAGAGAGAGAGAGAGAGAGAGAGAGAGAGAGGACTCACTCACAAAGCACAAACAGGCAGACAAGTACAAAGTCGCCGGTAGTTTATTTCACTAAGCAACCTAAACGCACGCGCGCTATTTTTCGTGTTTTATTTCGCTGTACCTTTTTCTGTGGGTTTCACTATATCCAGGGGGCTGTCTGCGGGATTTCCCCCGAAGCTATGGCTGTTAGCGCTATGTTGGCCGCATGCCTGGCCAATCAAGGACAGTCGCTAACAGCGGCACTCACTGGTGCTTCAGCCTAAAGCAGCAACACACGGTCCATTCATTCCTCCCTGATTTACACTCATTAATTATTTTTTTCATTTATAGGCGAGTATGTTCGCTTTTATCATTCATAAAAGAACACCGGAAGAGCAAGCACTTCACAAGCATTCTTAATACTGACGCCTCTGGAGTCAGGTCAGGTCAGGTCAGGTCTTCTTTGGGGCCCGTGCACGCCTCACCGGCTTGGTGCAGTCCCAGGTCAAAAAGCATTGTTCGTTCGTTCGTTCTTGTATTGAATTAACGTCTGTTCGCTGTAAGTGATGTTAGCATTGTGGGCTATGACGGGTGCTCTGTCTGAGGAGGATTGGTTGTAGGACTTCAAATAACCAAACCAGTCATTTTCAGGGATTCGTTTTCCTTGGCTAGAGCTCCCAGGCTCACCAATGGTGGGATTTTGCGTATGCCACCCGTTTTACCTACCATTAAGGTAGCTGCATTCCGACTTTGGGGACGGTATCTAAACAGACAACTGTGTTTATGCGCTGTAATGTATCCCCCGTTTCTACCGCCATGCAATGGCCTACTCTTCCGGAAGGCGAAACGTGTTTTTAAACGTTTATTCGCACACGGGGCCTTGGTTTGTAGTCTCATCCGAAGGACTTTCGGAGGAGTGGAGTCAGTGCTGATGTCAACTGCAGGAACATCCCCTGAAACGGGCATTGCCTCAGTGCTGGCTTGAACCTGGGCCGTCAGAATACAGCACAAGGCGTTCACCACTGAGCTACCCTGCCGCCATCACGTGAACCTCAACTTCGTCACTTGTCAAAGATCAGTATTTTACATTATTTAAATCATGTGACTGACTCTGGCATAATAAAGCCACTCAGTAAGTCTGCGTTGAGCTTCAACTACTCTTCACTAGCCGTCTTCTGTGTTGTCGAAAAGAAAGGAAAAAAGTTGATCAAAAAGTATGAGAAATCGTGAATCTGAAGTGGCGAACACACTGGCAGAGTTTCCAAATGCATGGGCCTAGCCCTCCCCTTCAAATCCAGTCTAACAAACATAAAACCAGCTATATACTGCGTGCGGGTTTCTGCACGTGCGCGCGGGCACACACACACACGGTGCTCTACCTTCCCCTCTCTCCCCCGACCCCTCGTCCCGAGAAAAATGCAATAAGCAAAGCACAACTAGCAACCATACAGCGAGCAACAAATTCTCTCCCCCCCCCTCCCCCCTAACCCCCACCTAGAGAAAGGATGGTCAGACACTCACATCCCCACTCAATCAAACCTGCCCAGACTGGAGTCACAGACATTGCAATTCTCCGCAGGACACTGTCATGTCAGCTTGTCACAGGCACGCATCCACAGCATCTGTTACACATCTTTTTCCCCCACTGTGCAAAAAGACAATGAATGACCCCCGTCCACATCTATCCCCCAGTTACGCGCTGATTCCACATTCAGCTCACACTTCCCCTTCTGTGAAGTCATCGTTTGTTGTCACATTCCTGCTGCCTGCTTTAACAAGTTTGGGGCAACACAGGAATTCTGAGAGAGAAGGGAAAGGAAAAAAGTAATACGATCAAAATTATGTTACACCCTGAAACAGAACAAAACGAACCTACTTCAACAATTAATTACGCCTGTTTCATTGAAATTAATGACGCCAACAATTTCTTCCCCAGTACAACTGAATCTTTTCCAGTTCTGAGGACATTTTGCATGCGTGCATGCCAATCATGTAGGTGTCCCTCAGAGTTCTTTTTCCCCTGCCGCACAGGGCAATGGCGGGGCCTGCATCAACTCTACAGTCAGTCACACTGATTTTCAATCCTGCATCACACTCATTCTCAATCCTGCATCACACTCATTCTCAATCCTGCATCACACTCATTCTTAATCCTGCAGTCAGTCACATTGATTTTCATCAATCCTGCATCACACTGATTCTCAATCCTGCAGTCACACTGATTCTCAATCCTGCAGTCAGTCACACTGATTCTCAATTCTGCATCACACTGATTCTCAATCCTGCAGTCACACTGATTTTCAATCCTGCATCACACTGATTCTCAATCCAGTATCACACTGATTCTCAATCCTGAAGTCAGTCACGCTGATTCTCAATCCTGCAGTCACACTGATTCTCAATCCTGCAGTCAGTCACACTGATTCTCAATCCTGCATCACACTGATTCTCAATCCTTCAGTCACACTCATTCTCAATCCTGCATCACACTCATTCTCGATCCTGCATCACACTCATTCTTAATCCTGCAGCCAGTCACACTGATTCTCAATCCTGCATCACACTGACTCTCAATCCTGCATCACACTCTTTTTCAATCCTGCAGTCAGTTCACTGATTCTCAATCCTGCATCACACTGATTCTTAATCCTGCAGTCAGTCACACTGATTATTAATCCTGCAGTCAGTCACACTAATTCTCAATCCTGCAGTCAGTCAGTCACACTGATTCTCAATCCTGCAGTCAGTCAGTCACACTGCTTCTCAATCCTGCAATCAGTCACACTAATTCTCAATCCTGCAGTCAGTCACACTGATTCTCAATCCTGCAGTTAGTCAGTCACACTGATTCTCAATCCTGCAGTAGTCAGTCACACTGATTCTCAATCCTGAAATCAGTCAGTCACACTGATTCTCAATCCTGCAGTCAGTCAGTCACACTGATTCTCAATCCTGCAGTCAGTCAGTCACACTGATTATCAATCCTGCAAAAAGTCACACTGATTCTCAATCCTGCAGTCAGTCATTCACACAGATTCTCAATCCTGCAGTCAGTCACACTGATTCTCAATCCTGCAGTCAGTCAGTCACACTGATTCTCAATCCTGCAGTCAGTCAGTCACGTTGATTCTCAATTTGCAGTCAGTCAATCAGTCACACTGATTCCACAGTCAGCTAACCGTACACTGCTCCGGGCAGTTAGTTCCCCATTGTGTGCAGCAATGGCTTGTTATGGTCAGACTCCTGCCTGTTTCTGAAGGGTTCGTCAAACAGAGTGAACAGAAATTGAGAAGGAAAAGACAGTAGTGTACCAGACAGGCTAGGCAGTGGTAGACGTTCTCTCTCTCTCTCTCTCTCTCTCTCTCTCTCTCTCTCTCTCTCTCTCTCTCCTCTCTCTCTCTCTCTCTCCCCCTCTCTCTTCTCTATAATCTCTCTCCTACGTCTCTCTCTTAACCTTTCTCTATCCATTCCTCCCATAAAGAATCATAGAACGGCGTTGTCGTTGTTGTTGACAAGTGAAGACAGAATAGTAGCTAATCATAAAAGTACTCTGCATTCATATTTTGTCAATTGCATTGAGTAGAACCGAGATTCAAACAAAGACAGCCCAAAAAAATAGTCTCTACAGAAATGAACGTTTTTATGTGACCCATTATGTTGCTATTGGTCATTTCCCCTCCGCTAGAGTGTGACGTGTCATCTGGCAATGCCAGCCATACATCCCCTCCCGCTGATTTCTTGTTTCCCCCATGGGCATGCCAAGGGCCTGCCAGTATAAATAGCATCCCCACCATCTGAACATTCTGTGATGGGACTTTCCTCTTTTCTATCCTTCTCTTTGTTTCCGCCTTGCGCCTTTTCTTTCTGCCACCTCCTTCTTGTCTATTTTCTGCCTGGTTAGTCCATTCTCCGGCATTTTTTGTCTTCAGTGTCAAAAGAGGAACACCAAAGCCATCTCTTTAAAGCAAAACAAAAACAAAATATAGGTGAAGAAACAATTTGAGAAAGGATATAGGATTGCTTTTTTTTCTAACTTTTGCCCCCCCCCCCCCTCTCACAGCGAAACAAAAAAGAATCATAGGTTCAAAAGCCACAGAAGAACACACATACGTCAACACCATAACATCGTGGTCAATGACGTCAACTATTCCCCCAGGCCCCACACTGGCCCCGTTCTGCTAACAGACTATTTTCTGCCTGCAGGCACAAATGAGATGTGTCCCTTAGCTTTCCGTCCCCCACTGCTCTACGAGGCAATGCCCTCCCCCATCCCCCACCACCACCCCCTCCCATTCCTGCCTAAGTCTGTCCTCCAGTTCCACTGATTCTGCATTCAGGAAATCTAGCACTCCCCCCAGGAGTTTTGCATTCTGTCATCATTGGTGGCCACACTTTTGCCGGGTACAGAATTCGTTTGGCAGACAAGCTTACAATGAGGAGGGGAGAGACCTAAACACGAAACAGACAAAAAAAAACCCAAACCCTTAAAAACCCCGAGACTTAAAACAGCAAGGAAAACTCTAAAACAAAACCCCCTGAAGTGCTACGTTCATGTGTCTAAAAAGTAGAGCAAAAGGCACTGGGGGCCACCATTGATTAGGCTGGTTTAAACGGCGCTTAATGACTGCATCAGCCGTCAGCGCCTGGGGTTTATCACAGTTCTTGATTAAAACATTGACGCTGGGGGCAACAGCAAAGTGAGAGGCTGTATGACCAGTGGCTTTTCCACTCATGGAATTCCACTTTACAGCTTAGTCTTAGTGATCGACTATGACTCTGACTAGGAGGCTTGACTTGCAGTCCTTATGTGCTGCAGCCCTGGGGGCTAGTTGGCCTTTGGAGGACATCTCCAACGCTGGCTGTCCTTATGCCCGCTTGGCCGAGAGAGTGGGGATGTACTGTGGGCAAGGCATCTCCACTATAATCAATTTTCTGCCCAATTTCCGAAACAGAAGCTGCCTCCTCTGCTATTTTGGAGGTCATCGTCGAAAACGACGGACAAACATACATACATACAATGACGGCAGCAATTCTCTTCCAATGGGGAGTTGTTCAGCTGTTGGAAGAGATGTGTGCACGCACGCCTGCCAAACACGGACGTCTATCTGTCGGACTTCTTCCTCCCACTGCGGCACGAGGCAATGACCCCGGTCTGCATCAATCTGGCAGTCAGTGACGCTGGTTCCACAGTCACTTAACCTTCCACTGCTCCGGGAGTTGAGTTAGTTCGCCAGTGTGTGAAGCACTCGTTTGTTGTCAGACTCCTGCCCGTTTTACAGGGTTGTATGCAACAGGTTAACAGTAGAGTGGAACGGGAGTGTACTGATCAGAGGCTGTGCTGATGGATGCTGTCTAGTTCTGGTTGCTTACTGGACCCCTGCTGTTCCCCTCTCCCCCCAATCTCTTTCTCTGTCATCTTTATCCCATTCCATTCTATTCCCACGGCACAAATTCACAATGCTGGCACTGTCTTGGAGAGGAAGACATGGACACAGGCCAATTATATACAGTCATACATTTTCCCCAGAAATCTGTACAGATCCTTAGGCATAACGAGCAAAAACAACAACAAACCTCCAAAACGTAACGAGTATGCCCTATGTTTCAGCACTAGAGGGAAGCAGTGAGCATTGTTGTGGTGCATGAGTTCGCTCTGATTGTCTATCAACACAGGTAGGTCTTTACTTCAATGCCTATGCATTTAATTCTTAAAAATCGCTAGTTTATCTCATTTAAAAGCCGATTTAGCACTGAAAAAGAGAGTATATTACAAACACTACAGACAGGTCATAACTGTAAAATTTTTAATCAAAATGTGTGGTCTACAAAATAATAACTGAAAGTTTCAGTATAAGCATCAGAATTTTCATTTTATTACAAAGATCAAAATTTTTCATTTGAATATATAAACACTTTGTGCTCTAATGCGAGCCACATGATGAAATTCAAAAGAATTGCATTTAAAAAAGACCAAAAAATAGAAATCAGATATGACCGAAATGCAGGAGGATGATCCTGTCTCATGATGTGATCAGGAACTTATCATCAGGTCAGTCAGAGAATGCATGCCGCTGCCAGGAAAACAATAATTCACCATGACATTGCTTGAATCTGATCCCTGCAATATGAGTCTGGCACCAGCTGAGATTAGCCTGCAGACTGTCACCCAGAGAGACATGGCATGTTATCACCAGAGAGGCATGGCATGTTATCACCAGAGAGACATGGCATGTTATCAGCCAGAGAGGCATGGCATGTTATCACCAGAGAGACGTGGCATGTTATCACCAGAGAGGCATGGCATGTTATCAGCCAGAGGCATAGGCATGGCATGTTATCACCAGAGAGACATGGCATGTTACAGGTGATGGCAGTCCTCTTTTGTCTACAACACTGACCTCAGTCATTCCCCCGTGGGGATGTCGGGGGCCTGTCAGTATAAATACCATCCCCCATCTTCTGGAATTTCTATGCTTGGAATTCCCTCTTTTCTATCTCTCTGTTTGTCTCTGCCTTGTTCCTTTTCTTCCTGTCGCCTCCTTCTAATCTATTTTCTGCCTTCTTGGTCCATTCTTCTGCCTTTTTTCCCAGAAAGACTTAAAGATAACAATTTTCTCTCACGCCAAAGTCCGATGCGCTGGGCCTGACTTGTCAGGCGCTTAACGGCAGCGCAACGCATATTCCCTCATATGACAGACGATGATAGTTGCTGTCTGAGCGTTCGACGGAGGTAAAAAAAAATCTGTGTGTGTGTGTGTGTGTGTGTGTGTGTGTGTGTGTGTGTGTGTGTGTGTGTGTGTGGAGAGAGTCTGTCTGTCTGGGTATGTGTCTGTGTATGTGTGTGTTTCTGTCTGTCTGACTGTCTGTCTGTCTGTCTGTCTGTCTCCCTCCCTCCTTCTCTGTCTCTCTGTCTGTTTGTCTGTCTGTCTGTCTGTCTCTCTCTCTCCCTCCCTCCTTCTCTGTCTGTTTGTCTGTCTGTCTGTCTGTCTGTCTGTCTGTCTGTCTGTCTGTCTGTCTCTCTCTCTCTCTCTCTCTCTCTCTCTCTCTCTCTCTCTCTCTCTCTCTCTCTCTCTCTCTCTGTCTGTCTGTCTCTCTCTCCTTTCCTCCCTGTAAAAGGGTTGAAGAAGCCATGACAACATGATAGTTCTCCTAGCGGTCCACCCAGTCTTGTTCCGCCTCAAGCGACACTAACAGACTACACATGATCATCTGACCCCCCAAACCTGACTGTAGGGCATTGGCGTCCACTATGAATGACTGACCCATGCTTAAACTGTGGTCAGTGACGTCAACCGCTCCCTCCTAGATCTGTGCACAGTGGCGTCCAGTTCTGCAGAAGAGATTTCCCCATGGCATGCACACAGAAAGCAGGTGTGTCTGCCAGGCTTTCCGTTCTCCAAGCACATACAGAAAACATGTGCCTGTCAGGCTTTCCGTTCTCCAAGCATATACAGAAAATATGTGCCTGTCAGGCTTTGGGTTCCCCAAGTGCTGAACAGGGCAAGGGCTCCTGTGTGCATTTATCACCCAGTCATACTGATGCCACAATCGGCTAACCCTACAACGCTCGGGGGAGTTCGTTTGCCATTGTGTGAAGCAATCGTTTGTTGTCAGCCCCCTGCATGTTTTAGAAGGCTTTGGCCAACAGAGGAATTCGGAATGAGAAGGGAAAGAAACTAATGTATGAGGCAGTTGTGGTAAACAATCTCTCTCTCTCTCTCTCTCTCTCTCTCTCTCTCTCTCTCTCTCTCTCTCTCTCTCTCTGCCCCCTATCACTTCTTTCTGGGAGAATAAGTTTAGAAGTGTGTGGTTGGCCTACAGTGGTAAATGAAGAACTGTGAACAGATGACTGTCAGTGCATTTCTGTCTGTTCCTGTTATCACTCACAGCTGGCATTATAAAAGGAACAGTTAAATAAGATAACTGTGCTCAGACAGGATCAAAAAAAGAACATTGCTATAGCACATGTTTGCCTGTGTTCCGTTTACTCCCCTTTGCAGGTGACAGCAGCAAAGTGCCAAATGCCCTCACCGGAATGTCCTGTGCAGACTGTCACAACAACACCAGTGTAACTTTCTCTCTGGGGATCTTTTAACAATGAAGCCAACAGTTCATTACACACACTACATATCAAACTCGTCCATTTTCAGTTCATACCATTTAGTAGCAAAAACTCGCAAATTAACAAAAGTTTCTTTCCGAAACACTTACTTCAGGGGTAGAACAGCTCAGCGGTTAGAGCGTTGGAGTTGTTACCTGATGACACGAGAGGGCGCTAGTTCGAGTCCCCATACAGCCATCCATTCGAAGACCCCCTCCCCCCTCCTTTCCCTGAAGCTGACATGGTCTCACTCCACCATTCTCCCGCAGGTCCTCTGCACCTGAAGAGACTGCACTAGACGCCCCATCCCTGTATGAATGACGCAGAAGTTCCGGTACACAAGTGAAGCCTATGTCTCTCTTCACAGCAGAGTAGCCCATACATGGCTGGAAATGTAGATGAGGGGAATGAACCCAGCATGCAGTCTGCGGGGAATAAACCTAACTCCCCCAAATCTGACCAGGAGAGGAATGGTCTTCGACGAGTTCAACTTGTTTCAGACATACTGCATTAGAGAATGGAGGCGGTGTCCTTACAATTTGACGCCAGGGAGCTGACGGATGAAGGGGAGTGTGCTGTGCTCACCCCTCTGGCTTGTTGCCGGTCTGCAGGGCTTCTCCGCCTGGCTCAGGGTGCCGCACATCACACAGTTGTGTCCTGAAGGTCCAGTGCCCGTCCGACAGTCATGGTTTCCCAAGGATTACCAAAACAGTCCGTGAATCAGTTCAGCCCTAGATTAAACTACAGTAGTGGGTACCCGTAGTGGGTACAGGATAGCTCAGTGGTCAGAAAACTCGCTTTCCCCCAGCCAAGGTTCAGCAGTATCGAGCGAGGTTACCACTTGGATGGGTGACCGTTTGTGCGCCTTGGCTTCAGTACAGTCCCCCAGTTCACCCAGCTGTAAATGGGTACCTGTCTCTTTAGGGTCAAGGAAGGTAAAGCAGCGAGGGTGAGGAGATGGATGCCGCCCTCAATATGCTGGCCCCTTGAGAAGTTGCCTCACTCCCCTACAACCACATAGGTTATGGGACACCTTTACCTTTTCTAGCTTTACTATGTTTACATCCAAATTCAAATACTTTATTAACTCAAACAGAAAAAAAATCATTTCGGTTACGAGCAAAGGATGTAATGTCTAAGACTAAAAGCAAGGATCACTGCCGGTGGCCTTATCCGCCCTTCTCCACTGCACTAACTGACCTGCCGGCATGGAGTCGTAACACAGGCGCCAGAGGCCGAAGTGGAAGTTGTAGCGCTGTTTGATGGCCGGGTCCAGGCTGGAGTCAGTGTGGACAGTGTACCAGTTGTCCGTCAGCAGCGCCAGCAGGGTCAGGATCAGAGCACTCAGCATCAGGAAGAAGGCCACGCCCAGCTGACATAGCCGGTCCATCTTGAGGTCTGCACAGTGGATTCACCATGAACAAACAAGTGGCGGGACAACGTGTTAAAAAGTGCACAGAGAAAGGTCTTTCAGTGTTGAGCTTTTCTCAGCTTACAACACCGAGGCCATTAAGACTCTGTACTCTTACAAAGACCACCCCCCCCCCTCCACACACACAAACACACGCACGCACACAAACACACACACACGCACAGAGTTCATATTACCAAATATACCTCAACTGAAAACCAACAACATTATGACCAAACAAAACAACAACAACAACCACTCAGAAAAACAAAGAAACAACCAACCAACCAGTATAGAACGAGAGAGACATAAAAAGACGGGGAAA
>CM054135.1:34520776-34560776 GCA_028751875.1 Rapana venosa | reverse complement strand
TCTTCTCTTCTCTTCTCTTCTCTTCTCTTCTCTTCTCTTCTCTTCTCTAAACCGAGGCCCCGTGTGCAAACGCACGCAAAACATCTTGCGCACACGTTAAATCCTGCTCCGCTTTTCGAAAGAGTAGGCCATTGTGTGCCGGTGGAAAAAGATGACAACTCTTTACAAAACCGCATACACACGAAGACTGAATGTAAAATAAAATAATAAAAAAAAAGCACAAAAGTGCTTATTCCATTATCCTCGACAAAAAAAAGTCTTCTATAAAAAAAAAAAACTGTCTGTCTTCTCTCCCCCCCCCCCCCCCCCCCCCCCCCCCCAGCCGCTTTGTTGACATTTTGCAGTGCAAATCACGTTCCTTCCAAATCATATTGACAACGCTTACCCGAAAATCACAATCCCCAGGATCGAGTTCCAATTAAACGAATTTCAAAGACCGATCCGATAAATCGCAAATTAGCGATCGATTCAATTGTTCAACAAGATAAAGTGTCAATCCTTGTAATTTAGGAATAAATTGAATTGCGCCTGACAATACGGGAGGTAAGCAATGCTTTGGATAAAGGGGACGCCACTCAGTTTTGACTTTAAATCAATTGCTTCTCTGGGGACTGTTGTTTATCCTTACTCCTTTTATACGTTTTTTTTTAAAAATCCAATAAACCACTTCTATGGAAAAGTGTGTGTGTGTGTGTGTGTGTGTGTGTGTGTGTTGCGTGTGTACGTGTAGTGCGCGCGTGTGGGTGGGTGTTGCGTGTGTACGTTGTGTGTGTGAGAGAGAGTTTATGTCAGAGAGTGCATGTGTGTGCCTGTATGTGCGTATGCGAATATGCTTTCATGTGTACGTGCGCGCACGCACACGCGTATGTATGTGTGTGTGCATGTGCGTGTGTACGCGCACGCGTGCGTGCGTGTGTGTGTGTGTGTGTGTGTTGTGCGCGCGCGCGCGCGTGCGTGCGGGGTGTATGCTCCACACAAAGTACAGGTTGTATTGTTTCGTGTTGCCCTTGTCGTGGCATACAGATCTACCTCTGCACAAACACTGGGCTGTAAGCCAGCAGGAATAGAGACTGTGGCCAGAGGCTGACTTCACACGTCCTTTGTCTGCCTGAACCAATGTCCTCTTCTCCAGCCAGTGACTTCTGTCACTCGTGCCTAAGTGAATGAATGGCCTTGTTTAGCTAGTTAGAGGGAGGGATTATGATGAAGGGATCCATGCCCATGATACACTGAGGTGGAATTCTTATCCACTGTCTGCACTGATACCAAAAAAGCCAGAAAGAAGAAGAAAACGCTGGACAGTCAGACAGACAATAGTGTAGAATGGAGGAAGGAAACTACTGGCACACAGCCCACACCAGCTCAATGGAGACACTTGGGGAACAGACCTTCAGTGCGGTGTTCCAACCCCGCCTGTGTGTGTGTGTGTGTGTGTGTGTGTGTGTTTAGAGTGTGGGTCTAGATCGTTATCAATGCTTCTCGTTACGTTCCTTATAGACACGTATGATTAGAGTCTTACCGTTACAAAGACAACAAAGCGTCATTTGTTTCGCGGAGAAGAGACAAAAGAATATATATATATATATATATATATATATATATATATATATATATATATATATATATATATATATATATATTATGTATGTATGTATGTATGTATGTCACCCAGGCCCTCTATCCTTTCACTGGGTACATAGAGATTCGGGGTTCGGATTCTTTCTTCCAAAAAAAAAAAGAACAAAATATGAAATGGCTGTTGACAAGATTTTCTGTATGTTAAATTCTTACAATATTAATGGTGGTACAACAACAGACAATGTCCCAAATCATACGACTACTCGAATCACAACAGCATTCTAGGTTTCATGGCGTTTCGTGCTCTCTAACAAAGAACACGATCATAGCCCCAACCATTTGCGTGGACAACACATGCTGCCTCTAGACAACCATGACACCTGTCTCAGCTGCTGACTGTCAACTCTCATGATCAGCTGGGAACTGCCAGGTGTCTCAAGTTGACAGAAAGTCTCCAGAAAAAAATGTGTGTGTGTGTAAAAGTCAAACTTTTATTTTCAGATGGTACATTGAATAAGCAATGCAGTTACTTTTTTCATCAAGCCATCTATCTAAAAGATAATAATGATAATGATATATAGTTATGCATACATAGAATAAAAAACCCTAAACAATGAAAGACCATACAAATCAATCGACAGAAAATAGTGGTATATGCATACATAGAATAAAAAACCTAAATAATGTTAAACCATACAAATCAAACAAAGAAAAAATTCTTGTAAAAATCTATCCACCAAAAACAAACAACAAAACAAAACAAAAACAAAAAAGACACCCTCCGCCCCTCCTCAACCCCCCCCCCCCCCCACACACACAACGCACACACAAGACCAACCAACCATACTAACATGTGTGTGTGTGTTTTCTGTTGTTGTTATTGTTGACAGCCATGTGCTTATCTACATTACAATTCGAGTTCTCTCGCTCGCTCTCTCTCTCACCTTCATCAGTGTCAGTACAATTCCACATTATTAGAACATCCACCTGATCTAGCCTCCCCCTCCGTGATGAAATATGTGGTAGTGAGAAATGGGACAGGCCAGGACAGGCCAGGACAGGCCAGGACCTGAGGTAGTGCTGCAGACAGGCCACAGACAGGCCACAGACAGGCGACCTGACGCTGAGCCAGCCCTGAATGCCCCAGTGTATACAGTCATGTGGTGTGCTGACATGACAGGGGCAGGCAAGAAAGAGGAGTGGTGTGCTGTCTCCTTTAGTACCTTGTCGTGTTCATGTCATGTTCATGTCGTGTGCAGTGTCAGGGCAACTAGACTGGATTTATTTGTTGGGGTTGTGATGCGTTGGTTTGGTGTTGTGATGCGTTGGTTTGGTGTTGTGATGCGTTGGTTTGGTGTTGTGATGCGTTGGTTTGGTGTTGTGATGCGTTGGTTTGGTGTTGTGATGCGTTGGTTTGGTGTTGTGATGCGTTGGTTTGGTGTTGTGATGCGTTGGTTTGGTGCTTTTTAATGAATGAATTAATTCATTCATTGTTAATATCGAGGATAATGGAATAAGCACTCATGTGCTTTTTTTTACATCCAGTCCCCGTGTGTAAGCGATTTAGTAAATGTTGTCATTTGTTCCCACAGGCACACAATGACCTACTCTTTCAAAAAGCGGAACAGTAACGTGTGCTCAAGATGTTCTGCGTGTGTTCGTACACGGGACCTCGGTTTATAGTCTGATGGAGAGAAGGAGAGAAGGACATGCTTATGATATGCAATTTCACAAGGAATGCACTGGGCAAACTCACTACTGTATCTACCTTGAGGTGCAAACTGTGCTACAGGGACATACACGCTATTGTCTCCAGTCCGCATACACACGGGGACTGGATGTAAAAAAGCACATGAGTGCTTACCATTATCCTCGATATAAAAGAATAAATAAATAAAAATCTCCCTGCTTACCACCTACTGTGAACCGGTTACATATTTTGTTCGGTTACATTTTATGAAGGAAATTCAGAAAATTGATAGGTAAATCGCAATCAACACCTCCCCACCCCCCACCCCCACCACACACACACCACCACCACCACCACCACCAAATGTTATTTCTAATATCCACAAGCAAAAGAAAAAGCATCCAATCTATAAACAAACAAAAACAACGCAGCCAGTGATCCCATGGATTCGGCCAAGACAAGTGAGACGGAAGAAGACCTGATGATGCGTGCCGGACAACAGCACGGAGAAAGAGATAATGCTATAAATAAGTATACACACTTCCCAATGCAACTTGGCAGTCCTAACGCCCTGTGGCCATAATTATCCATACAACGTGCGTCTTCACCTGCCCACCCTTTACATCCAGATCTTATTCCCTCGGCATCTGAATGCCAAAGTATAGAGGTAAGGCAGTGTTTACAGCGCACGCGCTGCGAGCGCGCGCACATGAACGCACACACACACACACACACACACCACACACACACACACACACACACACACACACACACACACAAAACAAAGCATCCACGATCTGCATGCAACTGAGCTTGATTTTAAAAATAATTTTTAAAAAGGGATTCGAATAACTGGCATAGTCTACTTCCCATGTAGCTCTAGAGAGAACAGGTGGGCGAGTGGAGGAGACTAACTCAGCACCAGTGTCGGCAGTGTGTGTGTGTGTGTGTGTGTGTGTGTGTGTGTGTGTGTGTGTGTGTGTGTGTGTGTGTGTGTGTGTGTGTGTGTGTGTGTGTGAGTGAGTGTGTGTGAGTGAGTGTGTGTGTGCGTGTGTGTGTGAGTGTGTGTGCGTGTGTGTGTGTGTGCGCGCGCGCGCGTGTGTGTGTGAGTGTGGTGTGTGAGTGAGTGTGTGTGTGAGTGGATGTGTGTGAGTGTGAGTGGATGTGTGGTGTGAGTGTGAGTGTGTGTGTGTGTGAGTGAGTGTGTGTGAGTGTGTGTGAGTGTGTGGAGTGTGTGTGTGTGGAGTGTGTGGTTGTGTGAGTTTGTGTTTAGTGTGTGTGTGAGTGTGTGTGTGTGTGGAGGTGTGTGGGGAGTTGTGTGTTATGTGTGTGTGAGTGTGTGGTGTGTGTTGAGTGTGTGTGTGTGTGAGTGGGTGTTGTGTGTGTGTGTGTGTGTGTGTGTTGTGTGTGTGTGTGGTGTGTGGTGTGTGTTGTGTGTGTGTGATGTGTGTGTGTGAGTGTGTGTGTGTGAGTTAGGAGTGGTGTGGTGTGTGAGTGTGTGTGTGTGTGTGAGTGGTAGTGTGTGTGAGTGAGTGTGTGGTGAGGTGTGTGTGTGAGTTGTGTGTGTGAGTGTGTGTGTGTGAGTGTGTGTGTGAGTGTGTGTGGCGTGTGTGAGTGTGTGTTGTGTGAGTGTGTGTGTGTGAGTTAGTGTGTGTGGTGTGTGTGTGTGTGTGAGTGTGTGTGTGTGTGTGTGCGTGTGTGTGTGTGTGTGTGTGTGTGTGTGTGTGTTGAGTGTGTGTTGTGAGTGTGTGTGTGTGTGTGTGGTGTGTGTGTGAGTGGTGTGTGTGTGGTGTTGTGTGTGTGTGTGTGTGTGTGTTGTGTGTTGTGTGTGTGTGTGTGTGTGTATCGATTTACTTACGGCCTTGATTCTTAGCGGGGTGGTTGCGTGAGGCGGCATCAAAAGGGCTGTCACACAGCCAGCCATTCTGACCTCTCAACCCCAATCCACGATTAATTAGAACCCCCTCTCCCTCCCTTCTCCCCCCCCCCCTCTCTCTCTCTCTCTCTCTCCTCTCTCTGGTGTGGTGTGGTGTGGTGTAGTGTGGTGTGGTGTGTGAGAGAGACACAGAGAGAGAATGTGTGTATGTGTATGTTGGTTCTTCGCTTTAACGTCTTTCTACTTTAAGTGATATTAGACGATTGTGTGTATGTGTGCCTGCCTCTGTGTGTGAGTGAATGAGTGTGTGTGTGTGTGTGTGTGTGTGTGTGTGTGTGTGTGTGTGTGTGTGTGTGTGTGTGTGTGGTGTGTGTGCGCGCGCGCGCGCGCGTGTGTGTGTGTGTGTGTGTGTGTGAGTGTGTGAGCGCGCTCGCTCATGTGTGTGTGTGAGAGAGAGAAAGAGAGAGAGTGAGAGAGAGAGCAACCCTCTGATAATTTTCACAATCCCTTTTCTTATTGATGTTCTGAGAAAGCCAAACAGAGGCATGGTGGTAATATGTCCTGGCCTATGCAATAGAAGGAAGTCGTTCCAATACAGACGGGGTAAAAAGTAAATGTCTTCTTTAAAGCAAGGCACAAACAAAACACAGGAACATGAAAAACTAGAATGTCATTTTTAAGTGCATATTGATGATTATTTCCAGGAAAAAAAGGTACTATCGTTTTTAATTCTAAATACAGTCGTATGAAATATTCAGAGATCGGTTTGTGGTTTCTGTGCAAAAGCTGCTAAACTGCACTGAACATTTTTTTTTAGTCATTAATAAAAACAACTTCTGTACACACACATACGAAATTCTAAAACATCACGGCTTCTTATGTTTCTGAATTGACTATTCACATATCTATCTATCTATCTATCTATCTATCTATCTATCTATCTATCTATCTATCTATCTTTCTTTCTTTCTTTCTTTCTTTCTTTCTTTCTATCGAGAGAGAGAGAGAGAAAGAGAGAGAGAGAGAGATTGGCAGTATAATTTGTCATGTTTCTGTTTCTGAAGAAAAGAGCATGCTTACTATGTTAAAAAGTAGTTTTAAGAAATGAACGGGATAGTGAAATCAATCACCGAATGGAATATGTTTATGACTGAAATGAATACAACGTCAGCAAAACAATGAGGCTAACAAGAGCCAAGTATTAACACCAACACCACACACACACACCAACACACACACACATAGAGTCACGCACACACACACACACACACACACATAGAGTCACGCACACACACACATACACACACACACGTAGAGTCACACACACACATAGAGTCTTACACACATACAAAGAGTGACACACACAAACACACACACACAGAGTGACACACACACACACACAACATACACACACGGTCGCACGCACGCACGCACACACATACACATGCATCCAAACACTCGCACGCACGCACATACACACACACACGCGCGCGCGCGCACACACATGCATGCACCACACACAACAACACGACACACACGCTCGCACGCACATAAATACACACGCACGCACCACACAAACAGTGACACACACACGCGCGCGCGCGCGCACACACACACACACACGCACACCCACACAGTGACACACAGTGTCACACATGCACACACAAACACACACACACACGCACACGCGCGCGCACGTACACACACACACACACACTGTACAAATGTTGAATATGTAGGTAAAGTATGCCTTATGAATTATAAGGGCACATCTGGTTTAAACAAAATGCATTAGTCCAGAAACAACGTAGCGCTAATACATGAAATGAGTACAAGCAATGCTTATGTGAGAACTCTAACATCTTTACATGTGCAAGAATGAGCTGCAGCTGAACAAAGTTGCATCAAATAGATGAAAAGATCTCTGTAATTATTTATAGATTGTGAAGATCAAAAGAGCACATCTGCGATGGTTTATCGACAGAAGCAGTCAAAATGTATTGATCAATGATTAATATTTCAAAAATTCTTTCACTAAATAATACAACATAACATGTAAGGGCATTGGGCGCACCCAACCTTAAGTCAACACAACACGGGGCGTTGTTCCCATCTGATAAAGAGCATGCAGTGACACCCGAGACCCACCACACATGCCCACACTACACCCACCTGCTTCAGGCCCAGCCCAACTACCCCCATATCTCTCTCTCTCTCTCTCTCTCCTCTCTCCTTCTCTCTCTCTCTCTCTCTCTCTCTCTCTCTCTACTTCTATCTATCTATCTATATCATCTAGCATCTATCTATAGATATCTAGCCATCTATCTATACATATCTAGCCATCTATCTATAGATCTCTCTATAGATAGATGGCTAGATAATAATTTATCTAGTTGAGACATTTAAGTATTCTCGAGTCTTGAGATCTATCTATCTGTCTATCCATCTATGTACCTATCTATCTACTAATCTAGGCTTATCTATGATCTGCGGATGATACCATAAACCGAGGTCCCACGCAAAAGATCTTGCGCACACGTTAAAACCTGTTCCGCCTTTCGGAGGAGAAGGCCATTGTGAGTCAATTCCAGAGAATGACAAACGTTTAATGTTCAAAGCCGCATGCATACGGGGATGAACGTAAAACGGCACAGAGTGCTTATTCATTATCCTGGAATCAATACGTCAAAAGAATTAAATTGCAATAAACTGAATCTCTCTCTCTCTCTCTCTCTCTCTCTCTCTCTCTTTTCTCTCTCTCTCTCTCTTCTCCTTTGCACACACACCAACACACACACACACACACACACACACACACAGTATACAGTAGTGGATCGCGGTCCTTGCTGGTACACACTAAAAGACATGCACATTAGAATTAGCCACAAGAAAGGAAACTTCCATATTCATTGCCTAAAATAGCAGAAAGATATGATTTTTAGGCAGATTTGAGCATGCTTAAGAGAAGCTTGGGATGAGATAGTGCTGGGTTTTTTTTAATGATCCGCTTCGATTAAAAACAAAACAAAACAAACAAACAAAACTAGCCCACAAGTTTGTCTTTATTTCTCTCATTTTTGACTTCGGCTTATGACATCTACATTACTTCCGTGGGTCGAAGTTTTTGACAAAATATCTTAAATTGTAGCAGCATGATTAGTCCCATATGAAACGAGTCTAAGGCTAGTACTGTCTCAAAAATAGGTCCTGACAGAGAAACGACATCCATCCCAGCCTGTGTCCCAGTCTGGTATTCACGAGGAACCCAACACGCCTGCCTTGTCAACGGAATCTGAGAACGACCTACTTTCCACACATACTAAGCTATAGTCACATCACTGATCAGTCCAACCCACTCAACACTGACTTCCTGAAGACATACCCTCATAGCTAGGCTAGTGTAGGGCACATACAGAAAGGTGGATCGCAAAAACGCACACACTATTCATTTGAAAACAAGCCAGCTTACCTTATCAGGAACAGCAACACACTCGTTTCTCTCACTCCACTAGAGCTCCCAGCAGAAGCCAGTCCCGCACTCCACTGCCAGGTGAAACAAGCTAGGCTAGGCTAGGTAGGCTAGGCTAGGCTGGCTATGACACAGACAGACGCAGCAGACGACAACCACACGCACACCTGTACTGAGCGGAAGAGTCACGCCCGGTGTCGCTGGTTAAAAGAGGGCCCCCCGGGAAAAATGACCTCAGCAGTTTTTCATGCCTGCGAGGAAAAAAAAGTAGGCGGTGTCGTGGGTTTCTTCTCTTTGTTTGTTAGTCTGTTTACTTACTTTTGCTTTGGTTGTTTTCGGGTTCGGGTAGGAGGAGGGAGCTCCTGCTATGGTCTGATGATCTTTCAGTCTGTTTTTTCATAATGCCTTGGCAAGCAACAACAATTAATCTAAACACATCAAAGTGCAAGCCAACTACATAATAGGCATGAATGAAGACGCTAACTTAAACAAAATAACATGCTAGTTTTGCATTTTGTCTTTATATATATATATATATATATATAATATATATATATATATATATATATATATATATATATATATATATTATATATATGTGTGTGTGGTGTGTGTGTGTGTGTGTGTGTGTGTGTGTGTGTGTGTGTGTGTGTGTGTGCATTATGAAACTAATTAACCCTGCCAATCCTTGCTTCGCTTATTCCTGTTTATGTTTACTTTCAAGTTTTTTTCATGTATAAACTAGATTGGAATGATTTTGCATGGAAAGTCCATCATCAATGTATGTATTTTTTTCTCTCTTTATATCATTCTTCAACCTATATATTGCACGTTAATTACTTTCGATTTTTTTCCGCAGAGGGCTGGATGTAAAAAACCTATTGTTATGCTTATTCTATAACCCTCTATAAATCAAATTTGTTCATTGTTCATCGTTCTTGGTTGCCGGTTTGGTTTGGTTTTTGTTGTTTTAGTTTTTGTTGGGTTTTTTAGGGGAGGGGGTTCTTCTTTATTTGGGGTTATTTTCTTTTTTCTTTCAAGCCTTTCCTACTTTTGTTACAACCAATCACCATTTTATTAACGTATAGAATCGAGATGAGAGATAATCTGATGACAACTCATCCCCCTAAATAACACACACACCTCTACCTCTTTGCACACAGGACTAACTCCTGTGCATGGTTTATATGTTCAGGTTATAGGTTGATGGGATGACGTGGTGGTAATGCGCTTGTTTGGGGGGGGGGGGGGGGGGGGGGAGGCTCACTGTTCTTTGTTTCCTGTGTAGAACTGCAGTGTTTACTGTAGGCACAGAACCCTTGCCTTTGAAAAAAAATATATCAATCAACAACAATTTTCCCTTGTACAAAAACCAAACAAAAGGGACAGGGCGCGATTGTCATTGAAACAAAAGGTTAACCCTGGTCAGTAAAGAACCAGAACTATCATTCTTGTACACCCCAAGAAAAGCAGGTGCCACGTTAAGCAGTGTTCTCCCCAAAGGAGAGATGCCCAAAGTTGACAGTCACGTGTGTGAATGAAATATATATATATATATATATATATATATATATATATATATATATATATATATATATATATATATATAACAACGCAATACAGTGAAATTATTACCATTTGGTTGAGTAAAATGAGTATCTCTTTTTTATTTGGTTGTTTGGTTGGTTGGTTTTATTTTGTCAGATTACTCTTTAGTTTTATATTCTCTCTCTCCAATGCTTTTTTTTCTTGCTTGTGAAATTTCATTTCTTTTCTTTTTTTATGTGCTTTTGTTTTGGTGGGTGGGGTTTCTAGAAGGGGTGTGTGCGTGTGTTGATGGTTGTGTTTGTTTGTTTGTTTGTTTTGTTGCTTTGCTATCAGGCAGCAGAATCATCCTGGCGGCAGCCATGCTTTTGTTGCTCATTTCTCCATGTTTGTTGATTTTTTTAAATAGGAAATACTCTCCAATTCTGTCAGAAATGGGAAGGAAAATAATGCTCCTAGTGAAGAGTTTTCTCTGAGGGTCTTTTCTTTGCCTGATACACCGGCTGTACGCCAGTCCTCAGCACATAAGGACTGAGCAAGTCAAGCCTCCTAGTCAGAGAGTCAGAGCCCATCACTAAAAGACTCAGCTGTAAAGTGGTTTCCATGTGTGGGAAAGCCACTGGTCATACGGCCTCTCACCTTGCTGTTGCCCCCAGGTCAACCAAGAACTGATAAAGCTCAGGAGCTGAAGGCACACACACACACACATCACACACACACACACACACAGGAATTGTCGGATTTCCCAGCTTATGACCTCTGTCTGAGTCTCGCTTGAGTGAACAGAGAGAGGGCGCGTTGTGTGATGGGCATCAGCCGTGGCGAGACAGAGGCCTGGGGACAGACTGACTGACTGACTGATTACACAATGCTATTAGTTTTCCTATCCCCCTCCCAACCCTCCCAACCTGACCCAAGCAAAAGAATTGTTGATTGCCTATTGTGGTACTGTACTGAAAATATCGTGATAATATTTATCTCTCTATCTATTTATTACCTCTTTTTATCGTTTTACTCTTTGTATGTATTTTCAGGTTTGCTGTTGTGACAACAGCTGTTCAGATTTATTCTTGATGTTGCTGTCTTTGTTGTTTGTTATTGCTTTCATCTTTGCCAAATCATTGTTGTAATGTTACAGGATGTAAACTTGGTTATGACACTTTTAAATCCAACCTCAAGACATTTATTTCAAACCTAAGATTTCCCCCTTCCTGTTTCATATCAGAACTGTCCCACCCTTCACTAACCCATGTCCTATCACCCTGCTGTGTGAGTGTGTGTGTGCTTTATTATTATTATTATTATTTATTATTTTATTTTAGGAAAAACATTTGACTATTGCAGTTTTATTTCATTGATTCGGTCTGCAGCGTACCATGTTTGTAATATCTGTTTGAACTATTGATCATTTGTCATTAGTTGTATGACTGTGTAAGATTAGGTTGAATGCATGCGCTTTGATTTGTCTTTGCAAGATATAGCGCTATATAAGTTCCATTTATTATTATTATTATTATTATTATTATTATTATGTAGACTTGGTTACCGGCAGTGTAAACTCATTAACACTCTTGCTAATGAGACAGAAAGACAGACAGGCCGAGACAGAGACAAAGAGAGAATAGTCGCTGAAAACTGTAAGTAACCGTACTACTCCATTACTCCATCATCACCATCAATCACCGGGGTTTGGTAATCAGCCAGAAAGCCAGCACAACCAAGAGACCAGACAGGGGGCATCCTTCTTCTTGGTGAAAAGCTGTGACGTTTCGTTTTGACCACAGAGCTAGAGACACCATGCTGTCCGGACTCTCAGTTACGCCAAGCCTACTTTCTGAGTTTCAGCTCATGAGTGAGTTGTGCTCACATGTAGCAGTGGTGGTAGTGGGTGACCAGTCCTATGTGCTTCAGATACTCCTAACAGCATTGCAGTGTACTTAGACCTCATAGGAATAAAACTGCTCAGCTGTGCCCAGTCCACTTCAGTCATGTTATCAGGTTGTTTGGAACCTCAGACCGACACAGAGCTGCTGACTGTCAGGGCTGGCGTGCTGACTGTAGTGTAGTTCCCATTAGGCTTGTGGCTTGCCCTGGCTGTCAACAGTGATGCTGTCATCAACACTATCATCAGCAGTGATACTGTCATCAGTGATGAGGCTGTCATCAGCGGTAGTGCTGGCGTCAATGGTGATACTTTCTCAACGGCGATAGCAGGTAAGAGGAGAGGTTTTGTAGAGGCGAGTTATCACAGGGTAAGGTTTCACTCCTTGCTGTTGATGTGGAGGCAGGCCATGCTGTACAACATGATAGGAGACAATAATTATGATAGAATAGAATGCCGGTCATCCCCCACCCCTTCACCTCACCACAATGACACTGGACGGTGGGGTTTGGGGTTCAGATGCCGCAAGGTGAACCAAAATCCTGGGCGCAAAGAATGTTCAGCAGGGGTAAAAGAATCCACGGCAACAAGAGATCAACCCCTTGCATAATCCTTTAGTCTTCATCTGTACACTCCATTCCGTTCTCTTCGTTCAACAGAGGATAGGCAGACACTCTGTGCTGTGGAATATCCAGATTGAAACAAGCCACTGTCGGCCGTCCCCTCTCTCTATTTGTGGTCCATGCATCTGGACATGCGTCCATGCATCATCTCCCTCTATTCCTTTGCCCAAAGCCTACATTTGATACTTTAAAATCCAACCTCAAAACACATTTATTTTCTATCTAAGATCTTCCCCCTCATAATCTATCTATACTCTTCAACAGCTACCCCTACCTCCATCATCTTGTCTGAGTGTTTATGTGTGTGTGTGTGTGTGTGTGTGTGTGCGCGCGCGCGCGTGCGTGCGTGCTTGTGCGTGTGTGTGTGCGTGCGCGCGCGCGCGCGTGTGTGGTGAGTCAGGCCCAGCGCATCCGAATTCCCAGCAGGAGAGAATAGTTATTTTTATGTCTATCTGGTGAAAAAGACAAGAGATTGAACTAAGAATGCAGAAAATATAGAAGAAGGGGTGACCAGAAGAAGAAAAAAGCAGACACAAAGAGAGGGATAGAAAAGGAGGAATTCCTAGCATAGAATGTTCAGAAGTTTGGGATGAATTTTCATACTGACAGGCCCCGTCATCCTCACGGGGATGATACAATCTGATACGATGCAATACGATGCGAAATGAATGCACCGCAAAACAGCACATCACTACACACAACACAACCCAACTCAGTCCAATCCATCCCAACCCACCCTAACCTAACCCACTCCACTCCACACCACTCCACACCACTCCACGCCAGCCCCCCACGCCACTTCACTCCACACCACTCCACGCCAGCCCCCCACGCCACTTCACTCCACTCGACTCCACTCCACTCCACTGCCCAAACCACAGCCACCAGCACTACACAACACATAAAGGGGTCAGCGGCAAGCAAGCAAGAGGCGAGGTGTGGCACACTACACAACAGCACAGTAGGGAGAGGGGACCACCCCACAATCACAGACAATGGAACAAGAGAATTACCCACCCCTCCCCCACTCCTTCTGCCCCCTCCCCCCACCGCCCGGCCCCCTCCGCACCCAACTCTGCACTGCATGAAAGAGAAAACATACCCCTCAAGTCATAACGACCAGACATGTAGAGGACGCCTCACACCCACACACACACACACCACACATGATCTGTTTACGCATAATCAAGTACTATTGTTTGTAGGATTCCTTTTTCCCAGAGTGAGGGCATACACAAATTACATAAATCTAAGAATCTACATCTTTAAGGGAAATGTAAAATACGTTTATGTTTTGTGACGAACAACTCTCCTTCTGACTTTACTGCAGTAAAGTTTTCTGATTCTGATTCTGGTGCCGATTCTTCACGCACGCACACAGGCACGCGCGCGCGCGCGCGCGCGCACGCACGCACGCACGCACGCACACGCACACACACACACACAGGGGGACGGGTTATGTGATGTGCTCGTGACTTGCTGACCCGTGTTCGATTCCCGTTCAAGAGGATTTTTCCTCTGGACATACATCAGTGCCGACTCTACTCTCCCCTTAAGTCTTTCCCATGAGACTATAAACCGAAGTCCCGAGTGCGAATAAATAAATAAAAATAGATAAATAAATAAAAAAATAAATACACCACACCACACCACACACACACACACACACACACACACACACACAGTGACTCATAGAATTATAAACCAAAAGGACTGATAGAATCAAAATCAAACTCGTATATTAAATTAGTATACGATCATTTGTTTCAGAATGATAAATATGATCAATGGATAGACAGTTAAACATAATTATTCTTTATGCAATTAGGTTCAAACATGTATGGAAAAACCAGAGTACCCTTGATGTGCACCGACTGAGTTATGCTGTTCAAAGAAAGCTCCTAAAATATTATGAATTTACAACAAAGAATATAGACTGCAATCATACCTAACTGACAGCGATAACAAAAACCACGAGAAGTTATCCAAATTTCGCAGGCAGACACCAAAATAATTATATCCAGACAGGAGAGAAAATGTCAATGCTGAAACAGAATGGAAGATGTGGTCACTTGTTTGATGAGTCTGCCTTAGATCTCTTCGATGAAGTCATAAATATTTCGTAATTCAAAATCAAAATCAGAGACAGTGAACGTAAGAAAAAAAAAACAAAAAAACCTATTGATGAACTAAGCAGCATAATCACAATTGATAACTATCAGACAGATAATTATAAATATGTGCATGGATGTTTTGAGAAAAGAGACAGACTAAAGTAGAATGAAACATGTTTTGTGTGTATATTTCAGTCACTTTGAATTAATTGAGGATTGTTTTGAATGCGTTTTTCGTGGTCTGTCAAATAAGTCAACATGTCTTTTGTGGCAATGAAACGTTTTGAATCAATCTCTCTCTCTCTCTCTCTCTCTCTCTCTCTCTCTCTCTCTCTCTCTCTCTCTCTCTCTCTCTCGGATTCTCTCCCTTGCTTGGCTACTAGCAAGATGCTCTCTCCAGCAGTGTGGTGAATTTTTCTGTTTTCATGTGTGCTGACTTTCAAAATGCCAGTGACAGGGGCTACCAGCAATGTTGAGTGTCTGCTAAACTCTGCTTTACAAGAAATGGCGATTTCTTCATTCAAAGTAGATAGCAGAGGAGAACAAACTGTAGTCATGCTCAGACTGAGTAGTAAAACTACCAGCTATACCCCTGTCACTCCACTTCAAAATGCAACGTTTCGAAGGAAGTGTCCGTCTCAGGTTAACAGAGACAGAAAAAGAGCAGAAACGCACAGAAGTAACCGACAGGAAAAGGCAAGCAATGTGATGCAGTCTCCCTCAGGTCTGTTTCTTCCAACATCCCCCAGTTTATTTTATGCTGCTGACCCAACTGAAGGTGACACTGTTATGAACACTCCAGCTTGTGATGATCAATGTGCTTCAAATCATTATCAGTGCAGTCAGCAAATTGACATGAGGCAACAATTTGAGAGAGAGACAGTGGCCATATCGTACAATGACGCAGTGAGTGACCTATGTGGTAAAGATGGAAATCAACTAAATGACTCTGAGTATGATTGTAATGATGTGAATGAGGCAATGGATTATGTCTGTGACAGTGTGAATAAGATGAACGACAACAATATTCTGAAGTGGGTGCAGAGTGTGCAGGAAATGCTGAGACTGAGGCAGAATCTGGGGAGTGTGTTGAAGATGTATCGAGTATTTCCAATGAGAGAGAGCCTGAAGTTACTTGTAGAGACGTTATTGAATATATTCAGTCAATGATAGATAACATGAAACAGTACAGCTCTGATAAAACCACAGCTGTGCAAAGAGAACATCTTGACAGGGGCATGTCGTAGTTCATGATTTCATTTGGGCTCCACATAATACATAATTATGTGTGACTGTGTGAGTATGAATATATAAGGTAAAAAGTGATAAGTTGAAACATTTATAAAACCATGATATGGATTCCATGGCATGAGGTTCATTGGGGCTGTCTGTTATTGTTTATGTTGTTGTTTTTCTAAAATCTGTGTCTTGTGCCCTGTCCCTCTCCCGCTGCCCCCCTTGTAAATGGGCATAAATGCTTATTACAATGAACATTTGTCATTTTCATTGTCATTGTCTCTCTCTCTCTCTCTCTCCCTCTCTCTCTCTCTCCATAACCATATGGTAATTTTCATATTTAATCATTACGTCATTGCTATTTTTCATGTTATTTTATCCCCAAGACTGTCACTTTGCCATTCATAGATTAGGAATGGCCCTATCAGCAAGGTTACGCCCCCAAAAGGATGGAGTTGATAATGATGTACTGTGCCATCCCAGTAGTCACTGCATGACCTCTTCTACTTGCCAGCCTATGAGCCAATTTCTGATTGCCTCCCCATGGAAGCATTGAGGTTATGTCCCATTGCACATTTGAAAGAGCATGGCTGCACCAGTCTCATTAGAAATATAACGCATTTTCAGCCCCAAACTGCATAATCTCAAAATGATCATTTGATGTGTTTAATCAAAAACTTAAACTTTAATTTTTTTCTGTATGTTTCTTTTTCAAAATCTTAGAGGAAAGTTAATGACAACTGTATTAAAAAAAATTTTTCGTTGTTGTATGTAGAGTAGTGCAGATATGATGTAGAAGTGAATGATAATATTCACTTTTTTGCTCTGTTACATCATTTGGTTGAGAGAGTGAGAGAGAGAGAGAGAGAGAGAGAGAGAGAGAGAGAGAGGAGAGAGAGAGAGATGTCAATTCCCAAGGGCTGCAGATAAGTAGAGATACACGTTTTTCATCCGCCCTTGCCCATTAATGAAATGTAAAAAGAGAGACACAAGAGTAAACAAAAAGAGAGAGAGAGAGAGAGAGAGAGAAGACAGAAGAGATGACAGAGAAAGAGCTAGAGAATCGGCAAGACAACAACTTGTCAGCTTTTCGGAAGAATAGGCCTGTTGCGTTGTGAACATAAAATTTTTTTAACAACCACTGGGCCCGGTGGGAACGAGTGAAAAATACACTACTGCCACCATGATCTGAAAAAAAAAGACAATTAAGAAAACAAAACGAACGGAGCATGAGAGAGAGAGATACAGAGTACAGCAACAGAGACAGAAATTAGGACAGACAGTCAGAAACAAACAAGCAAACAAATAAGCAGACAGACAGGCAGGCAGGCAGACAGACAGAAACAGACAGACAAAAGACAAAGACAGAGGAGAAGTTTGTTAGGGGAAAAACGGAGTCAGCAGGAGACAGAGAAATCAATGACCTGATCACTGAATGGCCAGGAATGGGCGGAAAGGCGGGGAGGCAGGGAGGGAGGAGGGAGGAAGGAGGGGGAGGGCTAGGAGGGGGAGAACGGGGAGGGCAGGGCAAAGGGAAGTGTGGACTGGATAAAGTGCAGTGATAAAGAAAGGAGTGTGGAAGGAGAAACATTGACAGGACGAGTTCCACGTGCAGGGACTAGGTAGGGCAGTGGACCACCACTTACCACATTGACTGGCAAAACGCTGCTCTGGCATTCCTGGGTTGTGGTTCGAATCCCGATCACCCGAGGTTTAAAGAAAAGGATGCAGAGAGGAGGGAGAAGCATTTGCATAGCCCACCTTCTATCAAAGTGGCATTGGAGATACGTATAGTGTTAGCACACCCCTTGTGCAAATCTGATTGGGGGGGAGTGGGGGGGTGGGGGTCCAGTCCCCAAAAGCCATCAGAGAAGGTGGTGTGCCAGTTTGAATGAAACAAGCTACTGAAAGTCCAGCACCCTCTGCTGGGGAACCGTCAGTGCTGTGAAGAAAACACAGTCCTCTCTAAAATATGGTTCCCTGGCTTTATTTTAAACAGCAAAAAAATGGCAGTGTCAGATTATTACAGATCTGCAGTCCTTTTTTTTCTACAGCACAAATCCGTTAAGTGTCTTTTTCTGTACAGAAACACACACCAGACTCAACAAACAATACACCATTGAGTTAACTGACATCTGTTACAGATCCAGTTGATTAGTAGTATCAGACTCCTGTTGTACATTTTTCGAGTTTGGCTCCTGGCCGCTTTACACCGCAATGGATGTCCTCTTCACGTCTCATCTGAACTGCTGTTAGGGTGATGTAGTGTGCAGTTAGACAGAGAGGTCTCCTCCCACTGGCCTCCTGGCATGGATTAGCTGTGTGGACCAAATTACTGCAATGGACATTGGCGTGAAACTCCACAAAGACAGGAGAAGAAAAGCACTAAATCTGTACAAATGCACGTGCTTGGACTAAAGACGGCACCTTGTGGCGAATTACAAGTGACTGGTAAAGTCCTCACTCCCAACATTATTTGTCACCTTGAAACAGTGGGTGGAAGGTGACTGAGACTTTGGGGATCAATTCCCAATAGAGGTATCCTTTCTTTGTCGGAAAACTTCTCCTCTGTCTTTGTCGCATTTGAACCGCGTCTGCTTCTGCTGTTTCACAGCTTCTATGCAGAGAGTGAGACCACACAGTCAACTGTCAGCCCCTTGTCGCTGGTGCAAAGTTGTGTGCTGCATAAATAACTTGATCAAACTAGTATTGTATGTTTATGTAGTTATTGGGGCTGCTGGAGGCCAAAATATCTCCCTGACATCAGGTGTCATGCTATGAAGAGATTGCTTTCTTGTTCTTCCACTTGTCTCTTCCCCACAGTTCAGACTATGTCTTCTACTTCATATTTCCCCTCAACATAAACAAGAAGCCTTCCCTCATTGTACCAAATAATTATGTGAAAAAACAACAAACAGACCCGAAACCCCAACCACTCTGAAAAGCGTAGTCTTAGAGGTGCATGTGTTGTAGGCCTGTCGGCAGTTTTGTGGGCAGATCTTACCGCGTAACTCGGGCTTTAGCAAGCCCACAGCAGCTGTGTGTAGCGCAAATCCAACTGCTGTGGAGGAGCCTGGGTGACTGGAAAAGAAATTCTGGAGATGACGTAAACAAGCCAGACCTGATTTATCTTTCGCTTGCACCAGTTCACTCTATGTGCCTTCTCCACCTTCATTTATTCCGCAGTCTTCTAGACCTTGGGAGCACCACTGAAGATTTTGCAACCAGCTTCCTCCACTATATGTGCACCATGTACAAATTAGAAAAGAGGTGCACCAATCATTTCACACCATGTGCACCAAATGCAAATTAGAAAAGAGGTGCACCAATCATTTCACACCATGTGCACCATATGCAAATTAGAAAATAGAAGCACCAACTATTTCACACCATGTGCACCATATGCAAATTAGAAAATAGAAGCACCAACTATTTCACACCATGTGCACCATATGCAAATTAGAAAATAGAAGCACCAACCATTTCACACCATGTGCACCATATGCAAATTAGAAAATATAAGCACGTTCCCTTTCACACCATGCACACCATAATTATGCAAATTAGAAAAGAGAAGCACCAACCATTTCTCACAATGTGTACCATATGCAAGTTACAAAAGAAGAGCGCGTGCACACACACACAGAAACACACACACAGAAACACACACACACACACACACACACACAGAGCACATAAATGATGACACCTCCCCCAAAAGAAATGGGAGAGGGGGGACTATTCAGCATAAAGTACATTGAAAAACAAGAGATACAGTCAGAGAGGTAAAAATGAATCAGAATAAACTCGAGCAGAGGGAAAATGTTAGTTGTGTTTTTGTTTTAAACTCACGTCTTCTGCTTTTCCATAGTAGTAGTAGTAGCAGCAGCAGCAGTAGTGATGTTTATTGTTGTCATCCAGATCCTGACATGTGAACGTGGCTCCATAGTAACAACTGTCTACCTGTGTGCCAGCCAGACAACAGCAGGCCTATACACATCGTTGCTGGAAATCTATGAACCTCTGGGGGTTTTGTTTTGCTGTTGCTGCTGTTATTGCTGCTGCTGTTTCCAAAATAAAAAGTAGTTTCCCCTGTAAGGGTGTTGCTTATGACGACACGGTTTTCCTAACGACACATTCTCGAGGCCTGCATGTGGGTCACTGAAAGGCTGGTAACAGTCATCCTGACAGGAATATCGCCCCTTGCACCCTCACTTACAAAACATACATTTTTGTGAAAAAAGTAAATCAGCTCGGTTCAGTGCGCTTGTGCTAGCTATTCTGCTGCCTTGGAACATAGTTTACAATGTTTGAGATGGGTGTAGCTGAATCAGACCACTTAGGAAGAAGGAAGGTGGCAGGAGTGTTCAGAGGTTCGGTAAACTGTTCTTCCCAGTTTGACGGGAAATCAAACTGAATGTCCAGTCTTTCAGAGGAGACTCTGAAGCAGTGGAAGCCGTGAGCTGCCGGACTTAGCACGTCAAAAGAACCCACAGACAGTTGAACGTTGGACAGAACAAGGAGGTACCTCCGGAATGTCCTGGCAACATTGGTAGGCTGGATTTTCAACTGTAGCCCTGAAGTCGGAATTGGGGGGGGGGGGGGGGGGGTAAAAATCTTAGCATTGGCAAACCTGGGAGCTCTAGTGGAGGATCAAAACAAACACCCCCCCCCAAAAAAAAAAAAAAAACCCCAAAACAAACAAAAACAAAAACCACCACCCCAGCTCCAAACCACTCAATGCCCCCATCCTTTTTGTTGTTGGAATGAGGTAAACACTCAGTTGTTGGTGTCACTTCACTAGACTTTTTTTTTTTTTTGCTGCCTCATCTTCTGACGACCCCCCGTCCTACTGCTCCCACACCGCTCATCTCCATCTCCCCGCCACAGCCACACCCAGATTCACTGTGTCTCATCCTCAGGGTCGGAAGTCCACAGGGAGCCCATCACTATCAGGCCGCCGTGGGGCCACCAGCCAGAGGGGCCCTGCACTGCTGCTGGGTCACTTTGGTGGTGTTCAGTGGTGCCTGTTCTGAGCTAACATACACAGGACACCACCTACTAAGCCCCCTACTAACGACAGTATTAGCTCAGTCGCGGAGCCAGACTGAGTGGCAACCACCACAACATCCCTCCAACAACCGTCCCCCGCGAACCTCCAACCCCAAAGGCTTTGACACAAACTCACCACAGGCACAGAAGTGTATGGGCAAACCGAATCTGAGGTCACCATGAGACCAGAGAAACCGGGACCACCGAATCAGAGGCATTTTTTTTTTTAATGCATGATGATCAATGACAATGAGGATGACGTAATGCTGCTACTGTGGAAGTGCATATGCTTTGAGACTACTTGACAGGGTTGTACTCTACGCTTACTATCATAATATATTCCGGCGTCAACCGGGCCCGAGAGATACAGACACCTGTAGTGCTGGTCAGGTAATTTGAGCAACACTCTCAAACTCGCATCCGTTAAGTGGATGAAGCTCGACTGTGTGGTCCCAGTCTTCCCACTGAGCCCACAGCACACTCACTCTGGGTAGGAGCCGGCCGGAGTCCGAAAAATCCCTATGACTCTTATGGGAATCGAACCCGCGACCTTCCAGTCCGTAACCCCAAGACGCTAACCACTGCGCCATGGCGGCTGGTACACTTCACTAGACTTGACTGCATTCCTGGTGGAAGACCCTCTCTTCGGCATTTTTGCCTGGGACAACTCTCTTTCTGCCGAAGGTTCTTTTACGTGAGGGAAAAGTATGTTTACACACAAGTTCTGAGTGTATCCTCTCCTCCAAAACACAGGCAAGAGAACAGTCAGTGCTCGTGGTCAGGAGGGCAGGAGAGAAGGCGGGACTCAAACCTGCATCTGTGGCTTTCCTGTCAGGGGCTTTCCCGCCACACCACCAGCTCACAACCAACCCATCTGTCTGTTAGTGCTTTAGTAGTTCACTTTGATTGTTTCACGCTAACATTGTTTCACGCTTTTATTGTTTCACGCTAACATTGTTTCACGCTTTTATTGTTTCACGCTTTTGTTATTGTTTCATACTTTAATTTTTTTAAATATTGTTTCATACTTTAAAAAATTGTTTAATACTTTTATTGTTTCACACTTTAATGGTTTCACGCTTTTGTTGTTTCACACTTTTATTGTTTCGTACTTTTATTGTTTCGTACTTTTATTGTTTCATACTTTTATTGTTTTTATTGTTTCATACTTTTATTGTTTTTATTGTTTCATACTTTTATTGTTTTTATTGTTTCATACTTTTGTTGTTTCAAACTTTTATTGTTTCATACTTTTATTGTTTTATACTTTTATTATTTTTATTGTTTCATATTTTATTGTTTCAGGCTTTTGTTGTTTCATACTTTTACAGTTTTATATTTTTTATTGTTTTTTTTTATTGCTTCATACTTTTATTGTTTTTTCACACTTTTGTTGTTTCACACTTTTATTGTTTCTTACTTTTTAAAATTTTTATTGTTTTCCTCTTTTATTGTTCCCACTTTTATCGTTTACCACTTCTATTGTTTCACCCTGTTATTGTTTTCCTCTTTTATTGTTCCCACTTTTATCGTTTACCACTTCTATTGTTTCACCCTGTTATTGTTTTCCTCTTTTATTGTTCCCACTTTTATCGTTTACCACTTCTATTGTTTCACCCTGTTATTGTTTCATACTTTTATTGTTTCATACTTTTATTGTTTCATGCTTTTAATGTTTCACACTTTTCTGTCATACTTTTATTGTTTCACACTTTTCTGTCATACTTTTAATGTTTCACACTTTCAATGGATCACACCTTTATTGTTTTATAGTATTATTGTTTAATTCTGTTATTGTTTCATAATTTATTGTTTTACGCTTTTGTTGTTTTACGTTTATACTGTTTTACGTCTATATTATGTCATGCTATGGTGTTGTTAAGTTATTGTTTTTGTTGCTGCTGCTGCTACTGTTAATGTTAGATTTTTTTCTCGAAACGGTAATGTAGTTGTAAAGAAAAAACACACCACAACTTGATGCAAGGGAAAGAGCTTGGTGTGTGTGTGTGTGTGTGTGTGTGTGTGTGTGTGTGTGTGTGTGTGTGTGTGTGTGTGCGCGTGCGTGCGTGCTTGCATGTATGCAGCACGTGAGGGAGGGAGGGAGGGAGGGAGAGAGAGAAAGAGAAAGAGAGAGAGAGAGAGAGAGAGAGAGAGAGAGAGAGAGAGAGAGACAGACAGACAGACAGACAGACAGACAGACAGACAGACAGACAGACAGAGAAAGATGGATGCAAAGTTGGAGCTAGAGAGAAAGCGACAGAGAAAGAGAAAGACAGAACAGACTTGTCCACAGAACTACCGGCCACAACCTCCGACACATTGTTGCATGGTCGAACAAACAATCTGCAATTTGAACAAGAAGAAAACTAAAGACAGGAGCTTCCAAGAAGCCTCCAATATCTTAAGAGTCATCATATTTTTTATTATAAAAAATCGCTTATCATGTAATTTTAACACCCGTCCCTCTCGCCAAGTCTCAGTTTGGTGTCATTAGTGGAACTGCATCAAGGTACCGTACCTTGGATCTAGAAAAACATGACAGGAGAGTATGACCAGGGAGTGTGTTTGCAAGTCTATTTCAGATATTGGATAGGGATATAAACATGTCACAGGCTGGTTTAACCTTTCTTTCTAGGACCGTATTGATGGGTATTTTTCTTCTAACATCCAGTCGTCAAATAGTATGCTGGACCATAGTCACCCTAATAGATTTCTCTATGTCCCCGTGGGGATGCCAGGAGCCTTTCAATATAAATAGCATACCCCTTCTGGAAATTCTGTGCAAGGATTCCCTCTGTTCTATCCCTCTCTTCAGTTATGCCTTCTTCCTTTTCTTCCTGCCCCCCTCCCCCCCCCCCCCCCCCCCCCCCACCATACCTACTTTCCGCCTTCATTGTCCATGCTCCTGCTTTTTCCCCAGAAAGACTTCAATTACCTCTTACGCCGGTAGGATGCGCTGGGCCTGACTTGTCAGGCGCTTAACGGCAGCGCAACGCATTTTCGCTCATATGACAAAAACAATAGTCGCTTTCTGAGTGTTCGATGACGAAGAAGAAGATTCTATTCTGCCTGTCAATACAAGCATTACAGTAATCTCAGAACTTCCTAGGTAAAAGTTGCATTTGGGGGTTAAGGGAAACGAACTTTACACACAGTGACGTGCACTTACTGACACTGTCAGAGTGTGTCAGTGTTCTCTCATTACTCTGACGTGACTCATACCTCAGACAGCTCATGCATAAACGTAAGAAGTCACGTACATCTCTCCCTGCTTTAATCTATGCAAGGTATAAACGATGCGCACTTTCAAAAGTGAGTTGTATGACGAGTTTTGCTGAGACAAGTCACACGGGACACTTACTTAACGTGGAGTTGTATTATTATGTTGTGCAATGTTGCATGGTAGCGCTTCGGGCCTCTTCAGTGTGGGAAGCTGTGCGTGTTTCTGCTTGGTTAATATGATTACATTATACCATTCATTGTATTATGAATGGCTTCCGCTGTGAGTACCTTCACACGCCCACAATATTCTGCAAGTTGTGGCATTGTTAAATATTTCATGTAAGAAGGGGGGGGGGGGGGGGAGGGAGGTACTTGAGATCAAATCTGGACTCTGGAATCTACAATTCAACCTTCAAGCAAGTCACTTCTTAGTAAACCGCAGTACGCTGTACATTTTGATACAAGATGGATTTACATAGGGCTACTTCTAAATACAGTACTTCGCGTGCATATGCGCTTCCGAGTGTTTCTATGTGTACGTAAGCTTGCGCGCGCGCGCGCGCGTGTGTGTGTGTGCGCATGTGTGCATGTGTGTGTTGTTCTTTTATAATTTGTCTTTTCACTGTGTGTGTGAAGAAGTAGTAGTAGTAGCAGCAGCAGCAGCAGTGGTAGTAGTAGTAGTAGTAGTAGTAGTAGTAGTAGCAGTGGTGGTAGCAGCAGCAGCAGCAGCAGCAGCAGTAGTAGTAGTAGTAGTAGTAATCTTCAATGTCTTACGTCTTTCTACAAACGCACGCGCGCGCACACCCCACCCCTCCCCACACACACGCGTGCGCGCGCAGAGAGAGAGAGAGAAGGGGGGTGGGGGGGTGGGGTGGGGAGTGTATGCGTGTGTGTGCTACCCATTCTCAAGAGACATAGAGATTCGTGGCGTCATGTTAGTAAGCATTACTTTGACCAGAAAACTGTGATTCACAGCCTACTACATACACATCCCTTCCCTCCCCAAGCCCTCTCCGCCCCTTCAGCACCACACCTCTCTCACTCCACCCCTTCCACCCCCACCCCCCACCCCATCATTCAGCTGCTTCTCCAAAGACCAGGGCTTCTCCTCAGAGAGACACTATGCCCCTCTCCATTACTTGCCTTTGTCGACGTTGTCCACTCTGTCCTTTCCTTTGTCGATGTTGTATCTATCAATCAATCAATCAATCAATCAAAGTAAAGTAAAAGACTGAGTGTACAACGTCAACAAAATAAAGGACAGAGCGGACAAAAGGAAAGACATTGTCCACTATGTCCTTTACTTTGAGGACGCTGTACACTCTGTACACTCTGTCCTTTACTTTGTCGACGTTGCACACTCTGTCCTTTACTTTGTCGACGTTGTCCACTCTGTCCTTTACTTTGTCGACGTTGCTTACTCTGTCCTTTATTTTGTCGACGTTGTACACTCTGTCCTTTACTTTTTCGACGTTGCCTAGTCTGTCCTTTACTTTGTCGACGTTGTACACTCTGTCCTTTACTTTGTCGACGTTATCCTCTATGTCCTTTACTTTGTCGACGCTGCCTATTCTGTCCTTTGCTTTGTCGACGTTGTCCACTCTGTCCTTTGCTTTGTCGACGTTGTCCACTCTGTCCTTTACTTTGAGGACAATGTACACTCTGTCCTTTCCTTTGTCGTCGTTGCCTTCTCTGTCCTTTACTTTGTCGACGTTGTCCACTCTGTCGTTTACTTTGTCGATGTTGTCTACTTTGTCCTTTACTTTGTCGACGTTGTACACTCTGTCCTTTACTTTGTCGACGTTGTCTACTTTGTCCTTTACTTTGAGGACGTTGTCTATTTTGTTCTTTACTTTGTCGACGTTGTACACTCTGTCCTTTACTTTGAGGACGTTGTCTACTTTGTCCTTTACTTTGTCGATGTTGTTCACTCCGTCCTTTACTTTGTCGACGTTGTACACTCTGTCCTTTACTTTGAGGACGTTGTCCACTCTGTCCTTTACTTTGTCGACGTTGTCCACTTCGTCCTTTACTTTGTCGACGTTGTCCACTCCGTCCTTTACTTTCTCGACGATGTCCACTTCGTCCTTTACTTTGCCTACGTTGTAAACTCTGTCCTTTACTTTCTCGACGTTGTCCACTTTGTCCTTTACTTAGAGGATGCTGTCCACTCTGTCCTTTACTTTGAGGACGTTGTCCACTATGTCCTTTACTTTGAGGACGCTGTGCACTCTGTACATTCTGTCCTTTACTTTGTCGACGTTGTACACTCTGTCCTTTACTTTCTCGACGTTGTCCACTTTGTCCTTTACTTTGACGCAGCTCTCAACTCTGTCCTTTATTTAGAGGATGCTGTCAACTCTGCCCTTTACTTTGAGGACGTTGTCCACTTTGTCCTTTACTTTAAGGACGCTGTGCACTCTGTACACTCTGTCCTTTACTTTGAGGACGTGGCCCCTTTGTCCTTTACTTTGTCGACGTTGTCCACTTCGTCCTTTACTTTGTCGACGTTGTCCACTTCGTCCTTTACTTTGTCGACGTTGTCCACTCCGTCCTTTACTTTGTCGACGTTGTAAACTCTGTCCTTTACTTTCTCGACGTTGTCCATTTTGTCCTTTACTTAGAGGACGCTGTCAACTCTGTCCTTTACTTTGTCGACATTGTACACTGTGTCCTTTACTTTGTCGACGTTGTACACTCTGTCCTTTACTTTGAGGACGTTGTCCACTTTGTCCTTTACTTTGAGGACGCTGTGCACTCTGTACACTCTGTCCTTTACTTTGTCGACGTTATACACTCTGTCCTTTAATTTCCCGCCGTTGTCCACTTTTTTCTTTACTTTTTCGACGTTGTACACTCTATCCTTTACTTTCTCGACGTTGTCCACTTTGTCCTTTACTTTGACGCAGCTCTCAACTCTGTCCCTTATTTAGAGGACGCTGTCAACTATGTCCTTTACTTTGTCGACATTGTACACTGTGTCCTTTACTTTGTCGACGTTGTACACTCTGTCCTTTACTTTGAGGACGTTGTCCACTTTGTCCTTTACTTTGAGGACGCTGTGCACTCTGTACACTCTGTCCTTTACTTTGAGGACGTTGACCACTTTGTCCTTTACTTTGTGGACTCTGTACACTCTGTCCTTTACTTTGAGGACGTTGACGACTTTGTCCTTTACTTTGTGGACTCTGTACACTCTGTCCTATATTGTGAGAACGTTGTACACTCTGTCCTTTACTTTAAGAACGTTGTACAATCTGTCCTTTACTTTAAGAACGTTGTACACTCTGTCCATTACTTTGTCGACGTTGTCCACTATGTCCTTTATTTTAAGGACGCTGGTCATTCTGTCCTTTACTTAAGGACGCTGGTCATTCTGTCCTTTACTTAAGGACGCTATTCACTGTGTCCTCTATCTTGACGACGTTGTCCATTTTGTCCTTTACTTTGTCGACGTTGTCCACTCTGTCCTTTACTTTGAGGACGTTGTCCACTCTGTCCTTTACTTTGAGAAAGTTGTACAATCTGTCCTTTACTTTTCCGACGTTGTACACTCTGTCCATTACTTTGTCGACGTTGTCCACTATGTCCTTTACGTTGAGGATGTTGTGCACTCTGTCCTATACATTGAGGACGTTGGCCACTTTGTCGTTTACTTTATAGACGCTGTACACTCTATCCTTGACTCTGAGGCGTTGTCCACTCTGTCCTTTACTCCGAGGACGTTGTAACTCTGGCCTTTACTTTGTCGACGTTTTCGACTCTGTCCTTTACTTTGAGGACGCTGTCCACTCTGTCCTTTACGTTGAGGATACTGTGCACTCTGTCCTATACATTGAGGACATTGTCCACTTTGTCGTTTACTTTGTAGTTGCTGTACACTCTATCCTTGACTCTGAGGCGGTTGTCCACTCTGTCCTTTCATTTGTTGACATTCTACACTGCCTTTTACTTTAAGGACGTTGTACACTTTGTCCTTTACTTTGAGGACATTGTACACTCTGTTTTACTTTAAGGACGTTGTACACTTTGTCTTTTCCCCTACTTTGTCGATGTTGTATACTCTGTCCTTTTCTTTGTCGACGTTGTCCACTCTGTCCTTTACTTTGTCGACGTTGTCCACTCTGTCCTTTATATTGAGGACGTTGTACACTCTGTCCTTTACTTTGTCGATGCTGTACACTTTGTCCTTTACTTTGACGACGTTGCCTTCTCTGTCCTTTACTTTGTCGACATTGTACACCATGTCATTTACTTTGTCGACGTTGTACACCCTGTCCTTTACTTTATCGAAGTTGTCTACTCTGTCATTTACTTTGTCGACGTTGTACACTTTGTCTTTTACTTTGTCGAAGTTGTCCACTCTGTTCTTTACTTTGTCGACGTTGTCCACTCTCTTCCTTACTTTGAGGACGTTGTCCACTTTGTCCTTTACTTTGTCTACGTCGTCCACCCTGTCCTTTATATTGAGGACGTTGTACACTCTGTCCTTTACTTTGAGGACGTTGTCTACTTTGTCCTTTACTTTGAGGACGTTGTCTACTTGGTTCTTTACTTTGTCGACGTTGTCCACTCCATACTTTGCTTTGAGGACGTTGTCCACTTTGTCCTTTACTTTGTCTACGTCGTCCACCCTGTCCTTTATATTGAGGACGTTGTCAACTCTGTCCTTTACTTTCTCGACGTTGACCATTTTGTCCTTTACTTTGAGGACGCTGTCAACTCTGTCCCTTACTTTGAGGACGCTGTCAACTCTGTCCTTTACTTTGTCGACATTGTACACTCTGTCATTTACTTTGTCGACGTTGTACACTCTGTCCTTTACTTTGAGGACGTTGTCCACTTTGACCATTACTTTGAGGATGCTGTGCACTCTGTACACTCTGTCCTTTACTTTGAGGATGTTGACCACTTTGTCCTTTACTTTGTGGACTCTGTACACTCTGTCCTTTACTTTGAGGACGTTGTCCACTCTGTCCTTTACTTTGTCGACGTTGTCCACTCTGTCCTTTACTTTGTTGACGTTGTACACTCTGTCCTTTACTTTTTCGACGTTGTCCACTCTGTCCTTTACTTTGACGACGTTGTCCACTCTGTCATTTACATTGTCGTCGTTGTCCACTCTGTCCTTTACTCCGAGGACGTTGTAACTCTGGCCTTTACTTTGTCGACGTTTTCGACTCTGTCCTTTACTTTGAGGACGCTGTCCACTCTGTCCTTTACGTTGAGGATGCTGTGCACTCTGTCCTATACATTGAGGACGTTGTCCACTTTGTCGTTTACTTTGTAGACGCTGTACACTCTATCCTTGACTCTGAGGCGGTTGTCCACTCTGTCCTTTCATTCATTGACATTCTACACTGCCTTTTACTTTAAGGACGTTGTACACTTTGTCCTTTACTTTGAGGACATTGTACACTGTGTTTTACTTTAAGGACGTTGTACACTCTGTCCTTTACTTTCTCGCCGTTGTACAATTTGTCCCCTACTTTGTCGACGTCTATACTCTGCCCTTTACTTTGTCGACGTTGTCCACTCTGTCCTTTACAATGTCGACATTGTACACTGTGTCCTTTACTTTGTTGACGTTGTCCACTCTGTCCTTTACTTTGAGGACGTTATCCACTCTGTTCTTTACTTTGTCAACGTTGTCCACTCTGTTCTTTACTTTGAGGACGTTGTCCACTTTGTCGTTTACTTTGTCTACGTTGTCTACTCTGTCCATTATATTGAGGACGTTGTACACTCTGTCCTTTACTTAGTCGACGCTGTACACTCTGTCTTTTACTTTGAGGACGTTATACACTCTGTTCTTTACTTTGAGGACGTTGTCCACTCTGTCCTTTACTTTATCGACCTTTACTTTGAGGACGTTATCTACTCTGTCCTTTACATTGAGAACGTTGTCAACTCTGTCCTTTCATTTGTTGACGTTGTACACTGTATTTTACTTTAAGGACGTTATACACTTTGTCCTTTACTTTGCGGACATTGTACACTGTCTTTTACTTTGTCGACGTTGCCCACTCCGTCCTTTACTTTGTTGACGTTGTACACTCTGTCCTTTACTTTGTTGACCTTGTACACTCTGTCCTTTACTTTGTCGAAGTTGTACACTGAGCTCTTTGATTTTTGCTTTACAAGAGTCAGCGCTATATAAATTCCATACATTAGTATTATTATTATTATGATTATTATGATTATTATGATTATTATTATTATTATGATTATTATTATTATTATGATTATGATTATTATTATTATTATTACTGAAACCAACCAGGTCTTCCAACCCTAAAGAATACTGGGAGGCCAACAATCTTGTGAAGAAGTCAATATTAAAGGCCAGAGAGAAGTGGATCAGTGATCAATGTGATGAGATCGAAAAAAGCATGAAAGTGGACAACAGTAAAAAGGCATACGACACCCTGAAGAAACTCACAAAACCACTTCAATCCAAATCATCAGTCATTGATGACAGCTCCGGAAACCTCCTCACAGAAAGCTCAGCTGCATTGAACAGGTGGTCTGAGTATTGTCAAGAACTGTACAACTACCCAATACAACCTGACACAAGCATAATAGAAGAGAAAGCAGCAACATCAAGAGCACCCTCGCCATTACCTATACCGAGGGAAGAAGTGGAAGAAGCCATCCGTAGCTTACCAGTAGGAAAGTCCCCAGGAGCAGACAACATACCAGCAGAGCTGCTCAAGCATGGTGGCGAAACAGTCATCACACATGTTACAGCTATCTGTCAGAAGATTTGGGAGACAAAACAGTGGCCAACAGAATGGGCACAATCACTCATCATACCCCTGCCCAAGAAGGGAAATTTACGCCAATGCCAAAACTATAGAACAATCAGCCTCATCAGCCACGCCAGCAAGATCATGCTTAAAGTTATTTTGAATCGACTAAAGAAGGAGGCAGAAGAACACCTTGCAGAGGAACAAGCTGGGTTCAGGGCAGGCAGGAGCACAATCGAACAGATTTTTAACTGCCACATCCTGATGGAAAAACATCTTCAACATCAGAGAGACCTGTTCCACAACTTCATCGACTTCAAGAAGGCTTTCGACAGAGTATGGCACGAAGGCCTGTGGCAGGTCCTCAGAATGTTTGGCATTGAAGAAGGACTAGTGCAAACCATTCAAGCGCTATACAACACCGCAAGCAGTGTAGTCCTTCTGAACAATCAGGTCGGAGACTACTTCAAAACCACAGTTGGGGTCCGACAAGGATGCCTGTTATCTCCAGTCCTGTTTAATCTGTTCTTGGAAAACATTATGAGAGAGACCCTCCATGACTTCCACTCTACCATCTCCATTGGCGGCAGACCCCTCAACAACTTGCGTTTTGACGATGACATTGACCTCATGGGCGGAAGTAACACAGAGCTGCAAGATCTTACGACCAGACTTGAGAACAGAGCTGGAGCATATGGGATGGAGGTGAGCTCGGAGAAAAGTAAAGTACTTGTTAACAGCACGAACAACGCCACTGCTAAAATTTACATGAACGGCCAACAACTGGAGGAGGTAGACGCTTTTAAATACCTTGGCGCTACACTCACAAAGGACGGGCGATCGACGACAGAAATCAAGGTCAGAATAGCCATGGCAACATCTTCCATGACAAAATTCACCACCATATGGAAAAATAAAGAGGTCAGTTTCCCAATCAAACTTAAGCTCTACAAAGCCCTAATTCAGACTATCCTGCTGTACGGAAGTGAAACCTGGACATTGACTGCTGAAACAGCAAAGCGAATCCAGTCATTTGAAACAAAATGCCATAGAAAACTACTGGGCATATCCTGGAGAGAACGAAATACCAATGAATTTGTCAAGAGTCAAAATACACGGCTGGCAGGTCCACAGGAACCCCTTCTCACCATCGTCAAGAAGAAAAAGCTGACATGGTTCGGCCACGTCACCCGCCACAACACTCTGCCAAAAACAGTACTGCAGGGAACACTCGAAGGTGGCAGAAAGAGGGGAAGACAGAACAAGTCATGGATGGACAACATCAGAGAATGGACCAGGATGAATGACTCGGCACTACTGCGCAGAGCCGAGGACCGAGATGGATGGAGGAGGCTTACCACGGCATCGTCTTTCGTGTCTCCCCCACGACCGCCAAGGTCACGGGTCTGATGATGATGATGATATTACACTCCGTCCTTTACTTTGCGAACGTAATCCTTCATATTCCAAAGGGGATGAAAGAAATTAAATCTTGAACTTTTGTGCACTCGCGTGTGTGTGTGTGCGCGCGCTGCGCGCGCGCGCGTGTGTGTGTGTGTGTGTGTGTGTGTGTGTGTGTGTGTGTGTGTGTGTGTGTGTGTGTGTGTGAAACAGTGGGGTACATTTCCAAAGAAACTAACAAACCTGTTCAGATCACCACTTGCGGTAGAGCAGACCAGAAAACAAAGTCGCCATTACACAGGTTCAAACCAGGGACAGCTGGCTTTTGACAGCGCCAATGAGTTACCACTAGGCCATCGATCCATTATTCCCCTCCTGATTGCGTCTTAACGAATGCTTTGCTAAAAGCCTGGCCACTACGAGCTACAAGATTTTCCGGTCCTTTAGGAAAATGAAAGAACAAAGAAAGAGTTAGAGAGGTTTGGGTTGAAAGAGTGGGAAGCTGATTTATTTCACAACAGGCCACCAAACTACGAGTGGTTCCTGTGCGAATTCAGAGGATTCTTTCTCCTACAGAGACCAGTGCAGGTTGATGTGCTAAGAGCTTGTCACGGCTGAAGTACAGTATTAGCATAAGATTTTAAAGCATAACAACTTTATTATTTAATGTACTTAGTAGTAGTAGTAATAGCAGCAGCAGCAGCAGTGGTAGTCGTAGTAGTCGCAGCAGCAGCAGCAGCAGCAGCAGCAGCAGCAGCAGCAGCAGCAGTAGTAGTAGTAGTAGTAGTAGTAGTAGTAGTAGTAAGCAGCAGTAGTAGTAGCAGTAGTAGTAGCAGTAGTAGTAGCAGTAGTAGTAGTAGTAGTAGTAGTAGTAGTAGTAGTAGTAGTAGCGTCAGTAGTAGTTAGTAGTAGTAGTAGTAGTAGTAGTAGTAGTAGCAGTAGTAGTAATAGTAGTAGTAGATCATTAGTATCAGCAGCAGTATTAGAATACCAGCAAGAGCAACAGTCACAGCAGCATTGATAACAGCAGCAGCAGCAGCAGTAACAGTCGCAAAAACAGTGTCAAAAACATCTGCGGAATGTTTCCTGCAACAGCTTATATAAAAAAATCAGAAGAAAAGAAAGAAGAAATGTACCAGTCAGAGGAGGAGCTGGAAGCAGAGGAGGAGAAAGAAACAGAAGAGGACGAGAAGGAAGACGAGAAGGAAGAAGAGAAAGAAGAGAAATAAGACGAGAAAGAAGAAGAGAAAGAAGACGAGAAAGAAGAAGAGAAAGAAGACCAGAAAGAAGAAGAGAAAGAAGACCAGAAAGAAGAAGAGAGAGAAGACGAGAAAGAAGAGAAGGAAGACCAGAAAGAAGAGAAAAAAGACCAGAAAGAAGAAGAGAAAGAAGACGAGAAAGAAGAGAAGGAAGAAGAGAAAGAAGACCAGAAAGAAGAAGAGAAAAAAGACGAGAAAGAAGAAGAGAGAGAAGACGAGAAAGAAGAGAAGGAAGAAGAGAAGGAAGACCAGAAAGAAGAGAAAGAAGACCAGAAAGAAGAAAAGAAAAGAGACTAGAAAGAAGAAGAGAAAGAAAACCAGAAAGAAGACCAGAAAGAAAACAAGAAAGAGAAGAGAAAGGAAAGAAGAAGGAAGAAAAGAAGAAGAGAAGGAAGACGAAAAGGAAGAAGAGAAGGAAGACAAAAAAGAAGAAGAGAAAGAAGACAGAAGAAGAAGAGAAGAAGACGAGAAAGAAGAAGAGAGAGGAAGACGAAGGAAGAAGAGAAAGAAGAGAAAGGAAAGAAGAAGAAAAGAAGACCAGAAAGAAAGAAAGAAGAAGAGAAGAAGAGAAAGAAAGAGAAGACGAGAAAGAAGAAGAAGAAAGAGAAGACAGAAAGAAGAAGAGAAAGAAGACGAGAAGAAAAAAGAGAGAAAGAAGAAAGAAAGAAGCAAAAGAAAGAAGAATAGAAAAGAAGAAGAGAAAAGAAGACAGGAAAGAAGAAAAAGAAAAAGAAAGACTAGAAAGAAGAAGAAGAAAGAAAGACTAGAAGAGAGAAGACCAAGAGAAGAAGAAAGAAAGAAAAAGAAGAAGAAGAAAAAGACCAGAAAGAAGAAGAGAAGAAGACCAGAAAGAAGAACAAGAAAGAAGAAAAGAAAGAAGACCAGAAAGAAGAAGAGAAAGAAGACGAGAAAAAAAGAAGAAAGAAGACCAGAAAGAAGAAAGAGAAAGAAAGAAGAAGAAAAAAGACAGAGAAGAAGACGAGAAAGAAGACAGAAAGAAGAAGAGAAAGAAGAAAAGAAATAAGACCAGAAAGAAGAAGAGAAGGAAGACAGAAAGAAGAAGAGAAGGAAGAAGAAGAAAGAAGAGAAAGAAGAAAAAGAAATACAGAAAGAAGAAGAGAAAGAAACCGAGAAAGAAGAAGAGAAAGAAGAAGAGAAAGAAGACTAGAAAGAAGAGAAAAAAGACAAGAAAGAAGAAGAGAAAGAAGACCAGAAGGAAGAAGAGAAGGAAGAAGAGAAAAAGGAACAGTAAAGGAGACGGAAAAGATGGATTAAGAGGGAGGGGGGAAGAAGAAGAAAAGGGAAGGAGGGGAGGGTGGAGGGAGATTTTGCAGAAGATTGAACACGGAGATGATGCCCGTGCTTATCAGTTCCTTCCTGAAATCCTATCCCCATTATTTTGTTAACCCGGGGTAGCTGTTGAGAGACTATGCATTTTTGAAAAAGCCCATTCCAAACTATCACACTTCTTTCTAGCATGTTTTCCTGCTGAGTGTCGTCATTGTGAAAACGCTAGCAGTTCTATTCCAGTGCATGTTTAGCCAGCCGGTCTTCCCTAGCACGGGCTGCTTGGTTCTGTTTTCTCCGACTATGGATGCTTAAATGACGAGGTACTTGAAAACAGCAACACGAACAAACATTATATTTCACTTACAGTGTCGTTGACAGTCTCGTCTGCGATAATGAAATTAGAGTGCACATTATGGGTACATCCAGCTCAAGAGCACTCAACAACAACAACAACAGCAACAACATTTTCGTGAAGATTTCGTCAGGGCCACTTCAGAAATGCTTGAATACCAATTTTTATGGATAACAAAGGCAAAATCAGGAAAAGGAACAGTGGAAAGGTATAACCCACAGACAGGAAACCAAGGCATGGCACCCAAAGAACCCATGGCATCAAAACAGCTAGCGTCCCCGGCCCAAATTCTGCAGCAGGACCCACTCTTTAAAACAATATACACGCAAACAGGAAAGCTCTCTTGTTTGGTTAAAGATGAGTGGTGCCATGTGATGGCGACACGCTCAGTCTATTTGGGGAGAGCTGCTCAGGTTAGGAGCCAGAGAACTCTGCCTGACCTCGCAGAGGTCTCCATCACATCACCTGCCCTTACAGGACTGCAGACAAGCAGTGTGCTGAAGACTGGAACCCTCAGCCACAGGCCTCCAAACGTCAGCCTGCACACACCTTGACCATTCTGCGCCTTCAGCGTCAAAGCGACTTTCAGGAAGAAAAAAAGGAACGAAAGAAAGAAAGAAAGGAAGATAGAAAGGAGAAAAAAATCGATGTCTGGCCACATCTGACATTTGCCCGGCTCTGCTGTGTGTGTGTGTGTGTGTGTGTGTGTGTGTGTGTGTGTGTGTGTGTGTGTGTGTGTGGTGTGTGTGTGTGTGTGTGTGTGTGTGTGTGTGTGTGTGTAAAACTGCTGGTGCGTGTGTCAGGGAGACGGCTGTGTGCTAGGCGATCAGTGAGAAACTAAAGAGACTTGTCAGGGGCAAAATGGCTCCTGCTGCCATTCCGCTGTCAGACACTGGGTCAGACACACGTACGGCCGCTGCAGATGCTCCTCTGTCTGTGATGACACTGGTGAAACCAGGCGACAAAACAGGTCAATGTCCGGAGACCTTTCGCCATCAAGCACGCTCTCTCCCTCCTCTGCCTTCTTCTTCTTCTTCTGTCTTTTATTTGTCCTCGCTTGTTTCCTTCCTTTTCCAGGGCTTGCTTGGCTCTCTTCTGTCTGTCTGTCGGGATAAATTTGGGGGGAGAGAATCAATAGAGGATAGCCAGGATTTCCAACACGTTTGCAATGATCGTTATTCGTGTTGAGTCTTATTTTCTCTCCCTTGTCTGCGCAGGCTCTTTTCTTCCCTCCCCCCAATGCCAGGGGGACAAGCGGTAAAGAGAGAGAGAGAGAGGGAGAGAGAGGGAGAGAGGGGGAGAGCCAGCAGGCCCATTGATCGACTCCAACGCCAGTAAGAGCCTGTATTCCCGACTGCCGGTCTTACTGCGCATGCGTACATGTTAATGAAGGTGCGCACGACCGGCTACCGTCAGCGGAGTGGAGATGGCGGCGACTGGCTGGTGAAGTGACGACGAAGGAGGGTCAGTGATTGACCGACCGTTCAGCTCCTCACAGTGACGGCGATGTTGCTTCTCCTTGCTTTCTCCAAGTCGTTTGCCAGCAGGGTCAGCCGCTCTTTGGTGCCCCAGCCCCTGTGTGGCTTGAAGAGAAGTGTGTCATGAACCTAGCTGTGGACAGGGGCACTGGAAGGGAGAGCGTGATCAGCACAGCAGAGCGGAAGGACGTTCGCGTGGTGTCTTGGACAAACTCCAGCACCGGCAACCATTTGGAAATGCTGGTGCCTCCGGCAGAAGCTGTGTCAATGTGCCGGTGCATAATGTGTGTGCCTGTGCTGCCCACCCATGCTGGAACAAGGACCTGTGTCACCATATGAACATGTGTAGAAAACTCAGGTGGGCATTTGTGTCTGAAATGTGCTGTTTTAGCATCGTCTCGGAAGCGTCGTTAATGTGTGTACTGTGATAGATAGATGTGAAACATGTTGGATTATGTTACAATTAACAGATTCGTTCATGGCTACCATCCTTTCAAACGAAAAGCACTGAAGCAGCGTCATTTGCTCATGAGGTTGAGTCTGCTCATGGCTTACTCAAGGTCGTCAGGGTTTGAGGAGGCACGGTGTGTTTGCCATGATGCCGTGTTGTCCTTTGTAGTCTGATGCTTCGCCATCAAGCCAGCTCTCAGTCTGCTTCCTCTTGTCAGGTATGGATATTTCATGTGAATATCAAAGCCAAGAAATAACGATGCTCAATGGAGACGTCTTTGAAAATGCTTCATTTTCATATGAGACTAAGGAAGTGGCTTGTTGTTTTATGGTCTGTGTTATATAATTAGGTTTAACGTCTCTTCCGTTTCTTTGTCACGACAATGTCACAATTATGATCTGGCCAGGCAGAGATGTGAGAAAGGTCAGAACTATAGTGTGTACCAGTCGGGTTAGCTGTAACACGGATTTATAACTGAAATCTCTTCAGTCAAAGCGGCTGAAGAATCGATTCCTTTCTGACCTTGCCTATAGGTGAGGGAGGATTATTGAGCCATCCTGTCTGTCCTTGAAAACGTAGTCATAGTAACTCCGATGTGCACTTTTCTGACTACAGGCACAAGAAATTGTTTTCTTTGCTGGAAGATTAAACACAGTTTTTAACCCCGCAAAGGCATAGAATAAATTGACCAAATATTTGCAATAGCACCGACTTTAATTCTGATTCTCTCCACGCTATTTTATATAGAATAGTTGCTTTTGATTCTAAATATAAATAAACAAAATTGATTAAACAGAAGAACTATCATGAACCAACGCAAACGTGATACAGATTACAGGATACAATAGTGCATGTAAAAATCTATATTAACTACTTTAAGCCTATCACGTCGTGTAACAGAACTCAAAAAGTTTCAAACAAGGTGGGCTGGGTAAAAACTAAAAGCCGTTCTTGAAACTTGCCTACATTGCAGGCTTTAACTGTAAAGAAATACACACCTAAAGCAACTCAGTGTAGCAGGTCAAGCAAGTTGTTTGGCTTGAAATATGCTAACCCACCTGTAGACAGAGCGACAGGTAAATGTGGCTTTAATGTTTGGAAAGTAGTTCAAGGGGCAGGTTGAGGCCTGACTGCTGAGAGATAGATAATCTCCCGATGCTAGTGCTCAGTCCAAGAGGTGACCTGGCCATACCCCTTGATGACTCCCTGCAGAAGTGACGGCCAGCAGCAGAAGAGGCAGCAGAGCACGGTGCTACAGTCTGGATGTTGATGCTGGGGGGTGGCAGTAGCTGGAGGAGTGTGCGGTGGTTGTCTGAATGCTGCTGCTTCTGCCTATCATGGACTGCTGTACGAAGAAGAGGCTGTTGACCTCCATGACCAGTATCTGTGCCTGTGCTGCCTTTGGTCTCCTCTCCATTGCCGTGGCCACCGACTATTGGCTCTTCACCTCAGAGAGGAAGAAGGAAGTAGCGAGCGGCGTCAACAATACCATGGGGCCTATCTACATCCTCGTTCACAGTGGCCTCTGGCACCGCTGTGAATATAAAGGTAAATATGTGACTCTCTCTGTCTATCTGTGTGTCTCTCTGTGTGTCTCTCTGTGTGTCTCTCTGTGTGTCTCTGTTATATATATATATATATATATATATATATATATATATATATATATATATATATATATATATATACACTTTGTGAATGCAAAGGTAAATGTATGTGAATATTATGGTAAATGATGTTGCTAATGAAAACTTAATTACAGGGTGACTGTAGAAGTAAACGTTTTGTAAACACAGAGATAAATGTGCTGCAAATACAAAAGTAAATGTGTTGTGATTACAACGGTAAATGTGTTTTGAATACAAAGTTAAATGTGTTGGGATTACAACTACAAAGGTAATTGTGCTGTGAATACAAAGGTAAATGTGTTGTAAATACAAAGTTAAATATGCTGTGAATACAAAGGTAAATACTTTGGGAATACAGGTAAATGTTCTCTGAATACAAAAGGAAACGTGTTATGAATACAAAGATAAATGTTTTGAGGATACAAATGTAAATGTGCTGGGAATACAAAGGTAAATATGCTGGGAATACAAAGGTAAATATTTTGGGAATACAAAGGTAAATGTACTGTGAATACAAAATGAAATGTGTTATGAATACAAAGGTAAATGTGTTGGGAAGACGAAGGTAAATGTGTTGTTAAGTACAATGGTAAATTTGGTTTGACTGTAAAGGTAAACGTGCTGTGAATATAGGGCAAATGTGCTGAACAGATAAATGTCCTGCATATGTAAAGGCAAACGTGCCATAATTTGTGAATAGATAAACAAAATGATGATTGGTTTTAGTGTTCATTCCTCTGCAGGAGCTCTGAGGTTCCCCATGGTGAGAGTTAGCGAATGTGACCTTTTCTGCCCGCATGAAGGTAGCCACATGCTGGCGTAACCAAGGATGCACGCTGGGTGTGTTAGTGCTTCTGTAACCCACTCAACACTGACATGAATTACGGGATGTTTAACGTGTATATTTGATCTTCTGCACTTGAAGTTGACCTGGGAGATCGTAAAAATCCCCACCCTTAATTCACCGAACGCCACCGAGATTCGAACCCACGACTTCATGGACCATAGGATTGAAGTCGAACGGTCTTAACCACTCGGCTGTAGCGTCTGTCATGTTATGAGTATTTAAAAAAAGTGTGCTGTCGATAGAGAGGTGAATGAGCTG
>CM054135.1:34508276-34515776 GCA_028751875.1 Rapana venosa | reverse complement strand
CTCCTGTTTGTTCGTTAACATACACTAGGAAGATTTGTCTGCGATATTAGGGAGCTTTGCAACTTAAATCATCAATGACCTGGCAGGGAGATGACAATTCTCATAGTTGTGGAGATTCCGAATCTTGCTACTGAAGTGTAGGTCTGCTAGGATTTCCTTATTGCTGATTAAGCTAGTGATGACATTTTCTTGATAAACACGGGCAGTGTTAGATGGAAAACGGCTCGGAAATGTTTTCTTCCCAATCAGGACTGGTAATTTTTTGTCAGGTGTTTGTTTTTCCTGTCAGCAGTATTTGCTGAGCTGGAGAAGGCATTGGAGCAGACCTAGTCATCTTAGGTTGATGAAGTGTGTACAGCCTATGTGAAAGGCGTTCATGTTGTGGGTGTTAGTCGTGGTTTCCTCCTAGTGGTGCGACCACAGTGTGCATAGTGATGGTGAACATGGAGCACCCACAGTCTTCAGTATGCTTTGACAGCACTTGGCAGGGCGTGGTACAGAGATGTGGATGTCCTTGCCCCTTCCTTCTTCGTCTGTCCTCATCCTGTGGCAAGCTGAAGAGCGCTGCTTTTTTCGGATTTTGTTCTTATCGTAGAGGGGACGGGTGTCTGCATGTGTACGTGTGTGTGTGTGTGTGTGTGTGTGTGTGTGTGTGTGTGTGTGTGTGTGTGTGTGTGTGAGAGAGAGAGAGAGAGAGAGAGAGAGAGAGAGAGAGAGAGAGAGAGCGTGCTTGCTTGAAACATAATGTTCTTACTATGCAAAGTCTTAGCGGTTTTAACAGTGACTGTTTTGACATGACGCACGTGCACTTTGTACAGTGCTACTGTGCAGTAGTGGGTAAGAACTATCGGAACCTTGGGATTCCATCAGCCTAGTGCATTTCCTTTCATTCGTCAGGCATCTGTCACACTCCTCTGTCCTTGAAGATTTTTGCCCTGCCTTTTGCCAAAATCTCTGTTCTTGCCTGTCTGTCTGTCTGTCTGTCGGTCGGTCAACCTGTGTGTGTATGTGCGTGTGTGTGTGGGCGTGCGTGCGTGCGAGCGTGTGTGTGTGGGCGTGCGTGCGTGCGTGCGCGCGCGCGTGTGTGTGTGTATGTGTGTGTGTGTGTGTGTGTGAGTGCAACAATGTATAGAGTTCTATCCCTCATTTCGTACCACACGAGGAGTGGCTTTACAGCTGAAACTGAAATTCTTGAAAAACTGAAACTTTTTGTTCAGACTGATACACAGGGCTGTGCAACTGTTGATGTTCTGGCCTGTACGAGTGGACACTGGCTAGGAACTAGGTCACTGGACTGCGGCAAGCGTTCAGAGCATGGTTCATATGTACAGAGCACGGTTCATATGTACAGAAATGCTTACGTGGGAAGGAGACTCCAGGCCAAAGACCTGTACATACCAGTTGGCCTGTATTGATCTATAGTGTAGTGTAGTGTGCTGTGGTACGGTATATCATGCTATGGCATGGCTCGTATGGTGTAGCTTAGTATCGTATAAGTATAGTTTGATATGGCATGGTATGGTATGGCGATATGCGATTATTATTATTATTATTATTATATTATTATATTATTATTATTGCCTAAGCGTAAATGATTTCAATGTAAGCGCGTTGATTTGATGCGATGCTTTACAAGATTCAGCGCTATATAAATTCCATACCTCCTCCTCCTCCTCCTCCTTCTTCTTCTTCTGATATATAAATTCCATACCTTCTTCTTCTTCTACTTCTGATGATGGTGATGATGATCAGTGTTATCATTATTATTATTATTATTATTATTATTATTATTATGAATTGTTATCATCTTCCTTCCTTTTCTGCCGTTCGTCCATTCTGCAGCCTGTACCTCATCTATGGGGCTCATCAGCAGCGGAAAGAGCAGGCCAGTGTGAGGGCCCACACACACACACACACACAGCTCTGTGTCTGCAGTGGACTCTGGTCTGTCTTGTGGCGTGTTGCTGAAGCCGCTCTGTTGGACAGTGGCTGTCTGTTTGTCCTCTCTATGTCTGTCTGTACTGTCTGTCTGCTTTGTTGTCTCTGGCCCTCTTCGTCCTGCTCTCTCTCTCTCTCTTTCTCTCCTCTCTCTCTCTCTCTCTCTCTCTCTCTCTCTCTCTCTCTCTCTCTCTCTCTCTCTCTCTCTCTCTCTCTCTCTCTCTCTCTCTCTCTCTCTCTTGCCCTGTCAGTCTGTCCAGATTCCAGTCACAAAAGTCCTATCACTGATGGGGGACAAGAAACAAAAAGACAGAAAGAGGAGTCAGTCTGAAGCTGATTTGTCTGTCTGTCTGTCTGTGTACATGTTGTTTTGTTTTGTCTGTCTACATGTCGTTTTGTTTGTCAAAAACCTGTTGTTTTGTCTGCCTGTCTATCACTTTGTGTGTCTGTTGTTTTTTTCCTGATGATTGACTGTCGATGAGAAATGAGCTTGTCAGAAATCTTTGGTCTGTCTGTCTCTCTGTCTGTCTCTCTGTCTGTCTGTCTCTCTCTGTCTGTCTATCTATCTGTCTGTCTCTCTATCTGTCTTCCTCTCTCTGTCTGTCTCTGTCTGTCTGTCTGTCTCTCTGTCTGTCTTCCTCTCTCTCTGTCTGTCTCTCTCTGTCTGTCTGTCTGTCTCTCTCTGTCTGTCTGTCTGTCTCTCTCTGTCTGTCTGTCTTCCCTCTCTCTGTCTGTCTGTCTGTCTGTCTGTCTCTGTCTGTCTGTATGTAGCATGTCTGTCCCTTTCCCCCTCCTCCATACCATCTTCTTCTCCCTTCTCTTCCTCTTTCCTTCTCTCCCTGTGATATTGTTGTCAGTATTTTCATCCACTGACCAATCTTGTGTTACTAAGTTTGATATGCAGTGTTCATAGCCATCGTTATTTTGTGGTGGTTCATCAATTTTTATGATGCATCAAAGTGCGACATTTGTATGTGCCGGCTGTTGAAATTGCATTAAATGTCAGCCTTCATCGTCCCTGCCCCTCTGTCCTTCATTATCTGTCTGTCTCTGTCTGTCTACCTTCCTCTGTATGTGTGTGTGTGTGTGTGTGTGTTTGTGTACGTGTGTGTGTTTTGTGGTGTGTGTTGTGTACGTGTTGTGTGTGTTTGTGTACGTGTGTGTTGGTGTGTTGTGTGTTGTGTGTGTTTTGTACGTGTGTTGTGGTGTTGTGTGTGTGTGTTTGTGTACGTGTGTGTGTGTGTGTTTGTGTACGTGTGTGTGTGTGTGTTGTGTACGTGGTGTGTGTGTGTGGTGTGTACGTGTGTGTGTTGGTGTGTTTGTGGTGTGTGTGTGTGTGTGTTTGTGTACGGTGGTGTGTGTGTGTGTGTTTGTGTTGTGTGTGTGTACGTGTGTGTGTGTGTGTGTTGTGTACGTGTGTGTGTGTGTGTGTGTTTGTGTGTGTTGTGTGTGTGTTTGTGTACGTGTGTGTGTGTGTGTGTTGTGTGTGTTGTGTGTGTGTTTGTGTAGTGTGTGTGTGTGTGTTTGTGTGTGTGTGTGGTTGTGTGTTGTGTACGTGTGTGTGTGTGTGTGTGTTGTGTGTGTGTGTGTGTGTGTGTGTTGTGTGTGTGTGTGTGTGTGTGTGTTTGTGTACGTGTGTGTGTGTGTGTGTTTGTGTACGGTGTGTGTGTGTGTGTGTGTTGTGTGTGTGTGTGTGTTGTGTACGTTGTGTGTGTGTTGTGTAGTGTGTGTGTGTGTGGTTTGTGTACTGTGTGTGTGTGTGTTTGTGTCGTGTGTGTGTGTGTGTGTTGTGTGTTGTTTGTGTACGTGTGTGTGTGGTGTGTGTGTGTTGTGTACGTGTGTTGTGTGTGTTTGTGTACTGTGTGTGTGTGTGTAGTGTGTACAGTGTGTGTGTGTGTGTTTGTGACTGTTTGGTTGTGTGTGTGTGTGTTTGTAGTGTGTGTGTGTGCTGTCTTCTTGTTGTACGTTTGTTTTTCTTGGTACTGTGGTGTGTTTCATAGTCGTACGTGTTGATGAGTAATCAGCTACCTCATGTTGCCAGCTGCGTATGCTGTTCATCACCTTCATTTTGTATACTCATTCAGTTATCTCGTTCTTCATTCTTCTCTCTCTTTTCACTCTTCATCACATCATCATCTCTCATCATCATCATACTCTTCACTACCATCACATCACATCATCACCACTCATCATTTTGCATCCCATCATCATCATCAGCATCATCTATCAACCATCATTTATCACCAGCCATCATGCAGATACGACGCTATACAATTCCAGTCTCATCATCCAATATCTGTCATATACTCTCATCTCATCTATCCTCTCACTTCCTTACATCATTATCTTATTATCATTCATCATCATCATCATACAAAACATCATCATCATATCAAACCATCAGTCATCACCGAAACAACGGTGTACAACACCTGCATCTTATCGTCCATCCAACTGATCAAGTAACATGCATCACCATATCATTACCTCCCACATTTATTCCATACAACGATCATTTATCTGTCAGTTAACTCACGTTATAAACATGCAATCATTGATACACCACAACCATCACCACAGAAACAACGTCATACACTCATCTTGCTAAGCTGCTCATAGGGTGATCTAACTCTGACCACTCCCAGTTCAAAATCAATTCATCTTTTAAGTTCATCATGAATCATCATCATCACAAATACATTATCCTCAAACCATTTCAGCCATGCCGTGCAGAACAGAGGTGTCAATACCTGCACTCTGCGTCCATCAAAAAACTGACAAGGAAATGATTCAGAATCAGTGTATCCTCTCAGCGATTTATTCCCTTAAGAAGGAAGGTGGCAGGATGGTTTAGATGTTTAGTGTATGATTTTAACCCTCAGTTAAAAGAGCAGACAAACAAACAAACAGACAGATTAACACAGAAACAAAAAGGTTGCTTAAAGCACCTTTGTCTGCTGTGTTTGCTGTGCTGCTCAACAGTAGGGTTGTTCACTAGGTAGACTACTGCCATCTCTGCTCCAAGTTTTCCAATAACTTCCAATTCCTCACTTTTAATGTTGGTCTCTATGAAAGGATTTTATCATATACAGTTTAATCCTGGCACGGTTTTCAGACATTGCTAAGGTGTCTGTTTGTGGTTTATACTCCCCCCCCCCCCCCCCCCCAAGAAAAAACCCACTGGATCCGACTCCATTTCCCTGCAAGTGCTTTGGGTGATACTGTATATCGAAGTCCCGTTGCAAAATAGAAATGTGCGTGAGAACTTTTGTGTCAAGTGAACTCCATCCATCCATCGCAAAAGAGGAGGCTGCTGCCCAAGGCCAGTTGTGCATAGCACCAACATACCCAGCATGCAGAATGAAAGGGAATGGGATCTGTCAGGTTCAACATGTTCGAGGAAGACAGCCTGAAGTTTCAGTGCACTGTTCCAATGATTCCCTGGGTTGTAAGGAAAGAGAAAAAGATGAAACACGGCATCGCTATACACTTTATATCTGTGGTCTGACCCCCCCCCCCCCTCCCCCAATTGTTAATGCTCATCCAGCCAATTACTGAGACACCTGAAACTCATTAACAATTGGCCACTGACTGAGACTTGAGACCAGTTTGGCTAATTGCAGAGACTCCCGAAACCCGTGTGTAATATTGCTGAGACTGGAGATCCATTTGGCCAATTACAGACTCCACAAACCCATTTAAACGATAGCATACACCCCTGAAACCCATTTGGTCAGTTGCTGAGGCCTCTGAAGCCAACTTGACCTCTTACACAGACTCTGTAAACTCCATTTGATCCGTTAGCAAGCCCGTTTTGCCTGTTACTGAGACTCTGAAAACCCATTTGGTAAACTCCAGAAATCCATTTGACAAATTCTTGAAAAAACATAATACAATGCGGTGTTCTGTCCTCGAGTTCCTATGATAGGAAAATTTTATAAGCGTGTGTTTGCATGTGTTGGTTTGCACATAAACACGAGTAAAAGATTGTGCCCATGGATTTGCAAATACGCACTTACGATTAATGTGTGCTAGGGAGAGCTTGCGTAGACAAGGGTACGTGTTTGGTTTTCTGTTTGTCTTCCTCTCTGTGTCTCTTCTTTTGTCTGTCTCTGTTGTGTGTCTGTTGTGTGTCTGTTGTGTCTCTGTTGTGTGTCTGTGTCTGTCACTCTCAGTCTCCCTCCCGCTGTCTTGTCCTAGAACATTGTTGCTTTCCTTAGCACAGTTTGAAGCCTGAAGTGGCGTAGACAAACAGCAGAAAGAGCACAACAGCGCTGGGACTGCACGCTCAGGACAGGGATGCTGAATGAAGCTAACAGGCTGGACGTGAAGACTACCACTGGTGCCAGCCAGGACGCCAGAGAAGAGCGGAAGGAGGTGGGGGGGGGGGTGGAGTACGGGGGAGAGTGAGAAGGGAGGATAATTGGGGAAGGGAGGGGGTATCTCGGTATCGACTGGAAATAAAGGTGTAGCAGCAGATGAGTAGTCTCGTGATTTCTTGGCCAGGCAGAAAAGTGACTGCCCCTAACCCGATTAGTCGGCCATCAGCCCGTGGCAGCACGCTGCACTGTGCACTGCTGCAGCACGCCAACTGCAGCCGCCGAGCTGAGGGGGCCGCCTGAGCAGGCATGCGTACATACAGCCAGACACACAGACACACACAGACAGACACAGGCTGAGACACAGACTAGACTCACATGCATGTACGCCCGCTCACATACACATACACACACGCGCATGCACGCACATGCACGTAGGCACGCACGCACTTGCGTACGCACGCATAGTGACACACACACTCTTACTTGCATGCACGCACACATACATACATTCACAGAGAGTGAGATTATATTTTCATTTACTCATTCATTTTTGTGTGTTTTTATTTCGATAATAATTGAATAAATAATTGGTGTTTTTTTATATCCAGTACCTGTATACATGCAATTTTGTAAATTCTGTCATTCCTTCCTATCGGCACAAGATTAATGGACCTACTCTTCCGAAAGGTGGAGCAGGTTTTAACGTGTGCGTAAGATGCTCTATGGAGAAGAGAGACAGAGACAGAGACAGAGACAGACAGGCACATAGATAGATTACATAGATAGATTAGATAGATAGATAGATAGATATTTTTATTTTATTTTATACCACTTTAAGTCACGAGATTTCTCTGCGTGAAATTCGGGCTGTTCTCCCCGGGGAGAGCGCGTCGCCACAAGAGCAGCGCCACCCTTTTTTTTTCTTTTTTCTTTTTTTCTTTTGGTCTGCAACTGTATTTGTTTCCCTATCAGAGTGGCTTTTTTCTAAGAATTTTGCCAGGGACAACTCCCTTGTTGCCGTGGGTTCTTTTACGTGCGCTGAAAATTTTGTGTAACACACGGGACCTCGGTTTATCGTCTCATCCGAAAGACTAGCGCCCAGACCACCACTCATGGTCTAATGGATGGGGAAAAATTTCGGACCCAAACGGGGTACGAACCGCGCACACACCCGACCCGGACTTTTCGCATTCTAGACAGGCGCGTTACCTCTAGACCACCGATCCACCCGGATAGATAG
>CM054135.1:34460776-34505776 GCA_028751875.1 Rapana venosa | reverse complement strand
CACTTCACTACACTACACCACAGCACACCACACCACACCACACCACACTACACTACACTACACTACAAGGCGTTAAAGGGTTCTCCAATCTAAAATTCTCTGATGCAAGAGCTGTTTTTATCCCAAAGTCAGTTTTACTACCAAATAAACAGCTCTCAGAAAAAAGGAGGAGAAAGAGAGAGAGAGAACTCCAACGGGAATGTTTTATTATAATAATAATAATAATAATGTATGGAATTTATATAGCGCTGAATCTTGTAAAGCTACAAATCAAAGCGCTTTTTTTTTAATGCGTGTGTATGCGGTTTTTTAATTTTGTCATCTGTTCCCACCGGCACACAATGGCCTACTCTTTCGAACAGCGGAACAGGATTTAACGTGTGCGCAAGATGTTCTGCATGCGTTCGCACACGGGGCCTCGGTTTATAGTCTCCTCCGAAGGACTTTGACATTCAGTTCGATTTTTTTGTCAAACTGGGAAGAAAGGGCGAGGGTAAATGGACAAGCCAGGGGCTTCTTTACACCAGGCCCTCATGGGGCAAAAACGAAACCAGCGGGCAAACCAACATGACATTTACACAATAATGAAGCTAACAATAAACTTTCATCACTTAATTATTTATGCAATCAACTACGCACATTACCAATCATTTATATAATAAACAATCTATGCACATCCAATTTTCTCTCATACATTAGGATGTATTCGCACTATTGCCATCCACACTGGCACAACCATGCATTTTAACAACCAAAGCAAGCAATCAGCCCACCTTTTTAAAGTCAGAGACAAAAATGGAAACGACTGGTTTACATCAGCAAGTGCAATGAAAGTAAATGATAATTATAACAACTCTCTTCCCAGACAGACAGACAGACAGACAGACAGAGAATGATGATGATGGATTTTATGAATGTGTACAGTTCTTATCTATGAAACTGCTTCATTTCGAATGAAATGGCTATAGATTTTCAAAGTTAATGTTTCCTTTTACACAACTGTCTTGTTTTCATCATGTCTGTTCATAAACAATCAATCAGAATAATAATAATAATAATAATAATAATAATAATGTATGGAATTTATATAGCGCTGAATCTTATAAAGCAACAAATCAAAGCGCTCAGATGACTTTTTTTTTTATATTGAGGATAATGGAATAAGCACTCATGTGCTTTTCTACCTCCCGTCCCCGTGTGTATGCGGTTTTGTAAATTTTGTCATCTGTTCCCACCGGCACACAATGGCCTACTCTTTCGAAAAGCGGAACAGGATTTAACGTGTGCGCAAGATGTTCTGCATGCGTTCGCACACGGGCCTCGGTTTATAGTCTCATGCGAAGGTCTTTTATTTCTGTGGATGCCTTAGTACGTACGGTATGAATATAAGAGTCGCATAGAAAAACAGAATATTTTCATCCTCCCTCTCTCTCTCTCTCTCTCTCTCTCTCTCTCTCTCTCTCTCTCTCTCTCTCTCTCTCTCTCTCTCTCTCTGTCTCTCTCTCTCTCTTCATAAACAATCAGAATATTATTTCTCTCTCTCTCCTCTCTCTCTCTCTCTCTCTCTCTCTCTCTCTCTCTCTCTCTCTCTCTCTCTCTGCGTTTGTTTGTTCTCGCGCACGCGCGCGCGTGCGCACCGGAATGTAAATCATGTACACGCATGTGTTGGTTACACGGTGGACGAAAAGGCGTTGATTTTGTATAGCGTTGTAAGCTCTGTTATAGCATGGCTGGCCTTTATTGTTAGTTTTTTTAAATCTTGTAATCTGTATCATTTGCTCGTAACCTACTTGAACTTCTCTGTTCTGAGATAATAAAAGTATTTGAATTGACATGACTTGAATACACTACACTACACTACAATAACTACGCTAAACTACAATAACTACGCTACACTACAACAACTACGCTACACTACAACAACTACACTACGCTACACTAGAATAACTACGCTACACTACAACAACTACGCTACACTACAACTACAACAACTACGCTATACTACAACAACTACGCTACACTACAACAACTACGCTATACAATAACTACGCTACACTACAACTACGCTACACAACAACTACGCTACACTACAACAACTACGCTACACTACAACAACTACACTACGCTACACTAGAATAACTACGCTACACTACAACAACTACGCTACACTACAACTACAACAACTACGCTACACTACAACAACTACGCTACACTACAACAACTACGCTATACAATAACTACGCTACACTACAACAACTACGCTACACTACAACAACTACGCTACACTACAACAACTACGCTACACAACAACAACTACGCTACGCTACACTACAACTACGCTACACTACAATAACTACGCTACACTACAATAACTACGCTACACTACAATAACTACGCTACAACAACTACGCTACACTACAACAACTACGCTACACTGCAACAACTACGCTACACTACAACAACTACGCTACACTACAATAACTACGCTACACTACAACAACTACGCTACACTACAACAACTACGCTACACTACAATAACTACGCTACACAACAACTACGCTACACTACAACAACTACGCTACACTACAACAACTACGCTACACTACAATAACTACGCTACACTACAATAACTACGCTACACTACAACAACTACGCTACACTACAACTACGCTACACTACAATAACTACCCTACACTACAAATACCACGCTACACTACAATAACTACGCTACACTACAATAACTACGCTACACTACAATAACTACGCTACACTACAATAACTACGCTACAACAACTACGCTACACTACAACAACTACGCTACACTGCAACAACTACGCTACACTACAACAACTACGCTACACTACAATAACTACGCTACACCACAACTACGCTACACTACAACAACTACGCTACACTACAATAAATACGCTACACTACAACAACTACGCTACACTACAACAACTACGCTACACTACAACAACTACGCTACACTACAACAACTACGCTACACTACAATAACTACGCTACACTACAACAACTACGCTACACTACAACTACGCTACACTACAATAACTACCCTACACTACAAATACCACGCTACACTACAACTACGCTACACTACAACTACGCTACACTACAATAACTACGCTACACTACAATAAATACGCTACACTACAACAACTACGCTACACTACAACAACTACGCTACACTACAACAACTACGCTACACTACAACTATGCTACACTACAACAACTACGCTACACTACAATAACTACGCTACACTACAACAACTACGCTACACTACAACAACTACGCTATACTACAACAACCACGCTACACTACAACTACGCTACACTACAACAACTACGCTACACTACAACAACTACGCTACACTACAACTACGCTACACTACAACAACTACGCTACACTACAACAACTACGCTACACTACAACACAGTGTGACATTTGACCTGCCCCTGGACGTGGTTCAGTCTCTGCAGTAAAGGCTGCACACCGGTGGTAAAAAATCACTCTTTTTCCTTCTGTTTTTCTGTGACACTTATGTTCATACCGCACGTACTAAGGCATCCGCAGAAATAAAAACCACTTTTTGTGAAAGACTAGCCTCTGACTCAAAACTCATGTGATTTTGAACAAATTTGGTAGGTTTGAATTATTTATTTTTTTTTCAGCAAACACTGTCCTTTGTCGTCTGCTAGCTTCCTTACCGTAATATGCATGCGCGGGGTCAACGCTGTAGGAATACAGGCAATCCTCATTTGATGACTATTTCCAACTTTCTCGTGACTACCTGGTATTGCTCTATGTCCTCAATCCCCAAAACAAGTGCACAGTCCATTTTTCATGCTTAAAAAAATCTGTGAAAATCACCAACATATTTTTCCACTCGCACTCTATACAAGATACTACATAACCCCCACATTAATAGTGGTGTGCAGCCAAACTGTTCAGGAAGTGTGTCTAGGAAAGCTGAACCTGGTGGAACCCATCCCTCTCCAGGTAGCAGGGTGCATGCTGGGTATGTTTGTTTCATTCATGACACCGGCCAGAGCTGGCCTACTCTTGTATAACAGATGCATAATGTTTTCATTGTGCAGAAGATGTTGTGCATGTGTTTGCAAACGAGGACATCAGTGTAATTGTCTGGTGGGGAGGGATTACACAGTAGGGTCACAATCAGTCACTCCAGGGGGTTCCTCTCAAACAGACACCTCAGTGGAGACTAGAACCCAGGGCTCATTTACGGCTAGGTCATCAGTCTGACCATCTAGCCTCTGGGCTGTCCCCTCCCCTACATCATTAGGGCTGTTGGCTGCACCACGACCAGAGCATCACTTCTGCCTGCTCAGCAGACAGCAGGCTGGTATTCTACACTTTCTGAAACCAATCTTCCAGATGCAGCATGTTTGGAGTTCAAGGGCACAAAAGTGTTGAAAGTTGATACTAAACTTGCTGTGATCTTTTGTAATCATTTCACACCCTCTTGTTTTCAGTTGTTAAGAGTAAACTAGGAGCGTAACATCGCTGTAGAGTTCACTGAAGATGAGTATATTAATTTGACTACCAGTCTTCCCATGGTGGATAGCAAGTCTCACCTGTTTCACCTGTCGGCGTTGCCATGCTCACTGTTGGACGCTGAACTCTGACACTGCCAAACCCTCCCACACGGCTCTGTCCTGACTCGTGTAAACTGTTGACTGTTCAGGCTGCTGATGCCAGCTCTGATTTCAGTGTGTGAGACTGGCTGGAGGTCTGCCTTCCTGTCCATGTCAGTGTGAACCTGCTTTTGCTTGAAAGTCACATCCAGTGACAGTTAAACTTTATCATTGATATGGCGGTTTGTCATATCCTTAGGCAGGTTCGATTTGTCATTTCTTGTGGTAAATTTAAAAAAAAATCTTTTGTCAAATCCTTGTGGCAAATATGCCATTCTCTATCGCAGTCTTGCTATATACTTCCCTCCCTTTTTTTTTTTTTATCTTTCTCAAAATTCTTTTCCCTATCGTCTAAAAACACTTTAAGTGGAAAGACGTTAAAGCGAAGAGCTCTTACTATATCTTGAATCAGTTTGTCATATGTAATGAATTAATTGGTAACTGTAGACTTCTGTGGCAGTCTTACCATTGCCCGTGGCAATGTTTACATTCCCGGTGGATATTTTTCTGTGGCAATCAATGTGATCATGTCCTTATTACAGTTCTGCAATTTTGTCATATCCTGGAGAAAAAAAATTGTCATGTTCGTGAAGCAGTTTTGTCGTGTTGTGCGGCAGTTCAGTCCGTGTTATTAGCCGTGTCCGTGTTATTAGCCGTGTTCGATTCTTAAGTCCATTAACTCTAGTTGATAACAAAGGTGCTCTAGTTGATAACAAAGGTGTTTGCTCTAGTTGATAATAAACATGTTTGCTGTAGTTGATAATAAACGTGTTTGCTCTAGGTGATAATAAACATGTTTGCTCTAGTTGATGATATCCGTGTTTGCTGTAGTTGATAATAAAGGTGTTTGCTGTAGTTGATAATAAAGGTGTTTGCTGTAGTTGATAATAAAGATGTTTGTTGTAGTTGATAAGAAAAGGTGTTTGCAATAACCGTGTTTGCTCTAGTTGATAATAATAACCGTGTTTGCTGTAGTTGATAATAATAACCGTGTTTGCTGTAGTTAATAAACGTGTTTGCTGTAGTTAATAAACGTGTTTGCTCTAGTTAATAACCGTGTTTGCTCTAGTTAATAAACGTATTTCTCTAGTCAATAAACGTGTTTGCTCTAGTTAATAAAGGTGTTTGCTCTAGTTAATAATGAACGTGTTTGCTCCTGTTGATAATAAACGAATTCTAAACTTATCCAATTTGACGACCAGTGAAGGCTGCTAGTCACAGTCAGGGCATCAGTGTGGAGAGTGCTCCACATCCACACAGTCCAGGACTGTCTCACTAACTTGCCCGCTAGTCAGTGACTGATTTGTGACCGTTGGCCATCAGCCATTGACCTCAGTGACTGTGGTACTATTCAGACTGTCGTCAAATTATTGCTCAATAATTGCTGTTGTTGAAACTTTGTTACTACTTCTGTTATTGCATCGATTAAAAGGTTAATTGAACAATACTGAATATGATTTGATTTGATGATTTGATTATCATTTTTTTTCTGGGGGACTCTCATAGCCTGGTGGTCAGAGCGCTGCGCTCGTGATCTGCTGACTTTGGGTTCATCTCCCGTTCAAGGGGATTTTTCCCCTGGAGTTAACATCAGTGCCAAACCACTCCCCTTCAAAAGTCCTTCGGAGGAGACTGTGAACTGAGGTCCCGAGTGCGAACGCACGCAGAACATCTTGTCCACACATTAAAACCTGTTCCGCCCTCTACAAGAGTAGGCTATTATGTGTCGGTGGGAACGGGTGACAAACTTTACATAGCCCCATGCACACGGGAACTGGATGTAAAAGGTGCTTATTCCATTATCCTCGAAATAAGTTAAAGGGAAAGAATAAATAGTAATGCTCGTCTGTGTTAACATCGTGGTTATAGCTATCATGGTTGATGCACTATATCATTGTCGTTGAAACATTGACACAAGAAGAAGGCATTCCTTTTTCCACGTTTCACACTATAGCCGAGTGGCCAAGGCGACAGATGTGTGTGTGCTGGTTCAGGGGCGGGGTAGCCTAGTGGTTAGGGCAGTGGACTCGCCATCTGACGGCCCGGGTTCAAGCCATCATTCTCGTTCGAGAAGATTTTTCTCCTGGAGTTAACATCACAAAACATCTTGCGCATACGTTAAAAACCCGTTCCGCCTTTTAGAAGAGTAAGCCATTGCGTATCAGTAGAAACGGATCACAACTGTTTTTAAATGCATGCACACTAGAGTCGGGTTAAGACATCATCCCCAAAGTCGGAATGCAGCTACCTTAGTAGTGGGTAATCAGTTGCATATTTTATGCGAAAATCTCGCCTTTTGCGAACCTTGGCTCTAGCCGAGGAACTAACAATAACGCTGGTTCAGAACTGGTTTGAATGTTGGTAGCACAGAGTGGTAGACTGAGGATGGAGATCGAACCCATGCAGTCAGAAGCACAGGCCTCCCGAAGCCGGCTTCTTCTTTACTTATACTATACACACAGGCAGATCCAACACACACGTTCAAGCTTCTGTTATTCATGTTAGTGATTGGGCGGTTGCAAACAGGGAGCAATTGTAGCGTGCGCCAAAGATGTTATCTGTGCATTTGTTAAGGCAGCTGGTGTCATGTCAGCTGAGCGCTATTCTTGGATGATGAAGTGTGTGTGTGTGTGTGTGTGTGTGTGTGTGTGTGTGTGTGTGTGTGTGTGTGTGTGTGTGTGTGTGTGTGTGTGTGTGTGTGTGTCTGTGTTTGTGTCTGTGTGTCTGTGTGTGTCTGTGTGTGTGATTATTGTTTTTGTTTCGAGGATAATGGAATAAACATTCTTGTGCTTTTCTACATCCAGGTCCCGTGTGTATGCAGTCTTGTAAATTTTGTCATCACTGGCACACAATGTCAAGTCAAGTCAAGTCAAAAACACTTTAATCATCCCATGAAGGGCAGTTACAATACTGACAGGCACATTGATAATGTGTCTGTACGCGCGTGCATGCGTGCGCGTGTGTGTTTGTGTGTGTGATGTTTTGGACGCTGAGAGGCCATTAAGGGTTAAGTTCAAAACTGGAAAACAAAAGATGTTCTCATGTTGCTGAGGGTAGTTTGTGATTTTTTGTGCCGGAACCATAATTACAGCTTATCAGACCAGTCTGGCAGTTGGTATCTAATGCACCGACAAATACAATACAACACAATACAATACAATACAATGGGCAAGTGCCCATACACCTGCGCGCGCACACGCACACTTAAATATGTATATACTTCTTTAGATGCAACTTCAGATGTACTGTGATGTGGGTCTGGTGTCTTTTGGTAACGCAGTCTGCTAATCAGGGAGAAACCTCGGGTTCCATTCCCATTTGAACCTGGACTTCGAGCAGATGATGAGTGGTGGTCTAGGTGCTAGTCTTTCTGATGATACGATTAAAAAAAATAAGGCCCCGTGTTCAGCATGGAAAGTCGTTTTGATAGGAAAAGAAGTAGACAGAACATTTTTCAGATAGGGTGGCGCTGTTCTTGCGGCGACGTGTTTTCCCTAAGGAGGGTAGCTTGAATTGGACGCAGAGAAATCAGCAATGCCTGAAAGTGATGTACGATACAAAGCACTAAAAATAGTACAGTACAGTATAGTACATTACAGTATAGTACAGTATAGTACAGTATAGTATAGTACAGTATAGTACAGTACAGTATAGTACAGTATAGTACAGTATAGTACAGTACAGTATAGTACAGTATAGTACAGTACAGTATAGTACAGTACAGTATAATACAGTACAGTATAGTACAGTACAGTATAGTACAGTACGATACAGTAAATTACACAACACTACACTACATTGCCCTACACTACACTACACTACACTACACTACACACTACACTACACTACACTACACTACACTACACTACACTACACTACACTACACTACACTGCACTGCACTGCACTGCACTGCAGAATACTACACGGCACTACATTACACTACACTACACTACATCACACTGCACTACACTACACTACACTACACCACACTGCACTACACTACACTACACTACACTGCACTGGACTACATTACACTGCACTACACTACACTACACTGCACTGCACTGCACTATACTACACTGACTACACTGCACTACACTGCACGTCACTGCACTGCACTGCACTACACTACACTACACCACACCACACCCCACTGCACCACACCACACTGCACCACATCACACTACACCACACCACACTGCACCACACCACACCACAATGCACCACACCACACCACACTACTCACACCACACCACACTACACCACACCACACTGCACCACACTACACCACACTGCACCACACCACACTACACTACACTACACTGCTCTAAACTGCTCTACACTGCTCTACACTGCACCACACTACACTACACCACACCTCACGTCACTACACCACACCACACCTCACCTCACCTCACCACACCACACCACACCTCACCTCACCTCACCACACCACACCACACCTTACCTCACCTCACCACACCACACCACACCTCACCTCACCTCACCTCACCTCACCACACCACACCACACCTCACCACACCTCACGTCACCACACCACACTTCACCTCACCTCACCACACCACACCACACCTCACACACCTCACCTCACCACACCTCACCTCACCTCACCTCACGTCACCACACCACACTTCACCTCACCACACCTCACAACACCACACCACACCTCACCACACCTCACCACACCACGCCCCACCTCACCTCACCACACCTCACCTCACCACACCACACCACACCTCACCTTACTACACCACACCTCACCACACCACGCCTCACCTCAACACAATACACCTCACCTCACCACACCTCACTCCACACACACACCACACACTCACACACGACACGACACGACACGACACGATACGACACGACACTACACTACACTACACTACACTGCACCGCACCACACTGCACTACACATACACTACACTACACTACACTACACTACACTACACTACACTACACTACACTACACTACACTACACTACGCTATACCACACCACACCACACCACACACCACTACACCTCACCACACAACACCACACCTCACCACACCTCAACCCACTACACAACATAACTCCACACCACCCCACCCCACACCTCACCACTCCACACCACACTACACTACACTACACTACACCACACTACACTACACCATCACCACACTACACTACACCATACCACGCTACACTACACCACCCCACCCCACACCACACCACACCACTACCACACTACACTACACTACGCCACGCCACTACACTACACTACACCATCACCACACTACACTACACCACACCACACCACGCTACACTACACCACACCACTCCACACCACACCACACCACTCCGCACCCGTGGGAACAGATGACAGAATTTATAAAACCGCATGCACACGGGAACTGGAGGTTAAAAAAAACCCACATAAGTGCTTATTCCATTATCCTCAATATAAAAGAATTTTTTTTTTAATAAAGCAAAACCACACCACACCGGTGGGAACAGATGACAGAATTTATAAAACCTCATGCACAGGGGGACTTGATGTCAAAAAGCACATAAGTGCTTATTCCATTATCCTCAATATAAAAGAGTAAAATAAAATAAATAAAAATAAATAAAAAACACACCACACTACACCACACTACACTACACTACACTAAACTACACTACACTACACCCAACCATGTACCTTGAGGGAGCTTTGAAATACATTTAATCTTCACTCTTGCTTCCCATCTCGCATTGTAACACTCCACCCCCACCTCTGCTTCCCTCATCACCCCCCCCCCCCCACACACACACACACACACACACACACTTTAGGGCCTACTCGTGTCTGTGCTCCAATCCACTGTGGTGGGATTGAGAGGTGTCTGTGGGAGGGGGAATGGCAGAAGTGGGAATTGATGTCACAGTGGAATGCACAGTGGTGAATGGAGGAGACAGGGAGGGCTCTGTGCTCCTCTGCCTGTCAACAGCCACTCGCAATTTGGAAATGGACTCTGGAACATTTCACCTGGTTAGGCGCTCCCCCCCCCCTCTCTCTCTCTCTCTCTCTCTCTCTCTCTCTCTCTCTCTCTCTCTCTTCTTCTCCCCTCTCCTCGCTCCCTCTCTCTTCCCCCCCCCCAAGGGAAATGAAACACTTGCATTTTTGATGCAATTTTTCCCCCGTTAGTGAAGAGTACAGATTGTTGTGCTGAATTTGACATGGATGAGGACAATCTTGTTGTGTTGTGCTGAATTTGACATAGATGAGGACAATCTTGTTGTGTTGTGCTGAATTTGACATAGATGAGGACAATCTTGTTGTGTTGTGCTGACTTTGACATGGATGAGGACAATCTTGTTGTGTTAAGCTTGTCATGGATGAGGACAATCTTGTTGTGTTAAGCTTGTCATGGATGAGGACAATCTTGTTGTGTTGTACTGACTTTGACATGGATGAGGACAATCTTGTCATGGATGAGGACAATCTTGTTGTGTTAAGCTTGTCATGGATGAGGATAATCTTGTTGTGTTGTGCTGACTTTGACATGGATGAGGACAATCTTGTTGTGTTGTGCTGACTTTGACATGGATGAGGACAATCCTGTTGTGTTGTGCTGAATTTGACAGGGATGAGGACAATCTTGTGTTGTGCTGAATTTGACATAGATGAGGACAATCTTGTTGTGTTGAATTTGACATGGATGAGGACAATCTTGTTGTGTTGTGCTGAATTTGACATGAATGAGGACAATCTTGTTGTGTTAAGCTTGTCATAGATGAGGACCGTCTTGTTTTAAGCTTGTCATGGATGAGGACAATCTTTTGTTGAGCTTGTCATGGATGAAGATAATCTTGTGTTGAGCTTGTCATGGATGAGAACAATCTTGTGTTGAGCTTGTCATGGATGAAGATAATCTTGTGTTGAGCTTGTCATGGATGAGAACAATCTTGTGTTGAGCTTGTCATGGATGAGAACAATCTTGTGTTGAGCTTGTCATGGATGAGAACAATCTTGTGTTGAGCTTGTCATGGATGAGAACAATCTTGTGTTGAGCTTGTCATGGATGAGAACAATCTTGTTGTGATGCTCTTGTCATGGATGAGGACAATCTTGGTGTGTTGAGCTTGTCATGGATGAAGACAATCTTGTGTTGAGCTTGTCATGGATGAGGACAATCTTGTTGTGTTAAGTGGGGGACGGGATAGCCTAGTGGTCAGAATGCGCTCGGAATCTGACGACCCGGGTTCGATTCCCGTTCAAGGGGGTATTTTCCCCTGGAGTTAACATCAGTGCAGACTCCACTCTCCCCAAAAGTCCTTCGGATGAGACTATAAACCGAGGCCCCGTGTGCGAACGCACGCAGAACATTTTGCGCACTCGTTAAATCCTGTTCCGCTTTTCGTAAGAGTAGGCCATTGTGTGCTGGTGGGAACAGATGACAGAATTCACAAATCCGCATACACACGGGACTGGATGTAAAAAAGCACATATAATAAATGGCTATTCCATTATCCTCGATATGAAGGAATAAAATAAAATTAAAATTAAAAAAGCTTGTCATAGATGAGGACAATCTCGGCGCAACCTTTCGAAGCATAACAGCATTATTTTGAATGAAGTCCCTGGGACTGCTGTCACACCAGTTACTGGCAGCTTTTGGCCAGGGCCGGGAGTGTAAGGAAGGAGACTCATCTTTCAGGCTCACACTGAAAATGGTTGCGTTTTCTGAATTGAAAAGTAAAGTGAATCAACTGTAACACACAACTGTTGAAAAAGAAAGAATGTAGCAGAACACAGATTTTGTTTGTTCTGCCTCATCTTCTGTGACGTTCCTGTCCCGCTGTTCATACGCCGCTCATTTCAAGCTTTCCGCCCTAGCTATAACCAGATTCGTTATGTCCTATCTTCACAAAGTCAACAGGAAGCCTGTTGATGTCAGGTTGCCATAGGGCCACCAGCCAGATAGGCCCTGCACTGCAGCAAGGTCACTTTAGTGGTTCTCTGTGGTGCCTGCTTTGAGTTAAAATACGTAGGACACCACCTATTAACCCCCTACTGACGACAGTAATAGTTTAGTCATGGAGCCAGACTGATTAAGACCCCCACCCAGGTGGCAACCACCACAACGACCCTCCGACCATCCTCCCCCGTGAACCTCCAAACCTAGAGGCTTTAACACAAACTCACCACAGGCACAGAAGTGTTTGAGGAAACCGAATCTGAGGTCACCATGAGACCAGAGCAATCAGAGACAAATTTCTTTTATTGCATGATGATCAGTGACAATGAGGATGATGTATGATGCTACTATGGATGTGCATATGCTTTGGAAATACGTGATAGGGCTGTACTGTACGCTTTCTATCATATTTTGGCATCAGCCGGGCCCGAAAGATACAGACACCTGCAGTGTTGGTCAGATAATTTGAGCAACACTAATTTGAGCAACACTCTCAAACTCGCATCCGTAAAGCGGATGAAGCTGGACTGTGTGGTCCCATCCTTCCCAAACATCCCACAGCACACTTACTCTGTGCTGGAGCTGGCCTGAGTCCGAACAAATTCTTGTGGTTCGAGACCGCGACTTTCCCAGTCCGTAAGCCAAGGCTCTAACCACTGCGCCAAGACAGCTGGTGCTGCCTACAATTATTGGAGGGCATGTTTAGCGGCCGCCGAGTAGTGGAAAGCAACATGGCTATAGAAGTGCAGTTAACCATGTCAGTGATTAAAGATTATTTTTTGGTTAATAAGATGGATGGATGGATGGATGGATGGATGGATGGATGGATGGATGGATAGATGGATGAGCAGGTGGGTGGGTGGCTAGGTGGATGGAAGAGGGTTGAAGAAGGGATGGATGGTCACAACTATGGATATGTGGGAAGGTGGATGGATTCGGATGTCTGATTAGGACGGGGTAGGTAGGTAGCTGGATGGATGAATGGATGGGTGGGCGGACAGTCGGATGGACTTATAGATAATGTGATATTGACTGATTGATTTGTCGAAACACACACACACACACACACACACTCTCTCTCTCTCTCTCTCTCTCTCTCCTCTCTCTCTCTCTCTCTCTCTCTCTCCTCTCTGTCTCTCTCTCTCTGTCTCACTCTGTCCTCTCTCTCTCTCTCTCTCTCTCTCTCTCTCTCTCTCTCTCTCTCTCTCCTCTCTCTCCTCTCTCTCTCTCTCTCTCCTCTCTCAGTTGTCGTTTCAGTCTAATCAAGCAGTGCTGTAGGGTTCAGTACAGGCAGCCTAGACCGCTGTCAGCATTGACAGGACAACAACAACACAACCCTCACCTCTTGCTCTGCTTCAACAGAACCTCCACTTCACCAACAAAACCCTTGGCCTTACTATACGACAACTACCCCCTCCCTCTTCTACTCTTCCATCATCCCTCCACCCACCATCACCTCACATCCTTACAACCCCCCTCCTCATTCCACCCCCACCCCTTTTTTTCCTGGAGTCCCTATCTCCTCCTCCCCCCCCCCCCCCCCCCCCACCTCCTCTCCCAGTGAGTGCTGAGCCAGTGTGGCCAGTTGTGTGGTGGTGAAAAGTCAGCGACGATGATATTGATTTCTGGAACCGGCTTGGAAAGGATCGGCATAACTCAGCTTCCAGCCTCCCTCCCTCCCTCCCTCCCTCCCCCTCCCCTTTGTTGGATGGATGGATGGACTGACCTTTTAGCATCATGTTCCTTCACACATACACTCAGCGCTCGAGCGGATGCGCGTTCGTTCGTGTGCATTGCGCGTGCGTTCGTGCGTGTTGCATTGCTGGAGAGAGTGTAAGTGTGTTGAGGTCAGCTTGTGTACTAGAAGTGGTGGTGCAGGAAGGAGCCCAGTGCAAAGCTTGTGCTGGGCTGTGCTGTGCTGTGCTGGGCTGTGCTGTGCTGTGCTGGGCTGTGCTGTGCTGTGCTGGGCTACAGGCAGCAACCTGAAGACCTACGAGCAGACGCCTGCATGCACGCTTGCAAACGCACGTGCACACACACACACACACACACAGACACACACACACAGGTACCACCGGTCCCTCTCATTCATAAATCGACTACACTCCTCATGTTGTACTCTCCTCCCCACACCTCTCTAGACCACTTCTAGCCCTTCTCACTCCCACCCCCACCCCTACTTTTTTCTGTCTCCATAGTGAGCACCCCTCCCCCTCCCCCATCCCTCCTCCCATCCCCTTCCGCCATTCCCCAACCCACACACCACGCAGAGACAGAGAGCATGCTGCAAACAGTGACGAGTCCTTGTAGCTAGCAAGACACCAGACTCATTCTTGCAGGAGAGGGGGGTGACAAGGGGAGAGAGAAAGAGAAGGAGGGAACGGGGAACAGCTCAGCCAACCAAAATATCGTTTTCCCCGTGACGTCAATTTGGTTTGAAAGCCGGCGATGACGTCATTGCACGTTCAGCGCGTCGGCCGCTTCCTGAAGGTTGCCTTATTTTCTTCCTGTGACGACAATCTTGTACGGCACACGACGTCATATTTATGTTGGCAACGTAATCACCAGATTTTGTATTCTGAGGACGGCAATAAGCCCAGCGAAAAGGGCAACGGTCTTTATTCTGTCTGAGCGTACGAGATTTTTGTTTTTATTTTGTTGTATTTTATTTTAGTTTGTTTCATTTCATTTTATTTTATGGATTAAGCGGGCTTTTTGTTTTTGTTGCACACGTCGTCATCAGAAGAAGAAAAATGGTTGGTAAAAGCCGAAAAGGAATTTCTGAGTTTGTTTTGCTGCAGTCTCGACAATGCCAATCAATGAAATGTTGTTGTTGTTGCAGTGTAGTGTGGTATAATGTTGTTTAGTGTAGTCTAATGTACTGCAGTGTGGTGCAGCATTGTGTAGTGTAGTGTAGAATAGAGCAGCGTAGTGTTGTATAGTGCAATGTACTTGGTGTAGTGTAGGGTAGTATGGTGTAGTGTAGTGTAATGTTGTGTAGTGTAGTGCAATGCAGTTGATATATATATATATATATATATATATATATATATATATATATATATATATATATATATGCTGTTGTGTAGTGTAGTTTAAATTTACGGGTTTTTCCTTTGTTGCTTGGTTTGGGTTTGTTGGGGTTTGTTTTGTTTTTTTGGGGGGAGATGTGTTGTGTGTGTATGTGTGCGCGCGCGCGTGTGTGTGTATGTGTATGCGTGTCTGGTATTTCGTTTTGTTTTTGTGAAAGTCTCTATGGATTTCTCTTTATGAATGACCGGGCCGCTCATTTCTTCTCCCTGTGACTATGTAGGCCACTTGTCTATTCGTTGGCCTATGAACACGGGGCACTAAGGTAGACTGACTGACGCCAGAGACGCCTGGTGCTGTCTGAGGGCTCGTCTGCTTGCGCTCGTCGTGTGCTTCACTGCAACTGTAGGCTAGCTGTTCTTTTCTGGTCTTTTCCTTTCTTTTTTTACACAGCCACTTTTATTTTCAATTTATTCTCTTATATCGAGGATAATGGAATAAGCACTCATGTGGGTTGTTTTTTTACTTTCAGTCCCCCGTGTGTATGCGGTTTTGTAAATCGTGTCATCTGTTCCCACCGGCACACAATGGCCTACTCTTACGAAAAGCGTTACAGGATTTAACGTGTGGGCAAGATGTTCTGCGTGCGTTCGCACACGGGGCCTCAGTTTATAGTCTCCCAGAAACATTTATTTTGAATTTTGTGTGTGTGTGTGTGTGTGTGTGTGGTGTGTGTGTGTGTGTGTGTGTGTGTGTGTGTTGTACTACTTGCATGTGCGTGCATGCATGCACACCTGCTCAGGAACGTGAGTCTTGCATATGGGAGGGGGGGGGGGGAGGGTGTGTGGAGCGCCTGCACAACTATGTTGTAGAAACATGTGTGGGAGTATGTCAGATAATGATGTGTTGTTTGCACAGAGAGCAGACTGTGTTGATGTTGTATGGTGCTGTAAGCTGTCAGCTCCCTGATGACATGCACGTGGTTCATTCTATTATCCTGTAGATATGTAATCCTGTGCTCGTAACCTAACTGAATTTATCTGTTTTTGAGATCAAGTATTTGGATGTGGAATTGTTCTCTCACCCGAAGGACTAGCATGGCAAGATTTGAACCACTGACTTCTCCTTGTCTAGAGAGGCCATTGCAGCACAAGAGGGAGATGGCTATGCGCCTGCAGACCTGTCCACAGTGGAAGGGACGCACTACTTCAGGAGCACTGGAAAGCAGACGATTAATGTCTGACCATTGTCAGAACAATGGACACAATCACGATCTGTCTGATCCCCTTTCCGTCTTCCTACAGCGCTGACACTATTGCATGAGTGCTGAGATTAAGACGCTTCACTTCTCTGCAAATGTGCATCGCGAATGACTGCTACTGGCAACAATGTTCATTCTGCCTCCCCACCTCCCCACCTCCCCGCTCGTTCTGGCATCCAGCTGCTGGCTGTAGCGCGCGAGTCTGACAGCCACAGGGAGGGAGACCGGTCTCTGGGCACTGTCTGCGCGTGGCAGTCACAGGGAGGACAGGAGGGAGGCAGGGAGGATGCTCGCTTTGTGCTTTCTCCTCCCAGTCTTCAAATGTCACCCTGTGACGTCATGCTACGTCGTGGCGTCGAGGGAATCCCGACAAAATGGGTCACCCCTTGACGTCATTCCTACGTCGTTGTAGAGTCAAGGGAATCCCCCTCCACTATATTGTCACCTCGTGACGTCATTCCTACGTCTTTGTGGAGTCAAGGGAACCCCCCCCCCCCCCCCCCACACACACACACATTAAATTGTCTCCCTGGTGACGTCGTCATTTCTACGTTGTTGTGGAGGCAAGGGGAATCCCTACTACCCTCGTGACGTCATTACTACGTTGTTGTGGCAGCAAAAGGCCAGAGGAGAAGGGGAAGGGGGTGGGGGAATCTCCACATTGATCTATGAAAGCAGACGGCAACTGGCATCCCCCAAGGGGTAGGCAGAAAGGTGAGGCGGTTCTAGCTGTGCCGTGCTGTGCTGTGCCAAGCTGTGCTGTGCTGTGCTGTGCTGTGCTGTTCCGTGCCGTGCTGTGACAGTGGCGGTCATTGGCCTCTAGTTAGGTCAGGGGTCACCTGTGCTCTCTTGCACTCTGGGCAACTCTGGCTGACACTCTGCAAGATTACGACACCCCCGCCTCCCCCAATCTCTGTCTCTATCTGTCTATCTGTCTGTATCTGAGTCTCTCTCTCTCTCTCTCTCTCTCTCTCTCTCTCTCTCTCTCTCTCTCTCTCTCTCTCTCTCCTCTCTCTCTCTCTCTCCACACACACACACACACACACACACACACTCTGAGATCATTAAAATATTCGAGTTTCTCTCTCTCTCTCTCTCTCTCTCTCTCTCTCTCCTCTCTCTCTCTCTCTCTCTCTCTCTCTCTCTTTTCTCTGTGAGATCATTAAAATATTCGAGTTCTCTCTCTCTCTCTCTCCTCTCTCTCTCTCTCTCTCTCTCTCTCTCTCTCTCTCTCTCTCTCTCTCGCTCTTCTCACTGTATGTGTCTGTTGTTGTTTTTATTCATTCTTATATTTCGAGGAAAATGAAATAAGCACTCATGTGCTTTTTAACATCCAGCTCCTGTGTGCGTGTGTGTGAGGCTTTCGTAAATATTTTCATTCATTCCCACTGGCACACATGGGCCTACTCTTCCGAACAGAGAATGAGAGAGAGCAGAGAACTTGGCTTACCAGCGCAGGCTTCTCTTCTGCTGCAACTCCTGGATGAACCTTTCAGGCTGTATGCATCTCTTGAGCAAGCAGAACCTGGTGGAGCTCATGGCTTTCCGGGTACAGGATGCATGCTGGGTATGTTCATATTTCTGCCACAGACCGAACACTGCCATCAATCACGGGATCTTCAACGAGCATATGTGAAATGTGTATATACCCGAAGAGAATGAAGGCACTGACCGGTCTGTGCTTTAAGTTGACTCGCTGATCGTAGCAATGTCCACCCTGAATTCTTTAGACGCCACTGCTGAGATTACATACAGCCCATGACTTCATGGACTCATGGGATGAGGCCAAATGCACCTAGCCTAACCTACACCTGACTATGGTGTATGCCTCCTCCTTTGGTTTTCTCTGTTTTGTTTTCGTTCTTGGCTTCATCAAAGGGGAGATTTTTTGCGATGCAATCGTCACCCCCCCCCCCCCTCCTCCACCACCATTTAGGTATCGGCATTCCAACTTCTCTACTAGTTGAAAACAAACGACCAAAAAGAAACACAAGAAAAACAACCAACCAATCAAAACCCAAATCTGGACCGGCGGGCAGACGGGTTTGACACTGACCACAGTAGCAAAACTAATTATTGTTTTGTGTGCTTGAAAAGTATGTCACGATTGTTGTGTAGCTGTTAAACATGGCAGCTATGGAGTCTGTGTGACTGGGAAAATGTTTATTTGCCTGGCTAACACACGGGCGTGCTGGAGCATTAACAGCATGGAATTTGCCCCCGCTCTCTCTCTCTCTCTCCAAAGCTAAAATCAATCCAAACTGCATTGGTTTATTGAATTCATCAAATTAATTCGACCAAACATGGCCCTTACCGAGGCCTCCTAAACACAGCCACACAAGCAAAGAAAGAAAGAGGTCGTCGGTATGGCTTGACAAGGGTCCGCACTTTCTGTCTTAAATCGATTTTCATTGGCTGCTGTGGGGAGGCCGCTTCGGTCAATACAAAGAAAAGTGCGTGGGTGGAACAAGTGTGCGCCATACCTGGAGAGCCCAGTGTGCAGAGCAACAGGCTCTTACTGAAGAGGTTAGGGGTTCGACTCTGATCCGCCCCACATAAATAATCAGTGGCATTTGACCATCTTGTAAAAGGAAGTATTGTGCGAACATGGCACTGCATATGAATTCTTTAAAAAATGGTTGGTGAAAAATGTTCTTTAAGGAACAAAAATGTTCTATATAGAGCTCCATGTATTGTTTTCACCATCTTTCACCAATCCTTTAGTCTGGTCAACAGTTGGGGCATCACTGAAGATTTTGCAAACAGATTCCTCCACTCCTCGCAGTTCTCATATTTCTCTCTGATATCTTCCCATCGTTTCTCTCTCTGCTTCTTGTCTCCCTCCTTGTACTGTTCCCTGTAGGACAGTCCTGGCCAGCCCAGATGTTCGTCTGGTGTGCCTGTACCACTTCAGTTTGCGTGTGTGTGTGTTCTACTGAAGTCAGGAGCTCTCCATACGGCCCTATGGCGTTTTCAACTCTGGTTTTCACTTTCTCGTTGGTCATTTAATCTGTGTACGAGATGAGGAAGCATCTCTTCTTCATTGTCTGTATCCTTCTTTCAGTGTATGCTTTTATCGTCCACGTTCCACATGCATAATTGAATAGGCATGATCAAGGAACGCATCAGTCTGATCTCTGAGCCGATGGCAATGTTCTTGTAGTTCCAGATAACTTTTGGTCTTTGCAGCAGTAGTCTGGTTCATCCTGGAGAAAACTTCGGGTTTTGGTCCAAAATCCACTTCTGTATCTCCCAAATATAGGACTATCTCGATGTTCTTGTTGTCTATGGCATTGTGGCCAACACCTTGGGTTCAGTCCCTGATTATCCCTCTCCTGAAGAAACTGACATCAATGTCAAACCTACCGTACCAACAGCCTGACCAGCCATCCAAGCAAAGTCATGCTAAGAGCCTTTCTGAAGCCTCAAGCTGCAGAAATCATCAAAGATAAAAAGGCAGGCTTAACAGAAGGGTGGAAGCAAAAAAGCAAATGTCCCACCAGCAAGATCTGTACTACGTCTTTGTACTCCATGTAACATCCAGACATTGTAACACACACACAAGTTGTTGTTCAAGCCATTGTGTATATTCTGGTTCTTCTCCCACCCACTACTCGAGAGTATTCAAGGGCAATAATCCCACACCCTTCCCTTTAAGTTTTAAGTTTTTATGTAACATAAAACACACACTATCAATAAATGAGTAATAAAAAAAATAAACTCTCACCCAGGAGTGTAACAACCACTATCACACAACACTCTCACCCAGGAGTGTAACATTCACTAGCACACAACACTCTCACCCAGGAGTGTAACAATCACTATCACACAACACTCTCACCCAGGAGTGTAACCAACAGCCTTGCTGTAAACTATTACCAAACAACGATGAATGTCATTAACAGTTCTTATAGTTCAATCACTGTCACTGAAATAAAACACAGAATCTATATAGAAAGGACTGACCACCTGTCAATCAAAACAAAAGAAAAAAAAATGTGCGTATGGTTCATAGATCTAATCGATCTGGGGCCTTGCAGAATCTTCTGGGACGCTCAGCCAAGGCAGGAATAGGCGTCCGGGAGTCCGAAACACCTCTAGAGATTGCATTCCAGTTTGGAGACATCACAGCATGGGGCGATCCACTGCTGGGGCGAACAGGTGTGGCCGGACAGGAGCCAGGTGCTACCACAGGGGGAGCTGCCTCTGATGAAAAGGAACCAGGAGAAGGGTCCGTAGGGGTAGGGACTTTGGAGTTTGGGGGCTCTTCACTGGGAATAGTAGGGTCAGCCAACATGGGAAGAGGTGAGGTGGTAGGTTCTTTGTCATCAGTCCAACGTTTGCGAATGTGATCAATGTGGCGCCTGATTACACGGCCGTCTTCTAACTGAAGTCTGAAAGACAGAGGACCAGTGACTTCAGCAACAGTACCTAAAAGCCAGGTTTTTGCCAGATCCGAAGTTACGAACATATACTTTGTCACCAACTGCATAAATTCTGTCCTTTGCACTGCAGTCATGATTCATCTTCTGCTTTGCCTGAATGTCTTCGACCTTGCGTGACAGTGTTGGCTGCGTCAAATTAAGACGTGTCTTTAATCTCCGTTTCATGAGGAGTTCTGCAGGGGGCAGGCCAGTTGTTGAATGAGGTGTGATGTGCTGCTGAAGGAGAAATGTGGCCAACTTGTGTTCCACAGTGAGATTTGGTGACATCTTTTTCATGAACTCCTTGAATGTCTGAACTGCTCTCTCAGCAAGGCCGTTTGAAGCTGGATGATACGGTGAGACAAGGACATGGCGAATGCCTAGAAACTGAGTGAATGATTTGAAATCTGTGCAGGTGAATGTAGGACCATTGTCAGAAACAATGGTATCTGGCAATCCATGTGTAGCAAAGAGTTCTCTCAGACAACAAATTGTCTTTTCTGCTGTGATTTTGGTCATCATCTTTATCTCCATCCATTTAGAATGAGAATCAACTACCACAAGAAACATGTGTCCCATGAAAGGTCCAGCAAAGTCCACATGCAATCTAGACCACGGTTTTTCAGGCCACTCCCAAGGATGAAGTGGAGCTTTCTGAGTCATGTGTCGAACTTGCTGACATGCTTCACACTTTTTCACAGTAGCTTCTATGTCACCATCAAGTCCTGGCCACCACACATATGAGCGAGCAAGGCTCTTCATCTTGCAGACACCTGGATGACAGGAATGAAGCTCTTCCAGCATTGCTTTTCGACAAGCTGGAGGTACAACAACTCTGTTCTGTAAAAGAAGGCAACCACTTTGAACACTCAGTTCTGCTTCACGAGTCTTGTACATTTTCAGTTGTGAATGCCACTTTCTTGGAAATTCTGAATCTGATGGCCATCTTTTCAATGTGTATTTCTTGACATGTGACAGCACAGGGTCACGATCAGTCTCTGTCTGGATGTCAGCAGATGTCACTGGTGTTGTGGAGAGATGGTCCATCAGGAAGATGAATTCTTCTGGAGTCTCAGGTTCAGCACTGGTAGTTGGCGTGGGCAACCTGCTCAGAGCATCAGCATGTGTCATTGTCATCCCTGATTTGTAGTGGATAGTGTATGTGTACTGTAACAACTGCATTGCCCATCTTTGAATCCTGGTAGAAACCTCTGTTGGGATGGGTTTCTGTTCACCAAACAATGTCACCAAGGGCTTGTGGTCAGTGTACAAGCAAAAATGGCGGCCAAACAGATAGTCACGAAATTTCTTCACTCCAAAGGCGACTGCCAGTGCTTCCCTTTCAATGTTGGAGTAATTTCGTTCAGCTTTGTTCAGTGACCTTGAGGCATATGCAATGGGGCGCTCAGAACCATCAGGAAACTTGTGGGCTAGAACTGCTCCAAGGCCCACTGCAGAAGCGTCACAAGACAATGTCACTTCCAGTTCTGGATTAAAATGTACCAGGAGGTTGGCTGAAAGAAGCATATCCTTCACTTTCTTGAAGGCTTGAACTTTCTGGTCTCCCCACCTGAAAACAACACCTTTGCGAAGAAGACTGTTCAGAGGAGAAAGCACGGTTGACAGCTGAGGCAAGAATTTCCCGTAGAAGTTGACGAGACCAAGGAATGACTTCAACTCAGCTGCGTTTTGGGGTGTAGGGGCATCCTGGACAGCTCACACTTTCTCAGGTGTTGGCTGAACACCTTCTGCGTTGATCCTGTGACCTAAGTACGTGACTTCAGGCAGCATGAACTCACACTTGTCTTTCTTCAAACGAAAACCCTCGGCGTCAAGTCTGTGGAAAACTTCCCGAAGATGAAGAATGTGGTCTTCATCTGTGTCACCTGTGACCAGGATATCATCCTGAAATACCGCAACTTGCGGTATGTCTTGCAGCAAGCAGTCCATGGTTCGCTGAAAAATAGCTGGTGCAGCTGAGACGCCAAAGGGCAAACGATTGTATCTGAACAGGCCTTTCTGAGTGTTGATGGTAGTCAACTCTTTGGATTCTTCAGCAAGGGGCAACTGTTGGTATGCATGCTTCAAATCAAGTTTGGTGAAAGTCTTTCCTCCAGCAACTTTGTTGAACAGATCTTCAACTCGAGGCAGTGGGTACACATCTGCTTTTGCTACAGTGTTCACTGTTACTTTGTAGTCACCGCACAAGCGCACAGTTCCATCCGGCTTTAAAACTGGTACAACTGGTGCTGCCCAGGCCGAGTGCTTGACTGGCTCAATGATTCCTTCTTCTTCCAGCCTCTGGATTTCAGCTTCAACCTTGTCCCTAAGTGCATATGGCACAGATCTAGCTTTGTAGAACTTGGGTTGACAGTTTTCTTCAACATGAAGTGTGACTGGACATGACTTGACGTGACCTAATTCATCTTTGAAGAGATTGGGAAACTGATCACATTCAGCTAAGGCAGACAGTGGTTTCTTTGTTATTTGGTTCACCAGAAGCGCTGTTTCCATGTCCAAACTTTTGATCCAGTTCCTACCAAGTAAACTGGGTCCACTTCCGCTGACTACAATGAGAGGTAGCATGGCAGACTTGCCTTGATGAGAAACTTGCACTGAAGCTTTCCCTCTTACTGGAATCGGCTGGCCAGTGTACGTTTTCAATTTTGTGTCACAGTCCGACAGTGAAGTACTGTTGTCAAACATGTCATCAAACATTGTGGCACTGACAAGAGTAACAGAAGCTCCAGTGTCAACTTCAAACACCATGGGTTTACCCTCAACCTGTAATGTGACTTTGTATGGTTGATTATTTGTTTCTTTAGTGTGCATCACCACTTCAATGTCCTCATGGCTTTCACATACAAACTTCTGGGAAGTGGAAGATGTTCCACTTTTGTTCTTTGAACGACAGACTGCTGCCAAATGTCCGAGTTTCTTGCAGTGATTACATGTGTAGTTCTTGAAAGGACAACCTGCAGCAGAATGCATTTTACCACATCGGTAACACTTGTTGCTCTGGTCTTGTACCTTGGCAGTTTTATCAAATGCTTTTGTCGCTGATGTCTGTCTTTGTATCATGTTCACATCAGGTGTGGATGATGGCTCATCTGAGAACTTTGGGTGAAGAGCTGCAGAGTGACTTGTGGCTGTTTCCATAGCATGGGCGATTTCTACTGCCTTGGAAAATGTGAGATCTTTCTCAGATAGCAGTTTCTTCTGAGTTACTGCATCAGAAAGGCCACACACAAATCTGTCTCTAAGGGCTTCCTGCAACAACTGTCCAAATTCGCACGTAGATGCTAAACGTCTGAGTTCTGCTGCAAAGTCATTCACAGACTCCAACTCACTCTGCTTTCTGCTGTGAAATTTGAACCGTTCACCTATGACCAGTGGTTTGGGTGATACATGTGCCTTTAGAATGTCAACGAGCTGAGCATATGTTTTTGTAGCTGGTGTATCAGGTGAACACAGAGAACGAAGAAGTGAATAATATTTTGCACCAATGACTGACAAGAACACACTTTTCTTCTTACCATCAGCTATATCATTTGCTTCAAAGTACATAGTCAGACGTTCAATGTAACAGTCAAAATTTTCCACTGCTGGATTGAATTCGTCAAACTTAAGTATGTTTGCCATTGTAAACAATATTATTCTTTAGTGTTTATTTGATTGTTAGACTGGTGCACAGATCGGACTGAGTTTAAAACTTGCTCCTGCTAACTGAACGAACAACAACGAATTTCCCCAAGAACTACATATCTTGTGAGAGTTCATATTAATGTGCTGAAGTTATGCAAAAAAAGTGAATGAACTTCCCTGCATGAGTCTTTGAATCCTCGTCGCCAATGTAACATCCAGACATTGTAACACACACACACACAAGTTGTTGTTCAAGCCATTGTGTATATTCTGGTTCTTCTCCCACCCACTACTCGAGAGTATTCAAGGGCAATAATCCCACACTCCAGACGTTTGGAATCACCTCTGCTGAGCACATCACGTGAAAAAGGATAGTACACAGTAGCTAAGCTGATACTTATGTCCCTCTGTGTGTCCGTCACAGTGGTCATACTGTTCTGTGCTGAGCTCCGTTGTGTTTTGTAATGCATTGTACTGCGTAGCATTGTATTTTATTGTATCGTAATGTATAATCCTTCTAGATAGTAATCTATTTGTTTACATTGTGTGTGGGGGGAGGGGGGAGATAAAAGGTTCAGGGGGAAGATGTCTTAGAATATCCAAAATATGCTGAATTCTGTCAGTTGTTTTTTTAACTAAGCAGAAACGCTGTCTCTTAGCTGTTTCCCATATCTGGCTCATGATCAACGAAGAAATCAAGGATTGTGTTCTTTTGCATAGCTGTTGTTATTGCTACTGGTGTAAATGTTATTGTTGATAATGGTCATGAAGATGGTGTAGTTGTTGTATAATGTAGGTCAGAGAAAGGTAGGCAACAGGTTTCAGTTAGCTATTGAGTTTGGAGTTGGTGCAGTGAACATGCTCCCTTCTCATTAATCGGTCCATGTTACTATTTGTGCATTCCTGCATAGGCTACATATTGAGGAGTTAAAAAAACGTCCACCACCACCACCACCACCACTACTACTACTACTACTACTACTACTACTACTACTACTACTACTACTACTACTATTATTATATTATTAAAACTCTGAGAACATTACCCCTCTCTTGCGATCTCTCCACTGGCTGCCTGTGCCACAAATAATAAACTATAAGATCAGTACCCTCTGTTACAAATGTCTCCACAAAACAGCACGCTCCTACCTCTGTGAATGTCTCCACCTGTACACCCCTTCTCGTTCCCTTCGCTCTGCTACAGATTCCTTGTGCTTACAAATACCTAGATTCAACCAGTCCACTGTTGGCCGTCGCTCTTTCTCTGTTTCTGGTCCATTGATTTGGAATGGCCTCCCTATCTCTCTTCGCCAAAGACCTTCTTGTGACACTTTTAAATCTGGCCTCAAGACATATTTGTTTCAAACCTAAGAATTTCCTCTCCTGTTTCATTTCATAGCTATCCCTGCTTTTCAACAGCCAAAGATTCCATCACCCTGCCAAAGTGTATAACGTGTGTGTGTGTGTGTGTGTGTGCATTCGGACTTGTTAGAACTATTACTTGCTATTGGTTGCATGACTGTGTAAGAATGAGTTGAGTGCAACCGCTTTGATTTGTCTGTGCAAGATACAGCGCTATATAAGTTCCATTTATTATTATTATTATTATTATCATTATTACTATTATTATTTTTAATATTATTATTATTATTATTAATTATCATCATTTATCATTCTTATCATTATTATTGTTATCATGGTTATTGGATAAAGAAAAAAGCACTCAGTTGCTATTTTTTTAAAACTTACATTCGGTCCCTGTGTGCATGTGATTTTGTAAATCGTTATCCATTCATTCCCAACCGGCTCAAATGGAGTAATCTTCTGACAGACAGAACGGTTTCTAAGGTGTGTGCAAGATGCTCTGCGTGCGTTCGCACACTGGACCTGGGTTTATGGTCTCATTTAAAGGATGTGTGTATGTGTGTGTGCATGAGTGTGTGCGTGCGTGCGTGCGTGCGTGCGTGCGTGGAAGAAGGGGGGGGGAGGAGGTGCATAAAAGGGTGAACACACGCTTCCTCTCTTAGTTTGTTTGCGAGCGTGTGTAGCCACAAGATCACACGTGGGCGCGAGCCTGTGTGGTGGAGGCCTGCGTGCTTGAGTGTAGGTACAGTGGCCAATGCACAGACGTGTGAATGAATCCTGCTCCTCTCCTCTCTCTCCTCTCCTCTCTCTCCTCTCTCTCCTGTCCTCTCCTGTCCTCTCTTCCTCTGCCGGAAAGGTCGCTTTCCTAATATAGAAGGCGTGACGTCAAGCCGCGGGTCCAGCTCTGGCGTCAGTGTGAGAGCTAACCTTCTATAGGCTTCAGTTGCTGTCTGTTGTGTATCAGGTAGCCTACGTAAAGGTGTAGGGGTGTGTGTGAGTCATTGGAGAAAGTGTCATGTGTACTATATAATATTATATATATATAGAGAGAGAGAGGGGAGGGGGGGGGGAGAGAGATTGTGCCATTAAAACTTCTCATTAAGATGTTAGTGTGCGGGAAACATTGCAAGTCAGAGAGGAGAGAGAGAGAGAGAGAGAGAGAGAGAGAGAGAGAGAGAGAGAGAGAGAGAGAGAGAGAGAGAGAGAGATTTCTTCTGCCATTGCTAGTGGCTACAATAACACCGGTGTCAGAATAAACACACGCAGGCTTTTCAATCGATATTCGTTCAGAAAAAACAAACAAAGCATGCACTTCATGCAAAAATGTAGGAGCAATAAGAAATCAACGGCTTACTGGGTGGTTAAACACCAACACGTTGAGGTGAATGATGTGACTGATAATTATGAAGTACATGTTTGTATGACATTGTTACATGTTTTGCTTTATTGGTACGGTTTTAACAGGGAAAGTACTTCAGTGTTTACCCTGATACTGCTCCTGTCACACTTGTGAAAACAATAATGTAAGCATGTCAACAAGCAAGAGAAGTCAAAACAAAGCAACAGCGGTAGAAAAAAAAGACAAAATTAATTAATTGCTTTCTTCGAAAAGTCTACAGACAGAGAGACAGACATACAGAGAGACAGACAGACAGAGAGACAGAGACACACAGAGAGAATTGAACTGAATTGAATTAATTTTATTTAAATAGGGTTATGGCATAAGCAAACATGCTTTTTTACAACCAGCCCTCTGGGCAAAAATAAACCCCACCAAAACCCCCAATAAAAAATCTCCAAACCAAACAACCAAGAACACAAGTTTCTTCAAATAAAAAGGGGGAAAATCAAATCATCCAAAATGTAAAATACATAATTATTGTAAGCATATGACTTTTAAAAAAAACCTGATTGGAGAGAGCCAGCGAGCGAGCGAGCGAGCGAGACAGACAGAGAGAGAGAGAGAGAGAGAGAGAGAGAGAGAGAGAGAGAGAGAGAGAGAGAGAGAGAGAGAGAGAGAGAGAGAGAGATCGTCATAAACTAGTCAATGAATTCATGGTTAGTGTCATGCTCATCATACAGAGGATTTGCCTCCTTTCAATTCAAGGAGAGTGCAGGTTGTAAAGTTAAAGAGTTTGTCATGGCTGAAGGCAATCTCAACACTTGGGACACAGCAACACTTTCACTAATGCCAGCCATAGCACTTTGCTGATGACCTCACTGCTGACCAGGCTGTGGACTGGACTGAGTGACAGGTGATGAGGGGGTGACAGGTGATGAGAGAGTGACAGGTGATGAGGGAGTGACAGGTGATGAGGGAGTGACAGGTGATGAGGGAGTGACAGGTGATGAGAGAATGACAGGTGATGAGAGAATGACAGGTGATGAGGGAGTGACAGGTGATGAGGGGGTTACAGGTGATGAGGGGGTGACAGGTGATGAGGGATGATGTTTACGGTGTTGGTGTGCAGATGAGTCCAAGGACTCCTCCACCTGCATCTACATCAAGTACTTCACCGGGGATGACGACAGAGAGGGACTGGGGCCCACACAGGCTATTCTCTGTAAGTTCTTCGGGCGTGCGTGCATGTGTGTGTGGGTGCGTGTGCACGCGTGCTTTTTTAATTCAAAAGATCATTTGTTTTATTGTCTAACACACACACACACACACACACACACACACACACACACACACACACACACACACACACAAGAACAACAACAGCAGCAAACGACGACAACAACATCAACAATAATTGCAACTCGTTATAGGCTATGTATACAATCAAAATATTTGTGTGTGCTAACTTAATCTGTACAGACCTCCTTTCAGTCGTGATGTTTACAGTGATGATACCTTTCCCAGTCAGTCACAATTACAGCCCTTGCTTATTTTATTGGGTTTTTTTTTTAAATAGATAATTTGATAGACTTAAGGTGTTTCAAATACTTGTTTCTACGTTGAGAATCCATCAGCTTTTTGTTGAAGAGTAGGCCAGGTGTGGCTGATGGGATGCTTGACAGGAACATGCCCAGCATGCAGCTTGTGACCTGTACAGAGATAACCTCTGCCAGGTTCCCCTAGTCCTAGATCCTGCCTGAACTATTCATTGCCAGACCCCAACATGTCTTCAAACTATGCACTGCCAGACCCCAACATCTCCCCAAACAATTCAGTGCCTTCTCACACAGTTGAGTGCCAGGCCCCAACATCACTTCACACAGTTGAGTGCCAGGCCCCAACATCTCTTCACACAGTTGAGTGCCAGGCCCAACATCTCTTCACACAGTTGTGTCAGGCCCCAACATCTCTTCACACAGTTGAGTGTCAGGCCCCAACATCACTTCACACAATTCAGTGCCGGGCCCCAACATCACTTCACACAATTCAGTGCCAGGCCCCAACATCTCTTCACACAATTAGTGCCAAGCCCCAACATCTCTTCACACAAATCAGTGCCAGACCTCAACATCACACACAAATCAGTGCCACACCTCAACATCACACACAAATCAGTGCCACACCCCAACATTATACAAATCAGTGCCACACCCCAACATCACACACAAATCAGTGCCACACCCCAACATCACACACAAATCAGTGCCACACCCCAACATCTCACACATATCAGTACCAGACCCCAACATCTCACAAATCAGTGCCAGACCCCATCTCATAAATCAGTGCCACACCCCAACATCTCACACATCAGTGCCAGACCCCAACATCTCACACATCAGTGCCACACCCCAACATCTAAAAAATATCAGGAAAAACTCCAGTCAAAGGGTTGTTTGTATGTGCCACTGCAGCAGACAATGAGTGTGATGTGTACTGCATGCAGCAGACAGTGAATGATGAGTGTGCTGCATGCAGCAGACAGTGAATGATGAGTGTGCTGCATGCAGCAGACAGTGAATGATGAGTGTGCTGCATGCAGCAGACAGTGAATGATGAGTGTGATGCATGCAGCAGGCAGTGAATGATGAGTGTGCTGCATGCAGCAGACAGTGAATGATGAGTGTGCTGCATGCAGCAGGCAGTGAATGATGAGTGTGCTGCATGCAGCAGACAGTGAATGATGAGTGAGCTGCATGCAGCAGACAATGAGTGTGATGTGTGTGCATGCAGCAGACAAAGAATGATGAGTGTGCTGCATGCAGCAGACAGTGAGTGATGAGTGTGCTGCATGCAGCAGACAGTGAGTGCAGTGATGAGTGTGGTGTGTGCTGCATGTAGCAGACAGTGAGTGATGAGTTGTGTGTGCTGCTTGCATCAGACAGTGAGTGTGTTGTGTGCTGCATGCAGCAGACAGTGAGTGCAGTGATGAGTTGTGTGTGTGTGTGTGTGTGTGTGTGTGTGTGTGTGTGTGTGTGTGTGTGTGTGTGTGCTGCAGTGAACATCCGGAGGGCCACAGTCTTCCCCCTGGTCAGCCTGATGGTGCTGCTGATTGCCGGCATCATGTGCTTCCTGGGACACTGCCACCCCACACGGAAGGTCCTCACCTTCGCTGCAGGCATCCTCTTCGTTCTGGCAGGTGATGACACGGGGTGAAGTGCTGATGGTGGTGGTGGGTGGTGGTGGTGGTGGTGGTGGTGACGATGATGGCGATAATGATGGTGGTGATATAGGTTCTAAACGGATGGACTGATAATAGATATAGAACTCTAGTCAGACACACCTGTAGTGAGGTTCTATATTGAAGAAGTAACGATAAATAAAGAACTCTTGTCACACACGCCTGCAATGAAGGATCTGTAATGAACTGACGATAAATAATCAACTCTTGCTAGTCTGTAGTGTAGGTTCTAAAACGATGAACTGAAGGTGAATTAATGGCGTTTGTCAGCATATAGAATAGCTTCTATAATGATGAACTAGAACGAATTTGTAATCGATGCATCGTCCTAGATTGTGGGGTTTTATAGCTTTCAACTGGTAACCAGTTATCGACAAATAATTATCAGCTTGTTGTGTAAGCTGTACCCTGTCATAATGACGGGAAAATGCGTTATCTATGTCAGTCTGAATGAATGACTTCCTCAAAACAAAGAACAGGAGATAACTCAGCATGTGCTACACCTCATAACGATGAACTGGCGATAAGGTAGTAATGTTTTGTCCTCATATTTGATTGGCTGTGTCATGAGAAACTGGCAAAAAGTTTCCTTATATTTACAGTTTTGCCATCCTACAGTAATTTTTATATGATTGAGCAACACATCAGCCTGAAGTGTATATATCATGGCAATGATATTGATATAACTGATCGACAAATTGATCAGCCTGTAATGTTGGTATTATAACGATGAACTGACGACTCATGACTGACCTGTACATCAGTCTGTAGTGTAGCTATTATAACGATGAACTGGCGATACACTTCTGACCTGTACATCAGTCCGTAGTGTAGGTATTATAACGATGAACTGGCAATACATTACTGACCTGTACATCAGTCTGCAGTGTAGGTATTATAACGATGGACTGGCAATATATTAATAATAATAATAATAATAGATGGAATTTATATATCGCTGAATCTTGTAAAAAAACAAACAAATCGAAGCGCTTGCACTCAATCATTTACACGCATGCAACTCTCCTTAAACATAATGAACGGCAGATTTCAAATCCATGCGCGCGCACGTACGCACATACACGCACACACACTCACACACAAACACACACACACAAAACCACACACACACCACACACACACACACACACACACACACACACACACACACACACACACACACACACACACACACACACACACGGAACACACTTAGGAGGTGAAAGATGCTGTTGAAAATTAGGGACAGATATGTGGGGGGAAAGTCTCAGGTAGGAAATAAGTGTGTTTTATTACTGACCTGTACATCATGCTGTAGTGTAGATATTATAACGATGAACTGGCAGAAAATACCAATGGCCATACCGGATCGGTCGTCGCCCGAGTCAACAAGGACCGCGCTTTCTGTCTCCCATCAGGGAAGAGGTGTAAAGTATGCTACTGGTGGAACCCGAATCCGTATAAGAGATTATATTACCACGGTAACATGGAATGTCAGAACACTTGCCCAAACAGGAAAGCTACAAGGACTCACCCTCGAACTGAAGAAGTACACCTGGCATATAGTGGGCCTTTGTGAAGTCAGATGGAAGAATTTTGGCGAATATCTTACTGATGATGGACATGTACTCTACTATAGTGGTGAATTAGACAAGCACACCAATGGCGTAGGCTTCCTTATCAACAAGAACATCAAAAACTCAGTGCTCGGGTGCTGCCCAGTAACCAGTAGACTTATAGCCATCCGCCTCAAAGCAGCCCCTTTCAACATCACGGTGGTACAAGCTTATGCACCAACATCAGAACATGATGATGAAGTAGTAGAGGAATTTTACATGCAGCTCCAGGGCATCATCGACAAAGCTAACAAAAAAGACATCCTAATTATTCAAGGAGACTGGAATGCTAAGGTGGGTGCTCATGCACTGAAAGACTGGAGCAAATTCTGTGGACCCTCCTGTAATACAGCTACCAACGAAAGAGGACTCAGACTACTGGAATTTGCCAGCTATAACGACATGGTGCTTGCAAACACCCTTGGGGAACACAAGGCATCCCGACGCTGGACGTGGCATGCACCTAATGGAACCCATCACAACCATATTGATTACATACTGGTACAAAACCGGTTCAGATCTGGCATCAACAGAGCCAAGACGAGGACATTTCCAGGTGCAGACATGGGCAGTGACCACGACCTGGTGCTCTTGAACTTCTTTTTTTTTTTTTTTTTTTTGTGCTGCCTCATCTTCTGACGACCCCCGTCCTACTGTTCCCACGCCGCTCATTCCAATCTCCCCGCCACAACCACACCCAGATTTGTTATGTCTCATCCTCAGGGTCGGAAGTCCACAGGGAGCCCATCACTATCAGGCCGCCGTGGGGCCACCAGCCAGAGGGGCCCTGCACTGCTGCTGGGTCACTTTGGTGGTGTTCAGTGGTGCCTGTTCTGAGCTAACATACGCAGGACACCACCTACTAAGCCCCCTACTAACGACAGTATTAGCTCAGTCGCGGAGCCAGACTGAGTGAGTTGCCCATCCCAGGTGGCAACCACCACAACGTCCCTCCAACGACCGTCCCCCGCGAACCTCCAACCCCAAAGGCTTTGACACAAACTCACCACAGGCACAGAAGTGTATGGGCAAACCGAATCTGATGTCACCATGAGACCAGAGAAACCGGGACCACCGAATCAGAGGCAATTTTTTTTAATGCATGATGATCAATGACAATGAGGATGACGTAATGATGCTGCTGTGGAAGTGCATATGCTTTGAGACTACTTGACAGGGTTGTACTCTACGCTTACTATCATAATATATCCCAGCGTCAACCGGGCCCGAGAGATACAGACACCTGCAGTGTTGGTCAGGTAATTTGAGCAACACTCTCAAACTCGCATCCGTTAAGTAGATGAAGCTCGACTGTGTGGTCCCAGTCTTCCCACTGAGCCCACAGCACACTCACTCTGGGTAGGAGCCGGCCGGAGTCCGAAAAATCCCTATGACTCTTATGGGAATCGAACCCGCGACCTTCCAGTCCGTAACCCAAGGCGCTAACCACTGCGCCATGGCGGCTGGTGCTCTTGAACTTCAGCTGAAAAAGATCAACAAGCCTAAGAACATCAGGCTAAAATGCAACCTAGAAAGATTGAAGGACCCTACCATCGCAAAAGCCTTCCAGGCAAAAATAGGTGGAAAATTTGCTGCACTGATTACACTTGATAAAGATGCAGAGACAATAACCAACAGTTTCAATGCAGTGATGACGGAAACAGCAAAGGAGCTACTTGGCAAGCACCGTCAGAAAAAACAACCATGGATCACAGATAAAATCCTGGACATGTGTGATAAACGAAGTAAATTGAAGAGTGTCAAGTATACAACAGGAGCAGGGGAATACAGAGAGATCAGCCAAAAGATCAAGAAAGACATGAAAAAGGCCAAAGAAGAATGGATTGAGATACAATGTTCAGATATTGAAGAAAATTTGACCAAGAACAACAGCAGAAGAGCCTATCAAATTGTGAAAGAGCTCACACAGCAGAAACAGACAAGAGTCACCAGCATCGAAGACAAAGACGGAAACTGCCTCACAGAGGAAAAAGATATCATTAACAGATGGACAGAGTACTGTTCAGAGCTCTACAACCATCAGACACAAGGTGACCCCAGGGTACTTACAAGTCAGGACTCGTCAGAAGATGATGACTTTCCTATCCTTCGTGAAGAGGTTGAGGCAGCAATCAAATCACTGAAAAATGGGAAAGCTGCAGGCATTGACAACATCCCAGCAGAGCTGATCAAATACGGGGGAAGGGGGGGGAAGTGAGAGACATCCTCACAAGAATTTGCAACAAGATCTGGCAAACTGGAGAGTGGCCAACACCTTGAACCCAATCACTCATCATTATGCTCCCCAAGAAAGGCAATCTACAGCAATGCCAAAACTATCGAACGATCAGTCTCATAAGCCACGCCAGTAAAGTGATGTTAAAAGTCATCTTGAACAGACTAAAGCCACGGGCAACGCATTATAGGCCACGATGAAGAAATACGACATGGGACAAAAGATCATTCGGACCATCTGAGAGCTATACACAAAAGCCACCAGCGCAGTGCTTTTCCAAGGCATAGTTGGATAGTGGTTCCATGCCTCAGTGGGCATTCGTCAAGGCTGTCTCCTATCGCCAACACTGTTTAATGTCTTCCTTGAGCGCATAATGACTGATGCCTTAGAAGGTCACACTGGCACAGTCAGTATTGGAGGGCGGATAATCACCAACCTCAGGTTTGCTGATGACATCGACGGACTTGCAGGAAATGAACAGGATCTGGCCAACCTAGTGTACCACCTGGACAAAACATCCTCCAGATATGGCATGGAGATAAGTGCCGAGAAAACAAAACTCATGACAAACAGTGCCCAGCCAATCACTACCAAGATCAAAGTCAGTGGAAAAGAACGTGAGGTTGTAGATCACTTCAAGTACCTTGGAGCTATTATTAGTGAAGAAGGTTCAAAACCCGAAATCCTCGCAAGAGCTGCACAAACAATAGCAGCAATGGCAAAGCTCAAGACTATCTGGAAAGACCGAAACATCTCTCTCATGACCAAGGTCAAGCTACTGCATGCACTAGTCATCTCTACATATCTGTATGCGTGCGAATCCTGGACATTGAATGCAGATCTACAAAGGAGGATCCAGGCTCTAGAGATGAGATGCCTCAGAAGACTCCTTGGCATTTCATACATGGACCACACTACCAACAACGAAGTCCTACAAACCATCACCCAACAAGTAAAGCACTACGAAAACCTGCTGACCACAGTCAAGAAAAGGAAGCTCAGATGGTATGGACATGTGACTAGATCAGATGGGCTGTCCAAAACCATACTGCAGGGAACAGTGCAGGGGAAGAGAAGGCGAGGCAGACAGAGGAAGAAATGGGCAGACAACATCACTGAATGGACAGGGAAGAGCTTCTCCACAACCCAGGCACTTGCACACAACCGCTGCAAATGGAGCCAGCTGGTGCTACCGTTACGTAATGCAGTGCCCTTTTACATGACCATTCTGCTGAGGTATATGGGATTGCAGATGAACTGAGAATAAGAGACATCAGTCTGTAGTGTTGGTATTATAACAATGGACTGGCAATATGTTACTGGCCTGTACATAAGTTATTGTAGGTATTATAGCGATGAACTGGCAATACATTACTGACCTGTACATTAGTCTGTAGTATAGATATCATAACGATGAACTGGCAATATGTTACTGGCCTGTACATCAGTCTGTAGTGTAGCTATTATATTGAACTGAATATCTTTGCGCAACTGGCATATTACTGACCTGTACATCAGTCTGTAGTGTAGATATTATAACGATGAACCGGCAATACATTACTGGCCTGTACATCAGTCTGTAGTGTAGGTATTATAACGATGGACTGGCAATATATTACTGGCCTGTACATCAGTCTGCACTGTAGGTATTATAACGATGGACTGGCAATATATTACTGGCCTGTACATCAGGATGTAGTATAGATATCATAACGATGAACTGGTAATACATTACTGGCCTGTACATCAGTATATAGTATAGATATCATAACGATGAACAGGCAATACATTACTGGCCTGTACATCAGTCTGTAGTGAAGGTATCAACGATGAACTGCCGATGCATGATTGACCTCTGTCAGTGTCTGTGCCCTCAGAAAGGCTCAAAAGCTCAAACGGCACCAAACTCATTTCCGGGACCTTGCTTTATAGTAATCTCCCTTTTCCTGATCATTTTCTCAGAGATTGGGATTCGCACCATACACGGAATGTAAATGCAAAGTCCCCCCCTCCCCCCTTTTTTCCTCTCTCTCTCTCTCTCTGTCTATCTCTCTCTGTCTGTCGCTTATATCTCTCATCTCTTTCTCTTCCTGTCTTTGTCTCTCTGTCTGTCTCTGTTTCACCCTCTGTGTCTCTGTCTCTATCTCTCTCTGTCTGACAATCTTTGTCCATCTGTATATTTGTTTCTGTGTCTGTCTCTCTTTGTGTCTGTGTCAGTCTGTCTCTCTGTCTGTCTGTCTGTCTATCTGTCTCTTCCCCCCCCCCTTCTCTCTCTCTCTCTCTCTCTCTCTCTCTCTCTCTCTCTCTCTCTCTCTCTCTCTCTCTCTCCTCTCTTCCTGATACTATATACCCTCCATATCTCATACCGTTTTCCTCAAGATGTCAGAAGTGGAAATGGCTACACCCCCTCCCTCCTTCCCTTCCTCCCTTATATGGATAGTAGCCAAAGGGCAGTACAAATTAACACATGTTTAGCAGTTGTCTGTCCTTTACCCCTGCCTGCTTCGAAACTGCAGTTAATGGCTGTTTAGTGTTTGCCCTTAAAATGCAGTGGTCTTCCCTTCAATTGCCTACCTCCAGATAGCAGTTGTCTGCCCTTAGACAGCAATAGTCTCACACAATTATTTGCCTGCTCATAGACTACAATTATCTTCTCTCTGATTTAAGTTTTCTCCCCTTGAACTGATGTTGTCTGATCAAGGCCATAGGTATCTGCCTTCAGATTAAAGTTGTCTGCCCTTAAGTTGCTGTTGTCTGGCAGATAACTGCAGTTGTCTTTCTTGAACAGTTGTTTGCCTTTAGACGGCAGTGCTTCATGGGAAGGTAGAAGGAACGGAGCAAAGACAGACGGCTTGGGGCCAAAGGAAAGTCTCTCCTCACCTCACTTTCCCCTATGCCGTGCCAGTCTCCTCTGTCCTCATTCTTTTCTCCTTGTGCTTGTCCTTCTACTTCTTCTCCTTCTTCTTCTTCTCCTTCTTCTTCCTCCTCCTCCTCCTCTTCTTTTTCCTCCTCCTCCTCCTCCTCCTTCCTCTAGTTATCGTTCTCTTTCTTCTCCCGACTCCTCTCTTATTTCTTCCTCTCGCATTGTCTTCTTCTTGTCTTATATATATATCTATATCTATATCTATCTATATATATATATATATATATATATATGTCATATATATATTATATCTCATATATATATTCTTTTATCTATATATATATATATATTAGATATATACACACACACGCACGCACGCACACACACACACTCACACACACGCGCGGGGGGTGGGGGGGGGGGGGGGCGAAAGCTTGGTGGTTAGCGTGATGCGCTGTGATCTGCTGACCCGGGCTTGATTCCCGTTCAAGAAGATTTTTCCTCTGGAGTTAGCATCAGTGCCGGCTCCACTCTCCCCAAAAGTCCTTTGGATGAGACTATAAACCGAGGTCCCATGTGCGAACGCTCGCAGAACATCTTGCGCACACGTTAAAATCCGTTCCGCTTTTCGGAAGAGTAGGCCATTGTGTTCCAGTGGGAACGGATGACAAAATTTACAAAACTGTATACACACGGGGACTGGATGAAAAAAGCACATGAGTGCTTATTCCATTATCATCGAAATAAAAGAATTTAAAGAACACACACACGCACTGTAATATATATATATATATATATAATTTTGTGGTGGTTGTTCTGCTTTTCGCTCTTCCGCTATTTTCTTCCTCTTTCACTTCCTCCTCCTTCTGCTTTTTCCTATATCTCTTCTTTTCTTTTCTAAGACAACCAATATATTATATTTAGTGGGATTTTTGCTTGAAAATGTAAGAAATGACTTGTGACTTTGAACATATTGAACATATTTCTCCCCTTTTGCAATCGGATAGTTACCCCTAAAATTATCAAGTCAATGGAGCAGATCTGGAATACGTTCACAGTTTCAAAGGTTTACTCTTTGAAAGAAAATAATGGCTCTGGTCTACAAGTCGTCATGGCTAGAATTGGTATGGCCAAGCAAAAGATGATTCAGTTAAACAACATTTGGAAAGACAAAGGCATATCTAAATATATCAAAATGAGAATTGTCATTACACTAATCTGGCCTGCATTGGTGTGTGGGTCAAATACTTGGACATTATGAAAATTGGAAAGAGAAGAAACAAATGCAGCTGAAGTTGGTTCTGTAAGCAATTCTAAGAGTCAAATAGTCAGACAAAAGACAAATGAAAGCATTTTTGATCAACTCTCAGTGCAAAGACAAATGTTGCATAAATTTGATAAACGCAGACTTAAATATTTTGGTCATGCAAACAGAAACACACAGACAAATCTGAAGACGACAGTTCTCCAAGGTAAAGTTGAGGGCAGAAGGAAAAGAGGCAGACCACCAACATCCTACATTGCCAACATCACTGAGATCAGTGGTCTGGGAGGGCTACAGGAGGTCGTTGAACTCAGCAGAGGCAGAGAGAGATGGTGAATGCTGGAGACATTGCGTGGAGCTCCTACCGACGACGACGGAGACGGTTTGGTTGAGTTGAGTTGACACTTCGTGTTTTATGTTGCATTTGCAGCGCACATTGCTGTGTGTGATTTGTGTTAAAGTACTTTCGTTTGTTTGCAAGGTCAAGATATAGATTTTTTTCTCCAAATTATGTATTTGTGCATGTGTATGTATGTGTGTTTGTGCGCGCGCGCGCGTATGTCCGCACGTGTGTACCTATGTGTGTGTTGTGTATACGTGTGGGTGTTGCAGGCCTGTGCACGCTGGTGGGCATCATCCTGTACATCGGCAGCATCACGGAGGAGGTGGGCAACAAGCCGCGAGCCTCCATAGAGAAGCCCAAGTTCAGCTACTACTACGGCTACTCCTTCATGATGGCGGTGGGCTCCTTCGTGCTGATGGAGCTGTCTGGAGTCTTCGCCGTCTACCTGTACATCACGCGCCACAAGCAGGCCCAGCGCAAGAAGATGCAGGCCCTCAAAGCCCAGCAGAACGACCGAGGCCCCAGCACCTGGCGCTACCGTAAACCCACCCGGGACCCCGACCACTACCACCACTACCCCCACTACACCCCTCACCACCACGACTGTCCCCCGTCCCGACCCGCCTCCCGCGAGCGCTCTCAATCACGTGACCGCTCACGTGATCCGTCAGCCAGTCGCTCGGAGACGTACTTCACCTACACCCCGGTGTCGGACATGTCGCACGAGCTGTCCAACTACACCTTCCAGCGAGACAACACCGACAACACCATCTCCACCACTGCCGAGATGCACGCTCCGCGGACCGCCAACGAGACCAACTACATCGGAGCCACGGCCCCGTCTATAGACATTGTCCGCCGGACCACCCCCGTGTGAAGTGGTCAGCGCCCACCCCCTGTGGAGAACGGTTTTCAGTTTTTTCCTTGGCCCATCGTCGCCCCCCTTCCCTCTCTCTCTCGCTCGCTCTCTGTCTCTCTGTCTCTGTCTCTCTCTCCAGGGTACGGGGGGCACTCCCAGCAGGCTTCACGCACATGTTCTGCTCTGGAGAAGGAGAAGAGGAACGTCCAGCAGACCCAGCTGCAGTTGGAGCTGCATGTGCCTGCAACATGTGGGCGTGGAAGGCGTGTCCTGCCTGCCGCAAGCAGCTCCGCGCTGTCCGGCCTTGGCTGCCATGGTGGGCAGGGCAGTGTGCAAGGCTGACAGGGAGCAGGGGCAGGGCAGTGTGCAAGGCTGCCATGGTGGGCAGGGCAGTGTGCAAGGCTGACAGGGAGCAGGGCAGGGCAGGACAGGGCAGGGAGGGAGGGAGGAAGTTGGGGTCAGGAAAAGCTGACTGGGCAAGAAATTCGAAGAATGTGGCATAGATACAAGATGATTGCGATATGAGATGGTGGCAGAGGATATGTTACAAGACTGGAGATCAGGAAAGAAATGTTTCTATTCCAGTTCCAGTGAAGAGCTCAGAGGAGTTTTGGATCCTCCAAGATAAATTCCAAAGGACTGTGAGGAATGGGCCCAGAGGTGAGCAGACCCCCTTGACTACAGCAGGTGCTTTGGCCCGGTGGCTATGAATTTGAAGGGAGAGAACCCACCCTTCGAGAGAGGAGCCATCACTAGTCTGGAGGATGTTGGATTTTGGTCAAAGTAAAAACTTAAATTATGAGCGATGGGGTTGTTTTTTTAAGGACTTGATGTAAAAAAGAAGAAGACAGATGACGGTAATGGCAAAGAGGAAGTGTACAGACTTGCTGAAGGAGGGCTGGAGTGTGTGCTGTGAGGAAGGAGGTTACCTGGTCAGGAGCTGCACTCTGCAGACCAAAGCGCACTGTGGGCTCTTTCTTTGGGTGATCTTGTCAGTGCGGATTTTTCAACAGCGTTGTGCGTATCGACATTCTTGCCAGTATCCCTTCCATCATATTCTTCAGTTTGTTTTTTTCTGCAGTCACGTAGGTCGTCAGCATTTCAGCGGAGAAGCTGTCTCCTTCCCGACTCCTGAATCTTTTTGGTGTTGATTTGGTAAAACGGTAATGGTCGTAATTGTGATACAAAATTGGGTGAAGAAGTGGAGAATTTGGACAGAATAAGTGTGTGTGTGTGTGTGTGTGTGTGTGTGTGTGTGTGCACTTGAAACATTTTTTGCAATTATAGGCGAGAATAAGATGATGAGCACAGCTCGCCTTCTCATGTTTGTTTGGAACTGCGACTTGTTCGGAGACATGGACGCCGTGACCATGTGGAACTACCTTCCTTCCACAGACAGGGTTTTCATAAACGGTCTAAAAAACAAAGTTTGGTCAATTTTGTTCTTGTTGCCTAATTCGTCATGTTTGGAGACTTCAGTGTAACTCAGCTTTACATCACAAGCCAAAAACCAACGGTAACATCTGTTCAGGTGCTTGCTCTTCCACCACTGTCATCCAAACCAGACCCCTCATCAGGGCAGTGGCAAAATCACCAGTCTTCAGCATCTTGCTCCCCAAGATGAACTGATTTTGCATACATTTTAGCAGAGACTTGTGCATAATTATGTCTATGTCATGGAGGATATAGTGGAACTGAAGACTATAATTATATTGGAGGCACCAGAAAGAAGAAAGGACTGCAAGTGCCGCCATCTTTACTCTGCTTCGGGCAGCAATTCTGACAACATTGCGGGTCCATCATTGGCTGTTGATTCTGTTGTTTGCTTTTTGTCTCCAACACACCACACCTTTTTTTAGTTCACGTGAAGAAGTTTGGCATGTGCGCAAGAATCCAATCTCTACATTTGTTTTCCAGTGATGTGAGCATCAGCCATGGCGAAGTGAGAGGTTTCTGTTGATGGGTTGAAGAAGCAGACAACCAACAGACAGGAGTGTCGTCGTTTTTGTCAAGGTTTGGACAGTATACACTGGGCTGTTTACATTCATTGACTGTACATTGGAATTTTCTCTTGTGGCATTGAAAATGGGATTATTGTGTTTTGAAAACCGTTCATTCCGACAGCATCGAATGTGTTCAATTGTACACCACTTTTGGTTTTCTTTCTGTTACAGGTTGGATGTGGACTTCTTTTCCTTATAGTGATTGATATAACTAGTGTTAACCATTGCCATTTCTCACTGACATGACTATTTTCACTTGATCAATTCCAGTCTGTTGTTTGACCGTGTCCACGTTTTTGGTTGCATAATAATTCAACATCAGTGTGGGAAGCTCTTTTCTGTTCTTTTCACTTTTTGAACAACAACAAATGATTTGATAAACAGTGAAGTTTGTTTCTCCCCTTTGAAGAAACGGTGGATAAGATTGTGACAGAAGCATTGTGTGTCTGAAAATACCCTGTCGTTTTTCTGAGTCTGTGACAATAGAGATTATCTAGAAGGTCTGTCTCCCAGCTTGTTGGTCTGGCACTGTCTCCAAGCACTTTTGAATGGACTTCCGTTTATGCCTTTTGTTTTGTACTCTCTGTCTCTCTCTCTCTGTCTCTGTCTCTATCTTCCTCCTCCTCCTCTTCTTCTCTCTTTCCTTTTCTGCTGGCTTTGGTGTGAAAGAAAGTCGGATCATGTTTTGCACGAATTATTTTGCTGACTTGTGTCTGTGCTGTTGTGACCGAGTTTCTGTTTGTAGGGAGTCGCCTGCTGCTCCAAGGTGTGTTTCTGTATTGTTTTGATGAATTCTTTTTTTTCAATTTGTGTGTTTTGTCTTTCATGTTTTGAAAACCCAAGGCTTTGAATGTGCTGATACATGATTAAAGTCTGATTGTGATACTTATGATCACTTTATATTTCTCCACACCCCTGGAATGCCCCTCATACTGATCATGGATACTGTTATGTTGATGTTGCTGCTGCTGCTCTGCCGTTTAGTTTGTTGCTGTTGTTGTTTTGGTTTATGTGTTCATGCAGTGTGATGAAATCATTGCTGGTTGATAAGCACAATCTAATTTTTATTGAGTTCTTTTTTTCTTTTACTTTTGTATTAGTCCTAAACGAATGAATAGATTTATGGCTGGACAAATATTTGTTTTTCTCTTCAACAACTGGGTAAGGTCAGTTTTGTTTTCTGGTGAAGAATGATCCAGTGATATTGTTCATGTATATCCCAGCGATTTTCCTTTTTCCAGTGTTGACATTTGCTCATCCCATATACTATAGTCCCTTCTTCCACAAAAAAAGTTTGCGAGTAAGAATAATGATGTGTATACATGTACAGGTGCATAACAGCTTGGCAGTGAGAGCGTTGGGCTGGAGGTATGCGTGTACATGTGAGTGTGGTCCTGGATATTATGTTCTTCCGTTACATGTCTTTTTCATTAATAGCACACGCCTCTGTGTGTGCGTATGTGTATGTGTCATTGCATTGTATTGTATTGTATTGTATACCACTTTAAGTCAAGGAAAATATCTCTGCATGAAATTCAGGCTGCTTTCCTAGGAGAGAGCGCGTTGCCATAAGAGCAGCGCCACCCACGGTTTTGGGGTTTTTCTTTTTTCAATTTTCCTGTCTGCACGTGTATTTGTTTCTCTATTAGACTTTGGCCAGGGATAACACTCTTGTTGCCATGGGGTTTTTTACGTGCACTTAATGCAGGCTGCACAAGGGACCTCGGTTTTTCGTCTCATCTGAAAGACTAGCACCCAGACCACCACTAGAGAATGGTGAAAAATTCGAGCACGAACGGGGATCGAACCTGCACACATCCTTTCTAGGCAGGCGCGTTACCTCTTCATCCACCAAGTCAGCTCTTTTTCTGTTTCACAACTTTTTATTATCTGGTGCACATTGGACGATATGAATATATACACACGTGTGTGTGTGGAAAATGTTTGTGTACACGTGGGTGTATGTGTGCGTGCGTGTACATGCGTGCATATATGCGCAAAAGTGTTTGTGTGTGTGTGCGCGTGTGTGTATGTGTGTGCGTGCATGCGTACGTGAGTGCGTTTGTGCGCGTGCACGCACACTGGAGAAGGAAAATTGGATGGTGTCAGATATACATGTTGAATAAAAGGATGTACACGGTGCATTTGCGAAAGTCCTGTGTACTACTGTGTGCATACATAAATATGTGTGTGTGTGTGTGTGTGTGGCAGGGGAGGGGGTGCGCATGCGTGTGTGCATGTTTGTGTGTGTGTGTGGTGTGTGTGTGGTGTGTGTGTGTGTGTGTGTGGTGTTGTGTGGTGGTGTGTGGTGTAGGATCACGTTTCATAGGCGATGCGATATCTGACGGTTTTCTTTTGTGGTGAGCTGTGGTGGAGCAAGTATTCAAACTTTGTAACGCATTTTCAAAATAAAAGTCCCCTGAGTTTTACAACAGCGCAGTGTGCCCTTCCCAAGCAGTCAGCAGCTGTCAGTGTGCTTGGGAGACAGTGTCTGTCTGCCTGCCTCTGTCTCTCTGTCTGTCTGTCTGCCTGACTCTTTCTGTCTGTCTGTGTCTGTGTGTCTATGTGTGTGTGTGTGTGTGTGTGTGTGTGTGTGTGTGTGTGTGTGTGTGTGTGTGTGTGTGTGGTCCTCTGCTCTCTCTCTCTCTCTTTCTCTCTCTCTCTCTCTCTCTCTCTCTCTCTCTCTCTCTCTACGAAGATCAGACTAAAAGTGGTCGAAATCAAACAAACAGCTGCACCCTGAAAATCTGGACAAATTGCCTGACACTGAATCTGAAAGTGCTTACAAAATTGAAACAATTTTTTTAATCACTTCTGAACAATTAAATGAAAACAAGCCTCTATCAGAAGAGATCTGGAAT
>CM054135.1:34420776-34455776 GCA_028751875.1 Rapana venosa | reverse complement strand
GTATATCAGCTGACCAATCCAGATCATGCTCTTGATCTATGGTATCAGATTTTCTGTGGCATTTACAACAAACATGCTCCTCTTCAGACAAAAGAGTTAAATACCGAATTAAATCCACCCTGGCTCACTAAACAAGTTCAAGATAATATTCATTTAAGAGATAACCTGTTTAAAAAGAGGATCTCAAGAAGAATATAAAAAGCAAAGAAATTATGTTCTAGTCTTTTAAGAGGCAGAAAAAAAGAAATACTTTGAACAACTAGTTGATTAAAAACAAAGATAGTAAGGACCATTTGGAAAGCCATCAATAAACTAACAAATAAAAATTATCAGTAATACTTCAAATAACATAAAAGATATATCAGCCGATGCAATAAATCATCATTTGTCAACAGTGTCATTCTCAGATAATCATTAACTGACAATTCAGATACAAATGATTTAAGAGACCTAAAAAACTTTTGCTTTAACATACATCTTATACAAAGCATAACATCACACCTGTTAGTGTCCAAGACGTGTTTATTTCTTTAAAATGTTTAAAACAAACAGCAACACGTGGTCTAGATGGACTGGATGGTTTATTATTCTAAAACTTGCTGCTCCTGTAATAACAACACACTTACATATCTATAATCTTTGTTAAGTAAAAACACATTTCCAAAAATATTAAAGCAAGCCAAAGTAATTCCATTGTTCAAATCAGGAAGACTGCTGACCCTTCCAATTTATAGACCAATATCTATTCTGGTCAACACTTTCAAAGCCTTGAGAACAGCACATATATAAATGTCTTCTTGCTCATCGAATAAGTAATAATCTCATACATCCCAACCAATCTGGATTTAGAGGCCAACCATTCATGTAATACTAGCATTATTAAAAACTCACGAAAGATGGCTATCCAATACAAACAAAACCAATTTACCGGAGTTCTCTTTGTCGACTTTGCCAAGCATTCGACGTCCTTGATCACAATCTCCTCTTAAATGAATTACAGCTATCTATAATCTATATCTCCCATTTACCCTCGAACTTATTTGTTCCTTCTGTCTAACAGACAGCAAAAAGTTTATCTCAACAATTGCTTTTCTAAGTACCTTCCCAAATGCTTACGGTTGTTCCTCAGGGGTCTGTTCTTGGTCCTCTGCTATTTTCTCTTATATCAACGACTTACCTTTTTATATAACAACATCCTGTGAACTTGTTTGCAGACGACACCCCATAGACACAACCGATAGGGATCCATACCAGGTCTTTCGAGTAATGCAAGGAAAACGGATATTCTTGTCAGATGGACATTATGAATCACTTGGCACTCATCCCAACAAAACAAAATTCATGCTTATTTCAACTAGGCAAAAAACGTCAAAATCTTAACATAATTAAACCATCACTCTATATAATTGATGAATTATAGAGAAATTTCAAGTCATAAACTGTTAGGATTAACTATTGTATAACAATTTATCTGGTCAGATCACATCAAAAGATTATCAAGAAACATTGCCTCAAAAATATTTCAACTGCGTGAAATTAAAAAAAATTTCTGTCTCTGCATGCAAGAAAAATATTTTTCATTCTTTATATTCAGTCAAGCATTGATTATGCTTCCACTCTTTGGGATCTGGCAAGCAACAACTTAACTAAATCTATTACTAGACTTACATAACGTGCGTTAAACTTGTATTAGATAAGTCCTTTTTATAACTGATGCTGATTATAGAGATAATAACCTCTACCGTTAAACTCCAAACTCCTGTTCAACAAAGGAATTCTTATGCATAAAATCATTCATGGCATGTCCCACCATCACTAAGAGACATGTTTACAGTTAATGAATTTAGGCATTCGCACACTATCGATCTTCCTTAGCTAGAATTACATTATATAAATCAAGTCTGTCGTATTCGGAAGCTGGCTCTGGAACAGACTTCCTGTCTTTTTAAAAAACTGAAACAAACTATAAAAGATTTAAAACTTCCTATCATGACTTTTTAATGAAAAGTACAAACCTGGCATCACTTTCTCCCCAAATGTATTGATCAACAATTTCTACATAGTGGTATGCTGTTCAGTGGTATGCTTTGTTTGATTGTGTTTACATGCTTGTGGTAGGTCAGTTTTCCTAACTGCCAGTTTGTCTATTCATTTGTGCGACATTTGTAGAGAGCATTTGTTGCGTGTACTTCCCTACCATTTTTTTTTTTGATTTTGCACAGCAGTTATTTCTACATAATTATGTCATCTTGTATTTGGAAACACTCCCTCATTGTCTCTGTCTGTCTATCTGTCTGTCTGTCTATCTGTCTGTCTGTCTCTCTCTCTCTCTTCCTCTCTCTCCTCTCTCTCTCTCTCTCTCACTCATCTCTCTCTCTCTCTCTCTCTTCTCTCCCTACCCCTCACTCTCTCTTGTCATCATCTTCATCTGTCGTTTTTATTATAAACCATCATACGTCGGCACTGCTATTGTCATCATACCCCGCATAGTAGAACATCATTATCTCTACTACTACTACTATACTAAACTACTACTACTACTACTACATTGGCGTCGACGATAGTGACGACATTACTACCTTCTTGTTCTTGATGTATTTGTATATTCTTGGTGTATTTTCTCTTTTGTCGTTTCCTTTACTCTTTTCCTTTCCATTTTTTTTTCAAATATATTGCTTTACTTTGGTGTTAATACTTTTTTTTTCCTTTTTGAGAGGGCTGGATGGAAAAAAAAGTCATTGTACTTAATCTATTACCCTCTTTAAATAAAATTTCGTATAATTTCGTATTTCGTATTGGACTGCGCTAGATGCTGAGGGGACTACACCTATCTTCTCCTTTCCCTCGCCAGCTGGGCTGCCAGTGCACTGACTGCACATCGCTAAACAATTGCGCGAAATGCGTCATGTCACACTCAACGAATTTTCCCAGCCATGTTAGGGAGTACTCGTTTTACGCTCGCAGTCTCGACCGAATTTTTATTTTATCAGTATATTTTTATTGCCGGTATTTTGGGTCGTGTTTTCATCTGTGTTGAATTTTTTTTTAAAGCACCGATGTACTAGGCAATTTAAAAATAGTTTTCACGCACTTTTGGACAGGGTTGTGCAGATGTATATCTTGATCCATTTAGCGACAAGAAACCCCGTATCGACACTACACTCGGCTACTACCGTCAAATCACCAACTTGACCCTGTAACCGTGGCAGTTACTGTCCTGTCCCCTCTCAGTGTTTTTAAGTTAATTCAGTTTAACTCACGGCCAATTGAAATTTATAAACTATGTGGATGCTATTTCACGGGAGCTAACCGCGCCAACTGTTTACAAGACATTGCTAATCTACGGTTTTTCCCCTTGTGTGGAACGAATCGCAGACAGACTCGTGAGGTGGTGGGGTATCTTTTTCAAATGCGTATTTTTACGAATCGTTTGTATAACAAAAATATTGGCATGGACTACATTATAGTGTAAACATACATGCTAAAAATGAATGCACGGAGAAGCGATTAGGCTGAAGGATGGGGGAAATACCCAGAGGTACTAACTAACACTACATCATTATCTGGAGCACAAGACACGGGTAATAATAATAATAATAATAATAATAATAATAAAAATGTATGGAATTTATATAGCGCTGAATCTTGTACTCCTGTGTCCAAAGACACAGACTTACATAAACACACACACACACACACACACTCTCTCTCTCTCTATGTGTGTGTGTGTGTGTGCAGCCTTGGTGTGTGTGTGTGTGTGTGCAGCCTTGGTGTGTGTGTGTGTGTTTGTGCGCGCGCGCGCGTGTGTGTGTAAATCGCAAAGAAATAAAGTAGCACAGACATACACTGTCACAGACCAGTTTATGCACGCACAAAACAGTAAGGTCGAAGCAAAACTGCTCTCCCTTTCATAGCCCTTTCTCTCCAGTGAAGAAGCCTTGTACTCCGAAAATAATGCCAGCAAAGTACACTATCAAAGAATGAAAAGCATAACATAATATCTGCGAAAAACCCAAGCAGTCATACAAACACAGAATAAACAGTTTACCACCACACGAATAATAGCCACGATGATGAAGACGAAGGAGAAGACAACTGTAATGAAGTCCAGTCGACGACGATGAAGAGAATGAAATCACCACAACTGATAATGTGGATACTTCGGATGAGACTATAAACCGATGTCCCGTGTGCAAACGCACGTAGAACATCTTGTGCACACAGTAAAACCCGTTCCGCTTTTTGGAAGAGTAGGCCATTGTGTGCCTGTGGGAACGGATGACAACATTTACAAAACTGCATACACACGGGGATTAGATGGGGGGGGAAAAACCAACCACGAGTTCTGACTATTATCCCCGAAAAAAGAAGAATACAATAGAAAAAAATAGATACATAACGAAATAAAATACAGAAAAAGACTCACTACACTGACGCACAAAGAGTTACACGGTTGCTGGAGAAGCTCAGTCTTGGAGAGCGGCGAAAGGGGAAGGAGAATGAAGAAGTGGGGATGGGGATGGAAGCACCGCAAAACTTGACACACCACCACAGTTGCCCCCCCTATACCAACTCAAGGGGAGGTCCTGAATAGTTCAGTGCAGCCAGGCTCAGGCCTCACAGTGCAGGCAGTGTCCCCGCACAGTGGTGATAGCCCTGGCACAGTGGTGATGAGCCCTGGCACAGTGGTGATAGCCCTGGCACAGTGGTGATAGCCCTGGCACAGTGGTGGTGAGCCCTGGCACAGTGGTGATGAGCCCTGGCAACGCCCTCACAGCTGCAGCAGCAGCAACACCACACCTTGTCACCGCTTCCGCCACAGACAGGTGACGACACGACAGCGTCACCCAGTCCTCAGGAATGAACTCCCTTCACAACAACGTAGCTCAGCCCTGTCGTAGGCGTGAAAACAGGGTTTTAAACATCCTCACTGCCTACATCAGCTACATGAATTCATATATTGGTGTATGGTGTGGGTGTGCGTGGGCGTGTTCGCACACACACGTACGTGCGTGTGTACGTGCTGCGTATATGCGTGCGTAAAAATAAGTTTTTATGTCTTCTAGTCAATGGGTTTAAAATTGTGTTCACAATTGATGTGTGTGCGTGCGTGCGGGTGTTTGCGTGTGTGTGCGCATGCGCGCGTGTGTGTTGGTGTGTGTGTGTGTGTTCGTGACATTTTATTTGAAAACCAATATGAAATATAGCTTTTGTGTCTTTGATATATTTGATGTGTATCAATCTGCCTGTCAGTATTGTAAATGCCCTTCATGGGATGATTAAAGTGTTTTTGACTTTGACTTTGACTTTGACTATGTTGACAACATCCTTACTTTACTTCTTACATCAGCTACGTGTTGACAACATCCTCACTGCATACATCAGCTGCATGTTGACAACATCCTTACTGCATACATCAGCTGCATGTTGACAACATCCTTACTGCATACATCAGCTGCATGTTGACAACATCCTCATTGCATACATCAGCTGCATGTTGACAACATCCTCAATGCATACATCAGCTGCATGTTTACATCCTCACTGCATACATCAGCTACATGTTTACATCCTCACTGCAAACATCAGCTGCATGTTTACAACATCCTCAATGCATACATCAGCTACATGTTTACAACATCCTCACCGCCTACATCAGCTACATGTTTACAACATCCTCACCGCCTACATCAGCTACATGTTTACAACATCCTCACCGCCTACATCAGCTACATGTTTACAACATCCTCACCGCCTACATCAGCTACATGTTTACAACATCCTCACTGCCTACATCAGCTACATGTTGACAACATCCTCACTGCCTACATCAGCTACATGTTTACAACATCCTCATTGCATACATCAGCTGCATGTTTACAACATCCTCATTGCATACATCAGCTACATGTTTACAACATCCTCACTGCCTACATCAGCTACATGTTGACAACATCCTCACTGCCTACATCAGCTGCATGTTGACAACATCCTTACATCTAGTGCAGAACTGGTACGACTTTTAAAAAAACCGTAAGTTTGGAACTAATTGCAACAGTTACTTTTGGGGGGCCAATGGTTAGTGTTTATAGTGATAAACAAATACTGAAAAGTTGTTCTCTCTCTCAAATATGTTTATATGTTTTGTATCCTTATAACTGTGCAATGTTAAAAAAACTGACTAAAAAGTTGTTGTTTTTAAGTACTGAAAAGTTGAGAATGATAACGCAATGCATTTGTTTATATTTTAGACAAATATATGTCATGAATTTTCTATTTTTAGAACGTCACCAATGTCACCTCAGATATAGCCGTGTAACCATTCGTTAGAGAGGTCTGAATGTGATTAATTAAAAAGTAGCATCACTTTACTTCATGAATGTGAAAATACGCATATATAGTCAATAAAATATAAAAATAATATGCAATAATATGCTTCCAAACAGTGTTGAAACACCCGAATTCAAACATTCTACTCTTGGCCGTTGTTCTTTATTGATATAGATAGATAGATAGATAGATAGATAGATAGATAGATAGATAGATAGATAGATAGATAGATAGATAGATAGATAGATAGATAGATATTTCTGATCCATCCATTTGGGATGATCTCTCTCTGTTACTTCACCAAAAGCCTACATTTGATACTTTCAAATCCAGCCTCAAGACACATTAGTTTTATTTCCGACTTAGGATCTTCCCCTATAGTTACACCTCTTATATGTTCCTACTTTCAACAGACATCTCCATTACCCCGCCTATGCGCACGCGCGCGCGTGTGTGTGTATGCGTGTGTGTGTGTGTGTGTGTGTGGTGTGTGTGTGTGTGTGTGTATGTGTGTGTGTGTTGTGAGTGTGCGATTGTGGGAGTCTAAATTTAAACTCTGTTGTTTTGGGGTGTTTTTTTAACAGTCAGATGTATACTAATGATTCAAATACAAGTGCTATGATTTCTTTGCTCTACAAGATTCAGCACTATAAAAGTTCATTATATTATTAAATTATCAAAATAACTACATTTTTATCTCTAAGTGCAAGACAAATTCAGTGGTTGGTTTGTTTTCAACTGCATGCACTCACCCACAATAAGTGACATGTTCATCTCTTAGGATCTTGCATGCTACTGCATGACTTGAGTATCTTCATGTCTCCAACATCAGCCACTGCTGGCTTTGTCTTCTTCTTCCATGATGTTGTCGAGAGAATTGTTGAAAGCCTTGGGTGCAATGACCTCATTCAAAACAGCATCAACTGTGAAATGCCTCTGAACAGCTCTGGCCCTCCACTTTCCTGTCAACAGTGAGTGTTCAATGGCATCAGGTGCAAATGTCCCTTCCAACCACTGCTGAAGACCAGTTCCTGCCATTAGTCATCCTATGGAACCCAGTAGTCTCATCTCAGTATGTAAGCCACCTAGTCATCGGACACTGGAGCAGAGAGGGCTGTCATCTGGTTCACTGGCAACAATGATCGTGGCCTTCTACCAAAGAGGTTGATCCAAAGTAACACCTAGTGTTACATGGTTCAGACTTGCCAATGCTGACAAGAAGTGTAGAAGTGTGAACACACAGCGCTTGTCTCACAGTGGGGTCCATGTCCATCATTGGTAAGAGGGTTAAGCAGCTCTGCATGTCCTGGATGGTGGCTATCACACACTGCCTTCAGAGGTCCTGACCAGCTTGGTCATGGGCAGCGCAGTGGTCACAATACTTTCTACAGAAGGTCCAGAAAGGTGTTGACATCACTGTGGATTGTTTAAAGAAGACTGAAGTCTCATTTTAGCTGAGAGGCGAACGAACTGAATATTTTGATTGGAATCCTCTCAATGACTTTCACCCATTCAGCTATTGCAGTAATATCACGTTTGGTGGACCTGTTATTACTAATGGCAGGAGTGACAGCAGCAATCCTCCCCATGCCATGAAATGCACCAGCGCCGCCTACTGTTGGATGTTGTGCAATAAACAGATCACAGCTGGTTGAGGTCAAGCCTCATGTACAAATGTCTTGTATCAGTGCTGCAGATTGTTCATATCTCTTCACTTCAGCATAGGATGAAGAGAACTCCAGTTTGTTCAAATGGTCAACAAGATAACTGGAGCCAACAAGGTGGTGAATTTCCACTCCGACACCCAACTGCAATGTGATATCAATTTTCGGTCTTGCTGCTTGGACAAGACTGGCCAATGGAAACAATCTTCAGTTTGTGATCTCTGTTACCACAAAGCAGTGTGCTGAGGAACAGTATCACAGATGATGGAGAAAATCAACATTGTTGTCCAGGCTAGCCATGTCAGAACTTGGTGGGTAATCCTCATTGTAATTGCCCTTCATGGGATGATTAAAGTGTTTTTGACTTGACTTGACTTTACTCTTTTGTCGTATCCATGGTCTTGATGTCTGACAAGAGAAGAAGGGTTGCTGTTCTGATGATGAGAAGTTTTTGTTGTTGTTGTTGTTGTTGTCGTTGCCTTCCTCTTCTTGTCTGGAAATTTCCTGGAGTGTTTTCTCTGCAGTTACCCTAAAAGTTACTATATTTGCTTTCCATGTAATGCATGTGACAAATATTGTTTCTCCAAACTGTTCTAACTGTTGCCATAGATATTTTTCAGTGTAAGGTTCTTTTTCAATTGCAGCTTCTTGAAGATTGTGTTGCATTTTCTGCCTGAGATCTGAAAGAGTGATTTATTCAGTATCATTTTCTTCTAAAAACTGTACTTACTTCTAGAACGCTTCTGTTTGGTCTTCATCGGATGGTCTTCCCTACTATTTTACAACTAATCTGACTGGTGCTGTTACAGACAAATCAGTTTGCTGTTATCGGCATGCAGTGAAAAACGGCAGAATTTACTGTTTGTGAACAAATCCCTGTTAGACACCTGTCCAGTTATTCAGCGCACGTAAAAGAACCCACGGCAACAAGAGAGTTGTCCCTGGCAAAATTCTGTAGAAAAAGCCACTCTGATAGGAAATAAATACAGTTGCAGACGAAAAAGAAAAAGGGTGGCGCTGCTCTTGTGGCGACGCGCTCTCCACGGGGATAGCAGCCCGAATTTCACGCAGAGAAATCTCGTGACTTAAAGTGGTATAAATAAATAAATAAATAAAATAAATAAATGATAAAAGGGTCCCAGACTGAAACTGTTTTAATATTTACTCCAAACTTGGACAAAATGTAAACATTCTCCCTATAAGCTATATCTAGCTGTTTGTCGTACTTGAAAACATACTTTTTGCATGTTAATGTCAGTCCGTAAGAATCACGTACTCCATGGATTATAATGCATGTGAAATAATTGTTCACACACACACACACGCGCGCGCGCGCAGCCACGCACGCACGCACGCACGCAATACATGCCACATAAAGTAAACAGATTTTGGTTGTAATCTTTAATGTTTCAATCATATGAAATATTTTATCAGTTACAACATTGAGGGGGTACTTATTAATAATAATAATAATGTATGGAATTTATATAGCGCTGAATCTTGACTTGAACGGATTAATTAGACAAAAAATGAAACGCTGAAATGCTGTTCAGAAAGCCTGATTCTAAACACTATACTTTTGAAGTCTTAGTCTACCAGATACATTTGTAGGCCTAGCAGACGACATAACAGCCTATCACGTGCGCTGTTGGCCTGTGAGTCCTACACTCCACAGTGGTGTTACTCAACTCAGAGCTTCGGTATGGGTGAGTGGGTGTTACTCAACTATATTTGGGGTATGGCCGGAAGACTGGGCTAAAGTGCGTATCTACGGCAAATTATCTATCTTTTATTTAATTTTAGTGCAAATTTCACGGGCCTCAACTTTTCTCAACTTTGGATATGTTATTACCAACAATTTTTAAGAGTAGAATGAAACAAAAACAAACCGTTGCAATTTTTTCCTTGACAAAATCGTTCCAGTACTGGACTAATCTCCTCCTTCACTTGAGATACTTGTCCACAAGGTCCTTCATGGCGATGAAGTCTGCAACACTCTCTGGCAGACCAGACTGTCGGAGATACTCAGACAGCCCACTGCCCACACGTTCTCTGACCGTCCTTCTACAAAGGCTGATCAGGGGCATCGGCTGTCGGGTAATGCTCACCAAGCTGTCCATGACGTCTTGAGGCAGGTGTGGGGGCACATTGCCCGTGGCAAACCACGCCTCCCGGTCTGCCCGGTAGCCTGCCACCACGGCCATCTCCGCTGCCGCGTAGTTCCTGGCCTCCAGAGCATGCCACAGGAAGGAGCTGTTCTTCATCTGTACATGAGGAGGAGCCTCACTCAGAGCAGCTGTTAAGCCGGCACCAGCTTCAGCAGAGGTAGATCTCGATTCAATCACAACACTCGCGGCTTCTTCCTTCCTTTCAAATGTCTTAGGATCGGGAGAGTCTAGAATGGCTCCGGCATGGATGAGCTTGGCCAGCACTTTGTTGCTGGACCTCACAGCCAGCACCAGGGGCGTGCATCCTTTGTGGGTCTTTTCGTTGACGTCAGCTCCCTTCTCTATCAGAAGGTCCAGCAGACTGAGAGCTCCTTCGGAAGTGTGCATTACCACCGCTTGGAGTGGAGTTTGTGCGTCCACCAAGAAGCTGTTCAGAGAGGTGACCACAGGCGTCAAGCAGTCCAGGCCTTTGGCAATCAGATAGCGGGCCGAGGAGTAGCAAGGTTGACGAACAGTGCACCATGAAACTGCCGGCTGCCTCAGAACCTGTTGAACCCTTCCCATATTCTTCCAGTAAGAAGACACTTCAGGCACAGTGACGTCACCTCGCTCTATCAGATAATCCAGGAGGACATGGCGATCATGGAGTATTGCCAACTCCAGGGCTGAAGGATGGGGTAGATTGTTTAGATCTGTGTCACCCTCACCTTCATCTAGCAGCATCAAGGCCATCTTGTCAGACTCTGCGGAAAGAATAAACAAGCTGTGGACATTGTGCGAGGCCAAACAATCGTGTATGTGTTTATAGTCTTTGGCTATATATATATTCATTTACTTGTGTCAAATTGTTGATGAAATAAATTCCATTCCAGTTTCTTTGTAGTTCGCCTTTTGCAGTATAAGCTTATGGGCAGGTTTGATTACTATTCATCTCATTAATGACGCCTATAACGTAAGCTACGGTAATGAAGGTGTACTAAAGCAGGGCAGCAGCTGGCTGTTCAGTGTTGTGAAAGACTAGTGTGACTGTGCGTGGGTTGGATAAAGCAGTACTTAAACTAAAGCGTCGTCATTGTCTCTTAAAGGTAACTAAAGGCACAGGTTCCAGTCTTCTCTGGAATGCTTTCCCTGGTATTGGACCATTGCTAGGCTACTGACTCCTTTGGGCAGTCCTTCGGGTGTGACTGTAAACCCTAGTCCCGTGTGCCAACAAGTATACAACATCTTGCGTCACGTTTAATGCCCCTGCATCCTTCGTAGAAGACTTGGCCAGCTTTGGCTGGTGGCATAGATGACATGGCCATACCACTCTCTGGCTATGGATGACATGACAATACCCCTCTTTAGCTATGGATGACATGGCCATACCACTCTCTGGCTATGGATGACATGGCCATACCCCTCTTTAGCTATGGATGACATGGCCATACCACTCTTTAGCTATGGATGACATGGCCATACCCCTCTTTAGCTATGGATGACGTGACAATACATATCAAGGTATCGCGGCTTTCTCTGACTTGGCGGGGCTTCATCAACAGTGCAAGACGTCATGGAAACCTGGTTTTCCATTGATCTGGGAGATCTATGAAAACAAAAATGCCCATGTACCCTTGATTACTGCCAGCGGACCCTCAGGAAACAGTTACCAATTGCGGAATAGCTTACTTTGGAGACAGACAGACAGACAGACAGAGGGACCAAATCGAAGTTGGACTGCAGTACCTTGCCTGTCTTCCAGCATAAGGGCGATCTGTAGTGCGCTCCGGCCATTAGTGGTCAGCACGCCTCTCTGCACTCCTTGCCTCAGCAAAGTGCGGGCCATTTCCCTCCGCCCGTAGGACACCAGCATCAACAGTGGAGTCATGCCGTCAGAGTCATTCCGGATGTCCGGGCCAAACCTGCGGTGGAATCACATCATTGGTGCTTTCTTGTTCATGGCAATGAGCAACGCTGGCTTCAGAAGGGTTAAGTTTTCATGAATTTGAAACCTATCTGATTGAACATCATTTGAAGGAATTTCTTTGTACAACTTTTCTTTAAACTGATGAGAAGCTCTGTCAAAAAGTTAAAGCAAATGGCACAAAGGAATCATAATGGTGAGGTGTAGGTGAGTTTGTCTGTAATAATAATGAAACCTTAAGTTTCCTTACATACATATTTGCTTGCTGTTACAGGCAAGCATACGGAAATTCTCGTAGTGCAAACGAAACCTTTGATAATAATAATGATGGTGATAATAATAATGATGGTGATAATAATATTAATGATGGTGATAATAATAATAATGATGATAATGATAATAATAATAAATGGAATTTATATAGCGCTATATCTTACAAAAACAAGTCAAGGCGCTTCCATGCAACCCACTCATACACATACCAACAATAATTAACAGTTTTTAACAAATTCAAATGTACACACACAGGTTATAAACTTCAGCAGGGTGATGGGAATTTTGGCTGCTGAAGGCAGGGGCTGATATGAGATGAAACAGGAGGGGAAAGTCTTAGGTTTGAAATAGGTATGTCTTGATAATCGGCCCCCTGAGCCAGGCAACTAACCAAACAAGCTACCATGACACTCTACACGAAACCAAAGCAATAACTGTTCGAACTGAAACATACAGCATATCTACATCTATATCTATCTATCTATCTATCTATCTATCTATCTATCTATCTATCTATATATATATATATATATATATATATATATATATATAATGTATGGCATTTGTATTGCGCTTTCATTCAAATCATTTACACACCTGCAACCTTCCACAAAATATTAGAATTAATATATATCAAATGATTGTACGCTCACATTCACGCACACACATACTCACAAAAACAAGACAAAAAGACATGAGAAGATCAGATAGGAAATAAGTGCGTTTTGAGGTTAGATTTGAAAGTGTCAAAGGTAGGCTTTTGGCGAAGGGATAGCAGAAGGTCAGTCTACGTGGATGACCAGAAACAGAGAAAGAGCATCGGCCAATAGTGGTTTGTTTGAATCTGGGAGTTCGGAAGCGCAGAGTGTCAGTGGCTGAACGAAGGGAACGAGATAGAATGTACAGGTGAAGACAGTTACAGAGAAAAGAGGGTGCAGATTTGTGGAAACATTTGAAACAGAGGGTATTGATCTTATACCTCACTCTTTGTGAGATAGGTAGCTAGTGAAGAGATCGCAAAAGAGGAGTGATGTGTTCAGATTTTTTCTTTCTTAGGACTAGTCGAGCTGCAGAATTTTGTATGCGTTGAAGGGAGTGGATGGATGATGCTGGTAAACCAGCACAAAGAGAATTACAGTAGTCCAAACGTGACAGAATACGAGATGTGACTAGTTGGGATGTTGCATCAATGGACAGATACTTGCGAATTGCGCTTATGCGCCGTAACTGATAGTAGCAGGACTGGCAGGTCTGGGTGATGAACTTTTTCATAGAGAGTGTGTTGTCGAGAACTACACCTAAATACTTCACAGAGCTGGTCAAAGGAACTGAGGTATTGCCGAATTCTATTGAAGATGTTGTGATGGAGGAAAGTTTATGTTCAGTCTCTATGAGCATAGCTTCGGTTTTATTCACATTTACCTGTAACTTGTTCTGAGTAATCCAGTTTTGAATGTCTTGAAGGCAGTAGGCCGTATTTGTCAGGAGGGAAGGCAGTTTCTCAACAGTATCACTACATTGAAGCCGAGTATCATCAGCATAGAAATGATGATCAAAATATGATGGCGATTTATTATCTATGAGAGTGGTGCAGTGTAGAGAGTAAAGAGAACAGGACCAAGAACTGATCCCTGTGGGACTCCACATTCCAGTTTGACAGGTTTTGATTGAAATTTGCTGGCAATGACTTTCTGGCATCGGTCTGTGAGGTATGAAGTAAATCAGGTAAGGGCTGTGCCATTAATACCAAACGTGGGTGTGTTTATATATATATATATATATATATATATATATATATATATAGAGAGAGAGAGAGAGAGAGAGAGAGAGAGAGAGAGAGAGAGAATTATATAAACAACTAAAAGAAGGTACATTCCAGGAATGGATAGCACACGAAGTGAGCTTCTGAAGAACCCAGGCCCTTCCAGTTTTACAGCTTTACATCATCTATGCAAAAGAATTGAGGAAATCTGCCAATGGCCCAGTGAGTGGAAGCAACAAGAATGTGTCATGCTCCGGAGACAAGGGCGGGGATACTAAAGGTTGTGAGAATTTAGCACTATCACTTGGTATGCCAGGCAAGTAAAAGTCTTCTGATCATCCACCTCAAAAGAATAAAAATTAAAATCGAAAGATTTATATCTGATTGTCAGGCAGGATAAAGACATGAGAAAGAAACAACAGATATGCCTTTTGTGCTTAGATATCGTTAGAAAAAATTAGAAGCACTGAAGATAAGGTTTTCATGACTTTCATCGACTATAGTAAAGCTTTCGAGAGTGACAAACATCACCATCTGTTGATCACGATGTCAGAAGTGGGATTTATAAAGCATTTGGTCTCGCTCATAGGAAATTTGTATTCAGATAAGAGTGCAACCATCCGATGGAATGGCGAGCATTGTGCATTCTTTGATGTAAAAAGAGAGTCAGTCAGGATTGCATATGATCCCCGCATCTCTTCAGCATAGAAAGGCAGACAAAGATGACATGAGCATGAATATAGGAGGCAGGAACATCACTAACCTCACGTACGCTGATGATACGGCACTCTCATGGCCAATGATATCACAGCATGAAAAGAATTCTCTACAGGATCGATGCAGAGAGCCTTAAGTTACATGCAAAAAAGGCCAAAGTGATGCATATTAATAGAACAAACATCCCTCAGAATATCTAAATCAATGAAACAGATCTGTAATATGTTCAAAATTTCAAATATCTAGGCTCTGTAAAAGAGAATGATGGCTTTTGTCTACAAGATTTCATGGCTAAAATCGGTATAGCCAAGTAAAAGATGATTCAATGAAGCAATACTTGGAAAGTCAGATACATATCTAAACATCTCAAAATTAGAATTGTCCAAACACCAATATAGCCTGTATTGCTGTATGGGTCAGAAAACTGGACACTACGGCAAATGGAAAGAGGCAAAATAAACGCAGCCAAAATGTGGCTCTACAAGCGACTTCTAAGGGTCAAATGGTCGAACAACAAAAAGACAAATGAAAGCATTCTTTATAAAATCTCAGTGCAAAGGCAAGTGTTTGCTGAAATTGAGAAGCGCAGACTGAGGTATGTTGGTCATGCAAACAGAAACACACAGACAAATCTGATGACGACAGTTCTCCAAGGTAAGGTTGGGGGCAGAAGGAAAAGAGGCAGACCACCAACATCCTTTATTGCCAACATCACTGAGATCAGTGGTGTGGCAGTGCTACAGGAGATCATAGAACTCAGCACAGAGAGAGAAAGATGGTGAACCCTGGTGGCATTGCGTGGAGCTCCTACTGTCAACGGTGGCATAAGCTTTGGAGAAAGGTGACCGGTGTGCACCTCAAACCTAAAACTTCTGTATGGATTACTTTCAAAACTTAATGACTCCCCTTACAAACCAAAAAGTCAATGCGAATGTGCTTTTATTTGTTTACATTCTAAAGGACTTATACCGTCTTCTATCAAAAGTGTTTTAAAACGGCAGAATGGTAATGCAAATATGGTTATAAAAAACATTAACATGATTTAATATCAGATTATGTTGTTGTTGCTGTAGTTAATAGCAACTAGCAGTAGTGGTGACAGTTGTAGCAGCACATAACCAACAACAACAGCTGCAAAGTCAAAGAACTGTATGATGAATGAGAGCAGAACAGCAGCAATTGCAGTAGTAGTAGTAGTAGTAGTAGTAGTAGTAGTAGTAGTAGTAGTAGTAGTAGTAGTAGCAGCAGCAGCAGCAGCAGCAGCAGCAGCAGCAGCAGTTGTTGTTAGCAGTGGAGGTGGTGGTGGCTGTAGTAGTAGTGGTAGTAGTGTCAGTAGTAGAAGTAGTAGCAGCAGCAGCAGGAACAGCAGCAGCAGCAGTAGTAGTAGTAGTAGTAGTAGTAGCAGCAGCAGCAGCAGCAGTAGCAGCAGCAGAAGCAGCAGCAGCAGTGGTGGTGGTGATGGTGGTGGTGGTTGTCGTGGTTGTAATAGTAGTGGTAGTGGAAGTGGAAATGGAAGTAGAAGTAGTAGTAGTAGTAGTAGTTGTAGTAGTAGTTCTAGTAGTTGTAGGAGGAGGAGGAGCAGCAGCAGCAGCAGCATAAGCAGCAGTAGCTGTACCAGCAGCAGCAGCAGCAGCAGTAGCAGTAGTAGTAGTAGTCGTCGTTAGTTAAATAGTTTTTAATAAAACTCATGCAGGCTACCCTCCTGACAGCTGAACTCATCTCACTCACGTCTTCAGCAGTTCCCAGAAGAGACTGTCATTTCCAAGTGCCATGGAGAGATCCAGAAGCGACATCTGGGAAGCCTCTGTCAGACGAATGGTGCCTTGGATCAGCGGATCATTCAGCACGCGCAGTGCCTCATGGGACTGATTTGCATATATCACGTGACACAGAGCCTGGGCCAATAGTCTGTCGCTATGGTTCACAGCCAGAGACAAATCCATACGCACCTGTTTCCTGTGAGAGGAGAAAGATAGGCTGTTTAGTCCGCAGTTTCCACCGTGGCAAAAAGTCCCTATTTCAAGGCAAAAGTGACTTTCCTGAAACGTTGATGACACTCAATGCAATTACATGCGTGCGTGCATACACACGCGCTCACCACCAGCCCTCACCTCTTCACCCCCCTCTCCACCACCACCCCTCACCACCTCAGTCTGCCCGTTTCTTCCCCCTCCCCCCTACACACACACAGTGCTCTACCCCCATCTCCCATCCTCCAAAATAAACTACATACCTTTCTTTCCGTTGGGTATTACCAGCAGCAGCCCCGCCCGCCTTCAGAATAGAGGTGGTGCCACGATCACCGGGACAACACCTGGCCGAGTACATCTGCACCCGGCTCACGAAACTCTCCAACATCCGCCGGAAGAGGTCGACGTTTCCGGCCGCGGCTGCTGCGCACGCAGGCAGGAAAGACACGGGTCTCTTATTGGTGAGAGAACAAGGACACTCTCCCCTCTCGATGCTGAGGAAGACGTCTCTATTGTCGGCCCAGCCATGGTGAAATACAAGCAGAGGCTTCCAGTCATATTCCTTGTGGGAAGCTTCGCCGGGGAAGAGGAGGTGAGAGCAGGGCATGAGGCAGCGCCCTGTACACAAAAACAACATCCTGGTATCATTCTACAGTACAGGGCAGGGCAGGACATAGAGGAGATCGACGAAAAAAAGAACAGAGTGAGAGAGGGAGGGAGGAGAGAGAGACAGACAGCGAGAGAGAGAGAGAGAGAGAGAGAGAGAGAGAGAAGAATAAATCTCTCTCTCTCACACACACACACACTCTCTCTCTCTCACTCACACACATACTCTCTCCCTCACTCACTTACTCACTCACACACACACACACACACGCGCCCCCCAACCCCCCCCCCCCCCCCCCACACACACACACACATACACACACCCACACAGAGCTCCACGCAACAAACCTACATATGGTTATATCTTGGCTGAACAGTGGTGACAATTCTTCCAGCAGGTTAGGGTCGTGTGCAAACGCCAACTGGCAAAGTCGTGACTGATCTGTAACAAAGCATCCCAAACCAACTGGTCCTTTACTGTTCTCTCCGCTAGGACACACGTCTAGAAGTGACGACGTTAGGGCAGCGCTAACTCTACCTCTCATTCCTCCTTCTTCCTTTCCTTCCTTCCTTCCCTCTTTCCCCCTTACTTCCTTTCCATCCATCTGTCCGTTTGTCTACCCGTTCATGGGTTCACTCACCCCCCCCCCCCAACCCATCCATCATGATCACCATCATCATCACTTTTAGCATCATCACCATCATCATCACTGTTATCATCATCATCATCACCATCACCACCATCATCATCACCACCACCACTACCACAAACAAAGCCGGACCGAAGAAAAAATGAATGAATTTTAATTAAAGACACGAAATCAACTTGATCACTTCTTGCCCTACATACCCCTCTCTCCCTCCCCCCCCCCTCCCATCCCCCCTATAAAATAAAAAAAACCCACTTCTGCGGACAACACGGTCAGGATCCTGTTGGTCATCAGTGGACCCGGGCAAGACGACAATGCCGGGTAACTCTTGACCAGGGGTCACTTGAGGGCTAGCAGCGTTGACCTGAAGGTTTCCCTGGTACTGGCGCAGCATTGCCACCAGTCTGCTCTGCCTGTCCCGGTCTCCTAGCACACAACAGCCAATGATGGTCAGGAAGCCTCACCTTTGAGCTCTGCGTGGTATGGGTGGTGTGTTTCGTTCTGTTGTTTTCCTCATCGTTCATCGTTCAAGCCTGAAGTGGACGGTGGTAGATCATGTAGATATGAGCCTGATCGGTTTTGTTTGAGTGTGTAGTATAGTGAGTGTCTAATGATGATCGGTTTTGTTTGAGTGTGTAGTATAGTGAGTGTCTAATGATGATCGGTTTTGTTTGTGTGTGTAGTACAGTGAGTATCTGACATTGATCGGTTTTGTTTGTGTATAATAATAATAATAGTAATGTATGGAATTTATATAGCGCTGAATCTTGTAAAGCAACAAATCAAAGCGCTCAGATTTCATTTCATACCACTTTAAGTCACGGCAGATTTCTCTCCGTGAAATTCGGGCTGCTCTCCCCGGGGAGAGCACGTCGCCACAAGAGCAGCGCCACCCATTTTTTTTCTTTTTCCTGTCTGCAACTGTATTTGTTTCCCTATCAGAGTGGCTTTTTTCTAAGAATTTTGCCAGGGACAACTCTCTTGTTGCCGTGGGTTCTTTTACGTGCGCTAAATAATTACGTGTAACACACGGGACCTCGGTTTATCATCTCATCCGAAAGACTAGCGCCCAGACCACCACTCATGGTCTAATGTATGGGGGAAAAGTTTCGGGTCCAAACGGGGTACGAACCACCGCACACTTCAGACCCGGACTTTTCGCTTTCTAGACAGGCGCGTTACCTCTAGACCACCGATCCACTGTATGTAGTATAGTGAGTGTTTGACAATGATCAGTTTTGTTTGAGTGTGTAGTATAGTGAGTGTTTGACATTGATCAGTTTTGTTTGTGTATGTAGTACAGTGAGTATCTGACATTGATCGGTTTTGTTTATGTAGTATAGTGAGTGTTTGACATTGATCGGTTTGTGTGTGTAGTATAGTGAGTGTCTGACATTGATCGGTTTGTTTGTGTGTGTAGTATAGTGAGTGTCTGACATTGATCGGTTTGTTTGTGTGTGTAGCATAGTGAGTGTCTGACATTGATCGGTTTTGTTTGTGTGTGTAGTATAGTGTCTGACATTGATCGGTTTTGTTTGTGTGTGTAGTATAGTGAGTGGCTGACATTGATCGGTTTTGTTTGTGTGTGTAGTATAGTGAGTGTCTGACATTGATCGGTTTTGTTTGAGTGTGTAGTATAGTGAGTGTCTGACGATGTTTCTGCTTCACCGTTTCCTTCTTCTCTGATATCTGTCCTCATCCTGCTGTCCAAAGTAGACAGACCTTCATAGTGTCTGGTCTGTTTGTCTAGTTTATTGCATGGTATACTATTAGTATACATTCTCTCTCTGTTTCTCTTTCTCTGTCTGTCCGTCCGTCCTTCTCTCTCTCACTCTCTCGCACACACACACACACACACACACACACACACACACACACACAACAAGGAGGGAGGGAAGGATGGGGAGAGAAGGAGGGAGGGAGGAGAGAGAGAGAGAGAGAGAGAGAGAGAGAGAGAGAGAGAGAGAGGAGAGAGAGAGAGAGAGATGTAAATCCCTGTCAGACACAAAAACTAACAAAGAGAACAAAACATGAACAAAGACGACAGTGGAAAGGAGGAAAAATAAAAGACAGCAAAAGAGAAGGATACGTAAATGGGTTGGGTTTTTTTTTCTAGAGGGGGTTTCAAGAAGGTATCTAGGTGTTTTGTCATTAATGTTTCTATGCTAAAGGAGCCCCTGGCGCCCCAGTGAAAACCGGACTTACTCCATGTGTCCAGGAAGATATGCTGTGCAGCTGTGCGGCCTTCAGCGTCAGTGGCGTTGATGATGTCAGTGTCTGCACTCATCAGCACTGACTCCATCAGCTGCTTATTGCAGTGGCGACAGGCACACATCAGAGGGGTGCGTCTGCTGTGAAACCCTCTGATCTTCCCGAACGCCTGAACGATGGCCCCCAAATCAACAAGTCCTCGGCCCACCTCAGACACACTCGCCAGTTCATCCAAGGCGACTATGACGTCCTCTGAACACGGCTGGCTTTTGAGAAGGTCCACCAGCGCCTGCAGGTCACAGTCCTGACTGAGGTAGTTCTGCACAGCCAGCCTCACACTGTCCGCGCGGGAAGAACTCGTTCTGTCGTCTGTGTCACAATGGCAGTACATGTGTTCCTCGCCAGGTTTGGACTCTTTCTCTGCAAAGGCTGACGCGGCATCACCTGAACCCTGCTTCTGACCGGCCTCTGCACCTACTGCCTCCCCGCTGCAACACGGCATGTCACGCCAGTTTGCAGATTGGGAAGTGGAAAGAGACGTGCTCTGGCAGTCCAAGGGATCTGCGCCTGATCCGGTTTCGTTGGTCCCTTTATTTGTGGGATTTACAATGTCTACATCCGGGAAAAGCGACTCTTGGGCATGGAAGAATATTTCTTCTCGCCATTCGCTGGCTGGTGTCTGTTCTGCTGTAGCAGAAATAGTGTGCTTTGAGCTGTTGTGGTGAGAATGGAATACAGATTCTCTATCGGAATTTCTTTCAAGAGAAAAGACATCAATGGAATCAAAGAAAATATCTCCATCTTCGTCTTGGAAGAGCGCATCATGCTGACCTAAATTGGAATCTGTGGGTTCACTGGGTATGTGTTGAAGGCTTGACGTGGATTTCCTTGCTTCATTTCTTACGTGTTCTTCCTCAGGTTCCCCACATGCTTGTGGATGATGTACACCACATTTTAAAACACTGGTTGGTCGAGTTACTGTGGATGTGGGATACAGAGAATGGGCCAGGGTTCTAGAAGTGTCTTCATTGCAGAATTCGCCCTTCAGCGGGACTGCTTCACTCTCTGAGCGTCCTGATGTAGTGCACCTTTCCATTCCTGAGCATCCGGGATTGTCGGCAACTGCAGCTTCTGACTTGCACGGTAAATGAGAGCTGTCCGTTTTTAACCAACTGCTGTCTGAGGAGTGTGCTTGCATCATGGTACTGTCCGTGTCTGCCCTGGCGTTCTGACACTGAACCTCATTGGCAGTGGCAGATGGTGATGATGGCACAGCGTCACTGGGCTGGGCTGCCATCACATCGTCATTTACTTGACGGTTAACTGCATCATCACAAAGCTGTGACATGTTCACCTGGTTATTAGTTACAATGGACGTTTCATCCATTCAGCACAGAGTCATCAACTCTGGTATGAGAGTGGTTTCCTGTTGGCGGGTGACGTCAGCACCACGTCATGGGCTGTGTGACCAGGGAGAGGAGGTCAGGGGTGCCTCACCACACAGCGCCAGGGTACACGGCTCATGGCCCAGTCTGCACCACCCTCGCCCTTACCGCGAAGAGAAAAATACCCTGAAATATTCCACATGTATATCTAAGTACACACACACTCTCTCTATACACACAATGTATTCATGGGTTGGGCTTGTTCCCTGTTAACTTGTGTTTAGAGAAAAAGTTATATATATATATATATATATATATATTATAATTTTTATATATATATAAAATATATATATATATATATATATATATATATATATGTATGTATGTGTGTGTGCGTGCGTGCGTGTGTGCGTGTATGTGTGTGTGAGTGTGTATGTGTTAGAACTGTATAGTTTAAAGGGATATCTCACACACACACACACACACACACACACACACACTCACACACACGGAACGTAATACAAAAATACACACACCGAAGCAGGACTGACACTGATCACTCTAGTAAAGAAAATGTGTTTGAACACCCAAATTTACCCCACAGACGCTTCAGGAGTTATCGTTATTACCCTACAACCAATAAATAGCCTACTGGCGGTACTCTGACACTGTGGCTTGCCACACAGCACACAATGTGCTGATTCAGTGGATTGCTGTGTTTCGTTTGGTTGGGTGGGTTTTCAGTGGGTTGGTTGGGTGGGGTTTTGGTGGGTTGTTTAGTTGTGTTTTTTGGTGGGTTGATTTATTTGTTTGGTTTGGTGTGGTTGGCTGGGTTTTCAGAGGGTTTGTTTGTTTTTGTTTTATTTTGTTCGTTTCTTGAGGGTGGGGGGGAGAGATTGTTTTTTTCTATTGGTTTTTTTTTTTGCTGCCCAATCTTCTGTGATGCTCCTATCATGCAGTTCTCATGACAATCTCTCCGCCTCAACTGCGCCACGATTTGCCCTGTCGCCTTATTAGGGTCAGAAGTCCACATGAAGCTAGTCAAACTTAGGCCGCCATGGGGCCACCAACCTGAGACAGACCCTGCACTGCTACTGGGTCACTTTGGCGGTGTTCAATGGTGCCTGTTCTGAGCTACCACACGCAGGACACCACCTATTAAGCCCCCGTACTGACAACAATAGCAGCTGAGTCGTGAAGCCAGAGTGAGACTGAGTGAGAAGCCCACATGGGTATGGCCACCACAGTGTCCTTTCAACGACCTTCTCCAATCAACCTCTGACTCCAAAGGGTTTGACACTTAACTCTCCACAAGCACAGAAGCGTAGGTCTATGGCAAACTGATCCTGAGATAATCACGACAGCAGAGCAACTGCTGAACTGGGGCCACCAAACCAGAGTCAATGTGTGTGCGTGTGTGTGTGTGTGTGGGTGGGGGGTGCATGACGATCAATGCTGATGAGGATGGTGTAATGATGGTGCTATAGAAGTGCATGTGCATTGAGACTACTTGATAGCGCTGTATTCTTGCCTCTACGCTTCCTACTATAATATAATCTGACATCAACCGGATTCGAGAGGTACAGACACTTGCAGTGCTGGTCAAGTGATTTGAACAACGCTCTCAAATCTGCAACTGTACAGTGAAAGACGCTCGACTGTGTGGCCCAGTCTTTCCAGTGACCCCATAGTAAACTCACTCCGGGTTAGAGCCAGCCACAGTCTTACAAAGCCATTTATGACTCTAATAGGATTCGAACCTGCGACCTCCCAGCCAGTGACCCAAACCACTGACTACTGTGTGTTTTCTCCTTCAGCTCCTTGAGGGCTGCTCACTGTTCAGTGTTGGGTACTCTACTGATTTCTCCAGGCTTTGCTTCATGGACAACACAAACCTGGGTGGCAGAGCCTGCCTTCTCTGAGTTCTCCAGGTAGCGGTGTGCATGCTGGGTATCGTACATCATCCTGTGTCTGACATAGCTGGCCTACTCTTCGAGGAAAGGCGACCAGGATTTGAGCGCTGGGGCCAGAAGTTCTGCATGACACATTATCTTCTCCCATGGGGCCTCTGTTTATACTATAGTCTCATCCAAAGGACTTTCGGGGAAATGGAGTCAGTGCACTAGAACATTCCTCGAACGAATAATTCAGGGAGACTCAACCCACTATCAGACATCAGGCCTAGTTCAACACTGCAGCCACTAGACTGCTACCCCCCTCCCCCCCCCCCCCCCCCCTCCACCATGTGTGTGTGTGTGTGTCAGAGAGCAGTCTTTGAACACTACACAAAACCCAGCCAGTTGGTGGCAGAGTTTGGGGTGACTGGTTTCAACAAAGGCAACTGTGCAAGGACTTTAGCCTAGTACTGTACTATAGGCCTACTAGCTCTCCACTGGGTCTGCCCACTGGGTACACAGTGTAAAAATGCCCAATTTACTCTCCCGCTACCAAGGCAAACTAAGTGTGAGGACACCTGAATAAAAATTCAATTCTGTGACTTGAATCCTCAAGGAGTTAAGTAAGAAGTCAAGTCAACTTTAAGGTTTGATAACATGTAAATCATACTGTACAGCCTACACAATACGACAAACTTGAAAGGATGTACATGTAGATCACACTCTTCTTTGTACCGAATTCGGAACCATATCTTAAAGAGTGTAGGATGGGCCACACTAAACCATCCAAACCAAACCACATTCTTTCAATTGACAAATACTCGTAAAAATTACCTGTGGTCTTTCCTTTTCCTTGTTGTGATTATAAAGTGTAACGTCCTTGGGAAAAGTTTGTAAATCTAATCACACACAGACTTGAGTTGACAAGGCTCGCTGACTACCCAGTGACAACAAACACACCAGCACACACCTGTATCGGTGCCTGTGTAGCGTGAAACTCCCACCAGATAAATGTCCCCCTAGGTAGAAGTTTAAAGACTCACACGAACTGTGACTTGTAGCAATGCAGTAAGACTTTTACCAGCATGATTACTCTTTTCGTCCATTATTCACCAGGTAAATTAGGAGATTGGCAAGCAGCAGAGATCCAGAGATACTGATGCCAGACAGAGGACATGATATCATTGAAGGAGGCTGAAAGATCGCCTGTACACCGCACAGCCAACGTGTGACGCAAGATCAACTGACCTAAATTTAGTAACCCAGTCAAAGCGTCGTGTTAAGGCTCAGGGGAACATTTCATTGGCGCACAATAAGGGTTCGTCATGGGTGACATAGTGTGTGTGTGTGTGTGTGTGTGTGTTGCGTATGTATGTGTTTGCGCGCGTGCGTATATGTGTGTGTGCGCGCTCATGCACGTGCATGGGTACATGTGCGTTCAACCCTCTTTTCGTATTCAACCCTCTCTTCTCCAAGGAGAGCAGTGTGTGTGTGTGTGTGTGTGTGTGATCATGCAGGTGCGCCCACGCCCACGTTGAACCCACATCTAAGTCCTTTCATTAAATGAACTTGTATTGGCACGTAATTCTCTCTCTCTCTCTCTCTCTCTCTCTCTCTCTCTCTCTCTGAGTTTGAGTGAAATATTTCATTGTTATTTGAAATGATCTTGTTTGTTAATTAATTGATTTATAATTATGTGTAACAAGTATGTGTACCATTTGACAATGTGTAGATGTTTATCTTTATGACTTATTAAGTTTGGTTGTGTTATTTTTCTTGGCTCTGTTGTTGTTCTTGTTCTTGTTGTTGTCTGTCTGTTTTTCTCTTTTTTATCATCTTTGTTGGTTTGGTTTTTCCTTCTCTTTTGTTTGTTTGTTTGTTTTGGTTAAGGTTTTTTTGGGGGTGGGGTGGGGTATTTTTATGGTTTTCTTTTATTTTCTTGCTTTGGGGGGGGGGGGGGGGGCTGTTTTGAAAAGGGTTATTTCCCCTTGTTTTTATTGCGAGACTGTATAAGTATTGGGTTATTATTATTAAGATGTATCCCTAACGGGCGGGGACTGGATGTAAAAAAGCACATGTGTGCTTATTCATTATCCTCGAAATAAAAGAATTTGTCATTGTCATTGTCATTGTCTCTCTCTCTCTCTCTCTCTCTCTCTCTCTCTCTCTCTCAGCCCCATGACACGCTCCATGGGGTATTTTTCTTTAGATGATAATAATAATAATAATAATAATAATAATAATAATAATAATAATGATGATGATGATGATGATGATGATGATAATAATAATGATGATGATCAAGAAGATGATGATCATCATCATCATCATTATCATCATCATCAGATGGACTCTTCATAATGCTGAATCTTGTAAAGCAAACAAATAAAAGCGCTTGCATTCGAACCATCCGCACACATACGACTTTTCACAAAAGATTAACAGATTTGAAATTTACACACACACACACACACACACACCAGGTAAACGGTGTAGCTATGTGGGAAGATACTACGTCGGAAATAAGAGACTTGAGATGAGAGGCTTGAAAACTTAAAACAGAAATGCTTATTCCATTATCCTCAATATAAAAGAATAAAATAAAAATAAAATAAAATAAATAAAAATAAAAACTCATCGTAGATCCCATTTAAAAAACATTTATCGGTGCCAAACAGTTCTTGGCACACTTGCAATTAATTCCGTTATACCAACGCTATGTTGGTAAGTTTGCACCTAAGGGTATGCCGTACTCGTGGACAAACTACAGCCAGTGTACATCATAAGATAATCGTGTGGTAGCCACTGTGCTATTGAATAACGTGTTTCCCCACTACCGTCAGACCTATAGCAGTCAGCCCTTGAGATCCACATAATACCAAATCCATACTATTTTTGATACAACAAGGGCAATTCTTGTCCAAGGAAAAGTGTGCGGTGATGGGATAGACTATGACTTGAAAACAAAACTTGGTAGTTTGCACACACTAACTTCCTGTACTGTGACTACCGATCCGTGGATTGATTTAGAAGTAGGATACAACACAGCTTCAATGGTGCACAGAATACTGTGTATGTGGTTATGAGTCACCCTCTCTGGTGACAGGTTTTCCACTAACTACTTGTCGCCATTGCATAAACTTAGTGTGCCAAAACCCAGAATAGAATTGCTTAACTCCAATCTTAGTGGTGGCGCTTACTGTAATAATTTACCAGCATCCTTAAACAATACAACATTACTTCCAAACCAAACTTTGTAAAATATTTGAAAAAATGACGCTGAACGACTCTCTCTCTCTCTCTCTCTCTCTCTCTCTGCCCATTGAGTCTAGTGTAAGAATGCATGTGTATTTTAAAAATTCTCTCAGAATCTCGTCGTTTCTATTTTGTCGATTCTTTTAGGGTGGAGATGTATATGATGTTTATTAATGTTCCAATGACATAATTTGTAGTTATTCTCTCTCTCTCTCTCTCTCTCTCTCTCTCTCTCTCTCTCTCTCTCTCTCTCTCTCTCTCTCTCTCTCTCTCTCTCTCTGATACCAGGTGAAGAATGCATGCGTGGTAAAAACAAAAAGAAGATTTTCCTGTGTAATCTTTTGTTTCTATGTCGTGTATTCTTTATAGCTGTAGGGTCGTAATGTATGTGGCATTTGAAAATGTGCTGAATATGATTGTTTCTGACTTTTTGCTGTTGCAAATTCTCTCTCCTCTCTCTCTCTCTCTCTCTCTCTCTCTCTCTCTCCCACTCACTCTCTCTCTGAGCGTGCGTGCACATGCAATGTGACACGCATGCCAAAGATGTTCAAGGAAAGTAAACCTTGGTTGCATGAAAGGTTGAAATAGTTATTCTTCAAAACTTTCCTAAAAAAACAACAACAGGCACAATCGGTCTAGCTAGAGACAAACAGACAGAAATACAAACAGACTGGCTAAGAGAGAGAGAGAGAGAGAGAAGAGAGAGAGAGAGAGAGAGAGAGAGAGAGAGAGAGAGAGAGAGAGAGAGAGACAGACAGACAGACAGACAGACAGACAGACAGACAGAGACATACATGCATACAGACATACATACATACATACAATGTAATGTTGTAATGATGTAATGAAGTAATGTTGCTTTACAAGATTCAGCGCTATATAAATTCCATACATTATTATTATTATTATTATACAGACAGACAGACAGAGGCATACATGCATACATACAGACAGACAGACAGACATCAACGGACCAGCCACGATGGCACAGTGGTTAGCGCCTTGGTCACAGGCTGGTAGGTCGCAGGTTTGAATCCCACAGAGTCAGGGATTTTTCTCGGAATCTGGCGGCTCTGACCTAGAGTGTGTTTGCTAAGGGCTCTTTGGGAAGACTGGGGCCAGTCGCGCTTCATCCAATTTATGGATACGATTTTTAGAGTTGCTCAAATTACCTGACCAACACTGCTGGTGTCTGTATCTCTCGGGTCCGGTTGACGCCAGGATGTAATAAGAAGTCTCAAAGCACAAGCACTTTGATAGCAGCATTGGTTCATCTTCCTCATTGTCATTGATCATCATGCAATAACAGAAAATTGTCTCGGAGTCGGTGGTCCCAGTTGCTCCGGTCTCATGGTGACCTCAGCTTCGGTTTGCCCATACACCTCTGTGCCTGTGGTGAGTTGGCACCAAGGCATTTGGGGTTGCAGGATCGTGGCCGAACTGTGCTCGTGGATCAGTGGGCTAGAGGTAACGCACCTGCCTAGAAAGTGGGAAGTGCGGGTTCGATCCCCGTTTGTGCCAAAACTTGTCTCCCATCCACTAGACCTTGCGTGGTGGTCTGGGTACTAGTCTTTCGGATGAGACAATAAACCGAGATCCTGTGTGCAACATGCATTCAGTGCATGTAAAAGAACCCATGGCAAGTTGTCCCTGGCAAAAGTCTGCAGAAAAATAGCCAATCTGATAGGGAAACCAATACGCTCACAGCGGCCTAGCGTTAATTGATGAGCTCCCTGTGGACTTGGGACTGGAGGATGTGACATAACTCGGCAGGGCACGGCTGGGGAGGAGAGGGGAGGAGAGATGGACAATAGTGAGCGGCGTGGGAGTGTCAGGGCAGGAAGGAGGTCACAGAAGATGAGGCAAGCCGTGAAGACAAAAAGAGAAAATCATCGGCAGATAACAGAGGCAAAAGTTCAAACACAGGCTCTGATATCGACAACAGAGACAGCTAGACAAACAGACACACACACACCGCGCTCAAACACGCGCACACGCACAACACACAACACACACACACACACACACACACCGTGTACGCACGCACACACACACAGGCACGCCCCCCCCCCCCCCCCCCCCAAACATACACATGCGCACGCACACACACACACACACACACGGAGAGAGAGAGAGAGAGAGAGAGAGGAGAGAGAGAGGGGAGAGAGAGAGAGAGAGAGAGGAGAGAGAGAGAGAGAGAGAGAGAGAGAGAGAGAGAACTTGTTTTCTTATTTATTGGCCCATCACAAGAACCTTAATCTCCCCCCACCCCTACCCCCATCCCCCGCCATCCCCAACATTTGAAACAAAAAAACAAACATCTGCGGTATAGGGGAGCTAGCTAGCTGTGACTGGTGGTGACTGGCGGACTCAGCAAGAACAGAAACAACACACCAAGAAGCCGCAACCCCAGACGTAGGTAGAGCTACACGTGTGTGTGTGTGTGTGTGTGTAGATCTCAATACTTAGCTTGTTATTGCACAGTCACTCCAGTGCTGTGCAGCAGCCACTAGCCTACAGGTCTGGGACGTGTGCTTCTGTGAACAGATTGCCCGAAGGATGGGTTCAACTAGCTAGATTGTCTCCGCTTCTTGTGTGGTGTGTGTGGTGTGTGTGTTGTGTGCGTACGTGCGTGCGTGCGTGCGTGTGTGGTGTGTTTGTGGAGGGGGAGGGGTGTCTTCGTTTTTGATCAAGAACACATTGGCTTAGCCTGGGCTTTGTTGCTGAACGTCAGCTCTGTCAGAGTCCTATGGATTATATCTGTTGGTTGCTTTTGGTTTTCTTTGTTTGCTTGTTTGCGAGGGGGAGGGTGGGGGTAGGGGTGGCCGCTACTTTAGATTCTCATGGAGAGATGCTAGATTTGTTTGGACTTTTCTTCTTCTTTTTTTTAAAGGTTGGGGCATTGTTGGTGTCGTTGTTTTGAGGCGTTCCCTAGCTTAACATCTGGGGATCACCCGGAATATGCACTCTTGTCCCACTCGTTTTTCTTTTAGGCTGAAAGTGCACGCTAGACAAGACTTTTGCCTGTACGGATACTGTTAAATATCTCGCAATATACTCTGACTTCATATATTTGTCTCCTCTCCTGGAGAATGCAGGTTGTTACACTAAGATGTGGTCATAGAGAGACATTCTCAGCATAACACTCCAAAGTGTAACAGCACGTTGATGCAGGGCTTGGCACTTTGCTCACATCAATAACTGGCAATGTTTATGGCCTGGGCCAAATGTTGAAGTTTCTGGGCCAAATGTAGACAGTTCTGGCACAAATTGTTAGAAGATGGAGGAAACCAAGACAACAAAAAGCAGCCCAGTGTAGGGAACACCATCCCACAGCTGTGTGGACGACTGCCAGCAGCTGCTGATGGTCCCCTGTCATCCCGGCACCCTTGGACAGCCAGCCCAGCCCTGACCACTGTTGAATGGTGCTTCAGGCCAACAAGTTGCCTATACAATACACCAATGAAAGCAATAATAACAGTCCCCCCTACTCCCCCAACAAAACAAAAAATCCAAACAAATATACACACGCACAAACACACACACACACACACACACACCACAACACACACACACACACACACACAAAATACATACACATACACCAAACACTCCCAAAACACATAAAATTCAGCCAATCACACGGCAAACACACAAGCAGACCCTCTAAACAATGAACTGATTTCGCCAAACTTCAAACAAACAGACCCAACCCAACCGATTCTAACTCAACCCAATTCAACCCAACCCAAGCCAAACAAAGCTCAAAACAAGTACAAGGCCAACAGCAGCAGCAACACACAACAGCAGCAACACAGCACAACAACCAGCAAACAACAGCAACAGCAAACAGCAGCAACAGCAAGCAGCAACAAACAGCAACAAGCAGCAGCACAGCAACAGCAGCAGCAACAACAGCAACAAGCACAACAACAACAGCAAACAACAGCAACAGCAGCAGCAACACAGCAACAACAACAACACAGCAGCAACAGCAACAACAACAGCAACAAGGAGCAAATCAAACCTATATCAAAACAAGAAAGGAAAAACAAAGTCTTGCCAAACAAACACAAAACCAGCATACTCACCTTCTCACCAGCAACAAGCAAACTAACTTAACTTCCAGCATTAAAAGTAGTAGTACCTGTACGTTAAAAAAGGCAGTGATCTGAACTCCACACCAGTAGTGCTTCTATGGCTGCTCCCCACACACCAGTAATGTTTCTGTGGCTGAACCCCACACACCAGTAATGTTTCTGTGGCTGAACCCCACACACCAGTAATGTTTCTGTGGCTGAACCCCACACACCAGTAATGTTTAATGTTTCTGTGGCTGAACCCCACACACCAGTAATGTTTAATGTTTCTGTGGCTGAACCCCACACACCAGTAATGTTTCTGTGGCTGAACCCCACACACCAGTAATGTTTCTGTGGCTGAACCCCACACACCAGTAATGTTTAATGTTTCTGTGGCTGAACTCCACACACCAGTAATGTTTCTGTGGCTGAACTCCACACACCAGCAATGTTTCTGTGGCTGAACCCCACACACCAGTAATGTTTAATGTTTCTGTGGCTGAACCCCACACACCAGTAATGTTTCTGTGGCTGAACTCCACACACCAGTAATGTTCCTGTGGCTGAACCCCACACACCAGTAATGGTCCTGTGGCTGAACGCACCTCAGCTGACTGCAGGCCTCAACACACACTGCCAGCCTGGCTGCCGCACTGGAGGTGTGCGAGTCTCTTCCACGCATCGCCCGCCATGCAGCAGCAGCAGCAGCAGCAGCAGCAGAGGAAAATGCTGTTACTGTGCTAGCCTACCACTGCAACACAGAGACCAGGCAGCCCTATCTGACCTGCCCCTCCACTGAAGTCACTGCCACTCAGCATGACTTCGCCACTGCTGGGAACACGTGCCGCTAATGAAGGGGAAAACTCCTCTCTTTCTTTCCCTTCGAAACACACACACTTTAGGATGGAGCAGTGACATGAACTTACTCTAGCTGGGGACTGGCTGGTTTCTGTGTGGGTGCTGGAGCAGGATTTACACACTACTGTGTACTTTTCTTCCCTGAGTTCTCCTCAATCGGTGTGTTGTGTGTGAGTTGTTTTTTCTTCTTCTTCCAGTTGCATGACGATAGATCTGCTCCCTTCTTCTCTGTGCTGCGCTGGCACTGAGCTGAAGTCTGGCAGACTTGGAGTGAGGTGTGAGGCCTGTGTGCCTTTGTTTTGTGTTGTTTTGTTTTAAACCCTGTTCTACAAACCATCTATTTGAAACAGAGTGTGGAAAAGGACGACTGGAACCGTGTCAAACACAGCAGTGGACTCAAGACAGAGAAAGTAGAAGATAAGAAAGATCGGTTGTGGTAGATGGTAGGCCTAGACAGTTTCAAATCGGCTTAAACTCATTTACCTCTCAACAGATTGTGAAATAAATTTGTAGACAAAACGGTTACCACGCTAGAACAACTATCTGTGTTGTTGGATCCCATGTGACAGGGTGTGTGAAGTCAATAAATAGTGAAACCAGTAATCAAGCAAGAAACGAACTAGTGTTTCATTAAAACACAGCACCAGAAAGCATACAAGAGCTGTTCCACATACACTGGTCAAAAAGACACTCCATCCAGATTTTTAAAAATACAAAAGCATTAAGAAGAAGAAGAAGAAGGAAAACAATAATAGCTAATAACCAAAACAAAACAACCCCCCACCACCACCGTAAAAAGCCTAACCAGCCCAAAAACAAACCAAGCGTAACAAGCAATCCCCCCAAAAATAAACAACCCCAAACAAACAACAAAACAAACAAAAAACAAAAGAAAAAGAAAAACTTCAGTGAAATAAAAGACTCTCCTCTTGGCCATACGGATTGAATGCTGACTCAGCTGACAGATTTTCAGAACTGTGTTCACATGTCATGTGACTGACTGTCCTGTTAGGCAATGCCTCCATCCCTTGCTTAACACAGGGCGGAACTCCCCATCAGTGACGTTCAGCTGCAGTCCATCATATCAGTGACAGCGGAGTGCTGCCCCCATACACTTCAGTTTGCCACACACAGTCAGCAACACTTACAGCGCAGTGTACTTCGTAAAATTCTCATTATTCTGTTCCCAGTCAGGTTTGCTTCAGATATAATTCAGCATTTTTGCCCCAAATGGAGAGGCACCTTTGGCAGTTTACAGGACTGCGCTAACGCCTTTGTGGAGTAGTGTCCCTATCTTGTCAACAATATTGTGGCGACCGTGACTGACGTGCGCGTGACAGTGTCAAAGTGTTTGCACGTGAAACTCGTGCCTTCAGGCCGTGCTTTGGATTAACCAGTTTTGTCTGGCTGCCCTCTTCTGTACAGTACAGTACAGTACAGTACAGTACAGTACAGGTGAGTGACCTGTCTTCCTAAAGTAAATAAGTCAGGCTCTTGCAGTCTCTCTGTGTTTGTCCTTTTCCAAACTACACAGTGGCACTCTTCATGTTGTTTCTGTGAATGGATGTTGCTCCTGTAGATATGTTATCTTGTTATGGATCGGGGTACGCCCGAGTGTGTGTGTGTGTGTGTGTGTGTGTGTGTGTGGTGTGAAGTGGTGGTGGTGTGTGTGGTGTGGTGTGGAGTGGTGGTGGTGGTGGTGGTGGTATGTGTGTGGTATGATTTGTGTATGGTGTGGTGTAGTGTGGTGTGGTGTGGACTGGAATGGTGGTGATGGTTGTGTGTGGTGTGGTGTGGTGTGGTGTGGAGTCGTGGTGGTGGGTGGGGTGTGTGGTGTGGTGTGGTGTGGTGTGTTAGTGTGCGTGCGTGCGCGCGAAAGTGTGTGTGTGTGATGTGGAAACCCCATGCTTACATTACCGACTTTTCCGTGAAGAAGTCGTCAAAAGTTGGCAGTGTGATCTACAAACCGTGATTTCGTGTTGAGAAATCATCACCACCACCATTGCCAGCCACTCCTCAGACTCCCTGTCATTATCACCCCTGCCAGCACCACCACCACCACCACCACCATTATCGTCATCGTCATTGTCATCATTCCTTGCCACCACCACCACCATCGTCGTCATCATTATATTTGTCATCATTCCTCACCATCACCACCACATCATCATCATCATCATCATCATCATTATCATGGTCATCATTCCTCACCACCACCAACACCACCACCATCATCATGATCATCATTCCTCACCACCACCACCACCATCATTATCACCATCCACCTCATCATCATCATCATTCTTCACCACCATCACCACCACCCACCATCATCATCATCATCACCATCCTCCTCCTCCTCATCATCATTATTCTTCACCACCACCACCACCACCACCCCATCATCATCATCATCGTCATCATCATCGTCTTTGGTGTAGTTGTCACTGTAGCTCTTTGAGCGGAAATCACCCCCCCCCCCCCCCCCCCCATCACATGACAGCAGCCAGTCTCCTGGGACGCCTGTTATCCCAGCTGCTGATCAATTCACCTGAAAGCTTTTAGATTGGCCTCGTTTTGTTTTTTTCAATCATCCATACCTCAGAACAAACTACCCTACAGTACACACAATGACAGAACCGCAGATTCCCTAACCGGATGTGTGTGATCCGTAACCGGATGTGTGTGCGTGTGTGCGTGCGTGCGTGTGCGTGTGTGTGTTTGTGAATTCTGCTGTTTCATTTCTGGCGTATCTTAACGGGGTTAACCGAATCATTGCAATTCTCAATAATATTTCTGAAAATCTCAAAGAAAACCGCCAAGGCTTCCTTTCTCCCGTAAGTCTACATCCCTGATGTTTACATAGGCTAGTTGTCAATGTAAGCGGTGTGGGGGGTTTTCTTTTCTGCTTTTTTATTTTGTTTTACTTTACTTTATTTTATTTTTGGTTGTTGTTGCTTAAAGAGAAACAGGATAACATCTGGTGAAATGCTTCTGTTGTCAGGCAGTTTTTTTCCTTTTCTTTTGCCTTATTTCATTTCATTCTTTGTGCTGTTTTGTTTTTTCTCCTTTGTGTATTCTGCTGTGTCTTGTGGTTTTTTCTATTTTGATGGCCTTCCTACAATTTAATGACTAAGTCCATGGCTATCTCTTGATTTTTGTTTGTTTGCTTTGTTTCTTGTGTTGTTGTTGTTGTTGTTGTTACTGTTTGCTTTGTGTTTTATGTTGTTGTTGTTTGCTTGCTTTCAAAGTAAGATAATTCAGACGATTA